>JARBWK010000008.1:18682701-19882701 GCA_030556195.1 Anolis apletophallus
ATATGAATAAACATAATAGTTTAAATAATGTACCAGTAAGGCCTTTTCGCGGACCACCCTGAGAATTTCAGGGAGGGCCTGAAGCCCCCTTAGCCCCCCCTGGCTACATGCCTGCTGGGAGTCATAGGCCAAAACACCTGGGGACCCACAGGTTGAGAACCACTGGACTAGCAGAAAGCACCATAATCTTAGGTGGGAACTTCACCTGGTTTGGCTGGTGACATTCCTGACTGTGCTGCCATCTTTATCACTTCCCTGTGTCTAAACTTCTCTTTCAAGAATTGGTACATTAACATGTATGTTTGCAAAAACCCGAATGAAACAAACACAACATCTTGACTACATTGATGTTGCTTGGCTACATGGTTCCCAGTTTTTACTCTGTGAAATGTTGGAGGCAGATGACTCACTCACGGTCTGCAGGCTCATATTGAACAACTGCCAGTCCCTGAAGCTAAGGCCTACTCCTGGTCTATTCTTGGAGGGGAGACTACCCTGGTTGTCATTCTAGCTTTCATGATGAAAGAAAGAGGAATGTAAATATATTAAGATAAAGGAAGGACCCATAAGTAAACAGCAACAAACATCTCTGTTGCTAAGCAATAACTCAAGTTTCCAGTAGGCTTGTGCAATCTGGGTAAACTGCAATTCATTTCGGTGTCCCGGATTTTGGTGAGTGTCCCGATGTGTTTTTTGCCCCAGGCTCTTCCCATCATTTTAGGCATTGTTTGTTCTTATATCCTTCAATAAGACCTGGATTAAAAGCATCAGAGTTAAGATAAAACATTTTTTTCAATCCTTTCCTTTTTGTCTGTAGAGGAGACCGGGTTAAGTTGTTTTGACTCTAAAGCAGATAGACGCTGCAGCCATGCAAGTGGCGCTGTTTCCCTGCAGCACACAGCTTTCCAAGACATTTTAAGGAGACTTCCCCACTTCCCAGGGAAGGAAGAGCAATCGACGACATGGAGCTATTCTATCCTGACTTTTCTTTTGAAATACTTCTCTTTTCCCTTGATTTGCAGGCCCTGTAGTGGTGCCTTTCCCCTCCAGCTCGCCTTTCCTTCTAGCAGCTGCCTCTCTCCACTTGTAATCCAATGCATCTGATTTTCGATAGCCACTGTCCTGTTGCAGCCAAAAAAAACATAGAAGCTGAGCCCTTGCTGTTACGGCCATCTGAACAAGCTGGACTAGCAGGATTAGCCGAAGGGAACCAGCCAAATTGAATCTGTGCATAAGCATGGAGTCTAGTAGTGTTATGACCTTGTCTTCTAAAAGTTCTTGCTAAGGCCTGCTTAGCAGTAAATGTTACTACTATGCTAATTTCAAGGATGCAAACTAAAACTGTGCTTTAACTGCGTAAAGAGTTAAGACAATGTGCTTGGCCGACTTACTGGGGTGGCGGGAAGGTTTCCTGCCACCAACGCCAGCTGGCCAATGACAGGGCTGGCCCCGCCCCCTCTTTGCAGCTGGCTGGCCTGCACTCCCACCCGGGCAGCTTATTCAGGCCACCCGGGACTGCCAGGCTGCACACAAGGGCCAGTTCTGTTTTTCCTCCTACCCTCCCTACCTATTGCATTGCTTGTTGGTGTACATTTTGTTAATACTTAACTTCATTGTTGCTTGGTTCTAGGTCATGCATTATGTTCTTTGTCACAACTCCGTGTGTGGCGTGTGGCATGGCCCCTGGATCAGGCTGGCTTATCGCCCCTGGGGTGCCGAGTTTCCGTGGACAGGCATTGGGCCGCTCACACCCCAGGCTTGCAAGCGCCTTTGGACATTCGTGGGGGCCGTACGACCCTGATCCAGGACCCATGCGTGGCCCCCAACCCTGTTTTCAATAAACGAGTTGTGGCCATTTTCATCCAACCACTTGTGTCTGTGTTATTGTTCCTGGCACAAGGTGTGTCACCCTTGCACACGCAAATTGCAAAATATTCAAAGCCTGAATACTGTTATTATGGAACTACATAGCATTATCGCAGTCACGTGTGGAATAGGCCTATCAGAATGGTATTATATTTTAAATATTTTCTCATAGAAACTTTCTGCTTGAAGAAAATGAGTGGCAGAGGCTCCAGCTTTCATCTAAGTGCATCCGACTCATGCCAATTTCAGAAAGTTTTGTGCCCTTACCCACAGTCCCAGTGAGATGCACTTCAAACACAAACAGCTTTCTCTGAGGACATCGGAATAACAAGCTAAAGTTCCCAAATTGGTCATGTTGGAAAGAGGCATATTGAAACCTTTTAAATTGTTCCTTAAAAGTGCCTTCAGACAAAAATCTGGCTGAAATTCCAAAAAGAAACAACTGATGAAAGGTTGCTGTGCCTTCTTGTAGCTGGTCTTTGAAAGAAGCATAATTTGTTCAAGCTAAAGAAAGTCGGGCTGTGCCTGTATCTGTAATACATATGTGACTATATGTAATTGTGTGTTTCATGTGTGCTTATATTGCCTCTGTTTCTGTCCTGTAAGTTGTAAATGTGGAAGTGAACACAGTGAGTTTATCTTTATATATGAGGATTTCTTTTACAGTGAGCAAGACACTAGTTTTTTGCTACCAGCATAAGATTACATTTAATATTAAGTACATACATTTTTGAACTATGGTTGTAATAACTTTGATTTCTTTGACTGTATGCATGTGCACACATACTTAGATATGAGCATGCATGTACAGATGTGAATTTACTGTTGGTAGCAGGAGACTACTACATGGACTTTATTTACTTCCTATTAGAACAGTAACAAACCACTATGGGTGCATCTACATTGTAGAATTAATGCAGTTTGATATGACTTTAACTGTCATTGCTCCATCCAGAATGTTTTTAATGTTTATGTATGCGTATATGAATTCTTGTCCCATCATTGAATGTTTGCTGTATACTGTATATGCTGTGCTCCGTCCTAAGTCCCCTTTGGAGTGAGAAGGGCGGAACACACATGTTTTAAATAATTAATTAAACAAATAAATCCTATGGAATCTTGGGAGTTGCAGTTTGGTAAGACACCAGCACTGTTTGACGGAGAAGGTTAAATAACCCTCTCTGTCCCATTTTTTATTGTGTCAGAAGTTACTTGAGAAACTGCAAGTTGCTTTTGGTGTGAGAGAATTGGCCATCTTCAGAGAAGTTGTCCAGGGGGCACATGGATGAGTTACCATCCTGTGGGTGGCTTCTCTCATATCCCCACATGGGAAGCTGGAGCTGACAAACAGGAGCTCATCTCATATTGCGGACTTGAACAGCTGACTTTCTGATCAGCCAACACAAGGGTTTAACTCATTGCACCACAGCTCCCATGACTCTACAGCATTGAGCCCTGGAAGTTAAAATGGTGTCAAATTGCATTAAATCTACAGTGTAGGTGCACCTTAAAACTCTGTAAACAATCTATTCCAGTTTCCAGTCTCCAAATGTACCCTCTTGTAAAGTAATTAGGCAGATATAGTGGCAAAAGATTGCAGCTGAAGTCTCCTGGTACTACCGCACAAATAGGGGGTCACAGTTTATACTATTGCTATAAAGCAATACTTCCACTTGGATTAAACTATTATTTTGCTAGAATCTGTATCTCATCTAGAATCACATTATATCTATTTATGGGATTCAAAAAAAGGTTTCAAGGGTTTATAAGATATTACTAATGCATTCCATGCAGCAAGTATGAAAAATACAGCACAGTCCTATAAATATTCACACACTGAATCTACCCATTGAGTCTTCCTTAGAGGAAAGTGGATATATGATTGCAACTGGGCATGACACTCGGGGTTTTAAATTGTTATAATTCGATGTTGTGAATTGTTTAATTTTAGTTTTGTCGTATTATGTTTGGTATTGTAATTTAATGTGCATGATTTTCTGTTTAAAATTTTTACAGTTTCTGTTTTTTGATATTGGCATTGAATATTTGTCTTTGTTTGTTGGAAACCACCCTGAGTCCCCACAGGGAGGTAGGGCGGGATATAAATAAAGTTGTTGTTGTTGTTGTTGTTATCTACTCTAGTTTTGGGCAGTTTTGCGCTATCCCATACCCGACCCTTTTTATAGCCTGATCACACCCATCTTAGTATTTCTGGCTATTGGTTTATGTTGTGTATTGTCTGTCAATGCAATTCACTGGCCAGCTTGCTTCTTATCCTCTAATTAACTGACTCCAGACAAAGTTGTTTCTGCTTCAGTAGTGGCTCATATATTTATTTACATTTCATTCATTGCAATAACACTTACTCGTTAGCACAGTCAGATGCAAGGGAGAAGAGCCAAGAGAAATGACAAAATGGAGTCTGCTCTATTTATACTATCTGTTATCAGCTCATTAATCCAGTGTCCAGCTTCTCACTCTATTGCCACAACTTCCTTGTCTACTCCACACATGCTTCAAAATGTTCCACAAATTAACTCTTTCATAGCTAGCAGCATGGACATTTTAAACTTGTTTTATTTATACACACACACACACACTGCACTGATATTGTCTGGGTAAGTTTTAAGTCTGCTGTTTGTATGCCATGTTTTATTTCATTGTGTTTTATCTAATTATGTTTTGCTATGTTTTATTTTAATCATATTTTTTGTTTTTAATGGATGTTTTTGCTTTGATGTTCTATGGACATTTTCTCCCATGTATAAGCCGCCTTGAGTCCCTTTGGGGAAATGGAGCCGGGGTATAAAAATAAAGTTATTATATTATTACTACTCTAATCTAAAAAATGCAATCTTTCACAATGAATTCTATACTCAACCTTTGGCTTTCTGAAATCCAGAGTATATGCCTTGAAAAGGAAAAAAGCCAAACACTGATATAGAAAAGGATTCCCCACGTCTCCCGTGAATATGTCCTCTCAAGGTCAAGGGCAGATAAATTGCATCCACTGCAAAACTAAATCCACCGGAATTGTTTTGGGGATAAACAGGACTTTTCTTTTTAAACCTCTTCTACTTTGGCCATTTACCACCAAAAAAACTATGAAGGGAAAGGGATACATTCAGAAGATATTATCTGGCTATAATAAATGGCCTTTTTAAAACAGGACCAAGCTGCAGACACCGCATGGTGCTAGACAAAAGACACATGACTGGGCCGTGATACTATGCTACTTCTATTGTCAGTAACAACAGAGATTAACTTCAATCAATCTTAAAATTAATTTTGCATTTTAAAAACCAGAACAGCCTTTGCATTGGGTGCAGTGTCAACTCTTTCATCTTGATTACTTATTATGTTTGAAATCATTTAGTCACACTTCCCACTGCGCAGTGATTGAGTTCACAGTCACAAACACACTGGTCAGAAACACAATGAAAGGAATCCTTCTACTATATATATAGGGTATAATTTTAAAATATTTTTCTGTTGTATTTCTCTCTGTGCAAGAGAGTACGTTTTCGTTGTAAAACTATTTGATAAGACTCTGTTAAATGATACATAATTTTGTAAAATCCATGAATAAAAAGAATAAAATAAATCTGCTGCAAATATTAGTGTTCTAATTGCCAGGTGGAAAATATGAGTTTTAGTATCCATCCAACTAGCACAGGCCAAAGTATACATTGGACTTTGCCATCTTTGTAACTGATCAAACCCCAGCATACATTCAGATAATTTAAATAGCCAGAACGAGACTTCTTCTAGTAGCTGAAACAGCTGACTGTAAACTAGCAAAGTGTGTGGACCATGCTGTGGCAGAATGAAAATCACGTGTAGTTCACTTCTTTACCCATCCATACAGAGAAAAAATAGGCCATGCAGATGATCAGTGAAGAATAAGGTGTTTACTCTTTGTTATGCAGAACAACATATATACAGTCATGTGAACAGCTGCATTGACTCACACAATGTTCTTTGGGAGAGATTCAAATGTTCCTTGGGTGTTCATGTGAAGGATGAAGCAAAAAATATACTAACTTGTTTTGGCAAGCTCCTGCACACAAAACCTAAACATGTTGTTGTTGTTTATTCATTCAGTTGCTTCCGACTCTTTGTGACCTCATGGACCAGCTCATGCCAGAGCTCCCTGTAGGCCATGTAACTGTTGCCAAAACTCCCAGGCTCAGCTAGCCTCTGGGGCATGGCCCAACCAATCAACTTCGTACTTTGCATTTTTCAGTTAACACACTCACCAACTGATTTTTACATGCTTCAACACATGCCACATCTGTAGACATACACATTGCTTTGCTTGTGCCACTGTGATTTCCTTTCAGTTCTGTGCAATAGACTGGAATCTGTGACACTAGATGTTCCCTTATTTATCAAAATCTCCCATTCACCAGCTTTAAAGCATACTAAGTTGCACTATCAAATAACAGTAACTGCCACCTCTGCATATTTCAGCATTGGCCACTTCATTTGGTAGGGATGTAATGTGCAACCTGTGAACGACTGACTCATTGGGCCTTTGGGGGGGACGGGACCAGAATGGTTCTTAAGTTGGCATGGGCAAGAACATCTAAACTCATAATATTGTCAAGCCAGAAGATCCCAAGGATGTGAACATTAACAGTTTGTCTATTGGGGTCCCCACCTTCCTCTTCTAGAGAACTAGAAATGGCCTGCATCCCACTCTTATTCCTGGGCATGAACAGACATGTACTTCAGCATCTTCCTTTTGATAGGAAGATACTTTTCATTTTTCACATCTTTCTTTCCTCTTTAATTGCTCCCAATAAAGCTAAAGTAGACTTCGTTCATTATGAACTTCAGGATAAGTATTGTTTTGGACTTACCATGAAGTATTGCATATCCCTAAGCCATGCCATAAGCAACTGAGAAGACAAGCTATGTATTCCCCCTATGAATGCTGGAAATGATGGCTCAAAGATCTTACAAAGCTAAATTCCCAATTATAGGGAAAATTCTTTTTTAAAGAAATGGATTAGAGGAAGCCACCACAGACCATGAGGTTATGCCATCGCCTTGAAGAGTATTGATCATTAACTCTGCATCATGAGGGTCAGTGACTGGTCCGCATTGTTAACCTACTTCTAAAAATGACTGCTACAGAACATTCTGTAATGCTGTTCTCTTAACTACCGCTAATGATTTATGCGACAATGGAAATGAGGCAGAAAAATGATTCACACCTACATCTTGCCTTCTCTAAAACTGATCAAACCACTACTTCAGGCTTCCTTCTGCCTGAATTAAAAAGAAATGTAGCTAACTTCTCTTGGGTTCCATTTCCATCAAGTCTTAAACTCATACATTCCCAAACATATCAGGCTGTCTAGTAAGTTTACTACGAGTATTGAGTTTTACGTTGGAGTGTTTGAATATGCAAGATATCTTGAGTCCTAGTCGTGTTTCCAGTTGCAATCCTAATAACCTAAAAAATTAAGAATGTTTGGGAGAGCACTCACAAACTGCTGCTACTCCAAGCTTGTTGCTCCCGGAAGTCATCTAGTCGTGTTGAAATGGCAGCACATAAATGATGATGAGGAGGAGGAGGAACCATTATCATACCAGGAAAGCTGAGTTTTGCAGCTCAAGAAAGACACTGTTGGCTAGAATCTACTAGAATAATTCAGATATCCATGCAGAAGCCCAGTTTTAGACCAGTGTTGCTCCACATCTATATTCTACTGCTAGTCCATGAACTGTTGGCTACATGTCATTGGCTAGTCTTCTCCATTAGATAGCTTTTGAGATGAGCATCACAAAAAAATGATAGAATTTTCTGAGAAAATGAAAATAATTTTCTTGACCTAGATGTAGTTTGTATCGCCATTAAATAACATAAACATAAGGATCAGACCATCTGATCCTTATGTTTATGTTATTTAATGGTGATATCAGTCTTCTATGCATTTTTCTATTATAGTATATATGTTTGATAAATATTGACTGTCAGTGTGTTTTGTTGTAGACTGAAACCCTAGCTCTCTTTGTATATTATCTTGCAGCTCAAGAACAAGCCATTAGAACCAATGCCATCAAAGCCAGAATGGAAAAGTCAATGACAGATTCCAAGTGTAGACTCTGCAAGGAAGCAGACGAAATGATGGATCATATACTCAGCTGCTGCAAGAAGATTGCGCAGACAGACTAAAAGCAGAGGCATAATAACATTGCTCAGATGATCCATTGGAACTTGTGCCACAAATACCATCTGCCTGCAACAAAAAATGGATGGGATCACAAGCCTGAAAAAGTTACGGAAAATGAAAACACCAAAGTACTCCAAATTCAGTCTGTAAAAGGTTTTGGAGCACAGTACTCCTGACCTCACAATTGAGGAAAAATAACAAGTATGGATCATTGCTGTTGAAATCCCAGGCAACAGCAGGATTGAAGAGAAATACCTGGAAAAGCTGACACGATATGAGGATCTGTAGTTTTATTACTGTGTTGTGTGTTTTATATTGTTGTAAACCACTCCGAGCTTCTAGAAGGAGCAGTCTAGAAGCTGAAATAATAAATAAATAAATAATTTAAAGATCAAACTGCAAAGACTCCGGCACAAGCCAGTCAAGGTGGTCTCAGTGATGATCGGCACACTGGCTGCAGTGCCTAAGGG
Source organism: Anolis apletophallus (assembly GCA_030556195.1). Classification (NCBI taxonomy): domain Eukaryota; kingdom Metazoa; phylum Chordata; class Lepidosauria; order Squamata; family Anolidae; genus Anolis; species Anolis apletophallus. The sequence continues at coordinate 18,691,223 of JARBWK010000008.1, forward strand.
CGTTGGCCTGCACTTAAAGACAATCGGTGCAGACAAAATTACCATCTGTCAGCTGCAAAAAGCCACCCTATTCAGATCTGCATGAATCTTGGGAAGTGTCTGATGTGTGATCCAATACAACAGCCAGCAGAATGAACTTGTTTGCTGTGTACTAATCTTATTGTGTTTCAAATAATAGTAATAATAATAATAATACATTTCTTGCCTACCTCTCTCTGTGGCTTATCCATAATTGGATATAGTGTTGAATGCAGTTTCAGGAAAATACATTTCTAACAATGTATGGTATTATTACTGAAGATACATCAGAGTCAGGTGATTCCATACTAGGAATCGTGATGCAACACATTTTTGATTCTATGAACTGAATGTTGCTATGTGACCCTAAAAGCCAGTTGGTTCTAAGGACACTTGAGAGATTCATTATAATAGAGGAAATAGAAAGTATTAGCAATATAAAAGGGAAACATCAAAAAGAGGTTACAGCTAAGTAAACTTTTCAGTAAAATAATGCATTTTTATATCCTGAAGAGAGTCTCTTTCTCTGCTTTTTCCATACATTTTCCATTACCATACCATTTGATAATGACCTATCAGAACCCATGCTTTGATTAAAGGTAGCTGCTTTTGATTACAATCAATGAATCATTAATTTGCACTCAGCTACAAAACAGTTGGATCCGATCTATTATTCATTCCTGAAGCAGAAATTCTATTTAGACTGGAGTTTTGAATCTTCCTAAAGCTTTTGCTCTCTTGGCTATTAATAATTTTGTTTTGAAGCTTGCTCTCCGAGGCTCCAGAATGGCCTCCCTTTGTTATGCTGAAACTCTGAAATAATGCATTCAGCTGCTGCCCTGATCTGTGCATCCATCTCCCTGGCCATATGTCTAACATGGTCTGATTTAGGCCTCTGACACTTACAGGAGGCTTGTTTGATTCTTGAAAATCCTCAGCATCTTTGGACAGAATAAAATGAGCTGCATCCACAAGGCTGACGCACTTTCGTGTGGCAATTGGTGGTGCATTATCTAACCAAATAGCTACAAAGAATTAAAAAAAATTGAATAAATGAATAGAACCAACAGGATTAGTTCCCTCTGGGATTTGATTTATTTATCTTGCAGTTGAAAAAAGCATGCTTCTGCAGTCAGTCTAGCAAACTATCTCATCTTGTATGTGCGCATTTCACAAAATATCACAAAATATGTTGGAAAATGTTTGACAATTTGGTTGTTAAGGGCCAAGTAACAGAAACTATAAAGTGCTGTTGAAGGCTTTCATGGCTGGAATCACTGGGTTGCTGTGAGTTTTTCTGGTATGGCCATGTTCCAGAAGCATTCTCTCCTGACGTTTTGCCCACATCTGTGGTAGGCATCCTTCCAACAGACCAATGAGGTCTATTGGAAACTAGGCAAGTGGGGTTTATATATCTGTGGCATGTCCAGGGTGGGAGAAAGACTCTTGTCTGCTTGAGACAAGCATGAATGTTGCATTTGGCCACCTTGATTAGCATTTAATGGCCTTGCAGCTTCAAAGCCTGGCTGGTTGCTGCCTGGGGGATGCTTTGTTGGGAGTCCATTAAATGCCAATCAAGATGGACAATTGCAACATTCACATTTGCCTCAAACAGACAAGAGTTATTTCTCCCATCCTGGCAATTCTACAGATATATAAACCCCACTTGCCTAGTTTCCAACAGACCTCACAACCTCTGAGGATGCCTGCCATAAATGTGAGCGAAATGTCAGGAGATAATGCTTCTGGAGCATGGCCATATAGCCCAGAAAATTCACAGCAACCCAGAAACTATAAAGCTTTTTACTTGCAAAAAGATCATAGCTTTGACCTAACCTCAAAGTGATCAAAATCTTAAAATGTCTCGCAATCAAAATGTAAAACAGTGGAACAGGAGGATTAGTTACTTAAATGGAAATTTTATCACCTGCCTTACTGAGCATTGTAAGTCTTAGAATCATAGAATCATAGAGTTGGAAGAGACCGCATGGGCCATCGAGTCCAACTCCCTGCCAAGAAACAGGAAAATTGCATTCAAAGCAGCCCCGACAGATGTCCATCCAGCCTCTGTTTAAAAGCCTCCAAAAAGGGAGCCTCCACCACACTCCGGGGCAGAGATTTCCACTACTGAACAGCTCTCACAGTCAGGAAGTTCTTCCTAATGTTCAGGTGCAATCTCCTTTCTTGTAGTTTGAAGTCATTGTTCCGTGTCCTAGTCTCCAGGGCAGCAGAAAACAAGCTTGCTCCCTCCTCCCTATGACTTCCCCTCACATATTTATACATGGCTATCATGTCTCCTCTTAGCCTTCTCTTCTTCAAGCTAAACATGCCCAGCTCTTTAAGCCGCTCCTCATAGGGCTTGTTCTCCAGACCCTTGATTTTTTAGATAAAATCCTACATTTAGTGTGTAGCTGGGAAGAAAGCAGTGAAGTCCCATTATTTTTTCCAGTACACATATTTTGTGGTCCTTAGGCAAGTTTGTGCTTGTACAAAGCATTGTCTTTTGCATTCTCTCTTTGTGTGTAGTCCAGAAAAAGATGTATGATCAAGATGTTACTTGAGCTGGTGAAATAAGCTTTCGTTTGAGAGAAAAATAGAAAGGGGTTGTTTTAACATAAGACTAGACATTATCGATAGGTCTACTCACACATTACAGAAATGAGCACAATGGTGCAAGTTAGTTCTAGTGCAAGCTCATCTAGTTCACAAATGTTCGATGCTGTTAGTCAGTATATTTGACACCTTCCTTGATAGACAGACAATGATTGAACTTGAAATGAAGCCAGTGATCAATACATGCTGGCTTACTATCAGCAGCTACTACCACAACATAAGATATTTGACAGGAAGCAAGGAAGTTAATGTAAATTGTAAAGTGTCAAAATGCCCTGCTATTAGCCCTGCGTGTGCTAAGAGTGCCAGACTGATGCCTATAATTTGAAAGGCTGCTTAATGCATTCTCACCAAACCACACGGAAACTTCTTGAAAATATTCTGGCAAAGCATCAACACATATGAAGATTAATGGGATTTTTTTTACTACTGATCTATAATTGGTAACAACAGCAGCATGCTTCTGCCTAATCGTAGTTAACGTGTCTACTGCTTTCTCATGCAGGCATTACATTATGGTTTATCATGGTTTTTCAGCTGGTGGCTTCACCATAAATGGTATAACACTCCATATGGTTGAATGAGGGAGAGAAGAAGACATGGGGCGGGGGGGGGGGGGGGGGGGCAAGCAGAACTCTGTTTGGCATAGACATTGAACTATTTTAAACAAGTACATATCATTAGCTGAAGAGGGGGGGATAATAGCAGCCTGCTTTCTCCATTAAGGAAGCAGTGCTAGCCAGCTAAGCTAAGCAACCTGACAGGTGGAAGATTATCATCAGTTGGGTGCATAATCTAGAGTAGTAGGGTAATGCCAACTGAGATATTTATAAATTATCTCTTCTTTGGAATTTCACTAAGACAATAACTTGAAAAAGGGAGTGATGCATTTCCACCAGTGGTTCTCAACCTTCCTAATGCTGTGACCCCCCCCCCCAACCATAACATTATTTTCGTTGTTCCTTCATAACTATAATTTTGCTGCTGTTATGAATCATAATGTAATATCTGATATGCAGGATGTATTTTCATTCACTGGACCAAATACGGCACAAATTTGAATACTGGTGGGGATGCAGGAGGATTTATTTTGTCATTTGGGAGTTGTAGTTGATGGGTTTTATAGTTAACCTACAATCAAAGAGCTTTCTAAACTCCACCAATGATAGAATTGGACCAAACTTAGCACACAGACAGGGGCGGCCCGACCTAATTTGGGGGGGTACGCGAAGACATTTTGTCGCCCCCCCCCCCGCCGCATCACTCACCGCCACGCCGCCGCCGCCGCCAGCCGCATCGCGAATATACGAGCACGCACACTCGCTCCCGAGCTTTGGAGCCAGCGCGCATGCGTGCAGTGCAGGTTTTGCGCATGCGTGCTGGCTCCAAAGCGGCAGGCGCGCTTGGGAGGGAGTGTGCGTGCTCGAACGTTCGCACGTGCGCAGAAACATCTACAGGCGCTATAGCGCCTGTAGGTGCTTTGCGCACGCGCAGACGGCGGCGCAAGGCAGTGCGGCGCCGGTGGGGGCGCGGAGTCAGCGCGGCGGCGCCCCTCCCAGCCGGTGATGCCCCTCCCAGCCGATGACGCTCTACGCGACCGCGTAGGTCGCGGAATCCCTGGGGCCGCCCCTGCACACAGAACTCCCACGGCCAACAGAAAATACTGGAAGGGTTTGGTGGGCATTGACCTTGAGGTTTGGAGTTGTAGTTCACCTACATCCAGAGAGCACTGTGAATGCAAACAATGATGGATCTGGACCAAACTTGGCACAAATACTCAATATACCCACTGATGGAGTTTGGGGAAAACAGACCTTGATATTTGGGAGCTGCAATTCTGGGATTTATAGTTCACCTACACTCAAAGAGTATTCTGAACCCCACCAATGATAGAATTGGGCCAACCTTCCCACACAGAACCCCCATGCCTTGAAGGGACTTGCTGGTGCGAGCCTCCCTCCAGCCTCACACACTCCCTTGCCCTCACATGCACACCATGCTGTCATTTTTATTTATTTATTTATTTATTCGAGTTATACACCGCCACTCCCAGAGGCTCGTGGCGGTTTACAAACTCAGCACGGTAATAAAACAATAAAAACAATACATGTTACAACATCATTAAAGCCCAAAGGCTTGCCTGAACAAAAAAGTCTTACAGGCTTTGTGAAAAGTTACCAGATTTTGCAAAGCTCAAGTCTCAGAGGGCAGATCATTCCACAGGACTGGGGCGATGATAGAAAATGCCCTTTGTCGGGTTGCTGTTAGATGGTAAGACTTCGCTCTAGGAATATCTAAAAGATGCTGATTTTCCGATCGCAGTAATCTCATGGGATTATATGGGAACAGGCGATCCCTCAATTACACTGGCCCCAGACCATGTAAGGCCTTAAAAGTTAACACTAGAACACTAGAACTTTGAAAGTGATCAGGTACTCAATTGGTACTCAAGTGATCAGGTACTCAATTGGTAGCCAGTGCAGACCCTGCAGAACCGGGGTGATACGACAGCTCACGGGTTCCTCCGCGAGTAGTCGGGCTGGATCACCATCAAAGGCAGGCCAATGTAGAGAGTGTTACAGTAGTCAAGTCTTGAGATGACCGTAGCCTGGATCATCGTGGCCAGGCCATTCTGAGTCAGATAGGGGGCCAGCTGCCTAGCCTGTCGCAGGTGGAAGAATGCTGTTCTGCTGACAATGGAGATTTGAGCCTCCATTGACACCAGAGGGTCTAAAAGCACTCCCAGGCTTTTTACTGATGATGATGGGCATAATGCCATGCCATCCAGGGTTGGCAGCTGGACATCCCTATTGCCCGGACGGCCCAACCAGAGGATTTCCGTGTTCACTGGATTCACCTTCAACCTACTGGCTCGAGGCCATCCAGTAATGGCTTCAAGGCACAGATGGAAATTATTGGGTACAGAGTCTGGCCAGCCCTCCATCTTCAGGATGAGCTGAGTCATCAGCGTACTGATGACACTCAAGCCCAAAGCTACGCACCAGCTGAGCAAGTGGCCGCATATAGATGTTAAATAACAGCAGGGAGAGTATATCCCCCCAAGGGACCCCACAAACCAGGGGGGAACCCCCAGAGGTCAACTCACCCCACCTCACTCGCTGTTTCCAATTGTGGAGGAAGGAGGAAAGCCAGTTTAAAGCTGTCCTCCTTACTCCAACCACGGCAAGGTGGTGAGTCAAAAGATCATCATGCACTGAGCATCCCTGCTTTCCCCTCCCCACTTGGAATCTCAGAGACTTATCTCATGTCCCCACATGGGGAGCTGGAGCTGACAGAGGGAGCTCAACCCACTCTACCCAGATTTGAACCACAGTCCTGCCAGCACAAGGGTTTAACCCATTGCACCACTGGGGACCCAAGTTACCAACAGATCTTTCACGCATAAAGCTGAGTTAAGTATCGAACTTTGAAACTTTTTCTTCAAGAGGAGAATTGTTCAATTCAAAATAGGCTAAATTCCTGTTCAAGCAGTCAGAGTATGTTTGTCTGGACTAAAAAATTTATTTACACTGTAAAGTGTCATTCAGTCTCCTATGGCATGAAGACTGCTAATCCAGGATGTCAATATCTTCCCTATTAACTTGTAATAAGGAAAAAACAGAATTCACATCAGAAACCACCTTATTCTTTTGAAAATTCCTGTAATCTACTAGTCATGACTGCATTTTATGATAGCGAGCTCCACCAGTGAATTATGGATTATGGGTCTCTTCCCCAATGTCGGCCTATGTTAAATTATTGACAGAACTGAATCAAACATGGATGCCTATCATCTTATGGGTGAACAGGGTCAACTCTGATCATGTAACACATTCCTAATAGGAGACAGGATTAATCTAGAGAATTGTGGTGGTGAACAGTGTGGGAAATGGCTTCTGAAGCGATGTTGAGTGAGGAGTCCTTCCATTCAAATCTAACTGAAATGTATTTCTATATTAAAGAAGAATGATACTTTCTGGGGAGTTAAGAATTCAAAATATAACTTTTATTTATTTATCGTATCAGAAGCAAACCGAGGGTACAGTTGTAATGTATTTAAGAACACAAACAAAGTTACAAAAACTTGTCATTATACTAAATGTCCTTTGACCAGAAGCTGGCCATTTGGAGTGCCTTTGGTGTTGCTATAAGGAGGTCCTCGGGTTGCATTGTAATAGGTGGTCTGTGGTTTGCTCTTGTCCACACTCACATGTTGTGAACTCCACTTTGTGGCCCCATTTCTTAAGGTTGGCTCTACATCGCATGGTGCCAGAGCGCAGTCTGTTCAGTGCCTTCCAAGTTGCCCAATCTTCTGTGTGCCCAGGAGGGAGTCTCTCATTTGGTATCAGCCATGGCTTGAGGTTCCGGGTTTTAGCCTGCCACTTTTGGACTCTTGCTTGCTGAGATGTTCCTGCAAGTATCTTAGAAAACCATTTCTTGATTTAAGGCATTAGTGTGCTGGCTGATGTCTGAACAGGGATCAGGCTGGAGATGTCACTGGTCCTTTCATTATTTCCTGCTACTTCCCGGTGGATGTCAGGTGGTGCAATACCAGCTAAACAATATAAATTCTCCAGTGGTGGGAGGCGTAGACATCCTGTGATAATGCGGCATGTCTCATAAAGAGCCACATCCACGGTTTTAACGTGGTGAGATGTGTTCCACACTGGCCATGCATACTCAGTATCAGAGTAACAAAGCAGAAGGGCAGATGTATTCATTGTGTCTGGTTGTGATCCCCAGATCCCCTCAGACCAGAAACGACTAGCAGCATCCAAACAAACAAACCGAACTATTTTGATAATCATGACCAAAAAGGTTTACAGTGGGGATATTCAGGATCTCAGAACAAAGAAACAACACGATGTAACAACCCAGCCTTAAGAAAAAGTTCTTTCTTCATATTCCCCTGGTGTATAAAACTCACAAGGCACTGTCACCCAAAATTTGGATCCTCATAACAGAGTACAGTTTTGATTGTTTTGTTCTAGTTCACTAGAACGATAACTGTGTTACTAAATATCGTAGAGTCTCGCTTATGCAAATAAACAGGCCGGCAGAACGTTGGATAAGCAAAAAATGTTGGATAATAAGGGATGAAGGAAAAGCCTATTAAACGTCAAATTGTGTTATGGTTTTACAAATTAAGCACCAAAACGTCATGTTTTACAACAAATAGACAGAAAAAGCAGTTCAATACACAGTAAAGTTATGTAGTAATTACTGTATTTATGAATTTAGCACCAAAACATTGCAATGTATTGAAACAGCTGTGGATCTGGGTGGGAGACAGACTGCGTTGGATAATATAGAAGATTGAATGAGCAAAGGTTGGATAAGCGAGACTGTACTGTAATGTTTACCTGGAACATATTTTGAAAGGAAGAATAAACGCAGTGGTTCACGGTTCTTTTATTTTCTTAACCAGAAAGCTACATAATGTACTAAACTTTTTGCAAAGTAACAAAGGAAATGATGAGAAAAAACTGTGTTATCCGCTCAAAACGCCTCTAGGAAACAGAGTGACTGCACAGAGCCGCACAGTAGTTAGGCTATAATGGACTATGGCTTCAAAGACTACATACACTGCGTAAATGTCAGATTTCCATTACTGGCAGCATGGGGTCTTTGCAACAGAGTTGTTTCTATTAAGACTTCACATCACCACTTGCTCTAATTACTGCTAAAATACCACCCATCATCGCAGGTATCGTCAGCCTATAAACACATCTGAAGGAAGATTTATGTACAAAAATAGTTTTTGATGGTGGTTGCACAACCAGAGGAAGGGAGAAAGGAAGGTCTGATGTAACAAGACAGGATGGAGGTTCACACTGCATATGGTTCGGATCATGAGGTACAATCCATTGATAATTCTAGTGGCATCACCAAACTATATAATCATTATAACACATTGCAACTCAACCTAGCTTTTTGCTTAATGTATGGCATTTTCCAGTAGCAGGAAGGAGCCAGATGGCCACACATAGCACTCTCTCCAGGCCATTTCTCCCCCAGGAGAAATGGGGTCTAAGGTCTTATCTCTTACAAAGCCATTAAAAGAAAGGGCCAAACCAGATGTCTGCCTGTTTATTAAATATGCACTTGCTGGTGGCTTGGCTAGAGAATGGTTCATAATAGTGGAGGGATTAGCTTTCGACGCAAAAAAGAACATGAGAATAGAGGCTGAATCCCTTTCTCTCCTTGTTTTCCGGATTCCATAGTTTCACAACATTTTTCCTCTGTTGGCTCATGTTTGGTGGCTGAGAAAAATATGTTGCTAATGAGGAACAGTAAAGGAGGGGGAGGGAGCAGCTTTCTCTTTCCCCACATTAATTTCTTTTACTGACAAAAGTTAACCATCATTTCTATCAGCGTTTCACAACCTGGGGGTTGGGACTCCTGGGTGGGGGTGGGGGTCATGAGGGGTCTGTATTTCTGATGGTCTTAGGAACCCCTTTGGCAAAGAAGGCTGACGATCTCTCCACCTGTCCTTCTCTTCCTTTTTGGAAATAGACTGCAAATCCTCCCACCAAAAACCCTCCTTTGCTGTGATTGGCCAGCCCCTCAGCCAAGTGGAGAGCTGTTTCTGAGACTCCAAGCAGGGAGGGGAGAGCAGGCGTGTTTGCCAGATGGCAGCGTGGCGCGCATGTGCGAGCAAGGGAAAGCATGCGAGGTTGGAGAGAGGCTCGCACCAGTAAGTCCCTTCAAGGCATTGGGGTTCTGTGCGGGAAGTTTGGCCCAATTCTATCGTTGGTGGGGTTCAGAATACCCTTTGATTGTAGGTGAACTATAAATCCCAGCAACTACAACTCTCAAATGTCCAGGTACATTTTCTCCACCACTGTTGACATTTGGGCATATTGGGTATTCGTGCCAAGTTCGGTCCTCACCAGATCCATCGTTGTTTGAGTGCACAGTGCTCTCTGGATGTAGGTGAACTACAATTCCAAACCTCAAGGTCAATGCCCACCAAACTCTTCCAGTATTTTCGGTTGGTCATTGGAGTTCTGTGTGCCAAGTTCAGTTCAATTCCATCATTGGTGGAGTTCAGAATGCTCTTTGATTGTAGGTGAACTATAAATCCCGGCAACTACAACTCCCAAATGACAAAATCAACCCCCCCCCCTCCCCATCAGTATTCAAATTTGGGCATATTGAGTATTTGTGCCAAATTTGGTCCAGTGAATGAAAATACATCCTGCATATCAGATATTTACATTACAATTCATAACAGTAGTAAAGTTACAGTTATGAAGTAGGAGGAAAAAATTTTTATGGTTGTGGGTGACCTCAACACGAGGAACTGTATTAAGGGGTCGCAACATTAGGAAGGTTGAGAAACACTGATTTACATCAACACATTTGGTCTAGTCTCCAGTTCTTCCTCTTCAAGGCCATGTTTTCTATTGGACAATTAGGGGAGAAAGGCTTCCTTTAGAAGATTCTTCATCAAGACTTTTCTTAAATAAAAAAAACATCTGTTCAAGTGTGATTATTCTCACTTTGATAAAGATTGTTCCTGGACCCACATCCAAGCAGAACATATTTCAAATAATGATAAATACTACCCTACCATCTATTAAATCAAAAAGAGATGACAGAACACTCAAAGACATTGGTGGCACCAATCAATTAGGAGAGACATCCTATATAGATTACTGCAACGCTCTCTACGTAGGGCTGCCTTTGAAGACTGCTCGGAAGCTTCAACTGGTTCAACGGACAGCAGCCAGGTTGATAACAGGAGCGGCACTCAGGGAGCGTACAACCCCCCTGTTGTGCCAGCTCCACTGGCTACCAGTTTGCTACCGGGCACAATTCAAAGTGCTGGTTTTGGCCTTTAAAGCTCTAAATGGTTCTGGTCCAACTTACTTGTCTGAACACATCTCTCCCTATGAGCCATCAAGATGCTTAAGATCATCCGGAGAGGCCCTGCTCTCAGTCCCGCCTTCTTCGCAGGCACGTCTGGTGGGGACAAGAGACAGGGCCTTCTCAGTGGTGGCTCCTTGGCTTTGGAACTCCCTTCCTAGTGACATCAGATCGGCCCCCTCCGTCCTGACATTTCGTAAGAAAGTCAAGACTTGGCTGTTCGAGCAAGCATTCACAGACTAATTTTAATTAATCGAGATCAAAGGATTAGTATGACAATGAAACGGAAACCGATTTTAAGATTGTGGAGCTGCGATTTGTATTTTGTTGTTTTAATTGTTAATTTATATGGTTTTATATGATTGTTTTTATCTTATTATGATGTGTTGTATGTGGCCGCTTGTTCACCGCCTCGAGTCGCCTTCGGGCTGAGAGAGGCGGTATAGAAGCATAGCAAATAAATAAATAAATATAAATCAGATTTCTGAGACTCCTTTTTCAAACCCACGTGTAATCTTATCCAGCAGCTTTACATATATGTTGACAAGAGGGAAATGAATATGAAAAAAGAGAATGGTGCCAAAGTGTGTTCATCTGGTATATTAATTTCTTTGTTGAAAATGTTTATATACAGTTCAATTGGCAATTGCCCCCCCTCCCCATTTTACAAATAAATATATAAAGAACAAAAAACACACAGTTTCCCCTCCAATAAAAACAAATAAATCATTATTCAACAATATGGTCTTGGAGGAATAGCTTTGTAGGCAAGCAACAAAAACAATCTCATGCCTTCCAGATAAATGATCCAACCAAGACTCCTTCTAAGTCTTGAAAATGATATGGTGGTTTGGATAGAATTCATTATCCTTACTCGCATTTTATCCATTCTTATAGCTTGGAACTATATACTTGTAAGAAGCAGAAACAACTACTGGAAAACATTTTCATGTTCTTTTTTGCATTCTCTGTTCTTATACTCTATGCCGTGAGCATAATGATCCGATTTTGTCCCTTCTTGCCCCTTCTCTGCTCACAATCAGAGTAAATACAGGAGGGAAACACACTTTTAAATTTTTTTTAATGAGCTGACAATTGCACATGTTCTTCCATGAGCATGTTTGTTTATCTTTGGGTTGTGATGTATGGCCAATATGCCGCATACAGCAGTTGGAGTGTGCCTGCAAACAACCTAGAGATTTACATTTTTTGTTCCTCAAGTAGTAATAAAAGCAATTGGGAGCCATAAAAGATGAAAGGCGGGGAAGAAGCAGCCTTGAAAAATAGGATTCTGATAATTGCAAACAGCAGGGAGGGGGACTGGCCAGGAGAATGAAAAGAAACATCGCTTCAGTACCTTTTCTATAACTGGGACAAGATAAGCAATATGACAAGAGCTTGACACAGCTTTGCTGAAGGAATGGGGAGGGAGGGCACAATGAAGATTGGGTTTTTTTAAAAGAGGGGGAGACATTAATTTTTATTATAGATTACACATAAGAAGGGGGGGAAATCCATAAATGTTTACATGACAGCTTGGGATTTTACTGCTAACAGCCAATTGTATTAATCATTGAAATAGCTGGTGTCTTGGTGAAACATCTTCATAAAAAAACTGCAATACCAGTTCTTGTTTACAAAGTCTGCTGTGGTATACTGGCTGCTTATGGAACATCGTAAACCAATTTTGAATTGGGGAGTGCCATAGCAACTGTGCAAACATATACTAAGTGGACCCGAATATTGTGCTAGGAACGAGAAAAAGTAACAAGCAATTGTATAGATCTTGCTTGTGCGAATTTTCTGCCATTTTACTCTTTGTACACTGCGGGGACTTTTTTAAAAAAAGTTATGGGCACCATTGCCTTGGGCTGTAATTGCTTTGCCAACTGTGAGAGTCATCCACAAGAATTAATTTTAAAAAGACAGTTTTGTTGTTGTTTATGTTTTCCTTTTGTACATATATGTTGTTGAACGGATTCTTGCAGACAGCAGTAAATAGACAGGAAGGGGGTGAAAATGTCAGCAGCAGCATCCACTAAACTATGTGAGGTTACTGCCTAAGATGATGGCAATTTCTGGCAGTTCTTCTTTGAAGAAAATGGAACCAAACCTTATTGAGAATTTCTAGGAGGGTGGAAGCAGCAGGAGGGCAATCGATTGGCGTCTCCGTTCTTCCTGGGGCAATGTTTTCTTAGATTGAGCAGAAGCCAACCCACCCCACACAAAAATCATGAAGATTGCATATACAGTCTCACAGAAGAAAACGAAGACACATCTGATCAAGCAACATCAGAGTCTGATTAAGATAGCACGCAGTCCATAGCACTTTGCCTTTGCTTACTGGGAAGAGCAATATCCCATCCAATCTTTTCTATCGCCTGCTAGGTTCACTGAGTGCAAAACTTTTACACTTTGAACTCAGTGTGCAACAACTGAAATAAGCTAAGGCCAGGTGCTGTAGGTTATATTCCAGAAGAAGGAGCTGGCAAAACCAATTCTGAGTATGTCTTGCCTTAAAGGTAAGTAAAGGTAAACGTTTCCCCTGACAATAAGTCCAGTCGGACACGACTCTGCGGGGTGGTGCTCATCTCCTCTGTTCAAATATCAGCCAGCATGCCAATGACTTAAATCAAGAAACAACTTCCTAAGATTTACAGAGATACTTACAAGAACACTTCAGCAAGCAAGAGTCCAAAAGTGGCAGGTAAAAAAGCTCCATTACCTTCCCCTCCCCCCCCCTCTTTTCTCTTTTTCATTTTTTTGAATTTTATCCCCTTAAAATTCAATAAAAATCGTTAAAAAAGAAGAAGACTGGGCAACTTGAAGGCACTCAACAGACGGCACTCTGGTACCACGAGATGCAGAGGCAATCTTAAGAAATAAGGCTATAAAGTGGAGTCTACGGCATGTGAGTGTGGAGAAGAACAACCTACAAATCACTTACTACAATGGAGGACCTTCTCACAGTGACACCAGAGGCACTTAAAATGGCCAGCTTCTGATCAAAGGAAATTTAGCATAATGCCAAGTCTTTAACTTTGTTGTGGTTTTTTATATATTATAGTTGTATTCTCAATTTGCTTCTGATACGATAAATAAAGGAGGCAAGCTGTTCAGTTTCAAAGAGTTGTTCTTTGGGATGGAGAAATGTACAAACATGTGAAAAGATGAATTGATTATTTCGGCGTGTTGTGTGTGTTAGCTTGTTTAAGAATTATTATTTGTCACACCTCTTTTGTTTCAATGTCCTTGCTATCTTGATTTATTTCACTGTCACCTATCAACCTGATTTTATCAAAACAACAAGAAGAAGACAACCCTGCTGTCAATCCAAGCTATCTGGACATCTTGCGATATATTTCCACTTTGTTTATTATTCTGTGCGATGCAGAATAACATGTTTGTGATTATAATAGAATCTGTGATTAAAAAATGACGTAGAAATGTATTTTTCTTCCCTTATTTACTACTTGGTTAAAAGCATTTATTGCAAGTCTTAATTGAGACTAATAACTCTCCCCTTCCTTGGCTGGCCTGCTGTGAAGAGAGATGCACTTCCTTCTACTGTTAATAGGGAAGTTTCAACCTCAACGCATTACAGAGTAGACAAGCATATGTCCCTGAAGTAACTATTAGGCATGGTTAGGTTTGGTTGGAATTTTGTAATTCGGAATAAATTTGGAAAGATTTCCTTTTTGAAGCGATTTTGAAGTTTTTGAGGAAATCGGAAGTCCTTTTGCCCTTCCGAAGCTTTTTATGCCATTTCTCTTAGGAATCAGTAAGTGAGTCGGAAATGATTCAGCGTTCCCTCCGCTTCTGTTCCCTGGCCTCCGTTCAAGCCCGAGAAGCCTTCTAAACCATTGTGGATGGATTCCCTTCTTTCCTTTCCCTCCCACGTCAGCGAGAGAAGTGGTTTTAACATGTGTGGATGGGATGGATCCACATCAGTTTAAACCAGTGTGGATGGATTCCTTTCCTTTCCCTCCCAACTCCCGCGTCAGTCTTAAGCGAGAGAAGCAGTTTAAACCAGTGTGGATGGATTCCCTTCCTTTCCTTTCTCTTCCACGTCAGTTTAAACCAGTGTGGATGGGATGGATCTGCATCAGTTTAAACCAGTGTGGATGGATTCCTTTACCTCCTGCTTCAGTCTTAAGCGAGAGAAGTGGTTTAAACAGAGTGGATGGATTTCTTCCCTTTGATCCCCCCCTTTTTTTCTGGAGCAAAACAACTACTTTCAAAGTAAAGACCACCCAATGAAACAGGAAATAACACTTTGAAACCATTAACGAAGGATTTGGAAGTCTCAGAAGTTTTGAAAAAATTTGAGCTTTTTGTCTGTGAAAATCGGAATTGACTTTAGATCCGTACCACCAGCTCCCCCTACATCCGAAATGGGGTTTGAACCATTTTTTTGATCAAATAAGCTTAGTAAATATACATATTAGAATATGGAATACATTAACAACAAATGGGAATGACAGGCCATATCATCCCATTCTAATTCTCTTTAGTTTTGAGTTTTTAAAAACTCAAAGGTTTCCTTGTGCCCAAATATAGCACATCAGTACTCTTCCTAAATTGTGCCCTACCAATATGTATGTGTAATTATAGAAAGGATTATGTCTCACTGGCCTTTCATAAATACAGTCACCTCTCTGTATCTATACCCAAACCTTGAATATATATATATATATATATATATATATATATATATATATATATATACTGTATATCCAAAAAGCAAAGCTTGATTTTGCATTTTATATAAAGAACAGCATTTTATCATGTCATGGAGTATCATCAAATTTTGAGAATCCACAAAAAGACAAGGAAATAAATTACTCAGCATCCCCCTATAATTTTTTTAATTTTTTCAATAGCAATTAAACAGAAAGATATATGTATTAATGCAGTAGTTCTCAACCTTTCTAATACTGTGTCCCCTAAATAAGGTTCCTCATGTTGTGGTGACCCTCAACCATATTTTCATTGCTACTTCATAAATAATTTTGCTACTCTTATGAATTCTAATGCAAATATCTAATATGTAGGATGTATTTTCATTGTTACAAATTGAACATAATTAAAGCATAGCGATTAATCACAAAAACAATATGTTTGGAGGAGTATGGACAACGGATTATGGGATTTGCAGTACCTTCAACCAATTCAGCTCTGACTTCCACAGCCAAGACCCCATGAATGACAGATCTGGACCAAACTTGGCATACATAACCCCAATGACCAACAGAAAATACGGGAGAAGGTTGGGAGGGAATTGACAGTGATTTATGGGAGATATAGTTCACCTACATTTGGAGAGCACTCTGAACCCAAACAATCTTGGATCTGGACCAAATTTGGCACAAATAATATACCCAAATTTGAATACTGGTGGGGTTGAGGGAATTGATTTTGTCATTTGGGAGTTGTAGCTGCTGGTATTTATAGTTCACCTACAATCAAAGAGCATTTTGATCTCCACCAACAATGGAATTGAGCCAAACTTGGCACACAAACTCCCATGAGCAACAGAAAATACTGGAGGGCTTTGGAAGGGGCCTGAGGTGATTAGGAATGGTGAGAGTTGAAGTCTAAACCACCTGGAGGGACCAAGTTTGCCAGAGAAGCAAGGAGGGGCGGAACCGCTCGTGCTTCCCTCGGAGGCAGAGGGCAGGCCTTGCAGGAAGCCTATCGACTGGCTCATGCCACCCCCCCTTACAGGGGCTCACCACCCCCAAATTCTCCTGAGCCTCCCAGTGCCCCCTTGGATCGTACCACCGCCCAACAGGGGATGGTACCGCCCACTTTGGCAACCACTGACCTAGATCAATAATTCTCAACCTGTGGGTCCTCAGGTGTTTTGGCCTGCAACTCCCAGAAATCCCAGCCAGTTTACCATTTGTTGGGATTTCTGGAAGTTGAAGGCCAAAACATCTGGGGACCCACAGGTTGAGAACCGCTGACCTAGATAGATGTATAATGGCATATTTTCACAACTATCAGACCCCTACTCTGTGTATACCAGAGTAATGATATCATGCACAGAGTCATTGTCAGTTGGCTTTGCATACATTGCTGTGAGACTAGTTTCCTGAGCACTGCCAACAATACACAGATGATATTGGGGCATCTGTAGCTGTCCGCACTGTCATGCCAGGAATAGTCATAAGAATAGGCCTTTAGTCAGTGGAGGAGTGAGCTTTCTTTCCAGTATCTCCTGTGGACTTCCTACTCTTGTAAATTTCTCCCTTGACTAAATTCTGGCACAATTAAATATATTTAAGGAAAGTTTCTAAAAGAGAGAGCCAAAAAGCTCAAGTCATCTTCCTGCAAAACAACAGATAATATAAAATGTATTCAGCAAGGCCTAAACCTGTTCCAGGCCAAGAATTCTTGACTGTTTTGCAGCCAAACAGCATATATTGAAAACGAGGAAGATTTAGCAGCTGTGAAACTCTATTTTATTTGTGTAAATATATGCTACCAAGCTGGCTGCATGCTAGACAATATAGCTGGGTAAGATACATCACAATTTACATCACAATTTAATTCTCCATACCACAAACGATGTTTAAAGAGGGTTGGAATGCTGGAGGTAAGCATTAATCCTAATTGCTTCATTTGTAGATAATGGGCAAGCAAAGGGCAGTGGAAACTGAGGAAGTGTAGAAGGAATCAGATTTCAAATCCAGAACATATTACTCATTTTCCAGATCATGATTTGGAGCCATAATGGAGCTGGTAAGGCATGTTGTGTTAGGTCTGGTTTGGCTGCAAAATTTGAGAGAGGTTTGCAAACAGGATATTGAAGCAATGTTTCATCATAGTACAATTTCCTTAATAGCCTATAGAAGAGT
The DNA here is from genome assembly GCA_030556195.1 of Anolis apletophallus. NCBI lineage: Eukaryota > Metazoa > Chordata > Lepidosauria > Squamata > Anolidae > Anolis > Anolis apletophallus. The sequence continues at coordinate 18,708,589 of JARBWK010000008.1, forward strand.
TTCTTAACCTGGGGGTCAGGACCACTGGGGAAGGGGTCAAAAGGGTGTGTGAGAGAGGTTGCCAAAGATCATCAGAAAACACAGTATTTTCTGTTGGTCATGGGGGTTCTGTGTGGAAAGTCTGGCCCAATTCTATCATTGGTGGGGTTCATAATGCTCTTTGATTTTAGGTGAACTATACATCCCAGCTACTACAACTCCCAAATGTCAATGTCTATTTCCCCCAAACTCCACCAGTGTTCACATTTGGGCATATTGAGTATTCATGCCAAGTCTGGTCCAGATCCATCATTGAAGGAGCTGCTTACCCCATATGCGCCCAGAAGAGCTGCTTACCCCAGCTCTCCTGAAGGAGCTGGTTACCCCATATGCGCCCAGAAGATCACTGTGCTCAGAGGGGCTTAACTTACTTGAAGTCCTGGGTATGAAGTCCTGCAGGCTCTCTACCATGCGGCAGAGAGCGTTTTCAGTGGCGGCGCCGGTTCTATGGAACTCGCTGCTGCCGGAGACACGAGCCTTGCAGGACCTGATGGCGTTCCACAGGTCCTGCAAGACCTGGCTGTTTAGACAGGCGTTCGATGTCTGACAGCGCCTAATTAACGCTTGCCATCCTGCCATACCACTACCATTCTCCATGTACCAGCTATGTCTGGCTATGATTTTATGTGACTGTTTTAAGATGTAATTTGATGTGTTTTTAACCATGTGTTTTATATGCTGTTTTATATGCTGTTTTTATATGTTGTAAACCGCCCTGAGCCTCGGGAAGGGCGGTTTATCAAATCGAAATAAGTAATAATAATAATAATAATTGTTTAAGTCCACAGTGTTATCTGGATGTAGGTGAACTGCAACTCCAAAACTCAAGGTCAATGCCCACCAAACCCTTCCCGTATTTTCTGTTGAGTCATGGGAGCTCTGTGTCAAATTCAGTTCAATTCCATCGTTGGTGAAGTTCAGAATGCTCTTTGATTGTAGGTTAACTATAAATCCAAGCAAATACAACTATCAAATGACAAAATCAATCCCTCCCAACCCCAACAGTGTGCAAATTTGGGTGTATCGGGTATTTGTTCTAAATTTAGTCCAGTGAATGAAAATCCATCCTGCATATCAGATATTTACATTATGATTTGTAACAGTAGCAATATTACAGTTATGAAGTAGCAACAAAAATAATTTTATGGTTGGGGGTCACCACCACATGAGGAATTGAACGAAGGGGTTGTGGCATTAGGAAAGTTGAGGACCACTGCTATAGAGCCTGTGGAATTCATGATGCCAATAATAATTATTTTATTGGTATATGTGTGGTAGCATGCCAAATTCACATAGATAACATATAGTGAGACAGGGAAAGGGCTGTATCCAGTGAGCTAGCTTCCCAAACTTTCATGTCCAGTAACATTGTCCCCTCCCACTGCATGCATATTCGGTGTGATGTTCAAAAGGGAGGTCTGTGCAAATTGTAAGGCTAATCATCACCTGAAGTTTGAAAAGAAGGTCTGAAAAGATGATAATGTCGGGGCCAGGCAGGCCATATTCTCTAAATGAGTGGAAGGTGCAAAGGTGGCCTTCAAATGTTGCTGAACTCTAAATTCCTGCAAGTCTAGGCCAATGCTTCCCAACCAGTGTGCTGTGGCACACTAGTGTGCCGCGAGCGATCATCAGGTGTGCCGTGAGAAATTGGCACTCTTCCCCCTTCTAGCAGCTCTTTCCCTCCCCAAAGATCCTCCCCGAGGAAAAGGAAGGACTCCGCCGAATGCCTGGGCCAGGCCCGCCTTGAGGAAGCCTTCAGGATCCTCGACTCAGCATGACTCCAGCTCCCGCTCAGGGCTGCTTCAGCCTCCTGATGCTCCCAAGTTCGCTCACTGCCCAATTCACAGACGTGGAGCTTGCAAGAAATCCAAGCCAAGGCGAAAACACCAACTCAATCACTTCCATCCAGTGCTCTGCTTTTGTGGAGGGAGGAGGGAGATATCGAAAGAGGCCACACAGATCTATGAAACTTATAGAGTCTATAAGGGTCTATAAGGGTCTGGAGAACAAGCCCTATGAGGAGCGGCTTGAAGAGCATGTTTAGCCTGAAGAAGAGAAGACTGAGAGAAGACATGATAACCATGTATAAGTATGTGAGAGGAAGTCATATATATGTTGTGTTCATCGAAACAGGCCCAGGTTTCACACTGAGTGTATAAATACATTTTAAAACATATTAACTGTATGTATTACTGTGTAAGAGTGTCATTTTGTGTCATTTTGGTTGGTGGTGTGCCCCAGGATTTTGTAAATGTAAAAAATGTGCCGCAGCTCAAAAAAGGTTGAAAAACACTGGTCTAGGCAACTTGGCAAGTTGTAGATCATGTTCACTTGAGAAGCAAGGAGCCTTATTCTGGCAAAAAGAATCTATTAATCTTATTCCAGAATGAAAGATGATATATTACTTTGGCCAAATGTATAATGCAAGAAACTGTATTACATAATTATATTACAGAGTACTTCTTCTGTAAATCATCCTGATTAAATAATGAGGATTTTTATATAATACTTTTTATAATTTTTGCACTAGAATCTCTTTTAGCTGCTCTAAAAATTCTTTAAAGCACTAATGAGATGGAGCAAAAGTGCTGTGATTTTGTGACTCCACCACTCTCAGAGATCATTTGGGCTGAAGATGTGAACCAGCCCTGATCTTGCCCATCCCCTGCAAGAAGACTTCTGGGACTCTATTCCTCAACTTCTAATTATCTAACAACTTTTAAATTATCCAACACCACAGGGATCTCTCTTCCTTATTTATGTATTTATTGATATGAATACCAGTCATCATCAATCTGATTATGCAAGTGATAAATTTATTTCACTTCCCCCCTTCACACTTCTCACAAGTGTGGAAATATCAGTAGAGATTTTGCTTCCTCTCTGTATTTTCCAAGAAGTGGATTTTTATGAACTTTTTAATGAAGCCATTCCATCACATGTTATTCTACCCTATGCAGATAAGATAAGAGGTACTCCTGGTCAGTCGCAAGGCTGATCAGGGTATAGGGTTATAGCCTGAGTTAGACGGGGTTAGGCTCCCACTGAAAACTCACGTTTGCAACTTGGGAGTTCTCCTGGACTCATCACTGAGTTTGGAAACCCAGGTCTCGGCGGTGGCCAGGGGAGCATTCACACAATTAAAAATTGTGCACCAGCTGCACTTGTTCCTTGGGAAGTCAGACTTGGCCACAGTAGTAGATGCTCTGGTTACATCTTGAATAGACTACTACCATGCATTCTACATGGGGTTGCCTTTGAAGATTATTCGGAAGCTCAAAATAGTCCAACAGACAGCAGCCAGGTTAATCACCGGAGTGGCGTACAGGGAGCATACAACCCCCCCCCCCTGTTGTGCCAGCTCCACTGGCTGCCAGTTTGCTACCGAGCACAATTCAAAGTGCTGGCTTTAGCTTATAAAGCCTTAAACTGTTGTGACCCAACTTACCTGTCTCCTATGAACCACCTAGGACAGGGCTGTCCAACTGGCGGCCCGGGGGCCGTACACGGCCCCCCAGCCTGTTGGACACGGCTCCCGCTATGCTCCCGGACGCCATTTTTAATTTTTTTAAAAAAAATGGTGGCCGGGGGGGAGGGGGGCGGGGCAGGGAGGAGGGAGCCAGCTCCTCCTCCTTCGCCCCTCCTCCTTCCCCTCCCCGCACCGCGGCTCGCGATCGGAGCCGCGGCGCATCCGCGGGGGAGGAGGAGGGGCGAAGGAGGAGGAAGTCAGCTGGCTGCCTTCTTCCTCCTTCGCCCCTCCTCCTTCCCCTCCCCACGCCGGCGCTCGGGATCAGGGCAAGGGCGCGGGTGGGGGGAAAGAGGAGGGACGAAGGAGGAGGCAGTCAGCTGATTGCCTCCTCCTTCGTCCCTCTTCCCCCCCGTGCGCCGGCTCCCGGGATCCGGGCAAGGGCACGGGCGGGGGGAAAGAGGAGGGACGAAGGAGGAGGAGGGAGAGTTCGCCCTCCTCCTCCTCTTCCTCTTCCACCGGCGCCGCTGCTGTCCCGTGCGCCGCAGCGCCGGGGAAAGAGGAGGAGGGAGAATTCTCCTCTTTGCTCCTCCCTTCCTTCTCTACAGCGTCAAACCGGGCAAGAGGCATGGCGAAATCGCCGTCCCTCTTGCCCGGTTTGGCGCTGTAGAAGGGAGGGAGGTGCAAAGGGGAGCCCCTCTTTGCTCCTATCTTCCTTCTCTACAGTGTCAAACCGGGCAAGAGGCATGGCGAAATCGCCGTCCCTCTTGCCCGGTTTGGCGCTGTAGAAAGGAGGGGCCAGGTGCTCAGCCACGGAATTCCGGCCCTTGGGCCTATAGAAGTTGGACAGCACTGACCTAGGAGATTAAGAACATCAAGGGAGGCCCTACTTTGCAGGTGTGTCTGGTGGGAACGAGGGACGGGGCCTTCTCAGTGGTGGTTCCTTGGCTGTGGAACCCCCTCCTTGGTGATATTAGAGCAGTTCCCCTCCCGCCCGGCCTTCAGAAGGAAAGTGAAAACCTGACTCTGGGGTCAAGCCTTTGGAGATTAACTACAGGGCAATAGTAACGATGAAATGTGTGCAATGATACTTGGAATAGCCCCGGATTATGATTGTGGGTGGCGTGATTTTAATAGTGATTATAATGTTTATATGTTTTAATGTGCATTTTAACTCTAATTTTAAATTTTAACTTAAATGTGTTTAATTGTCTGCTGTTTAAAGGCATCAAATAGTTGCCATATGTAAAGCCGTCGTGAGTTCCTTTCGGGGTAGAGAAAGGCAGGATATAAATAGAGTAAATAAATAAATAAGACAGTAGTTTCCTGTTGTGTATATGCATACATTTGCCGTTAAGTTACCTGATGATTTTTGGTGACCCTATGAATTTCATAGGAGTTTTCCTACGCAAGGAATGTTCAGAGTTTTCTTTTTTGTTTGTTTACTAATCCACAGAAGGAAACAGAAACACCAGTGACAGGCTGGACTCGAAGGAACAAGCTGCTAAATCTTGTTAAGAACAGAAATAAAACTGGTGCCAGTAGAAAATACAAGAACATGCGATGTTACTTAATGCAACTTAAAAAATATATGTTCCCTAATTACTTTTACTTATTGTATTTTAACAAGAACAACTTTTTTCAAAAAAATATATTCCTAAGTTTGGAAGTCTTAAAGAAGCCAAAACTATGAGACTTTTATGTTAAATTAAGGAGAATATGCCTACAGTAAAGCACACAGATTTTACCAGTGATTTTTATAAACTCGGCAATTGTGGACTTGCTTTAAAGGCAGAATTTCCATATCAAACAAACCCTAGCATGGAACCTTTCCTGCAAAACACAAAAGGCCATAAATGCAGCTATTTGGTATAGATCTTGTGCGCAGTAGAGGATTACTTTTATCAGCTGTTAAGCTGCCTTTTCAGTACAAATGCCAAGGACCTCAGATGATGTTGCTAATTGGAATACTGCACAGGAAGCAGCTCATCGAGCCACTGGATGCTTTGTACTCAACACTCTCATCATCAGTTTGATGCTGCTGATCCTCCAGTATATGTTCTAGAAAATTTCAAGTTTTTCTCTCCTTCACCAATATTCATAACAGCATCAACACTACTGAGGTGCCAGAGCGTAGCTTGGCAGTGGTGTTGGTGGCATAAGAGTAACGGACCCTCAAATGGGAATTTTGCCTCACTAATAAAATATTTCTTCAATCCCCAAATTTCTAGCTTTTTAGAGAATGAGACATTGAAAAGTTATTAAAACACTACAGTTACTGGAAGATAATTTCATGGGGTATCAAATCAATTCATTTATTTCGGTCATAGACCAGCACCGGAAATAGAAGTCATAGTTTCATATGAACTTGGTATGTTTAGTACATTTAAAATGCAAATATAAATACTGGGGTATGTATATAGAACTATTACTTGAAAGAGGCAATGCCTTTCTCTCCAATTACAGCAAGGGAGGCCCCAAAACTTAAGCAAACAAAAACATCAAAGACAGGAGGAAAACAAAATAGTACCGTACAGAAGTGCACCTCCTTCTTGGGGGGAGAGCAATGACCAATCTCGATAAAATAGTGAAGAGTAGAGACATCACACTGGCAACAAAGATCCGCATAGTAAAAGCAATGGTATTCCCTGTAGTAACCTATGGATGTAAGAGCTGGACCTTAGGGAAGGCTGAGCGAAGGAAGATAGATACTTTTGAACTGTGGTGTTGGAGGAAAGTTCTGAGAGTGCCTTGGACTGCGATAAGAACCAACCATTCCATACTTCAGGAAATAAAGCCCGACTGCTCATTGGAAAGAAAGATAGTAGAGGCAAAGATGAAGTACTTTGGACACATAATGAGAAGACAGGAAAGCTTAGAGAAGACAATTATGCTGGGGAAAATGGAAGGAAAAAGGAAGAAGTGCCGACCAAGGGCAAGATGGATGGATGATATCCTCGAAGTAACTGGCTTGACTCTGAAGGAGCTGGGGGAGGTGACGGCCAACAGGGAGCTCTGGCATGGGCTGGTCCATGAGGTCACAAAGAGTTGGAAGCGACTGAATGAATAAACAACAAAATGAGTAATGTAAGGAGGCCCAGAACCCTTCCACACAGCCAAATAACCCAGAATATCAGGACAGAATAACCCACAATATCTGCGTTGAACTGGAATATCTGAGTCCACACTATATCCTAGTTCAAAGCAGATAATGTGGGATTTTACTCAGCTGTGTGGAAGGGGCCCCGGCAAGTCATTGGTGCACAGTCAGCATCTGTGCATCAATAAACTGCCGATCGGTCTTCCTAGGAGTCCTAATAATTTATTTCTTGGTAAAAATCAGCTTCGATTGGGAATCTGGTGGGTACTAAAGATGCATCAGTGCCCATAGAAACCACACTGAGAATCCCAAATTGGGGCTATTGTAGGAGTGTTCCACGGGAGAGGCATATCAAACTCCATCCTTAATACCACAAGGATAGAAAATCTCCAGTCTACTTCATGTGTTGCTTTTCTCTGTAGACTCCCTCAGATAGTTAAAAGATAGGGAAAAAAACAGATGACAGACAGTATAGAGAAATACATTTAACTCGTCAAATTTTCCTACAAATCATAATAATTTATCAAATGCCAGCCCTAGTACGTATCATCTGCTCAAGTTTGGGCCAACAGTCTCTTTTCTTTACAACCACTTTAGAGTCATTTGACTTTTGTCTATCAGATCATAATTTACTTCAAAGAAACTGTAGAGTTAATCTGACAGCTACAAAAGGAAGTAACTATTCTCTCAAGTGATTTTCAATTAAATGATTACATCCACAACATCAACTCCAGCCCCACCTCCTACATTCCAGCAGTTGCTGTGGCTACAACACAAGAGTATGTGGTCTCTCCACAGCTCACAAAGTACAGAGGGAAATTGACTTTACAATTCCAGGATAAGGAGGTTGTTTCCTATGTAAATTTCTTTCTGATGTCATCAACATGACTTAAACTTTAAAAGACTTACATTATTTAGAGGGTCTTCATCATTATTTAGCTATAACGTACCTGCTTTACAACTAATTAGTACAGAACATCATTTCTTTCTGATGTCAAATCAAAACTTTCCAGGTCTATGGATCTAATTAGATAAGATATATAAGGTTAAAAAAGGTTCTACTTCCTTTCCACGGAACTGGAGCTTTTCATTGTAATTCAGAAATTTCAGTTTGAAAGATCTCGTTAGAAAATGGAATTTTCAGGCTAATAGCTGAAACTAGGGCTGATATGTGAAGAGGTGAGATGTGGAACAAATTACTGAGGCCTGACAGTCTGGAAGGAAGTCTTAGACCCCACTATGTTGCATATGTTTTTGTCTCTCTTGCAAGTATCATCGTTTGACTTTAATTTTAAAAAGCCATTGTAAAATCAGTAAACTTCAAATATCATAATATTATTCAATTTTTTGTATAAACCAATTATGTATACAAAATACTGAATACTTTAGCTGCAAGAGGGAGCAAGATTGGGATCCAAGTAGGAGAAAAGCAGCTGTAAGGGAGCAAAGAGACAAAGTAGCACCAATGAGTAGGAGGAAAGGAATAGGAGTTTGACTGAGTGGCATCAGAGGAAGCCACAGATAAAATGCAGACCTTCCAGTGATGGTTGTGGAGGATGTAAACAGAGGTTGGAGAGGTTCTGCCTATTGTAACCTCAACTACCCAGATGAAGGAAATGTAGGAGGTGAACAACAGCATTTAGCCCAGACAAGTAACCCTCCAAATTCTTCTTCTTTGACTCTGAAGAAGATCTCCATGGAGGCTGACCGTTTTGGCTGCTGAGGGGCATGTGATGTGAGAGAGGACCAGCCTATGGTCAGGAGAGCAAAGTTATGCAGAAGGCCATGTGGTGTTGATGGTGAGGAGTCTTATGTTATTCGCTTCTCCTCAAAGGTTCAAGAATCCTTGATGGAACAAGAAACCTTCCAGGACCCAAACTCCTCTTGACAGCCCCGGCTGAAATAATCTTCCAATATTTTCTGAATGAGGACATTTCTGATGCCAGATTTGTAACCATTTATCGTTTTACATTGTGAACTAACATGTGGATCTGTTTGTCCTATGCAAAAAGCCTTCGACAATACAAAAGGATATTGTTGGACAGTGATAGCATATATCACAATGAAAAGATCAGCAGATGCATAATATGCTGATGATATAACTAATTTTATAAGAGAATGTAGCAGTGTTACCAGAGTGAATATAGAGCCAAAGTTATATGAGTTTGCTCTAAAATCTGGCATGTGTGCCAGTGTATCTGCTATGTGGTTCATTGTGGCACATGAATAAACAGTTCAGATGAGGAAAGGTGCTGTTGTAGTTGAGCCTGAGGCTGAGAGAGAAGAGATTGTAGCCAGAAATACTAAAAGGTCGACTCATGAGCAAGAGTCACATGAGGAGCAACAAAGGAAGAGAATCAGGCAAATACTTAATGAGTCTTCAGAGGATGAAATGTTTTTAGGGTTTTCAGAGGATGATGGGTGTGGTGATGAGGAGATGAGGTTGGGGACTCACAGAGCTCGGAAGAGGTGTCTACTGACATGGATTGGACTAAGGTGCAACAGATATGGGATGTTTGTGAAGAACCTACTAGTAGTGATTCATTTGTGGGATTCACAGGAGATGGGAACTGGAGTGATGGGAATCAGGCTTCTTGCTGGGATGAACTAAGTCATCGCAGAAGGCGTATGGCTTGGCGTGAGAGACAAAGGGCAGCACTTGAAGAAGTGCTGGCAGCTGTGAGGAATGATAACGGGGCATTGGCTCAATTAAGTTCTGAGGAAGAGCTTTGAATAAAGGGGACTTGTAAATAACCACTCTTTACAGCCGGCAAGGAGTTGTACTTGCCCTCCAAGCTCTGCCCTTCGTTGCTGGATTGCTGCTGGACTATTCGTTGGACGTGGATTTCTGGACCTTGGACTCTCTTTCTGGATGTTGGCATCGTATTTGGTGGGTTCCACATCTTGTATACTCTCACCACTTTAAATCCCTGTGTGCTAGATTTGGCTGCCTTCCTGCTTTGACTCCAGACTGGGTTGATTTCACTACTTCGATGGCTTCTCTTTTCGGCTTGACCCAGGACTGCTTTGACGACTTTGTACCGCTTGCTTCTCTCTCAAATTGATGACGATGGATTGGCTGATGACGTGCTGCTTCCCGTTTCCCTGTGTTTGCTGAGTTTTTGAGTAACGCGGGGTTTCCGGCAGTTTAATCCGCTTTTTCTTTGTGTGACTCTTTTGACCTGGCTGGTTGTGTTTTTGTTTGTCTGAGTTCATTTGCTCAGTTTTTCAGTGCCTTTAGGCAGTTTTGAACAGCTTTTGGAAGTCTGTGACTTGCTAATAAACTTTCACTGTTTACTTTACTGGGCTTGGCTCCTTTGAGGTAGTATGAACCACGAAAGGTGCGCATTGGGTATATTATCTGTCAACAACTTGCCTTACTTGTATTCTTCATACTTTAGTTACATAACATTAGTATTCGACTTGCAATATTTACCATACTGGGCTATAATAGTATGCATGACAAGGAAAGAAGGCAAACAAAATAGAGTCTACCATCAAAATCTATTGTAGTGCATTTTAAACAATTAGGAAGATCTATTCTGATTTGGAAAAGGGAACTAAAGTTGTTCAGCTTGTGTACACTAACAAGGGCTTGTGCCTGTGCTGTCATGAGAAAACAAGAAAAGCTCTGTCAGATCAAAATAAAGTCCTATCTAGCCTAAACCTTTTCCCATAGTGGTCAATAAGATGGTTACAGAAAGCCTGCAAACTATAGATGAGGAAAATAGTCTTCTTATTGCAGTTTTTCAGCAACTATGATTCAAAGACAGACTGCCTTTGTTCCTGTAGGTAGCTATAAAATGCCTAGTCTGTGTGTCTATCTGTCTCCCTCTCTCATTCTCCTTTTAAAGAAGGGTGCTCAAAAATGAACACGATGAAAACAACAACACAGTTATCATGATTAATATCCACTGATATTATCTCATCTTTCATAAATTTGCTTCCCCCCTTTTAAAAGTCATCTAAATTGGAGCCCATCACCATATTCTCTGGTAGGCAATATATTATCTACTGTTTCATTGGCCAGTGATCTCAGAATTCAAAATTGAGGAATAGCCTTCCTCTGTTTCCTCCTAAAAGCTGGGCCTGTGGCTTATGCCTGAACAGTTGATCCAGTGGAGGGACTTGCTATTCGAGGCAGCAGTCTTTCTTGCAAAAGCAAGCCGAAGGGCTTGGGGTGAAACCGAAATAGTTGGATGGGAATCTTATCACACAGTCCATAATGTTATTGAGCTGTGATTCCCATAAGCCCTAGCCAATCTAAAATGGCAAGGAACATCTGGAGTCATGCATGATTCCTGTACTGTAAGAGAAAGTAGGGCATGGGTAATACAGGAGTTACGTCACCTAGAAACATAGAATTGAAACTCGTGCTTTGCTGTTAAGTAGCACATCTATTAGGAAATCCTTGGAGTTTCTTTGGACTTGCCCAGGTCTGGGATCTATTTCCAAAAACACCTCTCTAGAGAGAAAGCATCCAGCAGCCCAAACTCTAAATATTGCTTCCAAATATAATCCCTGAAATGATTTGACATGGCTTTCTCTCCCGTTTTGACACCCAAAAGGATAGCATATCTTGTAGGGGAAGTTACACTTCTTGAAGAGACAGCATATGTGATACTTTTCTGGGAGCTTGTTGATTCTCCACTTAAATCCCATAAGATGGTGATAAGTTTTGTAGTATTGTAAAAAAATAATAAAAAGAAACGCCAGAATCTGCCAATAAACCCCATTGAAATCATTGAAACTTCACTTCCATGTGAATAAATAGGGCATTTGGCTGTCAAGAATTTTAAAATAGCATGCTTCCATTGATTTCTACAATCTCTAAAATCAGCATGCTATGTTATGAAGGATATATAACAGGATCTCTTTTTAAGGAAGTGAAGGAAACATTGTTTGTGCTCGGCGTTAGATCCTCGCCATACTTGTAGCATTTTTTGGAGTGCTAATGGTAATGAGTAGGCTTTGAAGGAGCAGATGCTGAATTTAAATAAAGAAGTGGAGTACTTTTCTTGTGACAATGAATCACACATTAAGTGCAGCATAGGTTTGCTGCCGTGCCAAGAAAGGCTCAAAAAGAAAACTATTCAATTATGATGATGTATGTGTGTAAGAGAGACTGAGTGAGTGCTCCATGTCTTTCAAATATCTTACAAATCAGGAATGTTAGCCAAGCAATTTTGGCTGAGGCATAGAAATGACAGAATGTGCGCCGCTTCGGTTTTGAGCAAGTAGCTGTTCGATTAACTCACACGTTCCTTATTATTCACTCACTCTCACATCAAACTTGCTATGAATGGTTAAAAGCAAAAGAGCAGAAGGTAAAAGAAACGTAATTACTAAAAGTAAACCTTGAATCCACAAGAAGAATACTCAGGCAGATGCAGCTGAGAGAAAGCAGCTGAAAATTGCACAAACACACAATCCCAGCCTGAGCTGTAAATAAAGAGATTTCGTACTCCCCACAATCTCCAATAAAAGAGAATATTTGTCATATTATCAAAACAAGACATTTAAGAAGCTCGAGATAGGGTCATATTCTTATAAGCATATATTTAATATATAGAATGCACCCAAATTACTAGTTAATGCAAACATTACAAAAAATGAACTGCTAGAAATCCTGATTGTATCCGTGACCTTCTCAGGCCAGTTAAAACTGGCATTTCAGCGAGGAGAGCCTTTGTATTTTCTGGCCTGAGAAACTTTGCCTTGATCTCATGTATTATTCAACAGTAAGTGGGACAATGAATGAAACAGACTTTTAAAAGTGAGAGGGTATTCTTTTTTTAAGGGGGGGGGGGGGGTTGACACTATGGAAAAAGTAATGGTTACTCAATTTCTTCCTACAGTTTATGGAGAAATTGCAACTTTTACAAAGCTGGATATGTTATTACAGGGACCCCTTCAATTTTGCACATTTCTCCCTGGTGCAGCATGGCTTCTCCTCCCTCTTGACAATCTTACACCATTGTAAGATTGAACCTTAAAAACAGTTTTCATTTTTGCACTCATTTTCAAGTGAAAGATACCTGGAGTTCCACAAATGACTGTATATACTAGTCTGATAGATCACTCGGTATACACAGATTTTCATCTACAGTGGAGTCTCGCTCATCCAACATAAATGGGCCAGCAGAACATTGGATAAGTGAAAATGTGGGATAACAAGGAGGGATTAAGGAAAAGCCTATAAAACATCAAATTACGTTATGATTTTACAAATTAAGCACCAAAATATCATGTTTTACAACAAACTGACAGAAAAAGCAGTTCAATACATGGTAACGTTACGTAGTAATTACTGTATTTACGAATGTAGCACCAAAATATTGCAATGTATTGAAACAGCTGTGGATCCTGGTGGGAGGCAGACTGCGTAGGATAATACAGAACGTTGGATGAGGGAAGGTTGGATAAGCGAGACTCTACTGTATATTAATCTGTCTAATACCACATACACTATTCCACCACATACACTATTCCATTATTGTGTTCGATTAGACAATTCCCTGGATAGCTGGCCCCAGCTAGGACCAAAATCTTGTCCTCACACTTTACTATTGTTGTATCTAAAGCTATGACCTATTTTACATTGCTCTTATCCTTACTGCTATTATATGACCTATGTACTTTACTCACTAGCCCTATCCTCTAAATTGTGTTGCACCAGTCCGCCCATTCACGAGGAGACTTGGATTAATCTATTGGTTGTTGATTTTGATGCTTGTTTTATATATTGTTATAATTATGTTGTTTTTATACTGATGTTATCCATTTTAATTGTTATGTTTTAAGTATGTTGATTGGGCTTGGCCCCATGTACGCCGCCCTGAGTCCCTTTGGGGAGATGGAGGCGAGGTATAAAAATAATGTTGTTGTTGTTGTTACTCATTACACAATTATTTCCTTTTTAAGGCTCAGAGTCATTGTCCTCAAAACTACAATTAACATCAGTATTTTAAAAAATGCTTCATGTTTACTGTTAAATAGGTAAAGAAATATGTGCCGGTGTACTGATATTTGAAAAAGAAGCCACCTATAATTTGGAACATACTGGTTAGAAAAGGCAAATATAGTAGCAGATTGTATGCTGTTTTATGGAAAAACCATATTCTTTTCATTCCTGTACCACACGGAATTTACTCTTCTTTGTGTCAAGGCGGAACTGTTATTTTCCAAGAAATATTTTGGGTACCTTACAAATATAGCTTTCTGTAGCCAAGCTGTCTTATTAAAATTAATTGAATGCCTTGCAAGTACCATTATAGTTTTTCATGGTCAAAATAGATTTCAGTGTATCAATGAAATTTATTAAGCGCTGTGAAATATCTGCTCCCTTTTTTTAGCGCTAGAAACTAATATTTCCTGAATTTTTATTCACTCCATCTCACTTGCTGCTCAGGACAGACCACCTGCCATTTTTGGCATATTTTCCTTCCTATGACAGAGCACATGGCCTAACCATTCAGAAAGAAAAAAATGAAGTCTATAGCTCTCCTCTTGCAGTTTTTGTTCTGGTATTACTACAAGTTTTATTTGTATTAATAAAATATCTACTCTTTTCACAGCACTGTACAGTGTAATAGAAAAAATGATATTAGAAAATAAAATTGATTTAGCAAGAGGAAAATACAGTCTTTGATTCATAAATCTTAACAAAAATGGAAATACTAGATCATGTTTGAGAGATGTATTTACACAGTTTGGAGTGAACCGTATTATATAAAGCAAATCAAATGTTTCCTTCCAATATATTTAGCTCCCCATAATGGATAAATGGCACACAATGTTGGTGGCGCCCAACCATGCAACATGATGAATCCTTTAACCTAACTATAACTCTTTACATTTCAGATTTTTAGTTTTCAAAATTGGCTGGGGTGATGCAGAAATGGTTCATCATATTTGGACAATTTCAATTCAACAGACCGAAGAACTGCTATGGCATTGCTCAAGGGCATATTGTCTTACTAGAAGAAGCTTCCCTACATTTCTTTGCACACCTTGCATATTTATGGATATGTGGCATTAATAATGATGGTGGCCAGAGTTCATATTTCCATACAGGAACACATAACTTTATAAAGAAAATGAGTAAGCTAGAAGAAATGAGTAGCTGGCAATGCAAGAAGGACTGGGGAAATGTGACAACTTCAACTAAGCTAACAGACGAGAAATCACTTGATTTGGTCTCTACACATCTTTAAAATCATGCTCTGTGAACATTGTTATGACAGTGAAAAACAAGTTTTTTCCTCTGTAAAATTAAATGTCACTCTTGATAGCATAATATCGGAAACATCATCCTTCCGAGTCCACACCAATACGTTACACAGAAAATTAAACTCTCTCTGTTTATTGAGTGGATAATGCAGTCTTCAAATGTGTGAGAACCCCTGCTAGGTGAGAAATTAAAAAAGGGAGTGCTATAAAGTCTAATGGTATGTATGAAATACAGGAAAAAGGTAACTTAATTGGTAATCAGAAGAAATCATAAAACTAATCATGCAATTAGTGTATTAAAAAGCTAGCATATGAGGTGTGTATAATTACCAGAAAACAATGCCATGGTGGGCCTCCTGCATTCACAAATTAACAATTGTGTTAAGTCGCAGAAGAGGAAGAAAAGGTATTTTAGAAAGGTTTGCAGGCATATTTTTAAATCATGTATTATATTTCCTCATTTTGGATACACAAATACATACTACAGTGGGTTGCAAATGTCGTTAAGTATCTTAAGATGTGAATGTCTGTAGTATGCAGAATACTTGCAATGGCTATTGACTTGAAAGAAGTCTTTTATAAAAAGAAACGTTAAATAACTGGTCCCACAATGTTTCTGTCAGAAAATGGTTGTATTGTTCTTGTGCAGATGTTAAAAGCTAGGTTCAGATACTGTTAAGGCCTTTCCAAGAATACAACTAATATGTATGGGAGAGGGTTCATGGTGGCAAGCTCTCCACCTAGTGTGTATCTTCATTTGAAGATAGGAACAATCCACCATATCTGCAAGTACACACATAGGCTCTTTCTATACATGTGAAAAGGCTGCTTTCCCAAGGATTCTGTTTAATGCTTGTACATTAAAGAAACTAGATCCAAAAACAGAGCATACAGCCGGGCCAGAAGAAGTGACCATCTTCTTAGACTTTACTCCATGGAAGCCAGAGGGTCAAGGACCTAAGCTGTATGGGTGCAGTGGGGAATGCCAAAGATGGCATGTAGAATTCCACTCACAGAAGTATTTCTACTATTTTGCAGGACACTCCCATCTTCATTGGGACACTCACCACTCAGTAAGAATTTCAACCTTTTCTGTAGTATTTTTGTGTGTAACTGGGGAGCTGTTATGGAGAATGTTATGTAAAATATGGCAACATTAGATGGAAGTTTTGCAGTTGTTCTCTGCTTTTTTTCATTTGCTCAGTTACTTGTCTTACAAAGTAAGTCTTTCTTGTTTTAAAGAGTCAGCCAGCATTCAGAGGAAGAGGTACAGGAGATTGTTGACTGAAGGCCCTTGTACATTGCCCCAAAACCCAGGAAGAACTGGATTATTTTAACCAAGTTCATTCCAGGTTGCCATCCCTATCCCCAACCTAAACCCCAGGTTTTCCCTTACATCGAGCCTCCTCCAGCCCCCCCCCCCCCATTTTCCCCTCACAAACTTACCCAAGAGGCCCGTGCATCGGGGTGGGGAGGGGAAAAAAGATATTTCCTTCCTCCCCTCCACCTTCTGACATGTCATTTTTGCACATCAGAACCCTCTGGAGGGGCCTGAACTGCTGGCAGGCCCCTTGAGTAAGTTTTTGATGTGGAAATGGAGGGGCTGGGAATAGGGGGCACCATCCACTCCTTCAGGCTCCAGGAGCCCAAAAACCAGGACGGCTGTGGGACCTGACCCCCAGGACTGTGGAAGTCAATCCCCACAGGGCTCTCTTCTGGAATGATCTGGACCTTAGCTTAAGGTTCAGATCTTTCCAGGTGTTTAATTAATCTGGTGGAAACTGGGAAATCCCATTTTTCCCCAGATTAATTCATTTGGACACCTCAGGTTCCATGTTTTGGGCCTGTCTGAGAGACGTTAGGCAGGAAAATGTTCTTGAGATGACGGGTAGATGTGAATACGGTTTCTACGGTGCTGGTGATGTAGAGTCCAAGTGCTCAGGGTGAGGAGCAAAATAGATTCCAGGGGTGCAAACAACCTCTCACATGGAAATAGAAGGAAATGAACAAAAATGGGAAGAACTTGAGAAAAAATATAATACAAAATCTTCCCACCAAAGAGAAAGTTCAGGAGGGGAAATGGGAGAAACTCTCGTAGATGCCATTCAAAAGAAGAGAACACAGCTTGTTTGCCAAGATTCTATGCAATGCTTTCCTGGAGACCCAATTTAGCTTCTGTAATGTAATTTGCTTGAGCTTTTTTGCTCAACAGAAGCAGAAAGATTTTCTTGTTCCTGGCTTATGGGACTGGGTTTATCAAAGGCCAGATAGGGCCAGTTGTGTGCCTACCCATTAAACACAATCTGCAAACAGCACAACATTTGCATAATTCTAGTGAAAAGTGTTAACATGTTTTCCTGAAGAAAGAAACAAAGCAAGATCACCTCTTCCAGACCTTTTCCTCTCTAGCCTTGGAAGTGAGAACAAACGTAGTACCTAGAAAGAAAGAAGCCCAAACAAAAGAGCTCCAACAGAAATAAAAACAAATCATCAAAACATGCATCTTAGAAATGATGTATAACCTTGCAATTAACCCGGTTAATGAATGCTAAAATGATTTTTTTAAATAAAAAGAAGAAGAAAACCATATGCCTTTAGGTATAGTAGTGTGCATTATTAATTTGTTGATCATTAAATTAGTAAGATATTTATTTATTTAAAACTTTTGTACCCCGACCTTTTCACCTCTATCGAGGGACTCAGACCGGCATAACAGCAAAAATTCAATGTTATACAATTTAAAAACAACTACAACAACATATTAAAATACATAAAAACCCAGCATAAAACCACATCGCCACTAAAACAATTCCACTCAATCTGTAAACGTGGTCATACATTCAGACAATAGCCAATCTCAGCCTATTCTGGGAAGGCTTAGTTCCACATCCAGGTCTTCACCAGCCTCCTAAAGGACAACAGAGAGGGGGAAGATCTAGCATCACTTGGGAGAGAGTTCCACAGCCGAGGGGCGACCACAGAGAAGGCCCCGTCTCTCATCCCCACCAGCCGCACTTGCGAAGCCGGTGTCAGGCCTCAAGCCTCAGTTTCCCTAATTTCCCCTGAACCACACTCCAGCTATGTTGGCATTGAGGCCTCTTCCAGGCCTGCCTGTCTTTCTCCTGTGAAACCAGCACCAGGCAGGCAGGGTGAATCGTTCAAGGCCACTACTGTTTTTACTGGTGATAAGCGGAGGCGCCTGGGACTCAGAGATGCACTAATTCCTCTCCACAGATGTGGGCACTAATTGGGCCTACATACCTATGCTGTTGAGGTCAGCTAAATAGCAGCTGCAGCCCATCATGGGAACCATGGCGTTCGACACAGCTACATCGTAAGATCAAAGGGTTTCAGAACTATAACCGTTTGGTCTTGGAAAGGCTTCCCATCTCGAGCCAACTATTGCATCTCAAGATCATGGATTCCTGGATGGGCCTTCCGGCCTCCCTACTAAGAACTATACCTGTCCAGCTTGCTGGCTGCTCTGTTGGATCTAGCCCACTTGAGTTCCTGCTTATGCTCTGATTGCTTTGTTCCTGTTTGCTGCCGTCCGAGAGAGACTTTACCTGTTTTACTCCTGCTTTGAATCCTGATTGCTACGGGACTATATCCATTGCTTCGTTCCTGGAACATTGCTGCTATTTAACGGGTGCTGCTTTGAGGCATCTTAGATTGACTTCTAGCCTCTTTCCTATAATCAGTTATTCTAAATAAACATGTTGTACCTCAGCTGAACGTGTGGTTTATCAAGGGAGGTTTCCAAGTGCCTAGAGGGCGACAGCTGGTGGGACCGAGAGCAGGGCCTCTCTGGAGGATCTTAATGTTCTTGATGGTTCGTAGGGGAGAATCTGTTCGGACAAGTAAACTGGGCCAGAGCTGTATAGGCTTTTGTAGATTAAAACCAGCACTTTGAATTGTGCCCGGAAGCTAATTGGTAGCCAGTGGAGCTGGCGCAGCAAGGGAGTTGTATGCTCCCTGTACCTCACTCCCATTAGTAACCTGGCCAAACATTGGACTAATTGCAGCTTCCGAGCAGTCTTCAGAGGCAACCCCACGTAGAGAGCGTTGCAGTAGTCTATTCAGGATGTAACCAGAGCGTGGAGCACCGTGGCTAAGTCAGACTTCCCAAGGTACGGGCGCAGCTGGCGCACAAGCTTTAACTTTTATTCATGTCTCAATTTCTTTAAAGGTGTGGAACAAACTAAAAGAACCTACAAATAGTTGCTGTTGTTGTCAGCCTTTGAGTAGTTTTCAACCTGTGGTAACTGCAGTGACCTTATAATAGGGGTTTCTTGGCAAGATTTGCTCAAAAGAGGTTTGCCATTACCTTCCTCTGAGGCTGAGAGAGTGTGACTTGCTTGGAATAAGCCTTGGCTCGCCCGGCAAGTTCATGGCCGAGAGAGGATTCCTATCTGGTCAACAGAATCATAGTCCACTGCTCAAATCACTTTTGCCATCTTGACTACAGTTTGGTCTTACTTGGCCACATATTCAATTCCATCTGTGAAATGTTGGAAGCCATGCTGCTGCGAACTATAAACATGGCCAAATCGATGGGTCCCTTCTTGTACCTTCATTTCCACTGCAGTAAACAATGCAACGTGAATCCCCATGACATTCTCCCTTTGAATGACAATCCATAAATATCCTGGCTTTGGGGAAGTATAGCTTCAAATATAACTAATAACACCCTTCACAGAGTAAATACACTCAATGTATAGTTCAGTTCCTTTATGGTGTCCTTCTGTGGTGTATCTTCAGACCCAATGGTCAAATAAATTTGTATTCCGCGGCCCGTTGGCCAAATAAATCCAAAAGCAGAGCAAAGTAAATCCTGGGTGGCCCAGGGTATGGCGTGAGTTCCAATGCGCAATTCCACTCCGTTTGTGGTAGTCGCTGGGCAGTCCACCTACGGGTTAATCCTTCTTCGGCTACCGACCCGTTTCGATATTCTCTTCGTCAGGGTGGCCCCAAATACAGAGATGCACAAGACTATATGTCTGAAATATAAACATTCACAATAGTATCCCAAATACACAAAAGAAGATAGTAACATAGGGAAGGAGTATAATCTCGTTGCTTACCAATATAAATCATATATGTTGCTTAATAGCAAGGCTGATATCTCAGCTATTCCATGTATCGCCCAAATGGCGTAGACCTCAATCTGGTGACTGCTGAGGCTGAAAAGCTGCTCACGCCATACCCTGGGCCACCCAGGATTTACTTTGCTCTGCTTTTGGATTTATTTGGCCAACGGGCCGCGGAATACAAATTTATTTGACCATTGGGTCTGAAGATACACCACAGAAGGACACCATAAAGGAACTGAACTATACATTGAGTGTATTTACTCTGTGAAGGGTGACAGAGAGTATCGTGAGTGACTGTGTTATTTTCACTGTGTTTGTGCGCTACATTATATGTGTATATAGAGTTTTGTGTTGAAGATACTTAGAATACAGTGCTTATTTGGAAGCTAAATACAAGTGTATTATTTGAATTCCCTCTATGTGTTATATGTGAGTAACGATAGATAGTAACTGCACTGCATTGTGTTATTAGTTTGTACCCAGCCCAGCTGGTTTAGGGATAATGGAGAACCCCAGTACTCGTAGGTTTGCACAAGCTGAAAAGGACTCTATTCTAAGAGATTGGTCCTTAAAGGACCCTGCTCAGGAGCCACAGCGGCAGCAATTACAACTAGCAATATTACAAATAGCATTGAAGAGTTGAAAATGAAAGAATTAAGGCTTACTAGAGTGAAGTTGAATGCAGCAGCGTTAGCTGACTACATCAGGGAAGACATAGTACCGAGAGGTTTACGTATTGACTTAGCGCCTGGTACTTACAAAGAGGACGAAAGCTTTTAGTAAAGAATGGTATGAAATTACAGCAAATTGTTCAAAAGATGTTATGACACTTTTATTACAAAGAACGAACAAAGAAATAGATGAATTGATTATTGAAATAGATAATCTGAAACAGAAGTTATCTGGCCAACTGCAACCCAAAGATAGTGAACTTATCGTTGAACAATGTGACAAGCTATTCACAGAAATCAGGAACCGTAAAATAAAGAAATATAAAAGAGATGTAGAGGACTACAAGAAAAACAGAGTCCACACGTGGGCCAAAAAGCCATATTATAGCAATAGAACAGTAAGATTCCCTGAGGTGCGAGTACTTCCCCGTCATCGGGAGAAGACTCAGCAAGAGACTCAGACGCGGCGGGCCCTGCACCACAACCGCAAAGAACATTGAGGAAAAATAGACCACAGACAGGCTTCTATAAGCAAGCGGATTTTCCAAAAGAGGCCTCAGCGAAAAGACAACCTGATAATTAATGTCTCTAACAGGGAGCTTACTCATAAAACGGAGACCATTATAAACAAAGGATTATCCTATGTGGTAACTCCCAGATATAGAGAGATAGATGTAAGAAGAGATTTGGCTACACTGTTTCAAATATACGGTTGAAAGATTTCTTTAAAGACACTACTACATCAGCCAAACCTACCAACCAGTTCTACATCAAGAGTAAATTTACTCCTAACACTCCCTTTTGAATGTCAGAGCGTTTGAGAAGGTAGTAACAAAGGAAGTACAAAAGATTGATTTTAGAAATACCCATGTCAATATGCGGCACCAGGATGTATGTGAATTGAAAAGATTAGGTAAAGACAATACCATTATTTTCAAAAAAGAAGACAAAGGAGGAGGTGTGGTCTTACAAAACTTAGATATGTATCAGCAAGAGGCCAACAGACAGCTACAAGATACCAAATATTATGCCAAATTAGATTCAGATCCCACGCGGAGATACGCTAAAATAATCTCCGACGTTGTATACTATGGGGAAGCAATGGGTTATGTAGATACTAAAACAGCTCAATATCTAGTGAATCAACACCCCAAAATTCCAGTATTCTATAAAATCCTAAAACACACAAAAAGGAATTTCCATTTAAAGGGAGACCCATTATAGCAGCAAACAATGGAATTTTAGAACCCCTTGCCAAGTATCTAGATAATATACTGCAGCCATTTGTACAACAAGCCCCATCGTATATCAAAGATACTACGGATCTTATCAAGAAAGTGGAAAACATTATCATACCTGATGGCACCACCATAGCCACCTCAGATATTTCCTCTCTGTATACAAATGTACCATTACAGGAAGCAAGAACAGCCATTGAAGACCTATTGAACCAGAGAGTAAAACCGTTACACCCACCCACCGGTTTTCTGTTAGAGTTATTTGACTGTATAACGGACTATAATTATTTTAAGTTTGAAGAAGAGTTCTATATTCAGAAATGGGGCGTGGCCATGGGATCCCCGGCCGCTCCTTCCATAGCCAATATATTTGTCAAATCTCTAGAAGATAAATTCATTGTAAAAAATAATGCGGATTTACCATTTTCAGACCATATTACGCACTGGTGGCGCTTCATAGACGATGTACTCTTTCTCGTGCGCCCCAACACTAACCTAAAGGACTGTGATCGCTGGCTATCTAGTTGGCATCCTGATATTGAATTTACAACTATATACAGTGAAAGAGAAGTTAATTTCTTAGACGTTACAGTCTATAAACAAGGTGACAAGTTAGCGGTTAAACCATATTCTAAACCCATTGCCAAGAATGCTATGTTGCATTATAAAAGTTTCCATCCACCAGCATTGAAAAATAATTTACCATATTCCATGATGATTAGAGCCAAAAGAAACTCTACACTGGAAAGTGAGTACCAATTAGAAGCCAACAGGATTATGGAAAACTTCAGGAAGAAATGTTACCCGCAAGACATCATAACAAAGGCAAGACGTAAGGCAGACCTGATGAGAAGAGAAGATTTACTGACACCTGCTATTAGAGCGGCCCCGGACAGGCTTATATGGCCACTAACTTATACACCTAAAAGTCAAGCGGTGATTCGCATTGTTAAACAACACTGGCCCTTAATATCTGACATTAAGGGCCTGGAGAAAGTACCTATGCCAGCTTTCAAGCGAACTGAGAATATCAAAGACTGCCTCATCAGAACTGACCACACTAGAAATCGTGCCATTAAAAGCAATTTGCGAGCAGGGACATTCAGATGCGGGCATTGCAATATGTGTGACTATGTATCACCCCTGAAAACTATAACACCACCTCACAATACTACACCGATTAAGCTGGAACAGTTTTTCACCTGTGCTTCGGAAAATGCATTTATTTACTTTTTTGCTCTTGTCCAAAATATTATGTTGGTATGACAAAAAGATCTTTAAGGAAAAGATTAGGAGAACATAAAAACCGCATTTTAACAGGCAATGAGGACACTTTCCTGTATAAGCATTTCAAAACGGTTCATGCATCAGTGCCAGACTTTAAGTTCGTAGGATTACAACAAGTGACAGTACCACCACACGCAGATAGTCAAACCACTTTACTTAAATGTGAACGTACCTGGATAATCCGCATTAAATGCGAGCAACCAGTAGGCCTCAACGAAAATTTAAGCATTACAGACCTGCTGCTTTAAGGAACTCTGGTAATCTAACTGTATTGTATGTTAATTAGTTTGCACCACTGAGAGGCACTTAAGCAGCTTTTCAGCCTCAGCAGTCACCAGATTGAGGTCTACGCCATTTGGGCGATACATGGAATAGCTGAGATATCAGCCTTGCTATTAAGCAACATATATGATTTATATTGGTAAGCAACGAGATTATACTCCTTCCCTATGTTACTATCTTCTTTTGTGTATTTGGGATACTATTGTGAATGTTTATATTTCAGACATATAGTCTTGTGCATCTCTGTATTTGGGGCCACCCTGACGAAGAGAATATCGAAACGGGTCGGTAGCCGAAGAAGGATTAACCCGTAGGTGGACTGCCCAGCGACTACCACAAACGGAGTGGAATTGCGCATTGGAACTCACGCCATACCCTGGGCCACCCAGGATTTACTTTGCTCTGCTTTTGGATTTATTTGGCCAACGGGCCGCGGAATACAAATTTATTTGACCATTGGGTCTGAAGATACACCACAGAAGGACACCATAAAGGAACTGAACTATACATTGAGTGTATTTACTCTGTGAAGGGTGACAGAGAGTATCGTGAGTGACTGTGTTATTTTCACTGTGTTTGTGCGCTACATTATATGTGTATATAGAGTTTTGTGTTGAAGATACTTAGAATACAGTGCTTATTTGGAAGCTAAATACAAGTGTATTATTTGAATTCCCTCTATGTGTTATATTCGGTGAGCTGGATGTCAACTTGAGTAAAAGGAAAGCAAGAGATGTGGCTCCAAAATATTGATAAACAGCATCACGTAAAGGCAAATCAGGGCAGGGAAGGGAAAGTGCGGAGCTGGACATTGCGACTTCACAGCTTTACTTTCCAACCTGGAACAAGGGTAATGCTAGCCTGTAATCACAGTGGTTGGTGGAACAGGATGGTGTCTGTCTCTTTCACCACACACAACATTTTAGGTTTTTTTTTTTGCAAGTTCTCTATTCACTATGGGAGAATTTTGAAAGAATGTGGTGGCAGTTTGTGTTTCCTTGGTACTACTAGTAGTCAATCTTCCTTTTTAAATCCTATTCCAGTTCTAATCTACTGTACTTTTTAATTTTGTTGTTGCATGGTACAGATTATGTCAGACTAAACCGCATAAACTAAGAGCCCTTCCACACAACTGAATAAAATTCCAAATTTTCTGTTTTGAACTGGAATATATGGCAGTGTGGACTCAGATAACCCAGTTCACAGCATATATTGTGGGATTTTCTGCCTTGAGGTTTTGGGTTATATGGCTATGTGGAAGGGACCTAAGGGCCCATCTACACAGCCAGATATTAATTTATTTATTTACCCTATTTATAAGTTATCAAAGCAGAACATTCACATTATCTAATTGGAATTGGATTATATTAGTCTATACTGCCATATAATCCAGTTCAAAGAAGATAATGTGGATTTTATATGGCTTTATATAAGGGGCCTTAGTGTTAGTACATAAAACACAATGGGGAAAATAAGTATATTTATCAGTGAACTGTAAACATTTTAAGGCAAACTTTTAAGTGGGCTAGCACAAAAGAAGCTGCCTGTAATTTGGCAAGTTTAATCCTTTCCCTATGCTGCACCTATGTGAAAGTTTATGGGTAACAGGTTTTCTTGGCCCCTTCCACACAGCTATATAACCAAAAATATCAAGGTGGAAAATCCCACGATAGCTTGATTGAACTGGGTTATCTGAGTCCACACTTCCTGTGCTATGCTAATAATATAATGTAATAGAATATATTGTATATACTGTAGATATAATATTTATAATGTAATACAATATAATATTAATAATGATATATTATAATTATATATTTTATCTTACATGTAATATTATTAATAATATTACAATATAATAGTATGGTACACTATAGTAATATGTAAAACTGATATTGTAATATGCTATATATATATAGTGTGTGTGTATACACACACACACACACACACATATATATCTATCTATCTTGTAAGCTGATCTGAGTGCCCTTCGGGGGTGAGAAGGGCTGCATATAAATGTTGTGTGTGTGTGTGTGTGTGTGTGTGTATATATATATATATATATATAGAGAGAGAGAGAGAGAGAGAGAGAGAGAGAGAGAGAGTGTGTGTATATATATTCCAGTTCAAAGCAGATAATGTGGGATTTTATTCAGCTGTGTGGAAGGGGCTCTAAAGAAGCCAACAGGAGATGCAAACCAGATTTTCAGCTTTTGATCTGGATTTATTCGAAAATAAGTTGGATCAAACCAAATGGTGATGTGTTTGCCACAAGACCCAACAGCAGCACATAGATATAGTTGTTTGTACTTTCCCATGGTATTTAGAATTATCTGCCATTAAATTCTAGTTGCTCCCCAAACTACACACCCCAGGATCCCACACAGGTTAGAGCTATGGGAATCAAAGTGCTGAACTGGCTCAGTGTGAAAAGTCCTTTGGCTTCCATAGTGAATGACAAGATGTCTCATTGTGAAAGTGGAGATCAAATTGTGATATGAATCATTATGATCCAGATCTACAACCAAAGCGGGTCATCTTTTTCATTATTTTGTTTTAACTGTAGATAGTAGCCCTGTCCCACAGCCAATGTGCTGCAGTGATTGGGTTTCTGCAAAGAGGTGTATGAAAAGGAGCCAAATACACAGCCTCTCTGTGATGTGCAGCACTGGGACCTTGAGCAAGCCAATTTCAGGATATAATCTACTTGCTTGGGTTGTTTTGAAGAAAGAAACGATGCACATATAAACAAATAATATCCATTACAGTTGAAGTCACAGGAACACTTTAACATCAAACAGTCAATTCAGAACATAGCTATATGATCTCAGGTCCCACTGGAGCCTTGAAATCTAATCCAGCAACTAACACAAAGGACTCCAACCACAAAACTCTTGGCAGCTTGCTTCCAGGCTGCCTTGCACCTTGTGTGTATGCATGTGTGATAATCCAAGGGTGTTCAATGGACATAACTTGGATTTTGTGTGCAGAAGAAAAAAACCAACAAAGTATGTGGGACTAGGCGTTCGCATAGTAGCACAAGACAGCACTTTAGTAGTTTTAATGGAAAGTTGGTGAATAGGGCTCAATGCTTTTATGGACGGAACACTGTTTTTAACATAGGTGAATGTATAGGATGTGTGAATATAATTGTATTTTAATGTATTTTAGTGTCGAATGCTGAAGGGTTTTATATTGTGTTTTTATACTGCGATTGTGATGTAGGCATCAAATTGTACCTTTTGTAAGCCGCTCTGAGTCCCCCCCCCCTCGCGGGTTGAGAAGAGCGGGGTAAAATGCCGTAAATAAAATAAATAAGTATTGTTGAAGACTTCTATGGCTGGAATTACTGGGTTGTTGTAGGTTTCTCGGGCTATATGGCCATCCTCTAGAAGCATTCTCTCCTAACGTTTTGCCTGCATCAATGGCAAGCATCTGCAGAGGTCGCAGAGGTTGTGAGGTCAAACCACACAATCTCTGAGGATGCCTGCCATAGATGCAGGCAAAACGTCAAGAGAGAATGCTTTTAGAGCATGGCCATATAGCCTGAGAAACCTACAACCCCCAAAGCAAAATTTTCTATGCATTTACCACTGGAGTAATTAACCCAGGAGATGCAGTTTGAATGCTTGAAAATTAGATCTCTTCACAGGTTGCTCTATTCACTCTTGAATATTTAGAAGCATCTTTTACTAGTTTCAGTTTATCTCACTTTGGGGAGTAATACAGCTGAGTAACACTAACAACTGCAAGTGGATTATCCTTAACAGACTATCAGAGCAGCCTCCAAAAGGAGTCGAGGCTGTGCTGCCATCTGCAGGAGGTTGAGAGGCTTCCTCTTCCTGCTGGTTCCGTGAGGACATTGTTCCCCACCTCTGATTGTAAAACACCTTCAGATCATCTGCTTGCCATCCATACATGAGACACCACAGCCAGGAAACAATGCTTGTGTCTGAAATGGTGTCTCTAACCATCTGACCATGATTTCAGAGCTCCAATGTACACCTGTAGTGATAGGTAAAGGTTTTCCCCTGACATTAAGACCAGTCATAGCTGACTCTGGGGCTTAGAAATCTCCATTTCTAAGCTGAAGGGCCGGTGTTGTCCGTAGACACCTCCAAGATCATATGGCCGGCATGACTACATGGAGTACTGTTACCTTCCCACCTGAGCGATACCTATTGATCTACTTTTGGTTTTATTATGTTTTTATATGTAATGGAAATTTTTTTACTATGTTTAATGGTTTTATATGTTTTTATACTGCTGGGCATTGAATTGTGCCGCTTTGTAAACTGCCATGAGCCGTCCTCGGGCTGAGAATGGTGGTATAGAAATGTAGTAAATAAATAAATAAATGCTCATATTTATATGTTTTCGAACTGCTAGGTTGGCAGAAGCTGACAGCGGGAGCTCACTCCGCTCCCTGGATTTGAACCTGCAACCTTTAAGTCAACCAGTTCCACAGCTCAGTACTTTAACCCACTGCGCCACCGGGAGCTCCTACCTGTGGTGATACAACCCTACAATATGGCTTTTCCAATGAATAGAACCACTGGTGCTCAATTCATACAAAGTGGGACAATTCAATGCAGTGGTGCTAGTTGTGTGATGCACATAACGACTGAAGAATTATATGCATTTATATATGAGTTTTGACTAATTCAAAAGACTCATTCTTCTTTGCTTTTCAGCCCTAATTCAGATTAAACAACAATATATTTTAATCTGTTCTGAATTCCATGTCATTGCAAATGCAAATGACTTATGAGGTTCTCAATCATTCTGATGAGGGCTCATTCCAAACTTAGTGATAAAAAAATGTTGAATTCAACTCTGAAGAACATGATCGCCAATCCCCACACATGCACCCTAGGCATATCTAGTTGTAATAAATAATTCCTTTTCTCCTGAGGTTCCCTTCAACCTACTGCTAATAAATAAGTAAATATATTTATCACATAAATGTATTTATATTCTCTCTTCTCAACAGGGCCACCAGGGTGATACACAACTGATTAAAACAAACAGACATTGCATATGTATTGTTAAAGGCTTTCATGGCCGGAACACTGGGTTGTTGTGAGTTTTACGGGATGTATGAAGCCATTGAAATCCACAAGCATGTGGACAATTTCAACAGAAAGGAAGAAACTATGAAAATGAACAAAATCTGGCTACCAGTTTTTAAAAACTCTAAAATCAGGACAGTAAATAAAGAAAAAACACTCAAAAATAGGGGAGCTCCAGACATGAAACAATCAGGGACAGCTAATCACCTCCCAAGAAAGGATTCCCCCAGGCAGTAAGAAGCCAGACCTTGAAACTGCTAGGCCATCAAATGCTAATCAAGGTGGCTAATTGAAACATTCACACCAACCTCAAACAGGCAAGAGTTATTTCTCCCACCCTGGACATTCCACAGATATATAAACCCCATTTTCCTAGTTTTCAACAGACCTCACAACCTCTGTGGATGCCTGCCATAGATACAGGCGAAACACCAGGAGATAATGCCTCTGGAACATGGCCATACACCCTAGGAAACTCACAACAACCCAGACATTACATAGAAAAGGGTCTAAACGTCTTTTTGAAAATGACAGTTTATGAAAAGAGTAAAGAACTACAGGTCACCAGAAACAAAAAGGCTTTTGCTGTCCACTTGGAAAACCACTAAGCACACGGTGAGACAAATTAGAAAGGCACACATTAGTGAACTCTATTCCACATGAATGAAAAAACTATGATTCAAAAATTGGATTAAGTAGGACGCATAAATACTTAGTTTTATGAAATATCATGCAGTCTTAGCCTTTTTGCATTGGGAGCTGTTTCCTATAATTATCTCAGGGCTCTTCCAGACAGTTAATAGCTCCAGTTATTGCCAACCTATTCTGTTAAGCAGCTAAATTTAATATGATATCAACCAAATGTGACCACCCAACCAATATAATTATATTCAGGTCGATCATATACCAGAAAACCAGCAATTTAAGAGCAAACTATGTTTCCTGATGCCTTCAACTTCTGTAGTTTTCTTTGCCCAGAGAACATAAACTTTAGGCAAGAAACTTAAAACTGGAAAGAAGTCATTGCAACCAAAATAACAGACTAGCAGTCACAAAGTCAGGGAAAACATATTTTTTGAAATCCGTAAATCCTCATATGCAGCAAGGGTTTGACAATCATAGTAAGTAGCTGCATTGTCAAGAGTAAATGTATGGAACAGCCACATCTTAAACCCTATTACCAGTACACAAAGTTATAGGAAGGGGGAGAGTGGTAAAAGAAAACTTCATAATGTTCTAACTGCAGCAGATTAGGTTAGCTGCAGCAAATGCTATAGTAAGCTTCATCGTACACATCTGGTGCTAAACAGAGAATGTTCAATCCAATGGATACATTGCGGGATTGAACACCCATGTGTCTGTCTCAATTTAGTATCTCCATTTACTGGAGTAGCTTTTATGTTTCTGTGTCATCTTTTCCTCTCTCTGACAGGGCTGTAAAATCTTCAAGGTAATCACTGTCTTTTTGCATCTTGATAGTACTTAGAACAATGAGATCCAGGAGGAGTTGCAATGAGATAAACCTGTCACATCCTTCAAGCGAATGTGTCTCTTAACACGCTGTTCCACAAGTTTTTGCTTTGCAATAAAGAATAACAGGTCCCAGTGCTGTCCAGCTCAGAACTAGGTCAGCAACCATCAGGTGAGAAGAATTCAGCGGAGAGTTGCTTGTAGCTGTCGTGAATAGAATTTGCGAAGGTGAGAGTGCCTAAATCATCTCGCACAGACACCTCTCCTAACCTGGCTGTGCTGTTGTGAATGTCACACCCTGCTGTCAAAGTCGGCTTCTGTGCTAAAGAAGGGGAGAAAGTCAATAGCAATCTGTATTGAGCATGGAACAGCCAGAGCAGAGTCCCTTAGTGGTTTTAATGTGTGAGCAGACCGTCCTGGAAACTTTTAAAATGGTTCGTGAGAATTATACATTGAGTTAAGAGTTCCTTTTCCCAATAACATCCTGCAGAGTTTATTCTTTTAACTACAGTTGGCGAATGGTTCCGAGTGTCTTCCAAATATTCTTCACTTTGCCACTTCATAACGCAATGGGATATCAGTCCCAGATATAACAGAAACCTCTTTCTGTTGAGTTACTCATACACTGCTTGAGACCAAAGACAACAAGAGGGAACTGAGCTGGAGCCTTCAGGTGGCTGAGAAAAGTGAAAGTAGTACACATTACTGCTTCTCTTAAAACATTTCAGAGTTACCAAAATGGTAGTACATAGAAAGGAGACAAGTAGTCTCCCATGGAAACAAAGGTGGTGCTCAAACTTCTAGAACTAAAAATGTTATCATACATGAAGCAAGAAATGCCAACTATCAAAGCTGGATTCAGAAGGGAAAGAGGCTTGAAAGG
This sequence comes from Anolis apletophallus, assembly GCA_030556195.1. Taxonomy (NCBI): domain Eukaryota; kingdom Metazoa; phylum Chordata; class Lepidosauria; order Squamata; family Anolidae; genus Anolis; species Anolis apletophallus. Next base: position 18,739,422 of record JARBWK010000008.1, read on the forward strand.
TAACCTGCACTGAATGATGGGGTGCACCAAAGAATTTCAGAAGAAAGTCACGTCATCTATAAAACTGAAAATACAGAATAAAAATGAAAAATGTGTATGTGTCTCTGTGGCGGAGGTGTCCGCTTACACAGACAGCCTCTGGCCTCCACAAACAGGCTATAGTTTCAAGTGCTGAAAAGCTTCCAAAGGCACTCCCTCAGGTTATATTGCAGGTTATATTGAGCACCATGAACATGTAGCCCAAATGCTGCCAATGTCCTCTCCAAACATTACGGCCCACCACCCAAGGAATGCTTTCATTATGGGAGAATTTCATCCTAGATTTGCCATGTTTCCTCCCCCACAGGCAGGCACCCCAGGGTTCCTTGTGTGGAATTTGCATTACCCTTCCCACTGCCCCTCCATTAACCCTTCTCTTCCCTTTCCTATGGCACACAGCAAACACAGAGGAATTGATCAGCAACTGAACAGATTGGAGGGGTTTGGGGGACTGAGGCCAACTGTAAATACTGGAAGAATTTGGGGGTGACTGCCTTTGGCATATGGGAGATGTAGTTCACCGTTATGTAGAGAGCACTGAATCCAGAAGATGACAGATCTGGACAAACTTGCCACACATACCTAACATGACCAATTGTGCATATAGGCATGGTTCGGGGAGGATTGGCCCACGATTCTGGGAATTGTAGTTCACCCACATCACTATGTATTTTCTAATGGGAGCATTCATAAAAAACCAAATCATATTCTGGCTTTTCCCTAATAGTGTTACTAATTAACTAAATGATATTACCTAACATCCAAACACAAACAATGCCTTTTTCAAATAACCCGGGTACCACTGGGTACCCAAGCTAGTATTTTATAAATTATAGCAAATAAATTATGTAGATCAAGAAAAAGTATGGATCACTCTTAAAGAAATGGGTGAAGCAAACATTTGATGCATGACCTGTACTCAGGACAAGAAGACACTTAGGATAGAAATGTTTGGGATCAGAGCTTATGATTTTTGGGGTTTTTTACACTAGAGTTTAGAATACTTTTATATGCATGAATGCACATGGGGTATCTTGAAATCTGAGCACAAAATTCATTTATTTTTCACATATACCTTATGCGCATAGTCTGAAGGTGATTTTATACAATATTTTGAATAGCTTTGTGCATGAAAGATAGTTCAAATACTAACAGAAAGCAAAGATGTTGCCATCCCAGCCATTCATTTTGGAAGATGTAGAATTCTGGATAAGAGATGCTCAACTTCTACTAAGATCACCAGTCCATCCAGCCAAGTATTGTCAGCTCTTGACCAGAAGCAGCTCCTAAATGGTTCTTTAGTGGCCTTACCCTTGACATTATTGGTAGCCTTCCATCCAAATACTAAACAAGGTCAACTCTGCTTATCTTTCAAAGTGAGATAAATCAGAGAAATATGGGGAGAAGTCATTTTGCAGGCCTATAATGCCTGCTGAAAGCATGGTGAGACAGACACGGGGCTGCCTTCCAGAGGTTGTTGAACTGCAGCTCTCAGGAACTCCAGCAAAAATAGCCAGCAGGGAAGAGCTGCAGTTGAAGGACATCTGGAGGGTCATGCAATTCCCATCCTGAATTACAGCAATATTGTACTCAGTCAGCACAAAAATGAAGAGAAAAATCAAATCAACAGACCAAATCAATAAAAAGAAAAAGTGTACATGGTGTAATGAAATCCATGTGCAAATAACTGAGGCATAAATCCACAGAAAGGTAAAAACCATCTGGTTCGCTCAGTACCTATATTTAATTTCTCAGAGACAGAACAAAATACTGCATTTATCAGGAAATGTGTCAGTGAACCACTGTTGGGATAATTATCACCATTTATTCTCAGACATCCTTTCAGAGACTCTCTTCAGTCATTAACTATCATGTTAGGCTAACCTGGACCATTTACTAAAATCAAAATTTTGACGCCTGGTGAGTATGGGAAATTATCAGTATTTCAGAGGTCCTTGCACTAAACCCTAATGTAAGGCAGCTTTATATAGTGTAAAGATAATTACATTTTAAAGCATTACCTGTTGTTTCAATAGGTAAAAAAATATGGTTTTCTGCAAAAAATAAATGTTGCTAGGCAATAATGTCATTTGATAAAATGTCTAGACATGGTGATCATGGGAAACTATCAGTATACCAGAGGTCCTTGCATCAAATCTCAAGGTAAGAGAATGTTATATAACGTAAAAAAATAATTACATATTTTAAAGCATTACCTGTTGTTTTAAGATGTAAGAAATTATGGCTTTCTGTAAACAATGAATGTTGCTAGGCAATAATGTCATTTAATAGCATGTCACAGAAATTTGCTGTGTTGTGAGCTGCAAGGATTTATCTAAGATGTGTAAATGTTTTATCACGGGCCATTTTTCGTAGTGTGAAGTGCATACTGTCAAAATACTGCCTGTTATGTTTATATTATACACACGCCTACACACCCACACCATATCCATATGTGCATGGATAGGCAGATAAATAGTGCAATTGCTTATGTATGTATTTATATAATCTTAGAAGGTACAAATATACTAAATGAGTAACTCCTAAGAACAATGAAGGAAAGTTCAGTCTGATAAAACAACAAAAACACACAGAGGAATATGAATTACTGGATGGACACTGGTAATATAATGCAATTTTCCTTTTATTCCTTTTTTGTTTCTTTGTAATTGAACTTACTGGAGAAGCTGTCCTCAGATTATATTTTACCACATTCTTCAAATAATACAAGAAATGAATTCATAAAACTTAGAAGCCAGGATACACTGAACTGAATATCCGCAGATGATATTGCAATTGGCTGATAACGCCCAAGCAGCAGAAGACAGGCCTTCTACCAATGCAATAAAACTTATAGGCTGTCACCCTTTTAACATCACTTCTAAAATGAGGATCCTATCTATTAAAAAATTCAGCAGGTATGATGACCTCGGGGAAAGTGTAATTTCACATGGATAAAAAAACACCAACAGTAGCAGATATTAGGACCTTCTTTTGGACCAAGAGGATACAGGGTGAAGAAATGATGATAACATTATGGTCACATGGCATTCTCTCTCTCGGCATTACTTCGCGAACAAAGATTCTTAGGAAGGACTCATCCCACACTTTTTACAAGCGCGTTGATGACTAAATAAGCCAATCTGAGATAGACAAGTTCGGTTGCAGAAAGCACAGCAGAAAGTCTCCTTGGGTGATGTTGTTTCCAAGTTGCGGTTCTTTCTGCATTGTCGTTTCTCTTCGAGACCTATTTGGCGTGTCTTCTCGAAAGAGGCTGCAGCATTGTGGATACTGCATCTCCATGCCTCCCGAAGTGAGGCCAGGGTGGACCATTATTGGTGATCAATCTGGCCGAGCCTGAGATGTTGTTTCAGGGAGTCCTTATATCTCTTTTTGGGGGTGCCTCTCTTGCGCTGACCCATGGCGAGTTCACCATAGAGTAGTATCTTTGGGAGGCGGTGGTCCTCCATCCTAGAGATGTGCCCTGCCCAGCGCAGCTGTGTTCTCAATGGCATGGCCTCAATGCTGGTGATCCCTGCTTGATCAAGCACAGCAACATTCGTCACATAGTCGGTCCAGTGTATATTTAGGAGTGTGAGAAGACAGCGCTGATGAAAGCGTTCGAGGAGTCGTAGGTGTTGGCGATAGCTGACCCATGTTTCAGACCCATAGAGGAGAATAGACAGTACAATAGCTCTGTACACACTGATTTTGGTGCTTTGCCTCGGGTGCTTGTTGCTCCAGACTCTTTTGTGAAGCCTTCCAAATGCACTATATGCCTTTGATAATCTGTGATCTACTGTATCTCTTTGTCAATCTTGGTGTCTGAAGAGATGATGCTTCCCAGGGAGGTGAACTGCTGAACGGATTTAAGCACAGATTTGCCTATGCTGACATGAGGATGATGGTGTTCTTCCTGTGGTGCGGGCTGGTAGAGGACTTCCGTTTTCTTCAGGCTGACTTCCAGCCCAAACAGCTCTGCAGCTGCTGCAAAGCAGGATGTTAGGTGCTGCAGGGCTGCTTCTGAATGGGCGACAAGGGCAGCAGCAGCAGCAAAAAGCAGCTCACGGACTAGATAGTTTAGAGCAGGGGTGCTCACACTTTTTCAGCATGGGAGCTACTGATTAAAAAACCAAGTCGCAAAGATCACCTGCCCAGAAATGTAAAACGTATAACTATTTTCTTATTTATTTATTTATTTACATTTATTTTTCATTTTTATGTACCGCTCCTTCCAGCAGGCTCGGGGCAGTTTACATAAAATGAAGTTATAAAACATCAACATTTCAATTTAATAACAACAATATAAAACAGAGCATAAAAATACATCCAACCACCCCATTTCTTCCACACTGCAATATTACCACACATATTATTAGCCAGAAAGTAAGAAGAGAGGCTTTTGAACTGCAAGGCTATTTAATACTAAGCAAGGTAAACAAAAGGGCATGCAAAAATACATCCAACCACCCCATTTCTCCCACATTTCCATATTCCCCAACATATATTTCTCAAGGAACAAAGCAAGCAGAGAGGCTTTGGACCTAAAAGGCCATTTTTAAACATTAAAAATAAACAAAGAGACATGCCACAGAACAATCAAGCACCCACTCCAAAGTAAAAAGACCGACCTTTGAGATGTGATAAGGAAATGACCCCAAAATGTCCTCCTCCTCCTCCTCCGTTGTTGCTCCTATTTCCACGCCACCAGCATGCATGCCGCCTCCAAGAGCTCACGAGAAGTCCGAGAGGCAGAATGGGTGCTTCTGCGCATGCACGCGGGGCCAGCTATGTATCGTGTCATCCAGGCCCGCCCCCTTTGGTCTCCTACGACTCTGAGTGGCTGGAGAAGGACGGAGGGAGGAGGAGGAATCCAAAAGAGGGGGCCCATTCTGCCTCTTGGACTCTGGAGCTTTTGGAGGCGGCACACAAGCAGGGAGCGGGGAGGAGCAACGGCGGAGGACTTCTTTGCAGCGTGCAGGGGCGCGTGAAGAGGACCAACAGCAAAAAAAACCTGGTCAGGGGCTTGAAGATCACCAGGATGAGGCCCGAAGATCACCCTGGTGATCGCGATCACCGTTCTGAGTACCCCTGGTTTAGAGTCTTAGTGCGAGCCCTCAGACGGCTTAAATTGAACAAGCTGCCATCAGTACGATAGCGTATGTATATAATTATGTATATATATATACTATATATATATATATTCGCGCACACACACGCTATATATACATGACATTAATGCAGTTTTAAAATGAATATGGATTTTCCCCAATCATAATATCAAATAATATCAAGCTAAAATCACATCAGTTATCATTTAATCTTCACTGTAAAAGCAATAGTAAAAATAGTCACTACACATTAAAATGGTCATATATTGCTTCTGCAGAACATGCAGTTAACCAGCACCAATCTCTTTTCATCGTTTCCCAAGACGATTGTACTCAGCCTTCTAGAATCTGAAACAACATTTCCTTCCTGCCTCTACTTAGCATTCTCCAAAGCCCTTCAGTTTTGCACAACAGTAATTCAACAGATAATGGAATTGGACCTATACCCAATGGGCGAGCTACTACATCCTCTTTCTCAGATGGCTTCAGCAGTGGAGTCTCTACCAAGAAGATAGAGGTTCTTGGTGAAACTGGGCATGATGAAAGAGTGCTTTCCTACTGCTTTATCTCCCTTTGAGAGTTTCAGTAGTCTATAGTGGTCAGATTAAAGCCTAAAGCTACTACTAGGTGTGTCTGAAATCTAATTGTTTGCAAGATATAAAAGTGTCATTTAACAACTCCAATTGGTGATAAAACTGCAGGTCAAAAACTCACACTTCTCATAAGAGTTGTGTGACTATCATGGTATTTTTGTATACTATACTATGTGCACTGTTGCCTTTAGTGAGCATTGGTTCACCAAGAACAATTGTAGTGATAACCCTGAATACAGTCAATGTGGCTGACAAAAGTACTCAGAGCCCTGAATGTGATAATGTGCATGACAAAGACAGGTGGTCATAACGTCTCCCACATCAAGGAACCATTCTGAAGTGAAATGAAGTGCTAAGTCACTAAGTATAATTGTGCATACTATAACCTGACATGCACTATTAACTAATCGCTCTACTTGAACAGTTGCCATATAAAGAGGTCAGATGAGTCCTGATGAGAAGCATAGGTTGCCCAAGTAAGAACTATTACAGAGTGATTGCTTTTATGGCCAATGTTTCTCTAGCAATGCTGATTGCACAGAAGTTTCTATTTTGGTTGATTTTAAATTAGGTATTAAATGCTGATCACACTGATTCTAGCTAGAAGGAAAGAGGCTCAGGGCACTTCATAAAATATTGAATAAATTATCCCAAAGGCACAACTCCTTTTTGTGTGAGACTGCATTTTAATTTGTTTTGTTTTGTTTTGTTTTATACCCTAAGGAACTTGGAGAGCTATGGGATCATGGAGCAGCAATTCTACCACTTAAAATTAGTTAGATATCTAAGAGACTGAACTGAATGCCATGCAGAAGCTCTACATTATATTACAAAAGGTTAAACGCAGTCTGGTTAACAACAGTCTTGTGTGGGCAGTGAATTGGATCAGGGCCTCAGAGCTTGGACTGAAGGCAATTAATAACCTCATGGTTCCCTCTGCTAAATTACCCTTCTCAAATCCATTGCTTGTAGTGGAGTACATACATGCAGGACACACTTTTTAATAGTTGATACCAGCGAAAGCAGCGAAGATATAATCCATATCCTCCCAGTTCTTCTTGTGTATTTATCAGTTGATTGCTTTTAACACGTATAGTAGCAATGGTCCATAATGTAATCCAACAGAGGCGCCAAATTTTGAAATGCCTTTATTGCTACACATTGAAAAATTCTTTAACATTAGCTGCATAATGGATTATAGGCTGGTTAGGCAGAATGTTATCAATGACAGAGAAACATTAATTGTCTGAGGCTAAAGCAGGCATTGGCAAACTTTCTAACTTGGGGCCATATGGAAGCCAGAACAGGGTGGACAGACCAGGAGGGAGGGGTTCTCCCCAAGTCAACTCCCTGCCCTTTCTTCCCTTTCCTCTTATCTTTCAGCGGCAGAAAGTGAAGGAAAGATGGGAAACGTTTGGATGCCAAAAGGGTAGGCCTTGGTCAGGATGAGGTGGTGGACAGAAGAGAAAAAGTGTATCAATTGAACCCCGTATTGCCTAGTCCTGAAACAGAATCCTAGAGCTGAAAGAGACCGCCAAGCAGGGGCGGTCCTACAAGATAGGCCAAGTAGGCGGCCGCCTAGGGCGCCATCTGGGAAGGGGGAGCCATCCTGGCCGCATGGGGTGCCATCCTGGCCCTGCCGATGTTCCTCAGACAGTGCTGCAGCTGCCTGCTTTTTGACTCCGGCCTTGTGCGCTCTGACGCCGCTTCCGGGCACGCGCGGAGGTTTTCACGCAGGCGCAGTTGCTCCGGAGCTGAAGTTGAGTGCAGGAGCAACTGCACATGCGCGAAAACCTCCGCGCATGCCCAGTAGCTCCCTTGCGCAGAAGCCTGTAAGCAAAGCACTCCCTATCGGGCAGGCAGGGAGTGCTTCCCCTCTCACTTTGTCTCCACCGCACACGCGCATTTGCAGGGAAGGAGAAAAGAATCAGTGAAGGAAGTGTAAGTGAAGGAATGAATGAAGGGCTTTCCTCCTCCTCCTCTGTGACCTCTTCTCTCCCTCCTTCCTTTCTTTGGCTCTATTTCTGTCTAGACCTGAGGGGCCTGAGGCTATGAGGAGTTGTGGGAGTTGGAGGCCAAAACACTTGACTGACTGACTGACTGACTGACTTTATTACTTTGAAGGAGGGAGGGCGGGCCCAAGTTTGCCCAGGCCACGCTGCCTGTATTCGACCTCATTTGAACATTTTGGCTGTTTTTCTATTTACATTTACATTGGGATCCTAATTTTGGACTTATGGGAGACTCCTATGAATTATGAGTCGGGTGGTAGGTAATATATTCTGATTTTGATGCATTTACATTGCATTTCTTGTTGATTATTATACAGTTCTGCTTAATATTGTCATACAATATAATAAAAATACAATATAACAATAGAATAATGATATATTTTATATTACATGTAATATTACAAACAATATTGCAGTATAGTGGCATTGTACAAAATAGTAATATATAATGTTTTATTTTACTTTATTTTGGGTTATTTGAGTTTTATAGGAGTAATGAAAATATTTAGTAGAGGATAATTTTATTTAAATAAATAATTTTATTATTTTATAATAATAATATAATAGAATGTTACATTATATTATAATGTCAATATATTATTATATAATTATATTGTAATGTAGTATAATATAATTATGATATAATATAATATGAGTATGGTATAATGTATTGTATATACATTGATACAATATGATACTACTAATGATATTGTGATAGTATAATTGTATATTTGTTTTACATGGGGGGCGGCAAAATAATGTTTTTTTTGGGGGGGCACCAAAATAATGTTCGCCTACCATTTAAAATTACCTTAGACCGCCCCTGCCGCCAAGGGCCATCCAGTCCAACCCCCTTCCATGCAGGGAGGCACAATCAAAGCACTCCTGATAGACAGCCTCTGTGGAAAAACCTCCAGAGAAGGAGACTCCACCACACCCTGAGGCAGCCTATGCCACTCTCCAACAAATCTTACTCTCAGGAAGTACTTCCTAATCTTTTCCATCAAATCTCTTTCTCATCCATTTAAAGTCGTTGCTTCTCTAGAGCAGCAGAAAGGCAGTCCCCCCCCCTCCTCAATAGGACACCCCTTTAAATCTTGAAACATGGTTCTCATGTTCACTCTCTATCTTCTCTTCTCCCAGCTAAACATCCCACAGGAGGAAAGAAAAAGAGAAAGAAGGATAGAAGGAAGGAAGGGTGGAAGGGAATGGATGGAAGGAGGGAATGGAGGGAAGGAAATAAAAAAGGAAGAAAAGGCCAAAGAGAGGGAGGGAGGGAAGACAGGGAGCGAGGGAAGAAAGAGAGAGAGGGAAGGAGGATGGGAGGGAAGAGGGAAGAAAGGAAGGATGAATGGGTGGAAGGGAAGGAAGGACAGAGAGATGGAATAAGAGGGAAGGGAGAAGGAAGGATAGGATGGAGAGAGGGGGGAGGGAGAGAGAGAGAGAGAGAGAGAGAGAGAGAGAGAGAGAGAGAGGAGGGCCTGAGAAAAGAGCCCAAGGGGCTGCATTCGGCCCCTTGGCCTGAGTTTACCCATACCTACTTTTTGGCCAACATGATAGGATCTATGGATATCTATTTCCACAAATAACAACTTTAGAGAACTCCTGCAAAATATCTGGCTACAACTCTGTGCCTAGCGAATTCAGAATTAAACACCTGCGTGCCAGACACCTGTACACTGGAGCTGCTGAGCCATCTGCTGTACACACCACATGTTTTTGTTTTTATTTTATTACTCTTTTTTAGGCTGGGTTGTCAAGGGAAATCATTAGAAAGTGGAAGTCTCTGAAAAAGATTCTAGACATCAATGCCAGCACAGGCTGTACAGAAAGAGATGCCAGGCCTGCAAATAGATGTTCCCTGTCATTTTGATGTTGAGTCTGTTCACTTATCAATAACCAATTTGCATGAGAATTTGAAAGATGATAAGAGGTAGTTAGGATGGAAACAATTATGGCACAATGATTTAGAATGCCCCATCCAACAATTCTTCAAGCTAATTAAAACCGCCCTATCAATATTGCCCTAGTATACACCAGCAGCCTAAAACCCCATAAGAAGAGCCATGTGGGATCAAACCATAATCTTATCTAGTTAAGTTATTCTGAATCTATCTGTTCCCATAGTTTTCAGTCAGATACCTCTGAGAGGCTCACAAGCAGCACTGCATATTTTCCCCCCAAGCAAATAGAACGGAAGACCATGATGAATCTGATACTGGATTACCCTGTAATTTATCTAGGTTGGTGGCCATTGTGTAGTAGCAAATCCCAAGATTTGGCTGTTTTCTTGTGAAGTATTTCTTTAGCCCCATCTACACTGCCATATGATGCATTATATGGTCAATTTAAACTCATATAACACAGTTCAATGCAGTCAAACTGTATTATATGAGTCTCCACTGACTATAGAAGGAGTTTCATAGAAGGAGATGCCGGAAATGGAGAAATCCTTTACCTCTGTTTATGTATTGTCTGTCCTTGTTAATTGTATAACAGCATTGAATGTTTGCTGCATATGTGTTCTATAATCCACCCTGAGTCCCCTCGGGGAGGTAGAGTGGAATATAAATAAATTATGTTATAAGTAGTATATTATATTATTATTTTCAACTGCAATATATGGAAGTGTGGATGGGGCCCCAGTGTCTGATATGAATCTCCACCACTCAGCCTCAGTTTCTCACTTATGTTCAAGTATCTTCTGCAGCACACATAATTTGATAATGTCTGTCATCTTTCTCTTATTTCCCATTTTTATTAGCCTAAACTGATGTTCACATTTTAACCATTTTAATAGAGAAATTGTGCCAGTCCATTACTTATTCTCTGCTTTGTTAAAGGAAGTAGGAATGCTCGAATGCTGGGACGTAGTTGCTGCAGACTGGCTGAGGAAAGAGTATGAGAAGGATAATGAAAGATAATACAGTAGAGCAGGGGTGCTCACACTTTTTCAGCATGTGAGCTACCTATAAAACAACCAAGTCAAAATAATCTACCTACCCACTACAAAAATGTGAAACATATAACACAATATCTGCTTCGAACTGGGTTTTCTGAAACCTCACTGCCATATAATCTGATTCACAGCAGTTAACATGGGATTTTATTCAACTGTGTGGAAAGGACCTCAGATAACCCAGGGCCGGCAGCACTTGGACGGCGTCGGGAGCCTGCGGGGCGAGCCTGAGCCTTCCTCCTGCCCTGCCTGTGATCTACCAGGACGCCCTACGCGATCTACCAGTAGATCGTGATCTACCTAATGAGCACCCCTGCAGTAGAGTATCGCTTATCCAACATCAATGGGCTGGCAGAATGTTAGATAAGCAAAAATGTTGGATAACAAAGAGGAATTAAGGAAAAGCCTATTAAATGTCAAATTACATTATGACTTTACAAATTAAGCACCCAAACATCATGTTTTACAACAAATCAACAGAAAAAGCAGTTCAAGACATGGTAACATTATGTAGTAATTATTGTATTTACAAATTTAGCACCAAAACATTGCAATATATTGAAACAGCTGTGGATTCGGGTGGGAGGCAGACTGTGTTGGATAATACAGAATGTTAGATGAGACACGGTTGGATAAGCAAGACTCTACTGTAGTTGGAAGGACAAGTTTAAGATGGTAAGGTGAGTGAGCGTGAAGGATAGACTCACCCTTTACAAGCAATACTAATTCAAAGACCGGGAAGTGGCACAGCTGGCTAAGTGTCAGCTGCATAAGATCTCTCTGACCTCTAGGTCATGAGTTTGAGGCCTGCCCGGGTCGGGGTGGGTGCCCGACCTTAAGTGTAGCCTGCTGTCGACCTTTGCAGCCCAAAAGACAGTTCATTTGTCCAGTAGGAGATAAAGGTACCACATTAAGTGGGGAGGAAATTTTGACTGATTTATGAAACCATAAGAATTCCAGGAGTCGCTGAAGATTGCGGAAGAACAACAAGGGACGCTGGAAAAAATGCTGAGAGAGATGAGGAGTGTGTCAGCTTCCCCTGGTGGCCAGAAGTTTGCCAGAAGTTTGCGTCTTTGTTCGTCTATGTTCGTCAATATATGTCTAAAAATATGTCTATATATGTTGAACTGCAGGGATTGTCTGCAAGTATATGTACTGTAATCTGCTCTGAGTCGCCTTTGGGGTGAGAAGAGAGGAATATCAATGAAGTAAATAAATAATGCTCTGTCTGTAGAGGACTGGGTTTAGGTACAAGTCCCTTGTGTTAGCAGAAATCCTCTTCCATTGAAACCTTCAGAGATCTGTTGACAGAGAAGTCCAACAGTAGAGCGGCCATGCTGGTCAAGTGCTACCAGCAGAAGAGTGCACAGAAAAGGCAAAGATGTCTCAAGAAAAAGAGAAAGGGCATTTTAAAACTTCCAGCTTTGGTCGCTCTGCAGTTAATTTGCTGGCTTCAGCTAACCTGGCTCATTAGGATTGTGTTTTAATTCTGTAGCTTAAATTCTGTACAGTCACTTTATCATCACATCCCACTGGCAAACCAACTTGGTGCTCTGCCAATTTTCACTGCCTCCCAGTTCATTCCAGATCCCATTTGAAATGCTAGCTTTCGCCTACCTCCAACCTGTCTGGATCGAAGCTAATGTTAGTTGTAGTTCGAGGTAATTATCAGCCAGTCTTGCCTGAGGTTCCTGCTATTAATAACCATAACCTCTTGCGAACAATCATTCATAATCCCCGGGGCATATAATTATTGAGAATGTTTAACAGTCTGCTTGAAAGAGAACCCAAAATGCATTATTTCTCAAAATGGATATATAACATGTACATAATATAATGCTTCTTCTAATCTTCTTTTTAAAACTGATTCCCTCCCCAATTGGATGCACAGAAAAAAATAATATATGAAAGGATACAATGCTTCAGGATCTAGCGGTGCCTGTGCATAGGTACCAACATGCACAAATATAAACAAAATACCCCAAAGCGACATATTGCAGTTATCCTTCCGTTTTTAAATCATCCATATTTTATTAAGCATCTTGCCAAATGTCTTCTGATTTATGGTAATTGTCAACAAAAGCAGGACGGGGAGAAGAACCCACAAATAATTTTAACCCTTTGCTTACAGTGGATATGTGATAAAAAATGCATTGATCCATCTTCCTGTTATTGATTTCAATAGCTATGCACCTAGAAGAAAATTCTTGATAATTTCCTATTTATTCCCTCTCTTGGGCTATCTCTACACACAGTAGTAGAGATGCGTGTGTGTTTGTGTGCATATGAGTTTTGTATATGAATTGTCTGCAATAACAGATGCCAGCGGCAGCATCTGATGTACTGGCCACCTCTAGTGTTATCCCAGCATGTTCATGGCCTGAAGGACTTGGAGTGGGACTAATTTCCATATCAAACCCAATTTAGATGAAACATCTTGGTTTAAAAAAGAGAGAGGGAGCACCAGCGCATCAATAGCCCCTTGATTAGATTTTTATCTCCTGAGCAGACAAATATGAATATTTATTACCATGAATGCAGATTTTTTTTTGCTCTATCCATTGCTCTGATCTTGAATATTATCCACAGCTAATTTTTATGAAAATTTGGGCAACATAATGTTTTCACATAAACTGACAGTTCTTGAGATAATCCCATTATTGTTTGGTGGGAAAATGACAGTTTCCACTTATTCATGTGTTAACGAGGGATTAAGTATTGTTTTTCAACGCCGTAATCTAAGATGGACTGGAAATTAAAAATTGAACATTGCATAGGAGAAAGAGCTTTTGTGCCCCAGAATTTGTTTGCATTCTCTTTAGGGGAATATATAAATTAACTGTTTAACAATCAGCACCTTTTGTATGTAAGCTGAAAGTGGCATCATGGAAATGTCAATAATATAAATTCATTATCCTTCTTGCTTGTGTGTGTATGTATGCACACAGACATACACACACAAACACACAATGACATCTCACAAAAAAAGAGAAAATAAAACAGATCATAATGTTGTTGGCTTTGACTCTGACTAGGACAGGCTCAGAATAGTCATGCAATTTGTGACCAATTTTCAATCTATGGCTAGAAGTGGTGTACACAAATGCACGCATAAACATACTTGTGAATAATATATTGGCTGCTTTATCTAGGCATAACTATTTGGAAGTTAGGTTTGTAAAATGAATAAGACTTATTTAGCAGGTACATGTATCAAAACCAGGGATTGCTTATCTGAGGGCAAACTATATCGCCTTTTCTTGGGAAAATCCAGTTGTATGATCCACAATTCAAACTAATGTCAGGGCTAAATATATTACCAGGAATGAATAATAATAATAATAATAATTATTATTCCTTACCCACCTCTCCTAGTGCCCCAAGGAGGGTTACAACATAGCTAAAGACACATAACCATTATATAAAATACACACATTAAAACATATTTCTACAATATACGTATATCGAAATACACAGAACAATGATTAAACTATAGTGGACACAAGACACAAGTTCAAAATATGAAATGCTTCACAAAGTCTAACACATGAGAACATGGACTTTAAGGTATACCAGGTTCAAAACATAGAACTTCATCAGTCATGACTGAATCATGCTCAGAAGGAAACCAGAACATAATTCAGACTGAGCAGCAAAGGGACAGCATGCCTTCTAGATAGGAGTGAGAACCCAACAGCAGTTCAGCTATAGCATTTTCCAGTGTCACTTCCAAACATTTCTAAAGGCAACACCACATAGAGACCATTATAACATCTAATAAAGGGCTGCCTGACATGGCAATTAAAAACCTGGCTTTTTCAGCAAGTCTTCGACCATGTTTAGACTCTCTAATAATATATATGAGGATGTTTAGATTCTTTATGAGCACTTCATACTTCTGAGATCAAATACTGCTGTTTTATCTACAGCAATTGCTGTATTTTATTGTTTTTACCAGGGGGTACTATGACTTTATGAGGTTGTGTTGATTGTTTATTGTCTATTACTCGTATGTTTTGCTTTGAACTTGTTCTTTTTCATGTCACACCTTGAGTGTTTTGTGAGCCGCCCAGAATCCCTCTGGAAGATGGTGGCAAGATATAAATAAAAATTGTTGTTATTATTTCTATAGAAAATGACAAACCTGGTGGATTAAGTGAACCTGTGCAAAGAAGCTCCTATCCACAGTCACATCCTAAGTGCAGCTTTCCTTTTTCCTGCCATCAGTTTTGAAATTGATTGGCAAAGATCTAAAGTTTTTGCATTTATTATTTTGTCCAGTGTCTCGCACACTGATTAAGGCGAGTCTTCCCTGGACAAAGGCAGCAGAGGAGTTTTTGTGTACATGGTACCACAATTGTAAAAGCTCTTGAAACACCTATATTACCTGATGGAAAGCGTTATATGAGAGAAAATGTTTCTTATCTTTGGTGGAGCCGACTCAGGTGACAGATTGTCCCAAACTATGTTGAAACATAATGCATTGTTGAGAACTGTAGTTCTGAATTACAGCTTCTGCACTAGACTTTAAACATACTTTGATTGTGAGGATTTGGTTGATTTCAGTGGGATGTTTGTGTGTTTTTTTTAAAAAAATAATAGTATGACACAGTTCAAAGACAAACAGTAACTGACACTAACGTATGTTGCATGTAGTGATATTTTTAATTTTTTTAAAAGAGAAAGAGGATGCATGCATTCCTCCAGCCACAAGGCATACTTTCCTTCTTTCATTTTATATGAAGTTGAATAAAAATTGAATTACTGTGGCTACCATAGCAACTGCTCAATCACTTCACAATTCAGCTACTTTAAAATCACATACACTACTCCCATGCAGAGGAATCCATGAGCCAACATGACATTTCACTATCGCCGTTTCTACACTGTTCAAGAGTCCAACATGTAGAAGAAGAAACCGAAAGTACTCTCTCTGGTTTCCAGGACCCATTTAGAACATTTCATCACTACAGTCTCCTGTCATTTTGTTATGCAAAATGTGCAGAAAAACACATGCAAGAATATTGGAATCAGAAGAGAAGAGATTACAGGAGACAACCAGTTTCAGAATTGAAGCTGCGACCTGTCAGTCAAAAGTCAAAATAGTTCTCCTGTGCAGCATTCAAGGGGGATAAACACTTTGATAAATGACAGAAACAGACTCACTGGATGGGTGGGTGATTAGCTTTAATCACAGAACAGTCATTCTGGAAATCGTTGTTACAGTTGTGTTTAAAATAAAAATAATACATCCAGTGTTTGCAGGATTGGAGCAAATGTTTCAATGTGCCATTTTTTGATTGATTCCACACCTCCTAAATAATCTAAGGAAGCTCACTTGGTTTGAACTATTTCAATTATCTCACCACTTTAATGACTGAGACTAATACTCAGATCTCTACCTGGGGGTAAATCCTATTTTGATTCACTGCACTGTACATCCAATGACAGAATTTAGGGCCCTTCCAGACAGGCCTTAATCCCAGGAGGAACTGGGTTATTTGAACTCAGTTCCTCCCAGGATTAATACCACACACACCCAAACCCTGGGATTTCCCTGGTAGGATGGCTACATGCCCTCCTTGGTCAAACAGAGGATTAATTCAGTTTTACTTGAGGCATTGATGAAACCGAAACAAGCTCTGTATTTTGGGCCTGTTTGGAAAGGTCCCTAGACAAACCTTTGATGATGTGATTGCCAAGTGACTATCTAACATGCCCGAGGGCCCTTCCAGACAGACTCTATATCCCAGGACCAGATCCAAGGTTTTCTGTTTATCCTAGATTATCTGACAGTGCAGACTCATATAATCCAGTTTAAAGCAGAAAACCTGGGATCAGATCATGAGATATAGGGTCTGTCTGGGAAGACCCATAGTTTTTCTTTCAGAAATGGTAGGCAAGATAGGAAGAGACAGAAACCTGAACTACAATATGAAAATCAGAACTACTACTTGCTATCAAATATGTCACTGTAGAAAATGCTACTAGTGAAGGCAAATAACATCTGATTTTTCCCCAGAGGGAAAATTACACTGATGAATGATTTGTTACTCATGCCTTGGGAAATGTATAAGACAGTAGTGGATATTTCTAGCAGAGTAATCAATCTGTAAGGCTGAACTACATAAATAACCTTAGTTTTTGTAAAACATACAAAATGACATGTTCATAATGGAATGTAACTAATAGACAACTATCATTTTCCAGATGCTTCAGAATGGCAAATTCCATAATATCTAGAAGGCCACCTTTCATCAACATTATCACCATCAATGTGAGCCGGTCACTTCCGTTCTAAGCACATAACGTGTGAGTGGGACAAATCCAGACAATATAGTTTGTATAGGGATGTGTGAAGATTGTTACCTCCTGGGGCTCACCATAATAAGGCATCATTGTTTGACTGTGAATACTTTGTTATGATTTGTGCTGCTGTTTCTAATTTGAGCTTGTGCAACAGAACAGCATTTTATCATGACAATGTGTTTTCACAATTATCTGTTATGCCTCAGATTTCCTCACGTAATTACATCAGCGTAGATAATAATCTGACAATCTGTCTCCAGGAGGCATGTACTCAATTGTGGAAATTCTCCTGCTGTATCCTTCTAGCACACATGCCAATTCAAGAAAGGTCGGAGGAGCATGCCTATTGACTTCAATAAAATTAGAATTCTATCTGAGAAGTTGATAACCTGTTTAAATGCTTAAGGGTTAATTACTTTTCATACATCCCCACAGTCCTAAACACATTATCAGAAACAAGTGCAATCGATTTCAGTTGAGTTTACCTCCAAATAAGTTTCCGTAGGGTTGCTGCCCAACATGCACATGCTTAGATGTATGTGAAAGTGATTAATTTATAAAACAGGGGTATTCCCTTCCCTCTCTTGTTTATCCCAAATTATCTGGCAGTGGCAACTCATATAATCCAGTTTAAAGCAGAAAACCTGGGATCAGATCCTGGGATACTGGAAACTAGAAAGGCCTCTAGATATAACATGTGATCAGTGGGAGCAGGAAGAGCAAAAACACATTTGAGTGGGGAGTTAAGGGAACCATGAATATGCAAGTAAAAACAAAACAAAAAAACCCCAAAAACCTGAAAAATATTGATACTTACAAGAACGTGTGTCCCTTTCCAGATAAACCCCAAGATTGGAATTAGTACTGCCTTGACTCCCCACTTCTTAATAGATATATGGGATATAGCAGACCCATAAAAGTCAGTGGTTTCACTAGGAAGTCCAAGGTTAAGCTTAGCATTCAATCTTATATCTCTTCTCCACTCAAACATAGTCTGCTCATAGTCCAGCCATAGTATGCAATCTGAGCTTCAGCAACATTAGAAGTGCTGCTTAGTATCTCTCTGACACAGTATGACCTCTGTATCAATTGAATCAACATATATGATTTCACTTATTCACAGTTTCATTTATTCACTTAAGGTATCCAACTATCTCCATTTAAAATAATAGGATTCAATGTTGTTATCCACAGTTTCACGGATCCATACAAAGTCCTGGGACATATCCTCCATGTATATGACCGCTGTACTGTGTATGCTAATGTATCATTACAAAGCCATTTCCTGTGCCTGCTCGGTCTTTCTATGTATGTGGCTCTCTCATATCTTCTCTCTCTCTTTCAGTCACTATGTTCTAGGCCAGGGTGCTAATTAGGTAGATTACGATCTACTGGTTGATCGCGTAGGGTGTCCTGGTAGATCGCAGGCAGGACGGGAGGAAGGGTCAGTCCCGCCCCACAGGCTCCCGCCGCCGCCCAAGTGCTGCCAGCCCTGGGTTATCTGAGGTACTTTCCACACAGTTGAATAAAATTCCATGTTATCTGATTTGAATCGGATTATATGGCAGTGTGGACTCAGAAAACCCAGTTCAAAGCAGATATTGTGTTATATGTTTCACATTTTTGTAGTGGGTAGGGAGATCATTTTGACTTGGTTGTTTTATAAGTAGCTCACATGCTGAAAAAGTGTGAGCACCCCTGTTTTAGGCTGTTTGGTAACAGGAATAAAAATGGCTGTTCTGCCTCACTCTGAAGACAGCCTTTCTGAGACCAAGTACATTGCTCAGCACTCGCAGATAAAAAAACATTCACATGGGCCACAGTTTAGGAGATCTTGTGATGTCTACCTGTATTTATAAGACAAATCAATTTCTGAAGAAGTGATACATGTGGCTTAGCATTAACTTCAATAAATACAATTAATATTAGAATATTCAATCTGGGATAGCTCACTCTAGTCTCTGGTGGATTATATCATCCTTATTAATTAATGACGAGATATTTAGCAGTGTTTTGCTAAGTGAAAAAATGACAGTGATTAAGAGGGCTATTTTATTTCAACTACAAATTTGAGTCTCTACAAAAGTACACGCACAAATAAAACTCTCATCGGCACATTGAGAGACAAAGTACTCTAAATTTAGATGTCTGCAAATTCTGAGATGAAACAGAACTTCAATGAAACCAGGTGGGAGTGTTCAGACATGTCAATTGCTTTGTCCTTCTTAGGGGATTTTGTGCCCAACATATGACAAAGCTAAATAGTATGTTTCTTAAAGGCCACAAAGCTTGGCTGATATAGTTGGTAGAATATGAAATTGTATTATGACAGATGTAACAGTCTAATAATCAGAATTTTAAAAAGCCCTTAGGATGATTAACATAGTTCACCTAAAAACATCCAGGAGACGGAGGATTTCACAAAAGAATAAATCAAAGGTTTCAGATAATGAGATGTACTGTAGTCACCTACCTCCCCCATGCCAATCTGCACAATTTTCAGTCCTGTTGTTTTTTCAAGCAAGTCTTTGTTGTCAGCTATTGGGAAAATTAAGAATGACAGAGTTAACGTACATTGAAATTGGGATGTGACTGCATCATATACTTTTATCAGTCCCATAACATTCTCAAGATGCCAGATATTTTGCCATACTCATCTTCACATAATTCACATGAGATGGACCAATTTTATTACCATTTTACATAGGGAAAACTTGATGAACAGAAATAGCTACCTGTCTACAGTCAATAAATCACTGGTGGGGCATATTTTTTTGAGCTAGAATCAAGTTCTTGGACCAAAAAGACTAAACACTTATTATACAAAAATATATAGAATCATAGAATTGGAAGAGACCTCGAGGGCCATCCAGGCCAACCCCCTGCCAATAAGCAGGAAACTAAACAATAAAGGCTCAATTTAACAATTGATTTACTTCATAAACTCAGTTGCTGGATTGCATGGTTCTATTGGTCTCAAGCATGCCTGGTGAAATAAGAAACTGGGCTGCCGTCCCTTTTAATGGTTGTGTAGACAATGGAATTTCATCAGGTATTACCATTAAAGGGACAGTAACTCTACATCTTATTTTGTCTGCTGGATCTACTTGGTGATCATAGAATCGCCCACTGGTTGAATTACATAAACCCACAAAAGGTTTGTGTCGATCAAAGTTCCTTGCAAGAAGATCTCTAGCCTGTTGTTCATTGGGTTGAGGCAGCAATTTCATGATATAAGAACAACTCAGAGTCCATTTCGATCTGGATGTAGATTCTTGGGTGCACAGAAAATGGTTAGTCATAGCCATTCAAAAGTCATTTTGATGGTCTCTTTTGTCCTTTTGGGGGACTATTTTTTATAAATAATTTTCATTGAGGTATTCAAAGGTAAATACTAAAGGCCCGATTCAGCATAAACCCACAAAGTTTTGTGTCGATCAAAGTTCCTTGCAAGAAGATCTCTAGCCTGTTGTTCATTGGGTTGAGGCAGCAATTTCATGATATAAGAACAACTCAGAGTCCATTTCGTCTCTTGGGTGCACAGAAAATTCCAGCTGCCAGAAACATTTTCTTATCAGTTGATTTATTAACTGCATCCTTTCTTGTAAAATTTAGACCTAGTCATAGCCATTCAAAAGTCATTTTGATGGTCTCTTTTGTCCTTTTGGGGTATTTTTTATAAATAATTTTCATTGAGGTATTCAAAGGTAAATACTAAAAGGGTAAAAGTCCAAAATGGAGTAGGGTTTGGGTTTGGGTTGGGGATTTGGATTTGACCATGACAGTCTAATAACTTTTCTAACCAGTCTTCCTTCATAGGTATTATATTTTGTCTCCTAACTCTTGCAAACACAATCCGAGCTGCTGATGTTAAATAGGCAAACAGTTTATCTGTATTTCTTTCCCAGTCCATATTGACCATCCCTAGAAGATAGTGCTCTGGTTTTAGAGGGATGGTTGTTTTCAAGATCTTTTGACATACTTCATGGATTGTTTTCCAAAAGGGCTTTACTTTTTTGCAGGACCACCACATGTGATGGACGGTCCCTTCGTTAGTCCCACGTTTCCAGCATCTGTTGTTTGTGTTTTTTGATAATTTTGTCCTTTTTATAATAGATGTGTGATTTGTTGGGAAACCTTTCCATGACAGCATAGCATATATGAAATATTGTTTTATGGAAGAGAATGGCAGACAACCTCATCATATTTTCTAAAGTAGTCACCGAAAATTTTATTATACCAGTAGGCATATTATTGTTGTTAATTCTCTCTGGGTTACACTTTGGCCTTATATATTTTTTCAAAATCAACATTCATATTTTTATGAGTTTATTGTTTGATGACATTTTGTTTTATTACTTTTGTTCTATATTTACTTACTATAAGAAGACATTTTAAATTTCAGTTGTTGTGTGCCTTCAAGTCATTTGTGACTTATGATAACTCTAAGGCAAGCCTATCATAGGGTTTGTTCAGAGTATTTTCCCTTTGCCTTCCTCTGAGGCTGAGAGTGTGCAACTTTGTTCAGAGCATTTCCAATGTATGAGCGGTTATCTGTCTCCAGAATCATAGCCCAGCATTCAAATCACTACACCATACCTGTTCATACTTTTTACATATAAATATAACCATGCAAATAAATAAAACGTGGAACTGCATGCTGACAAATTGCGCATTAGCTCATGCAACAGCATCATCCAGACTGCGCTCTGGCACTACAAGATGCAGAGCTAACCTTAAGAAATGGGGCCACAAAGTGAAGTCCACGACATGCGATTGTGGAGAAGAGCAAACCACAGACCACCTATTACAATGCAGTCTGAGCTCTGCCACATGCACAATGGAGGACATTCTTATAGTAACACCAAATGGCCAGCTACTGATAAAAACATTTAATAAAATGCCAAGTTTTTAAACTTTGTGTTTTTTAAATACATTACAACTATATCCTTGGTTTGCTTCTGATACGATAAATAAATAAATCCATATATTCTCACTATCAAATCCATATAGTTTATGCAAGCATGTAATGGGAGACGCTCACCAAGCATATAGACTGAATTAAGTTACAATATTGCCAGGAGGCAGGGTTGGACTAGATGAACTTGAAAGCCTCCTGAAAGTCTATCTTTCTGTAATTCAAAAGGGGATCTTTTCCTTAGTGTTCAAGAAATGATGATTTGCTGTGAAAACAGTCAATTCTTCCTTTTGTAGTTTTCCCATCTCTGCTACTCTTCTTGATCACACAGCCCTTTAAGTGTTACATCCCCCATTTAGTTTTTCTGTCAGAATTAAGTCATATCCATAGCTTCAAAAGTGGTTTTCCTTCTGTGCTTCTAAATATACTCAAGAGCTTTCCTGGACTGCAGCCTAGAAGTGTAGATTGATAGATAATTCAATTCAGTATTGCTATTTAGTTATTTATATAGTGCTTCTTGCATTCAAAGACTCAACTAACATCAGTCTATTTATTTATCTTTACAGTTCCTCAGAGAGATAGCTAAGTAAACACGATTAAATCCCCTTTGTACAAAGAGGGGCAAACTGAGGCAGGAACGTGACTCAGCTCTCCTTGGCTCTTCAGAATCAATGCTGGAGGAGGAATTGGGATGCAAGCTTCGTGGAGAGAATGATCTCAAACTGTAAATTCATGTGCTCAGTTACACATATGTGCATTTTTATCTGAATTGTGGGCTTTGGTTTATAGCTAATGTTCAATACATCTCGTACTAAAAATATTGTGATGAAAGTGTGCTCAAATTCCACTGGTTTCAAACATGAAATTGAAATAAGAAAGATGGCCATCTAATTTTAGGGCACATCTGAAGTGAGAATAGCCTATTGCAATATGCAACTACAGAGAATATTTAAATATTCCAAAGCAAAATATTTTTACAGGAATATGTCCCATTTTACAGTTGTTAAATGGATGTAAAATAACTGTAAATCAATTTTATTTAAGGCAAGCTTAGGATGATGATATCATTATTGCTAGTCTTGTGAATTTGTATAGAATCACTATCAATTTCTGTTTGTTTCATTTGTAAGGCCCTGTTTTTGAGCACCTCTCCTGAAAACAGGTGCCTTTCCGAATGAGCTTTTTTGTCCCAAGTCTGAAAAAAATGAATATTTTCATGTCATAGGCGGCCATGGGCGGCCTTCCTACACTCACCTTCCTGTCAGTTTTAGGGCTAGTGCTTGGCTGTAGGGCAGATGCAGGCACTCTACTTGCAAACTGTAAGTAGAGTGCGTATGTGGTGAGTAGGCCCAAAGCACCTGTGCCTGCCGGGGCCTGAAGCCAAGCACCAAGCACAGAGTAAGAAATGCTCAGCACTTGGTTGCAGGCTCTGGCAGGCATGAGCACTTTGGGCCTGCTTGCCACACACGCACTCTTTCCAGGGACCGAAAATCAGGTGACCAAATGGTTACCATTCTCACTTTCGTTTCTCTTCATTGATATTCATTGAGAGCAGCCACTGAGAAGGCCCTTAAAATATGATTACAATGAATGCACAAAATCTGAATATGTGTGGTGGAATTATCATTTTTCCCCATTTATGCCTTTCATTATTTAAATCTGGGTTAGGTAAGTGCAGATTGCAATGTTTGAAATGCCTTTGTCACTCATCTCTAAGACCTGTATATCGAAATGGCAGCACATAACTTTACTCACTGACATGTAAATGCTCAGAAGGGTATTTTTAAAGCTCCATTAAAGACAACTAGGTGACTGGATACAGTTACATGGTTATGTTGGGTGAGTTCTTGTTTTCCAGCACCATCATAGATTTTAAATGACTGTTGTGTATGAAAGAAAAATGTATGCACTAGTGTCTGAATATTGCGTATGAGTAGGCTCTGTATGCTGATCACGTGAAGAGTAAATGGACATAGAAACCATTATGTCAGTAAATTCATCCACTTATAATACATCTAACATGAAAACTATTATACACACCTAATAACTTAAGCATTAAAATACCATCTTTTTGTTGCAATTCTATTTTTAACATTTAAATCTTAACATTATTTTTTTTATAGAGCAGAGGATGTTACATAAATAGTTTGTGTTTCCGTAACATAATGTAAAGCTAAGGCTATATATTCTCATTAAGTGACAGATACAGAATATGTATGTGGATGGTGACTGATGGAAGGAAGGAAGGAAAGAAGGAAAGAACGAAGGAACGAAGGAAAGAACGAAAGAACGAAAGAACGAAGGAAGGGAAGAAGGTACTTCTGGAAGAATGGGATAAGGCTGAGCAGAACCCCTGCCTACTGAATTAGGTAGAAAATAGAGCGGATTTGTGGGAGAAGCAGAACTTTGGGAAGGGAAGATTGTGTTGATGTGGTTAGACTATATTAATGGTATTGTATTAGAGATTAAGGAAACCTCCAAGTATCAGTGAATGGTGTAGAATGGGTGGTGTAGAATGAAGAATGTGTAACCCTTAGTCAAATATAATTGTAATTGTTATTAATCGTATCCATGCATATTGCATGGCCACTATTACAAATACTATGGTGTATTGGTGGCTAAAACCATAGAACAGCTTCATACAAGTGAATCCGTTAAACATCCTGGTGGCAGCCATATCCTGGGAAGAGTGAACATAAGAACATAAGAAGAGCCATGCTGAATCGGACCTCAGCCCATCTAGTCCAGCATTCTGTATCACACAGTGGCCCACCAGTTGTACACAGGGATCTCGAACAGAAGGGAGGGCAAAACCCTGACCTGCTCCCGACCCCCCACAACCAGTCCCCGGGGAAATCCTGCCTACCTCAACCAACTCCGAGGTGGCACTTGAATGTCCTTTTCAGTAACTACCGATACACTTGGTATCCATGAATCTGTCTAATCCTGCCTTGAAGTTGTTCAGGCTGACAGCTGTCACAACCTCTTCTGGAAGTAAATTCCATAACCCAATGACCCTCTGGGTGAAGAAATATTTCCCTTTATTAGTCCTAATTTTCCTACCTTGGAGCTTCAGGGAGTGCCCTCTAGTCCTAGTGTTTTGTGACAAAGAAAATAGTTTTTCTTTATTCACCTTTTCTATCCCATGCATGATTTTATACACTTCGATCAAGTCACCTCTTAAACGCTGTCTTTCAAGGCTGAAAAGACCAAGGCGTTGCAACCTGGTTTCATAAGGGAGCCGCTCCATCCCTTGGATCATTCTTGTTGCCCCTTTCTGTACCTTTTCCAGTTCCGTTATATCCTTCTTAAGGTGCGGAGACCAGAATTGTACACAGTACTCCAAATGTGGCCTCACCATCGATTTGTAGAGAGGTAATACAACATTTGCTGACCTATTTTCGATTCCCTTCCTGATCATGCCTAGCATAGAATTTGCTTTTTTCACTGCTGCAGCGCACTGGGTTGACATCTTCATTGAGCTGTCCACCAAAACCCCAAGATCCCTTTCCTGGTTTGTCTCGGAAAGCTTTGACCCAATCAATTTGTAGGTGTAGTTGGGGTTCTTTGCCCCGATGTGCATGACTTTACACTTGTTTAGGTTAAAATGCATTTGCCACTTCGTTGCCCATTCACTCAATTTCGAGAGATCTTTCTGGAGCTCTTTACAATCAGTTTCATTTTTAACTACCCTGAACAATTTTGTGTAGGCAGGTGTTTCTATTTGATAGTGTGGAGCAAAAGAACCCTTAAGATGATTTGAAGAACTGTAGACTTGGCGAAATGAATCTCACAAAGCTCAGAGCAATTTACACAGAGCTATCTTTGATTTGCTACATCATAACCCTTACTCAATATCAGTCTAGTTTCAATGTCTGTGAACTTCATGGCTGATCAGAGATTTTCAATGTCCAAACCTAACATTTTATTGGTCTATACTGAGAAGTTTCTTTGGATCAAAAATTAAAAGTTGAAGTCTAAATGAAAGTAAGGACAGAATCCTATGGAATTACGTGCAATGACTATAGGAATGGTCCGGACTATGATTGTGGAAAGCATGATTAATAGCAAAGGTATTGTTTTAAATGTTTTACATGTTTTAATGTAGTTTATAATTTTAATTTAAAATGTTTATTTTAATTGGACATTGTTTTAAGGCATCAAATAGTTTAATGCCCTCCGGGGTTGAGAAAAGCAGGGTACAATTGCCATAAATAAATAAATATTGATGCCTTATGCCAGTATAATGGTCCATTGTTGGTGCTGCTTTTGCAGGCCTTCAAGTTATTTCCAACTTAATTCTAACCCTAAATCAAGCCTACCATGGAGTTTTCTTTGCAAGCCTTGGTGGTCATGGTTTCCTCTGAGGCTCAGATAATGTAATTTGCCAAAGGTCTACCATAATCTTAGGACCTCATCACATGGACTTCAGGAAGTGTCCCAGGATGCTTCCAGGACATTTCATTGAGAGAGCTTGATACAAGTCTACTTCCAGTGGGGCTCCATAAAGAAAATGTCCTGGCAGCATCCTAGGACTCTGCCCAGAGAACATGGGAGGCTTCCCATATTCTCATTAGATAGAACAGGGGGAAGCTGGGTGGCAACACTTTCTCCAGTGTGTTGGGGAAAGCGACACAGTAGGCGACGTGGAGTGCAGGGTGATAGTTTCCTCCACTGCCCCATGGATTCACCACACTACTTGGCAAATCTCCCTACTATTACCCACCTTCAGGACCTCAGTGTGGTGAGGTCCTATGTCTAATATTCAAATCACTATACCACGCTTGCTCTCTACTGTGTTTTAACACCCCATGCTGACTATTTCTTATTGTTGTGTGATGAGCTGAAATCATCTCTCCTAATTGCTTTCTCTTTCAATACCAAAAATTCCTATAATATAATCCTTTATTAACTTCATATTAAGAGACGAATACGACATCCAATCAAGAAATCTGTACTACAGCATTTTCTCAATCAATGTAACAGTGCAATGCAAACATTGTCTGGAAAGATACAGGAAATGTGAGCTGCTATTTTAAGAAAAACCAATGAACAACATATGAATCCTTTTTAAAAAGCTCCCCATGAGACAAAAAGAGTTTCCTCATACACAAAAAGAAGTCCATTAAAATTAAATTCAGTAGATGAAGGATATGCAAATTACCTGAAGAAGTGGAACCCTATAATGTTCTCAAAATTCAGCAATGGTCTATTTAATTAGTATTTTAATTTATCAGAATAATTCTTTGCACTTGACAATTCCATATAATTAAGCACGTAGCTATAGCGGAATAATATCTCCTGCTCACTTTATACCAGCTATTTTAACCTGAAAGAATCTCTAGAAGTCTGTTCTGTGATCTAAATTACAATGGGGACAACTTAATGGCTTTGCTCTATTAAGCAGCACGACTACATGGTTGCTGAGTATTCGGAGAGGTGCAGTTGCCACGGCTCAAGACCTTGGGTCTCTAAAGGAGATGTGGGGCACTTCCCTAACAATTGGATGCTGGTGTACAAGCCTGGAAGCAAGAAACTATTTTCAGGGGGGGGGGGGGGATGGCTGAAATCTTTAAATCCTTTTACATTTACATCACAGCAGGTGACACATTTTTGGTAGGACTGCTTCCAAAAATTAAAAAGAAAGAAAATCCAAAGTGAAGCCAGGTCAGCTGGTTATAAGAATACACTCTCAAAGTCAACATTAGTTTTAATAATAAAGGTTATATGAAGCAAAGTAATCTTGGCTGTCCACCCGAATCTCAGGAGGACCCAACAAGCATTACTCCCTTTGAAAGGGAGTTACGCAATTGAGATCCTGCTACATAGAAAGTCCTGTCACACGTAGTCATCAGCCTAAATGCTTGTAGTGGTGGGACATGCAAAAGGAACATCACTGACGATCTCTGAGTCCAGGCAGGTTCATGTGGGAGGAAGAGATCTTTCAGACAGAATTTGACCATAAGCCATTTATGGCCCATCCAGACAGGGCTTTAAACACGTGAGTTCCCATTTCAAAAAGGGGGCTTGTTAGATAACATCAGGGCCAAATGTGCGCTGATGCAGCCCAACTAAGGGAAACTGTGAGATAAAAGATCTCCTTTTATCGGATTTCTGGCTGAAAGATGCACATCTTATATCTATGTGACCCTGTGTGCCAAAAACACACACATTTTCCTTCCCTCCCGCGTGTGAAGACTGCTCCAGCTGATTTCTGTCCCTTTTTTAAAGCCCAAAACAGCTGATAAGCTGACACACATCTGATTGTAAGGAAACACGAACAGAGAGCCAGCAGAACTCCTTGAAACTCTTTATTTAACACTGTAACACTGTAAACAGAGCTTTAATAAATAATTAGGGGAAGGGAGAAATCCAGCAGTTTTTTCAATTCCCTCCATTATGTGTTGATCCGTGTATGTACACATGCAAATATGCTTGTATCTATTATATTTGGATGTGCACATATACAGATCAGCACATAATCATGTATATATATATATATTTAAAACTTCCAGTAGGTGTCCACCCTCCATTTTATCCTGGGACGCAGAAGGGCTGTGAGGATGGTGGGGGAAGAAAGCCTGGGTTGAGATCCCGGGATTTTAGCCCCTTTTTTCAATACCGCGTTTTGCTGATGTCTGGAAGTGCCCTTAGATGTCTGGAGATGAAGACCAGAACCATTAAATGAGCTCAGAAAGAAACTGGAAGCCATGAGCTGGCAAGAAACTGAAGACATGTGGTCGTTATGATGAACATCAGATTACAGCCTGGCCACTAGCTTTCGTCCTTGCACACTTTAAAAAGGCATTTTCATGAATTATTGTGCTTTGCCATAGTCCATTCAGGAGACAACTCAGTGAAACACTGTGACCAAATCCATCTTCCCTGTGAAGAAGCACAACTTGAATACCAGGTAAAGGTGGGCAAATACACTCTTGTCAACATCAACCATATAAATGTCTGAAAGTAATGGTGGGCCTAACAACATCCTATAAAAAGTGAACATAAAAATTGTCCACAGTATTAAAACAATTCAAACCTCAACTTAAAATAATAAATGCAATGGATTTTTTTATAAAAAAATCCCTACTTAAGTAGTTCAGTTAAATCAATACAGCACCCAACCCTTTCTTGACAAATTTTGTTTTAAATGTCAGTCAGAACGGGCCTCTCTTGACTCCCTGGAAAGGGAATTCCAGAGTCTTATGACATTTTCAGACCAGGGCTTTAACGTGGGCAGCCCTGCATTTTTTAAAACAATGACCTCTGTAGCTGAGAATTCAAAAGGCCCCATCCTAAACTACATTTCCCAGAATTCTGCAGGCATTAGAAATGTGGGCCCGCCTGCTTTAAAGCCCTGGTGTGATAATGTGGTTAAAGGCAGCCACCAACAAGACCTTGTCTTGTGTCCCTACCAACTGCACTTACAATTGTGGTAGGACAGAGATGTGCTTCTTCTGATGACCTCAGAGGCCAGGTAAGCTCATACAGCCCACATCCAGTCCCTTACAACATCTACTGAGTGTGATTCAGTATTTCCCACAGCTTTATTTATTTATTGGATCTATACCCCATCTTTCTTCCAGACTGGGGTTCACATTTAGCATGAACTGTTCAAGGCAGATAAAGCTTGACATCATCAAAAATGTAGTGGTAAGACCCAACCCACAAGCTCTAACTGTCATCCTGTAGTAGTCTCATGAAGATTGTCAGCACTTGGAAGCTCTTGAAATAAAAGCACACTCACAAAGGCAAATCTTTGGATACAGCTTTATTTCCGTTATCATAAGCGATAGGAAAACAGTTCTGGAGAATTCCCACCAAACCCCCTGTGTATATCATCCTACTGTCCCAACCCCTTCTACTGGCTAAATTCCATTCCCAATGTTAACCTACAGTTTCTATTCTCCCCAGTCCAGATGGCCTTTATCTCAGATGTGTTTCTCTCCTTCTTCTCTCCTTCCCCTCTCAACTTCCATGTCACAGGGTAGACAGAGCACCTCGTTCCAAGCTGGTATGGACAGCATCCTGACATAGATTTTAATAAACACTGGGGACAGTTTTGAGCTCTTTTGAATGCTTGAGGGTAATGTCTATTTGATGTAAGAGTAGCGTCATGACACCACCTTTTGGGAACATGGAGACAAATATGGCCAGGATCACTGCAAAATGTAAGCAGTCTCAGAACAGCCCCAAAAGCCCAAAACATACCATTGTACTCAAGAAGTCCAGCAGAATCAGGAGGGACAGGCAGTTTCTGTCCAGTTCCCAACATAAAACATTGTTTCTGTCCCCAAAGCAAATCTTAGATCCTTGAAACAGAGATCTTGAAACTTGGTTTCAAAGATGTACAGGCAAGTCCCCAATTTATTTATTAAGATACTTTGAGGACTCAAGGCAGATTACAGCAGATAAAACCTTATTCCCCCCCCTAGTTTGCTGTCTGTGCCCCTGTTCAGAGGATTTCACTTCATTTTCTGACTCAATGATAATTGGATTTTGAAAATATTGCCTTATTATGGAAACAAGGATGGGTGAGAAAGCTTCAATTGAGACACATTTTTCCCATGATATCTCTTTCAGGAGTTAATTTCCCTTCTTAGAGGAAGAATTCTCTCTCTTCCTGTTGTTTCAGCTCTGTGCTTAACTATGGGTCATATATAAGCTGGATGTTTGTAACCTGAGGACTCCCTGAATTTCCAGCTTCTGCCATCCAATTTGCCAGCCTTCTTTCACAACAATATGCCTAGTATGTGATTTTCCATTTTCATGTGCTGGCAACACGGACTGCCATGGGCATAGCCACCAGAAATGGCCATGCCTCCATGGGACTCTGTTCTGCCAGCACCTGAAAACAGGGAAGACTGCATCTGATAATATCCCAAGTTACAGGCAAGCAATTTTCTATGTAAAATACTTGCAAATGTGTTACTGAGAGCTCCTTCTGAATGACCTAAGTTATAACAAGCAACAATCCCTTGACTGCCTCAAACAATCTGATTTGACATAAAGAAGCAGCAAAAATTAGCTTATTTTCCCTCCTTACTACCACCAATTAGGTTCTAAAGTGGTTCTAAGATGGTCCCTAACCTATGTTTGATCAGAACCATTCCAGGACTACCTCTATTTATTTATTTATTCATTCATTCCTATTTTTCTGACAAGGCTATTTACTCACTTGTGACTCTTCTAGCCTTACCTTTTTCATTATTCCAGCATCTGGAGATGTTTTAGTTTTTTGTAACAACAACGTCAACAATGCATCATTAGATTTTGGGTATTGAACACTCTGGGTCATGATGCCAAACGTATTTTCTGCCAGGCCTCTAATCTGTCACAACAATTCCATTTAAGCATTGCTGACTTACTTGTTTGCTTAAGACTATAATGGAATTTATACTCTTTACTACAGAAGTTAAAAATGGGGTCAGAAAGGAGGGAAAGAAATCACTGACATTTCAGGCTCCTTTGGGCATTTACCTTGTACGAGAAACTGAAATGTTGGGCTTATTTACTCCTATGGAATAAATAGTTGCTATTTGAATAGCATGGTTTGTTTCATAAGATAATCTAAAATTGCTTTCCAAGCAAACCCCACATTTTCATGTTGAAAACCTTCTAGTAATAAATGTATTTAAAATATTTTTACACCACTTTTCAGCCAAAAAAGCTCCCAGAGCAGCTTCCATATAATCAATAAAAAAGACAGCCCCTGCCTGCAGGCATACAATTTTTAAAAGACACGTTGCAAAAGAAAAACGGGATGGAGAAAAAAGAGTGAAAAAACCAAAGTGTTTTTCAGCAGGCTCTTGGAATGGCTGTGTCATCATATCATCTAGCTCCACTTCAGCATGCTTAAATCTGTATCAGTGGAGACTACAGAGGAATTCCTGTGGCATAGTACCAATTCCTATCTTAATTAGGTGATTTGCATAATGTGGATTTGCTTTTCCAATCTTAAATAAATAAAACACAAATCAGTTTGTGTATGCAAGATGAATGGGATAGATACAATCATGCGGCTAATTTATAAAAATGGAAACTGGTTTGAAACCAGACTGCATCCTAATCAGTGTAGATCAGTGGTTCCCAACCTTTTTTGACCAGGGATCACTTTGACCAGGGACCACTCTCCAACATTAGTACCAAAAGGGTTACGAATCCGTTTTTGGTCAAATTTAAATTCTGTTTGGTTATTTGGGATGCTGATTCAGAAAATTGCATTGGATAGATGACATCAGCTTTGGTTTCTGATACAGAACATATGCCACCTAGTAGTCACCATCTGCTCACCCATGGAAAACCATATTTAATAATCTAGAGCTGATGTGGTAGTAGTAATCCTTTGTGGGTAGTCAGCCTCTCCCCTCCCGATATCTCAGTTGCCTCAGCACTGTAAGAGGGTTTCGAAAGACCAGCCGCTCTTGTCGCCTCATGGTTTTGAGGCAACGGTGTAGTAATGGTGAGGTTGTAGAACATATTTTCGTTTTTAGGGACCATTGGTGGTCCATGGAACACAGACTGGGAACCACTGGTGTAGATCATTGAAAACATTGGGAAATGTAGCTGACTTTTAACTACTGATTCCAATGCACAGTATTTCAATGTATTTCTCAATAGCTATAGGTGGCACAGAGTGGGGCAGAGGGAGAAAGATTTCACCAGCAAGTAGTTTACCTACCTTACATGCTTGCATCCCAATATGAACTTCTCTGTAACACCCTGCCCTAAATTTGTTTCTGGACCTGTAAAGTGTGGGCAAGCTCCAGAAACCCCCAAGTAGACAGAATTGGTATAATTAGCTAGTTGGCTAGGATCAGAGAAATGAATTATGGTCATTATCAGCCTATAGATAGCAGAATAAACTAGGAGACAAGGTACAAGGAAGCACACCTGCAGACCTGGCCTCATCGCTCCCTAAGTCCATAGCTAGGCCTGTTAATTTCCTAGCAAATTGTCATGGTCACAGGCACAATATATGATTAAATTTCTCATACCATTGCTTTGTTTCCCCTGTCTTCCCATTTGTTTTGGATTTTGCACATTTGGTCGTGCTTTATTACCAATTTTAATGCTATACTAGTAAGATTAATAATTTTTAAAACACTAGGAACGAGCTATATGTTTCAGACATTGAAGTGACAATGTGGCTGACTTAAATGGTCAGGCGCAACACTGAACTGCTTCCTTTTGCATATCCAAAGGGATTATTTGTCAAAGACAAGGCCAAAAGGTTGCACAGGAAAGCTATCTTCAACCCGCCTTTTCCATTCAAATGTAGGGAAATATGCAAGACCTTTATCGCTCACTTATCTTTTTTCTAATCTCTGGCAAACCTCCAGTGAAAATGGTGGCACAAAAAGGCTAAGCTGCACAGTAATAATAGTGACAGCCTTGTAAATGTTATGTCAAATCCAATTTTCAAGTCATTTTTCAAGTGATTTTAATTAGATATTGTTTCAATCTCTCTTGCATTAATACAATTTTTCATAGCAATGTTCCAGCTTCCAGATTGTTGAAAGGATCCCCCTCCCAGCTGTATCTTGATGCCTTGAGGAATTTAAAATGGGATTTTTATTTACAGCAATTTTCAGTGCACTGATCCCACAAAGGCCACTACACCCAGTAAAACTGACACAGGAAAGGTAGAATTAAGGCTTCGTTTTCTGATCTCAGTGGAGCTTGTAATTTTGCTTCTTGAGACCTGACAAGCTGGCTGCACTATAGTAAAGGCCTGAATTTTATAATAAAATATTGGTATCCTTGGTTTCACAGCAATATTTTACTCCAATTAAAATAGGATGTCAATCTTGTTAAATAAATTTTAGTGGACTGGTAATATTAATTAATAAACTACATCTATTAATTAAGAGTGTTTGAAAAGTGCTTTTCTCTCTTTTTAGACAATGTCTGCATAAAGTGCTTCCTAAAAGAAGCATTGCCTTTTGTTGGATGAAGGAGAACTGGCTCTTCTAAGATGTCACCTGCCATATGCATATTTTTCCTACACTTGTTAATCATTTAACCCTACAGTAGAGGCCATATATGTTTTACATAGAGGTAAATAGAATTAATACTTTGTTTATTTATTTTATACTTTTGTACCCTGTCCTTCTCACCCCCGAGGGGTCTGCCAATTAATCAGGAATGTAAGCTAGTGAGTTAAGTATACTACGGTCACCAGATGGCACAGCGGGTTAAACTGCTGAGCTGCTGAACTTGCTGACCAAAAGGTGGGAGGTTTGAATTAGGAGAGCAAGATGAGCTCCCACTGTTAAGTCCAGCTTCTGTCAACCTAGCAGTTCAAAAACATGCAAATGTTAGTAGATCTATAGGTAGTGCTCCGATGGAAAGGTAAAAGTGCTCCATGCAGTCATGATGGCCACATGACCTTGGAGGCGTTTACGGACAACGCTGACTTTTCAGCTTAGAAATCAAGAGGAGCACCACCCTCCAGAGTCGGACATGACTAGACTTAATGTCAGGGAAACATTTACCTTTACTTAAGTATACTAAGTAGTCATCAGGAGTTACCTATATTACCATCACCCATAGATGTTCCATATTTAGTCATCGTGACCCACTGCCATGATTGTAAATCCCCCCAAACTTCTTTACCAGGCATCTGCTGGTGATCAGAGCATTGTTGAATTATATTTACATCAGATTTCAGAGAGTCATACCAAGAGATATTACTTAATGAAGTATCCTTCACTAAGTAGGGTATCAGTATAGAACACTTTCTAAATAGATTTTTTAAAACTGTTATGGGAAAGGCTTCCTCTATGTAGGCTGCATTGCTTGCTGCACGTCAGTCTGATTCTTCTCATCTAAAGAAAGCACAGCCATTGTAATGTTGCTATTGGTCAAGACAGTTCAAAGGATGGGGGATTTATCTTGGCCAGTGAGCTATGAGATCTTTTAAACTGGTTCAGCCCAATTACCATTGGCACTTCATCTGTGTCCATCACACCAGGATATGAATAGCTTAGTACTTCCACTTGCTCGCTATGCTAGAAAACATCTTGCCTCCACTAACCGCAGAAGGAATATACTGCAAAAGATTGAGCCGGGGGAGTTTCATTTTTACTTATTATATTTGTATCTTTCTGTTCCTCTAAGGCAGTGGTTCCCAACCTGTGGTCCATTGACCACCTGTGATCTGCAAGAATGAAAATATGGTCCACAGCCTCTCCATTATTACACTGTTGCCTCGAAACGACGCGGCTACAAGTGCGACTGGTCTCACAGAACAGAGAGGCTGTCTACCCATGAAAGATTACTACTACCTCATCTGTTCTAGCTTATTAAATATGGTTTTCTGTGGGTGAGCAGATGGCAACTACTGGATGGCATATGTTCTATATCAAAAACTAGAGTTGATGTGGTCTGTCCAAGGCAATTTTCTGAATCAGCACCCTAAAAAGCCAAACTGAATCTAACGTTGACCAAAAACTAATGAAGGCCTTCGTAACTTGTTTGGTACTAATGTTGGAGAGTGGTCACTGGGCAAAGTGGTCCCTGGGCAAAAAAAAAAGGCTAGGAACCACTGCTCTAAGGAATTCAAGACAGTAAATGTAACTTCTGCCTATCTGGGTCTTGT
This sequence comes from Anolis apletophallus, assembly GCA_030556195.1. NCBI lineage: Eukaryota > Metazoa > Chordata > Lepidosauria > Squamata > Anolidae > Anolis > Anolis apletophallus. The sequence goes on from JARBWK010000008.1 coordinate 18,774,966, forward strand.
GAGGATTTTGTTTGCAATAATTCTTGCAGAGACTGAAAGTAAAAAGAGAAGTCTTTTAGTTGAATCTGTTGGACCTTGAAAAGAAACAGCCCATATATAGCTAAATGTTCTTTTTAAACAAATAAAAGGAAAAAAACACATTGAAACCATTGGTCCATTAAGGTCCAAGCCAAGGACAACATTAGATAAAACACTGTAACTGGCCAGTACAAACATTCCTCTAATCCAACAAGGTTTAGGACTCTGCACACAGCATTAGGCCTAAAGCTACAGGACCACAAGAAACACAAAACTGTAGGTCGAGGGACAAAAATCCTTAAACAAGGTGATATGGATTTTGATTATTTATTGATATTATTATGATTATTTATTTAACTACTCAGAATAACAAGCAAAACAGTTATCTTCCAGCTGTCTCATAAGGGATTACTCAAACCCTACAGGTCTAAAGTAACAATTTCATGGACATAATACACATGGAGGTTTTTAAGATCTGCTCAGTTTCATAGATGAGACTGTATGTGGGATCACCACTGTCTGAGTAAAAATATAAAAAGTGAGTGGGTGTTTAATTACCGCTCTGCCTGCAAAAACAGTTAAGACTGATTAACATCCTGCCGTCTTCAAGTATTTTTGGATATGGCAATGCTTTTAAGCAGAATAAGGAGACAGCTAAAAATCTGTGTGTTTCTAAACACACCTTAAAAATAGACAAAGTAATTTTTAAAAAACAACACTAGCAGCAATTTTGTCTATGTATTTAGGTTAACCTCACAACTAAGATTAAAAAGAGTAACCTTGAAGATCCAAAAGAGTCTTCCTAAAGTCTGCCAGTTTCATAGGAAACAGATCTCGTACTTTTTGAAAGCCCAGCTGATGATATTTCAGATGCAAAATTATTCTGCTCGAAGGCTGTTCAATCAGCACCTCAACAATACAACTGGTCTATGTCTCTTTACTACTTATTTTTGTAGCCTGCATATATTACTTCTTTGGGGAGATCAATTATGTATCCAGATGACAGAGTGTGTTTCAAACGCACCAGACTTGCTTCTCAAAATGAAGCTTTTTAAAAATGGTAATGAACAACAGCAACAAAATGAATGCTCACATTTTGATATTATATTGAGCTGTTGATCTGTTCCATGCCAAAACAAAAAGGCCACATTTTCCAGGTCCATTTCAGTAATAAGCTAGCCCCATGTTTGCAATTCATCTGCAGGTATGTTTATCGATGCCCTCTTGGCACAAAAAGAATCACCCAGAGTTGGAAAAAACATTTGCAATATTTCAACTGACTGGTTTACTAAATCATGAGTTACACAGTTAATGCACAAGGCCACCCACTTGCAAAATCTATTTATTCTGTCCTCAGAAAGAGAACAAAAATATTTATTACCAGCAGTGCCCATCATAACAAGATCCGCCATAAAGCTTTTGGATGAAAATGAAGATGAGTTGCAGTAACATGATCAGTGTTTCTCCAAATATCATATGCTATTTCTCCCCTTTCCTACAATCTCCCCTTAATCAAGACTTAAAAGGCTATTTTGGTGAAGTCAAAAGGATTTATCGCAATGAAAAATTCGGTATAAATGTCTTATTTGGGGGAGGGGGGACAAAACAGAGCAATCACATATGGTCTTGTTCTACAATATTACAATTTGTATATGTTTATATACGAAATGACCCTATTCCCATGCTGATGCTTAGTGCACAGAAGTCCCTTTTTCATTTCACTGACTGCAAAGAGAAAAAAATCTAAGTCAGGAAAAGGAACATTGCTTTCAGATGCGGGTTAGCTTTTCATGACAGGTGAAATTGTGAGACATCACACATACACACGCATTTAAATTTTGTTTCGACATACGTCTCGATAAACCATCATTAAGGGAAGGAAAGAATAATGGAAAATAGATCCAGGCTTTAGGACAATGTCCTCTTTTTGCTCCTTTCCCTTGGAGAGACCTCCTTCCCGCCTTGCTCCCCCGCTGGTGTGACAAGAGCTCCCCCTCCTGTTTTGGATTAACTTCAATCACTCCTTATAGATATAACCTTCAAATGGATTATGGTTCACCTGCAACAGAAAATCCACCACATGTGGCTTTTGCTGGGCATCCAAATGGGAATCAGCAATTCATTCCCTTCCAAACTAAACATTTTTTAGAACAGCTTCAAATATATGAACCTTCTGTGAATGTTTATGACTCACATAATGTGGGGGAGCAAGAACTACAAAGCCTGTGTTGTTGGCCAAACAGGCTTCTCTGGCCAGAGACATACAGAAAGACGAAGTGAAATACAGATATTAATGAAAATGGCCAGGACTATTCCACCAGCCATTGGTGGAATGAGACTTTCCTCATACTTCTCCTTCAATTTTCACCACTGACAGCCCATCTGGAAGGCTGAAACAGGAAGGTGAGATAGTAACAAAATTAATTGAACCAGTCTTTCTCAAAGATGACTTGCTTTTTTATTCTTTCCTCTCCATTCCCCTTTCCTTTTGTGTCTTTTTTCAAAAATTTAAGCCAGCAGGTGTGACTAGTTTGGTTTTTATTGACAAGGCGTTTACTTTGGTGGCAGTATACAATAGTAGAGCTGTGCAAAAACTGTGATATGGGTCATAAGTCGTTAGTGTTTTGGTAAATCCATGCTTATGATCCAATTTACGAAGTCAGAGCCATGTCCATGTCAAAAACAAATTAATCAAAATATCAATTAATGAAATTTTTGTAAGAAGTTTGTTAAATTTTGCAAGCCTTAGTAAGTCAGCTTGTTTTTCTGTGCAAGCAAGCTCTCTAGGAGGTGCAGCCAAAATGCTATGTTACATGCTCTCCTCAGCCTATCAGGGCTGAGGGAGAGGAGAAGAGAGGAGGCGGAGCCCCAGTGATTACCTTTAAATGCAGGAGCGGCGTAGTCTATGTTACCATTGTGCAAGCTGGGAGGGAGATTGAGAGTAGTACAGGACCTCAGTTTGTCCATTCTCTAATGATATTGTATACAGTAGCATTTTAGCCTAGCAGCTTAGGATCCCTTGCCGCAGGGCCATATTACAAATATTTTGGGATCCGTTGATAATTCTAGTCTACCAACCAACCTGTTCCTTTTCGTTGCCATATTTTGGAGTACTAGTGCAATACAAGTGTGGCAACTGAAAAGTTTAATCCTAATAGCTGTAAAATATTGGAAAGCCCAAAGTTCTCAGAGGCTGAGAGAGAGCGACTCAGCCAATCGGCTGAAACTGAAAAGAAAATCCCTAAAAATCAGTGGATGTGCAAATCTTTCTGAAACTTTGGAGGAATTATGCCCTGGGGGGTCAGTAGTAAATATGTCCTATAAGTGTAGCAAGTTTCATCCTGATAGCTGTAAAAATGACAGCGAAACGGCCCTTGGAAAAGTTCCCATTGGCACAAGTGCATGGAATAACAAAATGAAATAATAACAAAATTTTGAATTCAAAATAAAATGGACCCCTTATAATCATACAAACGCTTACAAAATGAAACAGGGGGCATAAGAAATTCGTATTTCCAAACAAAACAAATTTTTGGTGTTTCACACACCTCTAGAAAATAGTTTAAATAAATCAATATTAAATGATTCCGTTAGGATAGAACAGCAATCAAGATTTGGCTGTAGACATAAACCATGACCATGTGTTTCCTTCCTTCCATTATTTCCAAGATAGCATTTTATCGTTTACATTCATTCCTCTCCAAACCAGGTATTCTATTCATGGTTTGAAATAGAGGTACAATCCTGGTTTGAAGGATAAACACAATCATTGTTTGCAGACCACATATAATTATACAGGTTTGATCCAAGTCTGGTAGCAAAAAATCTGAAGTGATGGGAAACAGGCAAAGGGAAAGACAAGAATATATAGGCGTCATTCCTACATAATATCCATTCTTATACATGGGAATCAGCGGTAATAGCAGTAAATCAGCTGTAGGTAACAATCCTATGAGTTCTGTAGAGGTCACATGCACATTGTGACATCATTTAATTTTTGAATGAAATTACACAGAACAACTTGGCATACGGATTATTTGGCATGACTTTAATTATTATGAATTTAGTTTTCAAAGTTATTTCTCTACAACAGACAACTTAGAACATTTCTGCCCAAAAACAGTTTTAGTAATATGTAAAAAATGTATTTATGCATGACTAGTTATATCTGAATGTGGCTGAGGATACACTTTCAGAAGTCATTTAGTGCAGATATATGATATTTGTATTTTGTATCTGGTTTGCAGCAAAAGTACCTGATCCAGCAAGTGACAGTTATATGGAAACGTAGCCCCTTATATGGACTGGGGGGAAAAGTGAATTCAAACATTAAAGAGAATCTAGAAAACATTGTAACATAGGAAGCAAGAGTCAAGCCATATGCAGCTCAGAATCACTTACAAGCTTACAATTGATGAAGAAAGCTCTTAGCTATGAAAGTACAGGCTGTAAGTAGCTTAATTGGTTTTTAAGGTGCCACAAGTCTCTTTATCTTTCAGTATTATATAGTTTGCTTACCCTAGTACTGTAATAAGTCTCTGGATCAGCCACACAAGCATCAATCATGTATGAAGTATGCATTCTTCCAACTAGTGGGGATGTCTGCTATTATCCCTTAACCCTCATCTTACAGTTTTCTTGTGTTTCTAAAATATTTATGCCATGCACTATATTAAATTATAGCAATTAAAACCACAGTGAGATTTTATTAATATTTTATCAGAAATGTTTCTTAATTGGAATTTCCCTGGTGCCATTCTTGTACAGTACAAATATCTGTTAAGTAGGCATATGCAGTCAGTTTCTAATTGCACTTTATCATCCTATGTAGTATATGTATGTTTATCTTTATATGTTTATCTATATAATGCTACCATAGTGAACCATGTAAATAAATACCTATGCTGATTTTTCTTATAGACAGTATGAGAGAAGAAATGAGTATTGGGAACTTTGAGGTGAGTGGTCTGATCACAGACATTCTATGGGACATTGTTGGGTCTGTTTGTGCCGCCCTAGATGATTTCTCACATATATTATATACATACGGTCAGGGCCGTAGCCAGGATTTTGATTCGGGGGCTGAGTTTGGTTCGGGGGGGCTGAGACTGGGTGGAAGAGGGTCTACCCTAGCAAACCTTTTGTATTGGTATCCCAATAACCCCATTAATGTGGGATATAATGAGCATGGTGATCAGATCATGTTATGAATAAACATAACCGTTTAAATAATGTACCAGTAAGGCCTTTTCGCGGACCACCCTGAGAATTTCGGGGGGAGGAGACACACTATGGCTTATTTTCAGGGGATGCCTTATTTTGTATTAAGTATGGTACAACAATCTGCATTCATTCAAATATAGTGCTGAGTAAAACGGCAGCCACAGTGTGATGGCATGCCCAAGCCTTTGGGAAAAACTATAGTGTCTGGCTTTACTCGGTGGCTATCTGTACACCTTCTGTTAAGATTAAGATCCTTAACACACAGAGGCACTTTAGGCAAGGTGAAAAGATAACCAAAATGAGTTTACTAAAAACAAGATGAATAAAGGGTTAAGTCCACCCGGGTCTATTATATGGTAACAGTACATTACAAAAGGAGATTTTGCTAGCTGCAGTCATCTCTCTGGAGTCTTCTGCCTCTGGTGCAAAGTGATGGTTTATAATCTTCTTTCTTGTGAAGCTTAAGCTGGTCAAAAGCTTCAGTTGTCTCTGGGACTGATGGTATAAGAATACTGCTGAAGGATGCCTGTTTTTTTAGGTGCTAAGGATGCCTGGGATTACCAGGCAATGCCCAAGCCTCTATTCACTGTAGCACTGCTACAGAAAAAAGGATGAGTCCAGCAAAAAAGCTCTGTACAGGCAAATGGAATAGACCAACTAAAGCTGGCCTCTAGGTTTTATGCTCCACCCAAAACTAATAGAAAGGACTGTATCTACACTATTGAGAAAACCTGTAAACAGAGAACTAAAGTTGAGAAGAGGAAAAGGCAGAGCCAAGACTTCACACACAGCTTTATCTCTTTCCCCTGAGGTCACACAATACCTAAAGCAGAGCATCCTGCTCCTCACTTCACTGAAGACACTTCCCGGGGGACGGGCAGAAGGGAAGAAGCGCCGACAACCACAGCCCCACTGGAGCTGATGACCCTCTCTCACTCTTTTGGGGAGGAAGCCTTGCCTGGTCTGGCTTGAAGAGAAGAAAGAACAGAAGGAGGAGGAGAAAGAGGAGGCGGCAACAGAAAGTGAAAGGGAGAGAGGCCCGGACTTGTCTCCACCGCCGCTGCAGAAAGTTCTTGTATTTCACTTTCTATATCTCCCTCTATGCTTCAGCTCGTATCACTATGGCTTATTTTCATGATATGGCTTATATTGTGCAAATGCTTAGAAATCCTGCTATGGATTATTTGATGAGTATGTCTTATTTTCAGGGGGGGGGGCATGGCAGATATTAGTTGCTCCATCCATCCATCCATCTAATAAAAGTGAAAATATGCTTGTTTGTTTGTTTATATGTGGGTGGCTATTACCAAAATGGCTCACACTTCCAGAGAGCCTTGTGATTCCCACCAATGATGGATCTGAACCAAACTTAGCACACAGATCCAACATGGTCAACTTTAAATATTGGCAGGGTTTAGAGGGAATTGGCCATGGATATGGGGAGTTATAGTTCACTCATATCCAGAGAATGAATCCCACTGATAATGGATCTTGACCACGACCGGCAAACATTCTCAACATGACCAACCTTGAATGCCGGCAGAGTTTGTGGGGAACTGACATATGATGTGAGTTGCAGCTCACTCATAATAGAGTGCTGTGAAAGCCACTGATTATGGATCTGGACCAAACTTGGCACACTTACTCACCATGATAACATTTAACTGCTGGTGTGGTTTAGGGGCAATGAAAGAGGGTGATAGGAGTTGTAGTTTACCCATATTCTTATATATTTTCTAATAGGAACTTTCATCAAAAATAAAGGTAAAGGAAGGGTAAAGGTTTTCCCCTGACATTAAGTCCAGTCGTGTCTAACTCTGGAGGTTGGTGCTCATCTCCATTTCTACACCGAAGAGCCAGAGTTTTCTGTAAACACCTCCAAGGTCATGTGGCAAGCATGACTGCATGGAGCACCGTTTACCTTCCCGTCAGAGAGGTACGTATTGATCTACTCACATTTGCATGTTTTCAAACTGCTAGGTTGGCAGAAGCTGGGGCTGACAGCGGAAGCTCACGCTGCTCCCCGGATTCAAACCTACAACCTTTCACTCAACAAATTGATTGTTATAAATTACTTAATCCAGGCATCACTGGGTAGCAAAACTAGATTTAGATAAATGCCATGTTTGTTCAACACAGGTTAGGTGGAACTATGAGTAGTTTTGAGTAGCTTTATTCAGCTGCAGCTGTGATTCTCCCATCTATACCAGGCAAGCAGTGACAGTTATAAATTCTATTATTATCCTCAGCAGAGTGTACCTACTATATCAATTTTAAATTGTTAATGTACGTTCCATTGAACCAATAGCTCTACTTTAGGATTCTAGAGGAGAATTATGATCATTGCAGCTCAGAATTTCTCCCAGCTGCTCACTCCTAATGGCCACCATCTTATTTATTTATCCACATTAGGATTCTAACATTTGAAAGTAGAATGGGTCTAAAAATAAGATTCTGGCCACTATATCCGATTAAACAACCAAGAAGATGGGTTTAAGTTTTCTACTCAGAAATAAAACAACAACTTTGCCCAAGCCTTCCCTCTTTTCTGAAAAAAAAACCACCCTCCCCCAAAAGAGACAGAAAGAGATGCAGTACACAGTGATACATAGTGATAGTTCAAAGTATTATGCAGCACACTGTTGTATGCCTGTTTTGAAGAAAACATACATGAATTCAACAAACAATAATGAAATAAATGAAGTCTTTTATAATGAAAACATAACACAATTCTCACTGCCTTTTTTGTTTACAAACAAGATCGATTCTGTAGGTTTCACCTTAAGTTGAATATGTTTGCAAGTCGGAACAAGTACATTTTGAAAGTGTGTCTCCAGCCATATATATATATATATATATATATATATATATATATATATATATATATATATATAAGGTTTGGATTGCAGAGAGAAGGGTTAACATTCTGTGCTGTTAGTTTTGCTGTCTGCACCCATTCAGACGATTTCACCGCACTTTCTTCACACTAGAGAAAAATTCCACTTCAAATCTGGTTTCTGCCTCCTGCAGAATTCTGGGGTTTGTAGTTTAGGGAGGAGCCTTTAACAGCCTCACTAAACTACAAACCCCAGAATTCTGCAGGAGGCAGAACTGGATTTTAAGTGGATTTTTTCTCTAGTGTGATGTGTCCCTGTGATAATTGGATTTTGGAAAAATTAGCTTGTTGTAGAAACAAGGATTGGTTGAGAAAGTTTCCCCATGATAACTCTTCCAAGGGTGATTTTCCCTTCAAGGGGTAGATATTTCTCACTTCCTGTTGTCTCACCTCCGTTCTTAACTAGAAGTTGTTTATAAATTGGATGTTTGTAACTCAGGGAACGACTGTATTTTGCACTCTACTTCAGCAGCAATTAGAAAGTGAATTGTTTAAGGATCATGCCTTCGAAGGGCAGAGTATTACAATCTCTTACTACAGACTTGCCTAATCCATACAATGAAAAATGTACAGAAGCACATGTATATATGGCAAGACCTGTATATTGCAGAGCCTATATCTACAATTTCCCAAGGAAAAAAATAACTCTCTGGGAATTTGTTAAGGCTTTCCAATATTCCTAAAGTTGCATTGAAGGGGCTAATTCCCAGAGGGGCTAGGTCAAGGATTCCTCTGACATTAAGTCTAGTCATGACCAACTCTGAAGGGTGGTGCTCATCTCCCTTTCTAAACCAAAGAGCCAGCGTTGTCCATACACAGTTCCAAGGTCATGTGGCCGGCATGACTGCATGGAGTGCTGTTAACTTCCTGTCGAAGCGGTACCTATTGATCCATTCACATTTGCATGTTTTTGAACTGCTAGGTTGACAGAAGCTGGGGCTAACAGCGGGAGCTCACCCTGCTCCCCAGATTCGAACCGCTGATCTTTCAGTCAGCAAGTTCAGCAGTTCAGCAGTTTGACCCACTATGCCACCAGGGGGCCATAGAGGGGCAATCAAGCTATAAATATAATTTATAAATATGGGTACCTGTTCCCACATGTGGTGGGGATGTAAGACAGCAAAAGTCTACTGGAAAAAAACCCCATGGAACAATTCAGGAAATACTCAAAATGAAATTCCAAATGAAGCCAGAGTATTGCCTGCTAGGAATGATAGACATGAAAGTTGACAAGAATCAAGTGATTTTATTTAACTATTTGACCACAGCAGCCAAAATAATATATGCAAGAAAGTGGAAGACAAAAGATAAGCCAACTCAAGAAGAATGGATTGCAAACGTCCTAGACATAATGAATATGGACAAGTTAACATACTTATCTGAAAACTCACCAAAGCAAACCAAAGCAATCAACAGATTGAACGGTACTGAAGACCTTTTTGAAATCAGAAAAAATGAACATAAAAATATAAAGACGGAGTAGATAAAAATTATTTGTTTTACAAAAGACATTCAACCCAGACGGAAGAACAGGAAGCCTACCATTTTTCCTCAAAATCTTTTTTCTCCTTTTTTTCTCTTTCCTCCCATTTTTTCTATCATTCCTTTTTTTACTAAGGCAAATGGCTTTTTATTATCATGCAAACGTTTTTTCCTTCCTACTCACACCTCTATCCCAATCCCCCACTATCTTGAAATAAAAATTATTTTAAAAATATAGACATGTGATAACTGATGTCCTTAATAGAATAAATCTGTATGATAGCTCCATGAGAGTACATATTCCTTTTCGTCATCTGCATTTAATGGAAATCACACTGCATTTACTCAGTAAGCAAAAGGAAAAAATCTTATCCTTGATAGATGATTACTACTTTTGTCAAGTACAATCAGGATAAATTTTTTTAAGCAGAATGTATTATAGGTGATGAGCTCTATTATTCCATTTTTTAAAAATCTGTAGCAAAAACATCCCCCCCCCCCCCCGGCCAACTTTTAGACATTATTCTGGCAACTGCAATGTTAAAGTTAAAGGTAAAATTCTGATTCAGCAGTACAAATCTGTCTTTCTAAATATGTTTAATGCACAGTTTGATCTCCAGTTGTTCAAAGTGAAGTCTCTCCTTTTGGTATTGGACGTAAAGTACTTTAGATAGAAGAGGAGAGCCACATCAAAGGAGCAACAACTGTTTTGATGGCACAGATTGTATGTCCTGATTTCATATTTTTGAAGGTTTTATCTTTAGCAGATTCAGTGCAGGACTTTAAAAAAGAAAAGCCTGGATAGTACCAAACAATTTGAAAGTCTGTGTTCAGTGAAACGTAATATCTGTGAGGTCTATTATTAGGATGCTATCACTGAGCACAGAAAAGCAGTTCAGAAGTAGGAGCAGATTTTATACAGCATTTAGGTCATTTGGGTTGAAGACTCTTCTCTCTCTAAAGACATATTAAGCATTATATATATTCTGTGTGTGCATACATATATAGCTTCAAAATAAGAATTTTGTAACCGCTCACTTAATATGTATTATAATAATATAATAATAGGAAAGGAAAGGAAAGGAGGGAAGGTAGCAAAAGAGAGGTGCAGCTGCAAAGCCAGGAAGGAACAGAAGGCAAGACCAGAAGCAGAAGCCTGAATCTTTGGAGTTTGCCATGGCTCCAAAGGAGGGACCCCATAGAGGGGGCACTTGGAGGTGGATCCAGTTGCCACACTCATTTGGAGCCCCCGGTGGCACAGTGGGTTTAATCAGAACTTTCTGATCAAAATGTCACAGGTTCGAATTTGGGGAGCGGGGTGAGTGCCTACTGTTAGGCCCAGCTTCTGCCGACCTAGCAGTTCGAAAACATGTAAATGTGAGTAGATCAATAGGTACTGCTCTGGCAGAAAGATAACAACGATCCATGCAGTCATGTAGGCTACATGACCTTGGAGGTGTCTACGGACAACACTGGCTCTTCAACTTAGAAATGGAGATGAGCACCAACCCCCAGAGTCAGACATGACTGGACGTAATTTCAGGGGAAAACCTTTACCTACCTTTACTAATAATAATAACCTTATTTTTATACCCTGCCTCCATCCCCCTGAAGGGAATCGGGGTGGCTTACATGGGGACAAGCCTGTACAAACATAGATTGAAACACGATGCAACAAAATAAAATCAAAAGTAAAATAAACACATCATAATAACACAACATCATAAAAACAAGCCCTAACCTAAATAGTAATAAATAGTCGGAGGTCTAGGACCTTGTGCAATAGTTTCAGGACAGGGGCTAGTGGAAAAGTATAAAAGCTGATAATAAAGCTATAATAGTTACCGTTTAACTCCATTAAAAATACCCTTTCCCTTTTTTGGTTATCAGGACAATCCTTTATGGTTATGAGGCCATACACAAAGTAATTTTGATGCAGATTCTAATCCTTCTTTAGGGTTTCTTTTTATTTTTAATAGGGAAGGTCATAACTTCTTTCTTTTTTATTATTAAGCTACCATGAAGCATTACATACTACTTTCAACAGGCCTTCAAAGAAGATACAGGCTTTATAGCAATAATTAGCCTTCTGGTTCCATTTTTTAAAATGGTGAAATAATAATCAATATAAGACATAAAAATTAAATAATGTATTAAAAACCCTTTTTGAAACCCAGTGCAATATTCTGCATATGATGTGAATATTCTATGAATATTCTCTATGTAGAAATTTAAACCTGATCTTCAATTTTTAAATCTGGTTTATATTGATGGATGAACTTTGGCAGATAGTATGAACTGCTTTTCAAGGAAATAAATGCTCATGATATCAAGTGCAACTACGTCTAAACTTCTATGTCTCTCTCCCCATCTTTTTTTTCTGTTGCACTGGTGTTGGAAAATGACCAGGAGGAAAGGCATTACAGTTAGTATTGTATGAAAATGGCAGAGGTATAGAAAACAGATGCTCCTGTTTTAAATATTTTAATGACCATGGCTCCTCGTTTAAAATGGAAAGCCTACAAATCTTGTACAATGGATTGTAACACTTTCGGTCAATGCCGAATTAGTTTTCTCTACTTTCACAAATTCACACAGTGGTCAAGACAGTGTGCCATTATTGCTAGAAATGGATCACTTGGCATTTATGGGGAAGTTGCACACACCCTACTTTATTTGCCTATATATTCCTCTCTAGGGGGGCCCTGGCAGCGCAGTGGGTTAAACTGCTGAGCTGCTGAACTTGCTGACTGAAAGGTTGGCAGTTTGAATCCAGGGAGCGGGGTGAGTTCCAGCTGTTAGCTCCAGCTTCTGCCAACCTAGCAGTTCAAATACATGCAAATGTGAGTAGATCAATAGGTACCAAATAGTTCATACATTCAAAATATTCCACTTATCCTTATATGCCAATGTATGAAATAATGCTAGGAAATTCCATCTAGATAAATAAAAATGTAATGTTCGTTTGTGGGATTAACATAACTCAAAACCCACTGGGTGAATTGACACCAAATTTGGACACAATACACCTATCAGGCCAATGAGTGACCATCACTCATATAAACACTGAAAAACACAGCGGAAGAGTCTTAAAAAACAAAAACAAAAAATACATTACAACACATGCACAAAACTACATATATACACATATACACAAATATATACACATATGTATACATACACACAGAACACATGTACACAGACTGGGCCACAGCAACATGTGGCAGGGGACAGCTAGTCCAAAATAAGAATAAAAATGACTTGGGGTGAACATGGGGGTGCAAGAAGCATCTGTCTGATGTATTCATCCACCTCACTCCAGAACTTATCTTTAAAGTCACCATATATCATGATATCATTGCACTGCTAGTTCATACGTATATATGGAGACATGGACAACATGATGATGCTACAGAAGATAATTTCCTATGGAATTCCCATTTTTGATACCAAGCTTGCATCATGGCACATTCTTCGTAATTTTTTGCCATTACTTCACACCTGCCGTGGGGAAGTTCAACCATCAATGATCCCCAGCAACCTTAATCAATGCAGCACCATCCAGTTGTATTGCGGTCAGAACCATTCAGGATGGATAACCAAATAGGTAATGATGTAAGTTGTATTTCAAAACATCTGGAGGACTCCTAGCAGGGGAAACCTACTCTACAAGATCAAAGTACTATCAATCGCAAAGCACACTGCTGAAGTTAAAAAGGAATATGATATTGAATAAGCATCAAGAACCTCTTAACATTGAAAATATGCCTTTTAATGTATCAGCACACACCTGAATAATGCACATGTTAACATTTTCAGTATTATCTGGTTCTTCTCTGCATTCTCACCAGTAAAAAAAACTCTTGTTCTTCTTTTATACTCATTTTTGCACTTCCTATTTGGCAATTTTCAAAACCAGACAAGAACCCAGAAATCCATAGAATACTTGCAGCCTGTGTCTTTGTCAAGGGTGATCAGAATCAAACTGCTGTTTCTATAGACAGCCAGTGAGGAAGTATAATTATAAAAGCTCCTCATTCTCCTTACTATAAGAGATACAGGACAAGACAGAAAGATGTTTCCAGTAGCAGCTACTATGTGCAAAAACATTGTGCAATTTAGTAATGCATACTAAAAGCCGCAATTTATTAATTGGCATGATTAATGGCCCAGTTCATTAACTGCAGATTAGTACTGACATTTAATTCAATACTGTAGGACTCCAGCATTATTTTAATTCTGTGTGCACCTCTTGATTCAGAATCAAAGTAACTAATTCTGAGCATATAACTCCTCTGCTACTTCAGCTCCACTGGCTGCCAGTCTGCTATCAAGCCCAATTCAAACGGCAGGTCTTGGCCTATAAAGCCCTGAACGGTTCTGGTCCAACTTGCCTATCTAAACTCATCTCCCTCTATGAACCTACAAGAGCTTTAAGATCGCCTGGGGAGGCCCTATCTCCACCCTACTCGCTTTGCAAGCAATATTGGCTGGGACGAAAGACAGAGCCTTCTCAGTGGTGGCCCCTCAGCTGTGGAACTCCATCCCTAGTGACATCAGGCAGGACCAATCACTCCTGGTTTTTAGAAAAAAATCTTAAGACCTGGCTTTTACGCAGGCATTTGGTGAATAGGAAATTTTGGGATGAGGCTTAATAGCTTGAATAATGGACTATGGATTTTGGAAAAAGATATGAGACAATGATTCAGCATTTTATATGGTTTAAATCCATTTGTTTGTTTGTTTGATTGATTGATCTGTATTTTAATTGCTATATGTTTAGATTGTTTTATATCTTGATGAGATGTGTTTTCTTTTTTACCTGTGCGGCACTGAATCTTTGCCAGATTTAATTAACTCAGGTCGAGAAAGACGGGGTAGGAATGAAGTAAATAAATAATAATAATAAAATGTTCTTAATTCACTGATCTGAATATTTCAGGTTCATTGTGAGACATAGTGCACCTGGAGTTCATCCCCCTCAGGAGCAGCCTTGATTCTCTGTCCAACTCCCCTTCATCAGGTGAACTCATGATCTCCCCCCTCTCTGCCTGTCAGCTTCTGAAATTGTTTCATTATCAACATCTAATTCCAAATCCCCCTCCATTCTCCCAACCAGAGAATCACCATCCTGTTCCAACATCCCCTCTGTCTGAGCAACTCCAGAAGCAAAGGGCCCTGCAGGCCCTGCAGGCCCTGCACCCCCAAACCCCTCATCATCATCATCATCATCAACTGGCTGAACTAAAACAGGAACTTCTAGTAGGGCTCCATGGATGATCTAAGGTGGAGCAGGCTTCCCGTGTTGCTTAGGAAGCAATGGGGGGCAGCTGCATGGTCAATGCTTCCCCTCAATAGGATCAGCTTCCTCAAGAGCTGAACAATGTGGGATGGGGGTGGCAGGTTCCCCAAGCCCCCTGACAAGGGTTGCCAGATTTGTCATGATGTGTAGTGATTCTGGCAATCGTGTGATGAGGTTGTGAGATCGTTGTTTCCCATATCACTGTATTTACCGAGAAACTCCTGAAAATCTCACATGGAAGTCTATGTTATCATAGCGGGTTCTCTGTAAGCCCTCTGTAAGTCTCACCACTGCCTCATCTGAGTTGACAATGTCACCTAAAAATATGCAGCAGTGTCATATGATTTGAGCTTACAAGTGAAGATTTGTGAAGGAGGATAAGCAAACGTTCAGGGATGCTGCCTTCCACATCTGATCTTTCAACTGAAGAACCTTGGTGTTACACATTTGCTTCAGGATATGTGAATCTGACAAGGATCCAAATTTGTATCCTTGTCCTGATAATTCTTTCCTTAGGAATAATCCATTAATGGAGAATTATCCTGGCATGTACTGCCACATGTTTTGTACTCAGATAACCAGGCTGGGAGAGCTGGCTCATAAACTATGCATATTCGTTAAATTACTCAAAGCACATAGACATAACTCAGAACACATATTATAGAAAAGGAGTGCCACCCTAAAATCAGAAAATCAGAGTTGTAATGTCAAAATGTAAACTAAAAAGGGTACTATCATAACAGAAAGGCCAAAGAAGCATCCGCTCTTGAATGTTTGGGTTTACATACAAATTGGAAGCTATTTGAAACAAGGCTGCTACATACTATTTTGCTATCTGAAGCAAAGAAGCAACCTCCTCCACATCTGGTCAATGATCACGATGCAGAACTCCATCAACTGAACAGGAATGGAAAGGTAAAAAACTAATGCTCTTGTGTCCTTGATTTTGTTCTCTGGAGAAGCAAAAGGGACACAAAATGGAAAAAACAATGTTATACTTCAATACTGTGTCAAGATATATATAGAGAGAAAGTGTATGTGTGTTTCAGAAAGGAAGACATTTTACCAGGTTCTCCTTCATTTCTTTTATCTTACCTTCACACAGGTGCTTTTACAGACAGCTTTGATTCTGCAGTTGACCTGCCCCTTTCACAGAATTGTACATGTGATCTGGATGACAGCATTTTCCAGTAGTCACCTGTCCTACAATGTTTTTCTTCCACATTTGTTATGTTTAAAAGAAGAGTTTTAAAGGTAATGAAGAAAACACAGGTCACAATGTCTTTGAACTATCCGTGGTAGGAGCCTTCCAACTGGAAGTGCCCATAGCTGCTACAAACTATATTTTGGACTTCACCTTTTCCATCTATCTATCTATACATAAGAAAATGTGTATGTGGTGGAGGTATCCACTTACACAGACAGCCTCCCACCTCCACAAACATCTATAACCCACAGTGCTAAAGAGCCACCAAAAGCCCCCTCTCCAAGGATATTTCAGGTTACAGCAGGCACCATGAGCATGTAGCCCAACCCCTGCCAATGTCCTCCCCAAAAACCACACTGCCTGCCACCCAAGTGAAAGCTTTCATTCAGGGACAATTTCATCCTAGAGGTTCTGTTTTTCCTCCAGAATGGACTCTTTAAAAAAGTATGACCCTGCCCACTGCCTCTCCCATAACACTTTCCTACCCTTTCCTATGGCACACAGCAAGCAGGAACTGAACAACAGGTTTGGGAAGAATTCACCATGATTTATAGGAATTGTAGTTCACCTACATCCAGAGAGAACTGTGAACCCAACCAACAATGGATTTGGACCACATTTGCCATAGATAATGGGATTTGCAGTATTTTCACTCATTTCCTGTGACCACTGTGACCCCATGAATAATGGAGCTGGACCAAACTTGCCACACAGACACCCCCCAAATGACTCACTTTATGTCTTGATGTGGTTTGGGGAAGGATGGGCCACCAATGATGGGATTTGCAGTACCTTCATCCACATCCAGAGACTGCTGCAACCCCCCAAGAATGACAGACCTGGACCAAACTTGGCACACTGATGCAAAATGGCCAACTGTGCATACAGGTCTGGTTTGGGGAAGATTGACTCATGGTTTTGGGAATTGTAGTTCACCAACATCCTTATGCATTTTCTAATGGGAACGTTCATTAAAAAAACCAAATCCAAAACTGTTTTTTTCTAATAAATAGTGTTACTAATTAACTAAATTATATTATCTAATACCCCCAAACAAACAACGCCTTTGTCAAATAACCCAGGCACTACTGGATACTCAAGCTAGGATATAATAAATAAGGTTTTCAGAACACCTTAAAAAGTCATTTATCTTATAAACACTGAAGTATTCTATGCCTCTTCTAAATTCTAAGTTTAATTTGGACTCAGGTACATGTCACGTTTGAGTGACATTTGATTCCTCAGAGCATCATTTATTTTCTTAAGGTCCTAATATAGCATTATATGAATACAAAATGGCTCAGACAAAAAAAATTGCCTTCTTTTTCGTAGCAATGACATATGCAGGATCCCTGATCCACTCATTCTTTCAGTCACATCTCTTTTATCTCCACTACTGGAACCTCTTTCTTCTCTCAAATCCCCAGTTCTCACTGTTCTTTGCTCCTGCTGAGCAGCAGCCATACATGAAAAGGCTGCCACAATGTTTGTTCTATCTGCTGCAGCGGCAGCAACAGCAGCATTAAAACACGTTGAAAGCACTGTATTGAGCATCTGTCTACATTCTCCTGATAGCAAGACTGGCCTTGGAAACTCTATTCCACTCTCGGAACAACATTCCATACATCTAAAAAAGCCTTTAGGCAAATTGTTGTTACAAAAACAAACAAGAGTGCAAATAACAGCAATTATTTCCCTGGACTTTCTTTCATTCTCTGCTCATGATGCATCTTCCTTCTTAATCCCTCTTCAGATTTGAATGTCATGAATCCAGTAACTCTTTGTCTGTCAACAGGCAGTACTAGATGTTATAGATGGGACAGGAATACTAAGATTCTTGCCTGGTCAGAGCAGCTAGAGCAGACTACAGCGATGCCAGTTTAACAGCAGACCTATTTCTTGCTTCATTTCTTTTACAAATGGTTATTTGCTAATTGTACATTAATTCCATTAGAAGTAAAGAACTGGACATGAAAAGGATGAGGCACCCTAACAGCACCCCAAATTCCATATCCACTACTTTGTTGAGTCCATTTGAGTAGCGTGTTGTTGAAGGCTTCCATGGCCAGAATCGTATCTCAAACAATATGCTATGTTCTCAAATAATATGCTTATTTGGGAACACAGAAATGCTGAACCACTCTAACAACCACCATTCCAGACTTCACAGAGAAGCCATTGAAATCCACAGACATGTGGACAATTTCAACAGAACCACCCTAACCACTGCAGGAGTCTATTGCATACCATGCAGCTGTTTACTGGTCTATATAGGGTGTGCCGTTGCACCCGGGCTGTAAATACCCAGTAAAGAGCAAGAACGTGGTCTCTCTATACTGGGAGATTGCTACTTGCCTCCCTTTAAAGGCTTGTGTCTCCCAAGGACCAAGCTGGACACTCTAGTTAACTCAAACAGGCTTTATTGTTCATAACATGAGTTAACTTCACTCAGACACTTCGTTTACTTCCCCAAAATGATAAAGGAAAGATCTTACTTTACAGTCTCTCTGCAGCTTTAGTCCAGGAAGCTTTAGCCAGATGGCTCTCCAAGTCTTTCCTTCTCTATGGCCTCGAGGTAAGGACACTCAAAGCCCCAGTCATTTGGCCTATATGGAAGGCATGAAACCTTCCTCTGGGTGCCAACTGACTGGTTTGAAGGCGCTTGAGACTCCTCAGAGCTACCCAACCTTCCGGTATGCTGGGCTTTCTGTTTGAGTCCCAAGGAAGGTCAGTCTGGTGTTGGAAGATAGCCTGACCAAGACCTGGTCTGGCAAACCTTCAGTCACATCCTCTCTGGAGAAATCCTGCTGGTCTAATGAATACAAAAATGGCATTCTTCCCCGATCCCTGGGAAAGGGGGTGGAACAAACTCAACTGGGATCTGTGAACGATGATTGACAGGCACTAGGGACCAATCAATGCAACCTCGCCTTTAACAAACTGAGCAAGCTGCAAAACACGTTTTAACAAAGCAAAACTTTACAAACTCAAGATTCAGGTGGCGCTCTTTGCACGGTCACATAGGGACTACCAAATGCAGCATTGCCCAGGCACACATCAAAGAACATGAAAGGCACTGCAGACTAATTCAGCCAGAGAAGTCAGCTATAGCAAAGTACTTAGTAAACCAACCTGGATACAGAATATTATTTGAGAACACAGAAATGCTGGACCACTCTGACAACCACCATGTCAGGCTACACAAAGGAGCCATTGAAATCCACAAGCATGTGGACAATTTCAACAGAAAGGAGGAAACCATGAACATGAACAAAATCTAGCTACCACTCTAAATTTAGGAGAGCAAATAAAGAGCAACACCCATAAAACAGGGAAAATCCAGACAGGAAACACTCAGGGCCAGCTAACACCTCCCAACAAAGGATTCCCCTAGGCAGGAACCGGCCAGGCTTTGAAGCTACAAAATTATTCAGTGCTAATCAAGCTGGTCAATTGCAACATTCACACTTGCCTCAAGCAGACAAGAGTTCTTTCTCCCACCCTGGACATTCGACAGATATATAAACCTCACTTGCTTAGTTTCCAACAGACCTCACTCCTCCTGAGGATGACTGCCATAGATGCGGGCGAAATGTCAGGAGAGAATACTTCTGAAACATGGTCATACAGCCTGGAAAGTTTACAGTCACCCAATTTGAATAGCTTTTCATGGCCCGATCTCCCACCTCAAATCTGATGGAAACTCCTCCCCATGCAGTTAATGCAACAGCAACATATTTGGGAGGGGGAAGCCATCATGGTACTTATGATACTTTCAAAATCTTGACTAAAAGATGGCAATGAATTCGAAACAGTTACAGATGAGTAAATCTAGATAACTATTTCATATTAATGATTACTTTCTAGTCATGATAGTGACAATATTAATAGATTGTGGCACTATTATACCCTACAAAGTATATTTAATTAAGTAGCTATATAAGATTACAGCCAGCAGAAATGAAAGCAGATAGTTGACTTGTCCTGTCAAGGATCTTGGGTCAAAATTAATTGTTTTGCTGATGCTGCTTCACTACCTTGATTTTCCATAGCAGGGCAATTCACTCTACTAGCAAAGTTCAGTGTGAGATCGAAGGAGTCTAATATCATTAACAGGTATATCCAGTTGTTTCAATGTGCTCCAAGAGACATATCACTCCCTATATTCCAGTTTGAAGCATTGCAAATGCCATGGGTCTCCCTATGAACATGTTTTATTTCTCGATTTCTTGTCTTGCATTAATGTTCTGTGCTGCTGTGGTAAACACATGTTAACATGGATTTCAATGAATGTTAGAATAAGTCTATACAGCCATAGCTTTCCCCACTGGCAATGTGTAAAGCATGCTCCAAATTCCAAATAGCAATGGAAGAGGGAGTAAGGCTTATTCAGTTATTGTATAGGCAGAACAACATAGCTCTCTACTGAACATAGAATATCTGGAAGCAGACACAGCTACAGACTCAGAAGGGCTGCTGCCAGGAATTGATTTGGAAGGGATGAACAAATTCAGCCTCAGCTCAGATAAGACAGGTCAACTGAAATAAATAAATAAATAAATAAATAAATAAATAAATAAATAAACTGAAAGCCAAATCAGGGAAGAGTTATTCAACTTGCACTGGGGAGGATTATATGTAAGTAAAGGAAAAGGTTTCCCCTGACATTAAGTCTAGTTGTGTCCAACTCTGGAGGGCAGTGCTCATCTCCATTTCTTAGCCAAAGAGCTGGCGTTGCCCATAGACGCCTCCAAGAACATGTGGCCAGCATGACTGCATATAGTAACATTACCTTCCCAAAGAAGCGGTATCCATTGGTCTACTCACATTTGCATGTTTTCAAACTGCTAGGTTGACAGAAGCTGGGCCTAACAGCGGGAGCTCATCCTACTCCCTGGATTCGAACCGTCGATTTTTTGGTGAACAAGTTCAGCAGCTCAGTGGTTTAATCTGCTGCACCACCAGGGGCAACCTAGATTTAAGGGATAGCATAACCCTACCCCTTAAATCTAGGTTGGGTGTACTCCTGGAGTGCACCCTGAGCCTTGAGCCCAAGGTTTCAGCAGTGGCCACAAGTGAGTCTCCACAGTTAAAACTAGTGTGCGGATGTTAGATCTGGCTAAAATGTACTGTAATGCTTTTAATGTAAGCCACGTTGAGCCTCCTTGTGGAGAGAAAAAGCAGGGTATAAATAAACAAATAATAATTATATATGTGTCTTGTTTATATCCTTATATAATGGAGCTTGATTTTGGAAATTGCAGCAGGTCCAAAATGATGCAGCCAGGTGTGGTCTCAAGTTCCCTCTTCTGCCATCCTTCCTTGGGTAAGGAAATGCATTTTTATTTAAACTGCCATTTTCCAATTAACTGGTGGTACTGAAGGAGCTTTTAACTGGGCATGCATTCTGTATTTTTACTGTTATTTTAAAATGATTTCATGCTGTTTTAAAGTTTGAAGGGTTTTAACAACAAAACATATTGAATTGATTTTCCTAAAAATGTATTTAACATCAGATCATTGACTACAATTTGTTTTTGTTCTCGTCTCTTTGACTCCCACATCAGAAAAAGGTAGGAAATAAATTAAAAATATAAATAAAAATACTAGAGCAAACACTTTACATGCAAAAGGCCACAGCTTCAGCCTGGGATATCTTCCAAATATAACCACCTTACAAAATCATATTACAAAGGAAGATGTAATGATTCATACCGTTTACATTCTTAGAATAATATTGTTCAAGGATAACCAACACATATGTTAAGATAAAGGTTTCCCCTTGACGTTAAGTCTAGTCATGTCCGACTCTGAGGGGGGTGGTGCTCATCTCCATTTCTAAGCCAAAGACCCAGCGTAAACACCTCCAAGGTCATGTGACCAGCATGACTGGATGGACCGCAATTACGTTCCCGCTGAAGTGGTACCTATTGATCTACACACATTTGCATATTTTCAAACTGCTAGATTGGCAGAAGCTGGGGATCACGCTGCTCTCTGGATTCGAACCACCAATCTTTTGGTCAGCAAGTGCTGCACCACCAGGGGGCATATGTTATTTCTAAATAACATATGCTCTTGATCCCACCTTCATCGCAACTACGTTTGGCAGGGACGAGGGACAGGGCCTTCTCGGTAGTGACCCCTCGCCTGTGGAACTCGCTCCCCAGCAAAATAAGATCAACTTCTTCCCTATTTTCCTTTAGAAAAAAATGAAAGATGTGGCTTTGGGACCGGGCATTTGGTTGATGTGGAGCAGTGGACGGACAGTTGAGTAACAACAGTGTTGTGGAGGCGGACTACGAATTGGCTTGGACAGCCTATGAATGTGGAATTATGTAGTTGTTCTGATATTTAATTGATTTTAATCTGCTGTTGTATTTGATGTGTTGTAGTTTTGTACTTATGTATACAGCATCAAACTGTTGCCTTTTGTCAGCTGCCCTGAGTCCTCCTTCGTGGGTAGAGATGGGCGGGTTATAAATGAAATAAATAAATAATAAATTATATCGATAGATCTAAATAGACGGTTCCAGATTTAGTTATGCTTTGAGAAATTCTAATGAAATAAGAATTTCCCATTACTTAAATAGGACCACTCTATGCATGAATTATAACTGTATACCCACTCTAAGCATGAGTTAATATTTTGTGAGCGGGGCCATAGTCATCAGTAAGTATAAGTCTATAGAACAGGATCAAAAAAGAAATATGCTACGGAGGCAAGGGAGACATTTTTGCCACAATGTTAGCTTCCTAGGGTGTTTTAGGATCCGAAGACGGCTTTCTTTCTTCCAACAGAGAGTGACCTTGAAGTTATTTTAACTGAAAATGTTCCAGAGAGCTCCAAAATGGCCTGCAAGTCTCCTATGGGGCCAAAAAACATCAACATGTGGGTATTGGGGCAAAGGCATCACTTTTGGGGATGTAATGCAGGTCTTAAAGATTCCATGGGAAATTAATGTGACCCTCTAACCCAGGCATGGCCAAAATACAGCCCTCCAGATGTTTTGGACTTCAACTCCTACAATTTCTAGCAGCCTATCAGCTGTTCGGAATTGTGGGAGTTGAAGTCCAAAACATCTGGAGAGCCAGAGTTTGCCCATGCCTGCTCTAACATCTGGCCATTGCCCCCCCTCTCTGCTGTAATCCATTGTCCTACAAGTCTAATACAGATCTTCCAGACAGACATACTCCCTTCCACTTTTAGTGAAACCCACTCCAATATCTCTTAACCTGCCTCAGATGGCTGGCTTGAAGGTCAAGCCAGTTCAATGTTTGAATCAATCTCAATATATTCCGGAAAATCCACATCCTCTGCAATTTAATACATTCTCAAATATATGCCAACAACAGAAAATGGAAGCTGTTCAGCCCATTGTCAAAAAGAGATTTTCTTGAACTGTCAAATTATATTTGCACACTTTATACAGTAGTACTGTATTTCAAATGCCAGAACTGAACAATCCCATTCTTTATCATTTATGCAACACTTTAAAACTCAAATTGTTAATTGTGTGTCTTATTTTACAACATTCCATCTACACAATGTTCTATGGAAACAGCACTAAATGATGGTAAATCTTGCAAGCCATGACACATGTTCCAGTAAAGATATCAGTTCAATCTTCAGGACTATAATCAGCCTCTTGATCTCTTGGTCTACAGTAGTGTTTCATTACAGTGGGGAAAAGGCCCACCACTTTCCATTGACAGTAGACCAATGTTACTCAACCTTCCCAACGCATTGACCCTTTAATAAAGTTCCTCATGTTGTGGTGACCCCCCAACTATAACATTATTTTTGTTGCTACTTCATAACTGTAATTCTGCTACTGTTATGAATTGTAATGTAAATATCTGATATGCGGGATATATTTTCATTCACTGGACTAAATTTGGCACAAATACCCGATATGCCCAAATTTGAATACTGGTGGGGTTGCAGTGGGGGGGGGATTAATTTTGTTATTCGAGAATTGTAGTTGCTGGGATTTATAGTTAACTTACAATCAAATAGCATTCATAACTCCACCAATGGAACTGAACCAAACCTGGCACACAGAACTCCCTTGAACAACAGAAAATACTGGAAAAGATTGATGGGCATTGACCTTGAGTTTTTTTATTTATAGTTCACCTACATCCAGAGAGCACTGTGGACTCAAACAATGATGGATCTGGACAAAACTTGGCACGAATACTCAATATGCCCAAATATGAACACTGGTGGTGGTTGGGGAAAACAGACCTTGACATTTGGGAGTTGTAGTTGCTGAGATTTATAGTTCACCTACAATCAAAGAGCATTCTGAATCCCACCAACGATAGAATTGGGCCAAACTTCCCACACAGAACCCCATGACCAACATAAACTACTGTGTTTTCCGATGGTCTTTGGTGACCTATCTGACAACCCCTTCACGATCCCCCCAGACATCCCAACCCCTAGGTTGAGAAATGCTGCAGTAGACAGTAATGTTTGTAGTATCAAAAAAATCCCAACCATGTATGAATCTTCCACCCTATGTACAGAAACACGGTGAACAGAATATCATAGCTATTATCCAAAGGCAGAGCCTGCCAGGCCATTATTAATTCCCATGTTCTGCAATTCTTAAAAGCAAATATGCCAATGGTGTAGGTGGATTCTTCTCTACGCTATAAAAATATAGTCAGTAATTACCATGAAGGTATACAATACAAGGAAAACAATCAAAGTACAACACTGTCTTATTTTAGCTATCTTATTCCTGGTCCTGGGATTATATCCAAAGACAGTAGCAAAACAACAACCATGTTTATCTTGGATGTTAGTGTAAAAGTACATGATGAGAGTGTCTCGTCCTTTCCCATGAGAAGCAGCCAGTGATGTGAAATGAGGATGTGAAAACATAGGATGTAAAAATGTCACATAAGGGTTAAGAAAAATTGTACATTAGGAGCAAGGAAAGGAGAACACAGCATGGGAGTTCCATTTTTAGTGGTGGCAGCTGCGGGTATTCGACGACATGTAGGCTTGCTCCAATTTATTTTGGAGCATGACCTTAAGATAAAAAGGCAGGTAAGTGGCACACCGAAGCAAATTCTATTTCCTGAAAGGCAACTAAGGCACCTGGTAACTCACTTTTGCTATTCACTTGTTAGCATTTTATGTTCCAGTCAATTGTGTGGAAGTGACTGATGGTTCATATCTTAAGCCATCAAACATGGTACATGATTCTTATTGCTATGCAAATGAATTACATACAAGACAATTGCTGGTGCTGCTTTAAAACTGGCATTCTCTGGAATAATATTTAACCTATAACTTGATCTTTTGGGCATAAAAGTAGACTCACATACACCACCTTGTTTAAATCAAAACTGCCACCAGTGTTTCATCTTGTCTCAGGATCCAAATCTGTACATCAGAACTGATTATATCATGTATTAAATGCGCCAATATTTTCTGCCAATATATTCAGTTGCCCTTTTTCCAGGCTGCAAATGCTCTCCCAGACAACAGCCCCCTGCAGCAGGAAAACTTTCTCCAGTGGGCCAAACTGTCTTGCTGTCTTAACCAAATCGGCTTTGATGTCAGCTTTTTTGTTTTCATGAGATATGTTTGCCTAGGGTCCAACTGACATCATCCCACTAAACAAAGAACACATTTAGGCTTAACGTGTTTAACATGCTGAGATGAAGTACATTCAGGGAGACAAATGGTCAGCTTTCAGAAATTATTTCAATGTCCAGCTCAGCTGAAGATGACATGTTTTCAAAAGTGCCCTTTATTTGGAAACACAGAGAGGCAAATCATTTGTCTCAGGTATCAACCAGAAACTAGGGCCCCTTCCACACATCTGGAAAAAAAATCCCAGATTATCTGATTTGAACTGGAATATTTGGCAGTGTGGACTCAGATATCCCAGTTCAAAGCAGATATTGTGGAATTTTCTGCCTTGATATTCTGGATTATATGGCTGTGTGGAAAGGTCCTAGGTGTTCAAGCTGCTATTTTGCAATGAACCATCACAACAAGAAACAAAAGACAGAGAAGAAGCAGTGGGAAAAGAATTCAGAGGAACTAATTTATCAATTGATCTGTGTCAATCCCATAAATATAGCAGATTCATTAGATCTGGGTTTTTATGTATTGGTTCTCCAGATGTTTTAGGGCCTTCCACACAGCGCTATATCCCAAAAGAGCAAGGCAGAATATCCCACAATATCGAATTTGAACAGGGTTATCTGAGTCCATACCTAGATACTGTGGGATTTTCTGCCTTGATATTCTAGGTTATATGGCTGTGTGGAAGGGCCCTGGGTTTACTCAGGATCAGGAAAGCAATGAGGCAGAGTTGAGTTTCCCAGAAAGACTGCAACTGAGGACTGATGCTATTCAGCTTCACAGATCCACTTGGCTGGCACAGAGAAGGGCCAACAGATGAGAGCACTTGTGCTATGGGACATAAAGGCTGGAATCCCAGGTCTCAGCGGTGGCCAGGGGAGCTTTTGCACAGCTCAGGCTTGTGCGCCAGCTGCGCCCGTATCTTGCAAAGTCAGACTTGGCCACGGTGGTCCACGCTCTGGTTACATCCCATATAGACTACTGCAACTCTCTCTACATGGGGTTGCCTATGAAGACTGCCTGGAAGCTGCAATTAGTCCAGCGTGCAGCAGCCAGACTACTAACGGGAGTGGGGTACAGGGAGCGCACAACTCCCCTGTTGCGCCAGCTCCAATGGCTGCCAATTTGCTTCCGAGCACAATTCAAAGTGCTGGTGTTGACCTACAAAACCCTATACGGTTCTGGCCCAGTTTACCTGTCCGAACGTATTCTCCCCTATGAACCATCAAGAGTGCTAAGATCGTCTGGAGAGGCCCTGCTCTCGGTCCCATCACCTTCGCAGGCGCATCTGGTGGGGACGAGGGACAGGGCCTTTTCTGTGGTGGCCCCCCGGCTATGAAATTCCCTCCCAAATGAAATTAGATCCGCCCCCCTCCCTCCTGACTTTTAGGAAACGGGTGAAAACATGGCTGTGCAATGAGGCCTTCGCAGAATGAAGGAGGAGATCGCGAAGTGACTACAGTCGCTAACCACTTGATACGGACCGAATATATGGATTAAGTTGAACTTAATTTTACTTTGGTGAAAGGCTTTTTTAATGTATTTATTGTATTTTATTTTATTGTAAATGTTATTGTAAATTTATGATGCTTTTATATTTTAAATGTTAGCATTGAATACTTGCTGTTTGCCGGTCTGAGTCCCTCTTCGGAGGTGAGAAGGACGGGGTATAAAAGTTTTAAATAAATAAAGAGTGACCGTTTGTTTTTGTTTTTTGTTTGGAGCAACGTTTGGAACCTGCTACAGCTTGGAGCTCTGTCTGGTGACCTTGTGTGTATCTTCATGTTTTGGATTTTGGTTTGGAACTTTGGATGGATGATTTGGTGAGGATCTTTAGAATGAATTACTGAATGAGACTTTTGGAATACCCTTGCATCAGTGTTGGCTTGGACCCTGGACTGGCTGATGACGAGAGTAGTGAGTGGCTTTTTATATTTAGAGATGCTATGCTGCTCTACGACACATAAATGGAGCCTCCTCCATAAACCATTGTCTGTTGAGTCAGGTAACCTAGGAAGCTTGAAATGGAAGTGACAATGAAAAGCCCTATTAGAATTCCATATTTTAATCAAAGTCAAGGAGGGTTCCAGGTGAGAGGAAATCTGCTGCTGCCAGAATAAAGAGCTAACTATTCAAACTTAATTTGATATTTTATATCTAGCAGCCTAAAAAGCATTCAGTTAACTAAAGGCCAAGTGATACTTTGGCAGAAGGAAATTAGAAGACTATACAGGTATAGAGGGGTCTTTTAGTCTTGCTAATGTGAAGTGCTGTGAACCATACAATTCCAATTTTCAGCCTTCCAGTTCAGTATTCATGTAGATCTCTTTTGCAGTACACTGGGAGAAAAGACGCAAAAGTCAAAGTTATACACAGGCTTCTTTCCCATGGCAATAGACTTCAAAGGAAAATGTTTACAGATCTACTTACAGGTGGTTAGGATCGATTTAAGAGCGTGTGGAGCCACTGGGCCTTGACTGACCTCCCGATTAATCATGCAATTTCATTTCTGCAAGTCTGGAAATCTTTGATCTGCCCCTCTCCCCTTCACAAATCTCATGTCCAGTTGACCAAGCAGCACATAGAAATTGACTGTCAGCAACTGGGTCTATAAAAATTCTTAATCATTGGGTGATTTCTTCATCTGATGTGCACAATATAACATATATACACTCGGAACAGGCTGCTGGAGCTATTCCAAATAGGAAATGTCTCTCAAAAGAAGTAAATCATGCTTTTGTTTGTTTTATATGGAGACCAGGCACTGCAATGCATCTATTTTTATTCCATCCACCAGGCTGCTTGACATTTTCACAATCAAAAGCCAGAATATCCAACAGGAATCAGATTTGTGGTATCTATCCCCATTAGAACTCTGATTTTCTAATTGTTTTAATGAAGCCCTGGATGTAACAAACTTCTGGCGCAATGGGACAATGATTCACATCACATCAGAAGCAATATCTAGTTCAGTAGTTATTAAGAAGAGGGTATGGGGAAAGAGTTCAAAATTATGTCTGCTTGCATGCAAAATACACTCAGAAGCTATTGTAAGATGTAAACCTTTGCTGATAACTGTTTATGATTACTATTTGAAAAGTAAAACATAGTTCAGGGAAACTGCTAACCTATTTTCTATTCCAGTCAAAAAATAAACAGAATTTAAAGTGGAAAGGCTGATGAAACAAGATATGAGCTTTCCATTTAATCCCCAACTTTCCTGCCTGATGTTGACTTTAGAACTACACAATAGCATTACTAAACAACTGTTTTCTTTCAGGGGAAATCATCTAAACTGCTGGTAACAGTGATGTTGAACGAGTTTTTGTTGAAAAATCTCTGATTTATGCAAACTTTAAAGGTTCTGAGTTCCTTCTTCATAGGAAATTAAAAGATTATTGTAAACAAGAGAGTAGAAAAAGAGATTCCAGTAACTGGGCGGGGTGCCTACCAACCCAAACGGTGTCAATCTTTGTTTATTTCACCTTGAATGCAAGAATGAATAATTATTGAGTTTTCTCATTTTTATAAGTCTCTTGGGTTTAAAAATGTGGTCTTGTGGATCAACCCTAGGATTGCAATGACAGCTAGACTCCAACTCCCAATTGCCACAAGCAAACATGGACAGAGGTTAGGGATGATGGTAGCTGCAGCCTGAAAGACAGGTGGAGGGCCAAAAGATCTCTTTATGGGAAAGTCAATGTTCAGAGATACATCAGTCCCTCATATACATGCCATGTTTTTATATATGCTGTGTTTTTATATATGCTGTTTTAATTGTGTTTTTAATCTTGTGAGCCGCCCCGAGCCGGATGGGAGTGGCGGCAGATAAATCCAAATAAATAAATAAAATAATAAAATATTTGAAGTGTTTAGCTTTTGCAGATTTGATTATTCTTAGATTTGATTACTATAGTCTTTCTAGGAATCTCTCAGTTATTTGGTATGACTTCTAGCAGATTCTGCTCAGTTCCCAATCAGTGCTCATACTCTAGGATGCATTTCAGAGGAAATCCTTTGCATGAAAGCACATGGCACTTTTCCATGTGGAAACTGTGTTTTCTTTGGCTCAAAGTATATTCTACATAAATTGTTCTGAAATATATTCTAAACCCACAAAAATCTAACGGCTGTTTGACTTTTCCTCAGCAGTATCTCTACTAAGTGTAATGTCATCTTTTTGCTTGTGTTTTGTTTAGGAATACCAAAGACAGCAACTGTTCTTCTCATCTCCAAATCATCTGAGCCTGGTTCCATTTCCCTGGCCTTTTTCATACATTTTGGCAGGTGAAAATCCAGAACCTCAATCAGTGGCTGATACCAGAGGAGAGACTCCCTTCCCTCCTGGCCACATAAAAGACTGGACAACTGGAAGGCGCTGAACAGGCTGAGCTCTGGCATCTCGAGCTAACCTAAGAAATGGGGCTACAAAGTGCAGAAAAGAGCAAACCACAGACCACCTACTGCAATGCAATTTGAGACTTCCCACATGCACAATGGAGAACCTTCTCACAGTGACACCAGAGGCACTCCAAGTGGCCAGCTACTGGTCAAAGGAAATTTAGCATAATGCCATGTTTTTAACTTTGTGTTTTTAAATACATTATAGCTGTACCTTCCATTCCTTTCTGACACAATAAATAAATATTCATACACTTAAACAATCAATAAAAAATTATTCAATAAAAAAAATATTCATACACTTTGGGCCCATCTACACGTTGGGGCAATCTGTAATTGTTGTTTGCCCCATGTTTGTTAAAGTTTGGGGATTTCAATGTGCGTGTGAACAGCTAGGGTTAGTTCTCATTTGGAACTGACCCCACTGTTCACACAAGGTAATGTCAGTATCCCTACTCTGCATCACAGGGGAAATGGAATGGCAATTATCATAGTCATTTTTCATTTTCAACATCTATGGAACTTTAGACAGCTCCTAGTTGTTTTTTGGTGCCTTTGCTGATGTTAAAAAGTGGGGGCAGCTTAGCTTGGAGAGGGAAAGGGTTGCCTCCTCCTTTCTGTCTTCCCGAATCACACGGGCACCTTTGCTGGCATCAGTAAAGGAGCCAAGCAATGGCCAGGAGCTCTCTGCAGCTCTGTGACCACTACTATGGTATTGAGAAATGGCAAAAGTAAGAGTAACAGGACGAATGTGGTTCAAGAGTAGCGTGGTGAAAACACCATGGCAACATCTTGGGCTGGTTCAAAGGAACAATGCTTTGGGCCCTCAGTTTGCTGACAGTGGTCATGCTGAGCAAAGAGGGTAAACAAAAGTCACATCTGGTTGTTGAACTGCACCAAACTTTTCCTGGTTTCCTTACATTTTAAACAAACACAGACTATCATAGCTGATTCTATTCAAAATTCTAGCTGTTTCCAAATATTTTCACACATACATATACCATAAGTATATCTTGTGTAAGTATTCCAGTGAGCCTTTAAACACAGGGAAGAGATCCAACTGAGGGCAAACCTACTGAGACCTACAGTGTACAGGGAGTTAACCTGTGTTGCCTCCTCAGTGCAAGAACCCAGATTTTGAGAGTCCCCTGCCCAATATAGACTTGAATGTGAATATGACTGATACAATGTTTTAAAAAATTGAAGACAAGAAAAAAAAGACTACAGCTGTATGTTGTTTCAGGTCAATCTCACCATAATATTAATTTCCTGACAAAGGAAGCTTGAAGGAGCAAATAATTATGATTTCTTGTTACTGCTAATTAGATTTCACTTACCTTTCCTATTTAGTTGCTCCAGGCACGTCTTGTCATTTATTTGGAATTATCTTGCTGTACTTCTTCATATATATCAATAAATTATCACACTTAATTAGGCTCACATAAGGTTTTTTTTATAGAATAAATGTCTGAGATTTCAGGGGCTTTGTACTTGTGCTAGAAAAAGTATCATTTCCATGTTTGGCAGACAGATTGGATGGAAGGTAGCAGCTGCATTTTGGTTTGTAATATATGCATTTCCTATTGAGGGTGGGAGTTAAAATTAAAAGTTTTAACCATTCATTTTCTGCACATAAATGGTTGGAAAACAAAAATAACAAAAAGGATTTTCTTCAGTTCCTGATAAAAAAAAGTGAGAATACGGCAGGATCTCCAACTGGAAAAATTGTACTAATTGTAATAATAAGTCTGACAGTTATATAGCACAAGTAGTTGTGAAATGGGAAGGATAGTAGAGGCAAAGATGAAGTACTTTGGCCACATAATGAGAAGTCAGGAAAGCTTAGAGAAGACAATGATGCTGGGGAAAATGGAAGGAAAAGGGAAGAGGGGCCGACCAAGGGCAAGACAGATGGATGTTATCCTTGAAGTGACTGGCTTGAACCTGAAGGAGCTGGGGGAGGTGATGGCCAACAGGGAGCTCTGGCGTGGGATGGTCCATGAGGTCACAAAGTCGGAAGCGACTGAACGAATGAACAACAACAAAAGTTGTGATATAGGAATGACTCTGATATTAGTGTTCTTATCTCTCTAGTGAACATATCCACCTCCCCATTTGTTTTAATATGATCATTAGGTAAGTTAATGCTTGTGAATATTAATGTACAAATCTTTCACATTTTTGGTCAAAGGTTGTCATACATAGAATCATAGAATCAGAAGAGACCTCGTGGGCCATCCAGTCCAACCCTCTGCCAAAAAGCAGGAACATTCCATTCAAAGCATTCCCAACAGATGATGTCGCACCCCAAGGGCTTCAGACGGCATCTTTCCTTGGGTCTGCATTTTGCCCGCCTGATTCTGAGAAGCTTTTCAGCACAGCTGTGTTAACTCCCAGCCCCTGTCAGGGGCCTCTTGCTGCTCTCCTGCACTGTCCAAGGGAGATGCCATGCTGAAGGCATGTCAAGGCCAGGCGAAGCCCACCAAGCTGATAGCAGAAGCGGGTACTCGGAGCAGTAAGCGCTACTCCCCAGTCCAGATGGTTCGCACTAGCGAGGGCCTGCATTCTTCAGGACTGAGGTTCTCAAAACAACCCAGGGCTCATCCATCATCCAATTTGATGTTCGACGCACTGGGCCCTGCTGACAGAAATCCTATAAAAACTGTGAGATCCTGCTTAGCAGTATCTCGTACCAACGACCGCTATTGCCATGATGTCAAAGTGAACCGGGCCTTTCGGCCAGCTACTAAGATCCAGCCAGCCAGCCATTCCCGGCTGCCTCGTTCCAGCATCTAGCCTTGTTCCTGTTCATCGTCGAGCCCTGCAGGAAGCTGCATTGCTTTTGCATTGACTTTGCCTGCAGTACCTAAAGCCGCCAACCTTCTTGCGCCGGTTGGGGGCTCAGAGACTATCGCATCCCGCATTTGTTCCTGAATTTCCTCCGCTTGAGATCCTGCCGATGCGGATACTCAAGCCTTACTGATTCCAGTGTCTGCTGCTTTCCGGAGGCTGCATACTAAAGGCCTCCTGGACTTATTATCCACTTTGCTACTTTATAATCAATAAAGCTTGTTGTACCTCAGCTGCCTTGTTTGTGGTCCGGGGGTCAAGTGCCAAGAAGCCTCAGAAGGCGACAGATGACCATACAGCCTCTGTTTAAAAGCCTCCAAAGAAGGAGCCTCCACCACACTCTGGGGCAGAGAGTTCCACTGCTGAACCGCTCTCACAATCAGGAGGAAACTCCTTCCCTGTAGTTTAAAGCCATTGTTCCACGTCCTATGCACACTTATTTATTTATTTATTTATTTACAGTATTTATATACCACCTTTCTCACCCCTGGGGGGGATGGTACTCCAAGCGGTTGTCTTATCTCTGATACAGACTTTTCCCCACACAGCAATTTCATCATTACTGTAGATAAGTTTTAAAAGTTCCTTTTGTTTTTATGCCATTTGAAGGTTCATGCTTATTGTTCTTACACATTGTCCAGAGGGTCAGATATTAAGTTAGACCCAATGGAATGGTAGACATGCACTTCATGAAGACATTATGCTGACTAACTTGAAAATGAACAGAATAGCAGTACATAAACATATCATTAACTAAATAAATTCATCATTTAACAAAAAGTTCCAACATGTGTGGTTAGTATAATACATTCATATATCTCTCATATGAATGTATTATACTAACCACACATGTAGGAACTTTTTGTTAAATTATGAATTTATTTAGTTAATGATAAGTTTATGTACTGCTGTTCTGTTCATTTTCAAGTTAGTCAGCATAATGTCTTCATGAAGTGCATGTCTACCATTCTCAAAACTTAAGGCAGACATCCTCAAACTGCGGCCCTCCAGCTGTTTGGTCCTTCAACTCCCAGAATTCCCGATAATTGAACAAGCTTGTTAGGGATTCTGGGAGTTGGAGGCCCAAACAGCTGGAGGGTCACAGTTTGAGGATGCCTGACTTAAGTCAAGTGAGGGGCATGCCCATAATAGCTTCTTTTTCATGTTACCACAGATTAGTATCTATAGTCAATTGGAAAACACAAGTGCAATAAGGCCTTGGAAGGGCAGTTATGAAGCAACTAGATCACGCCTGGGCAAACTTGGGCCCTCCAGGTGTATTGGACTTGAACTCCCATAATTCCTAACAGCCTCAGGCCTTGGGTGAGGGGGGAGCAGATTCTGAAATGCAAAGATAAATTGTTGAATACTAAAATTGAGATTATCCATGCCATTATATTTCTTACTTCTTATTATGACTGTGAACGATGGACAGTGAAGCAAGTAGATAAGGATAAAATAAACACATCTGAAATGTTGTGCTGGAGAAGAGATTTGCAGATACCATGGACTTGTATAAAAGACAGAAATGGGTCCAAAAGGAGATATAGCTATAACTCTCCTTAGACGATATGATGACTGAACTGAGCACGTTGTATTTTGGACATATCATGAGAAGACTCCTGGAACAGACAAAAATGCTCAGCAAATTAGAAGTCAGTAGGAAAAGAGGAAGACCCCATTCAAGAAGGATAGATTCAATCAAGGAAGAAATAATAATAATAATAACAACACTTTATTTATATTCCACCCTTCTCACCCTGAAGGGGACCCAGGGCAGATCACAAGTACTCACAGACAGCAAACATTCAATGCCGTTTTGTATCGACGTAAACAGACAGACAGAACAGAACAGAAGGAGGTTTTTGTGTCATGCCACAGGGGGTGAAATATTTTGGTTGAAATATTTTCCCCAAAACAGAATTCATTCTTTCTGATGATCCAATTAATGGCTGATCAGTTTAAACCAGTATTTGAAGCTGGGAGGAAGAGGAGGAAGAGGAAACAAATGTTTTTCAGTATTTTTTTTTAAAAAAAACCCCAATATTAACTGGAAATGGAGGAAATCAGGACATCATTACCTACTCTGGACATCTCCATGAAGCATGAGTCATTGGCATTCCTCTTTATAACAACAATATAAAAATCTAATGAGCATGAGATCAGACTAACTATTTTGCCCAGCGAATTTCCTTGATGTCATGGCATCAAATACTTCAGTTCCAAAGTATAACATAATGAAAAGCAAAAGTTCCTAAATATTGTAACTAACAACTAGTTCTCTCTTGCTTTGTCTCCACCTTCTCTCATTTTGCAACTAGTCTTTGCATATAGTACTAAATGATAGAGAAACAGAAGAATCAAAGCTCTGGATTCAAAAAGACATTGGCAAAGTCTCTCTTGCACAAACAGCAATTACTGGGGTGGGGTAAGATGTCTCTCTTTGATAGCGTCTTGTGGAGTCTGTCTATCGCTTTTGCTTATTGAATGAATTTTCAGCTAAGAAAATCAATGAATAGAGCTTTTCCATAAGGAGCACCAACTGTCAAGTAAATATTTGTGTTGCTGTAAAGAAAAATGAACTATAGTACCTGCAACATGCAGGTGTTTGATCGGCTGACAGAAAGAAGTTGAAACTACTGTTAATCTTTTATTTGGCTGTTTTAATGTATAATTTGCTGGGGGTTTTTATTTTAAAAAACTTAACGCCTTTTCTCCAATGCCTAAAAAGCACCTGATTTCTTGCACCTTGTTCCACCTCATACAAATCTTTGGACTCTGTCCCTTTGAAATTTAATTTCTACTTTAAATCTAACATGTAGCATTGTTAGAAATAATAATTTGGCAATTATAAACTGTAATTTATGAAAAATGTGCATTAAAATATATTTAGCAATATTTTTGGATATAAAAAAGCGGGATTTTTTTTGTAAAGGCTTTTTTCTGGTTTGTTACTATAAGAAGAAATACAAGTATTGAAGATAGTCTTTACTTCTTGTGAGAGACAGGCCAGAGGAACATTGGCACAATTAAAACTTGTGTGCCAGCTGTACCCGTACCTTGAGATGCCAGACTTGGCCAAAGTGGTCCATCAATCTATATGTAGTATTTGTATACCACCCTTGTCAACCCCGAAGGAGACTCAGGGCAGTTCACATTCCATGATCTTGTTACATCTCGAATACACTACTGCATCATGATGTATGTGGGGCTGCCTCTGAAGACTGTCCAGAAGCTCCAAGTAGGCCAATGGGGAGCAGCCAGATTTCTTACTAGAGTAGCATACAGGGAGCATACAACCCCCATTACATCAGTTCCACTGGCTCCCAGTTTGCTACTGGGCTCAATTCAAAGTTCTGGCTTTGACCTATAAAGCCCTAAATAGTCCAGTCCAACCTGTCCAAACTAGAGCCAACTAGAGCTTTAAGACCTGCTGGAGAGGCCCTGCTCTCGGTCCCATGCCCTTCACAAGTGTGACTGGTGGGGACAAAAGACAGGACCATCTCAGTGGTGGCCCCTCAGTTGTGAAACTCCTTCCCTCATGGTCTTCAGGAAAAAGCTAAAGACCTGGCTTTGGACACAGGCATTCGGGGAGTAGGGTAATAGAGAACTCAACCACAATCTGACAGTTTGAATAATGATTATGGGGAATAAAAAAGTATGGAAAATCAGGACTTAGCACAATGTATGTTTTTAATCTGTTTAATTGTATTTATATGTTTAAACTGTTTATATGTTTTAACTGCTTATAATTTGATATGGTGTGTTTATTGTGATATGTATGATGTGATATGTTGAATCTTTCCCATAATTTGTTAGCCCCTCTGAGTCCCCTTTGGAGTGTGAAGAGTGGGATTTAAATATAGTAAATAAATAAATAATGTGTAAATATATTTTACTGTTATTGATTAAGCAATAACATTGAAATATACCCAGGTGGCAGATTGAGTAACTAAAAAAACTTAACTGATAGATTTAAAAGTGTTTGACTTGCATCACATTGCATCCAATATAACTATACTATAATGACATCTAACAGGAAGTATATGCAAGATTAGAAAAAAAATTTACATAGCTGATATTTGTAACAATTGTTTAAAAAAATGAGGAATAATTAATCTTGTATTCTCTGAATAGCAATAGGCTTGAGGCATATTTCGGTTTGGTTTTTTGTGATCTACATTATGAGTCTTTCAGCATTTTATCTTTTTTTTTAATCATTGAATGACACATTCATAATTAGACTTGACATTTATACTTGTTTAAACATTTTTTTTTGGTAAAACTCTTCTTTTTAGGTATGAAGGATATGAAACGGATGAGATGCAATCTCCTGTGTCCTGATCACTGTGCCAAGGCACTTGGACTTTCACTATTGATTAGCTAATAGTGGAACAAATGACACAGTGTAGTGTATAAGTCTTGCCTGTTTAGACAGTATCCATTATTGACCTCATGCAGAAACAGACAGAGACTGAAAGAAATCACTCACTTATTGAAGACATTCAACTTACTCTTGTGCTTTCCAGCCAAAGTAGACTAAATTGTCAATTTATTTGAGCAGTGCTAGATGGCTAAGAGAACATAGTATAAAGACTGAACTATATGAACATAACCTAGTTGCGGCGTGGGGAAGCTTCAGCCTTCCGAATAGCAAAAAGCTACAACTTCCATTTTTTTCACCACTGGCTGAGTTGGCAAGTGCTGATGGAACCTGGAATTCAACATGATATTTATTTATTTATTTATTATTTCAACTTATTGGTTGCCTCTCCCGTCTGTTAAAAACATAGTAAAAACACGATAAAACACAGTAAACACAATAAAACATATTAAAACACAATAGGATGCCAGGAGTTTGCATCCATAATTAAAACTGTATAGTAACGCACACTCGCTACATAATGCAAACGCCTACTACCATGTAGTTGAAGCCCCAGGATTATTCCTAACCAAATGCCTGTGTGAACAGGAAGGTTTTACAAGCCTTTCAAAAGGCTAGTAGATTGGGCAACACACAGGTTGTAGGAGGGAGAGCATTCCATAATACAGGAGAGATGGCGCTAAAGGCTCTCCTCTGCATTGAGGTCAGATGGAGGGCTGCATGGAGGTTCGAGGACTCAGATCTCAGTGGTCTTGGAGGACTATATGGGGAGAGGCGGTCCCTTAGGTACACTGGCCCCAGACCGTTCAAGGCCTTAAAGGTCAGAACCAGCACTTTGAAGGTGATCCGGTGCTCTATTGGAAGCCAGTGCAGTTCGCGCAGTACTGGCGTGATGTGGCAGGGGGATGGAAAGCCTGCCACCAGCCGAGCTGCAGCGTTCTGCACCAGCTTAAGCTTCCGGATCACCAACAGCGTAAAGAGCATTACAGTAGTCCAGTCTTGAGATGACCATGGCTTGGACCACTGTGGCTAGGTCGTGGCGGGACAAGTAGGGAGCCAGCTTCCTCGCCTGCCGGAGGTGGTGAAAAGCTACTCCGCTGACGGTGGAGATATGCTTCTCCATTGTCAGGTGGGGGTCAAGCGTGACTCCCAGGCTTTTGATCAATGGTGACGAGTGAAGTATTGCACCGTCCTGGATTGGAAGCTGGATCTCACTAGCACCCGGATGGAGGAATACAGGGCTCTGCTTCTTATGAACTGTGCATCTGGCACTCTGCTATATTTTTGTGGATTCACCCCCAGAGAGGGTTATTTTTGAGCCTAACAGCTCCTGATTCCCAACAGCTGTGCTCTTGTTTTGCTTGCTTTGCTTTGCTTTGCTAATTGTCCCTCCTCATTTCTATATCTAAGAAAAAGAATGAAAATAAGAATATTTTGTCCTTCTTTCTTTCAGGCTCCAAGAAAAGCCTGTTAATGTGCTCTCCAGACGGACTCAGTCTAGGAAACTAGGTACCTCGTCCTCTTGGTATCCTAGCAACTTGACCTTGCCTTTGGTTAAGAAGAGGTGCTATCCCATATGTGATAACCGACTCCCCCTGGCATGTTGCTAGTGTGTGCGTGTTTCCCTTATGAAGGAGAAAAACTAATAAGGTGGTGGCAGGGAGCTGGAAAAAGAAGAGAGTAGCAAAGATACTACAGATGGATCAGGGCTGTCGAATCTTAAACTCTGTACATATTCCTCTTCATCTCTAATCACTGGTGCTACGTGTCAATATCTCTTATTTCTTTCCCCATTTGACTGACATGGTGTGATATGTCTAATGACAACTGGAACAAATTCCAGTAATGAGGTCACCTTGGGTTTGTATTACTGCCCGACTGCTGTTTTCCATAGAAATTATTTGTGAAAACAGGCCACATGCTCTGCATAACGCTCTCCACTTTGCCTGAGAGTGACGAAAGATGTGTTATAACTTGCAAGAAGCAGGAGATTTGCATTGATCTATTCCTGATCTCTTAGTTGTAAATTGATATGTAATGAGAAAGCAGCCTGTTTCTGGGGAAATAAGGAAGAGGTATGAGGAGTAAGGAAAGAGATTAGAAGTCTGGCTGAATCATTTCTTGTCTATATAAAAGAAATAATTGCATATACCAAGCATGAAATATTGATAAAGATGGGGAAGCCAATACCAAATTAAGACCCTACATCTGTCTGTAGCACTTGTTCACGGTGGGTCTCAGGGATTGAAGCTCAAATGTATCTTTCTATACATCCTGTGTGGTTGCAACAGAATTTAGTGCCTGGTCATGAAGAAATCCAAAGCATATGTTCAGATACAATATTTCTAGATTGGATATGTTTTAAAATTAAGTGTTCTTTAGACATTTAAGTCAAATTTAGTCTTCTGTACCTAAAAACTAGAAGCTTTTTGGTTAACTGTAGTTGATTACTTATTTTATGTCATAGTGATATTTGCCTAATATATTCATAATATAGTCATAATATTCAGATAGATGTAGGGTCTTAATTTGGAATGGGCTTCCCCATCTTTATCAAGAACATATTTGCCCACAAAACATATTTAAAGCTGTCGTATGCTGTATGTACAACAACAAAGAAACAGGAATGGTATCACTGTATCAAATTTATATAATACTAGCTGTACCCGGTACGCGTTGCTGTGCCCTATTTTGGAGATGCGAGGAAGTCTGAGTATGTAAGGGTTGGAGTTGTTGTTAGTTATGGTGTTGTTGGGGTCATGGCTGTGTTGTTGTGGGTTGTTTTGGTGGGTGGGATGTTGGAGTCCTGTGGAGTTGTTGTGTGGTGTTGCTGGCGTTCTGCATAGCTTGTGGATATACAATGTTTTTTGTCTTTCCGTCTGCTGTGTTGATGTAGAGGTTGATGCGTGTGTGGGTGGGGTACTTTGGAAGTGAGTGGAGGTACTTCAAGTCCCATAATCCATGGTCCGCCCTCCTCCAAACTGTAGTAGAATGTAGCGTGGGTCATAGGGGCTCTGTGTGCCAAGGTAGGTTACAGTAAATTCAGGCCATACACAGTGTCCCATGAGCTGAGGCCTAGTCAGGAACAGCAAGTTAATGAAGCCTTACTGTCAATTCAGGACATACACAATGTCCAATGAGCTGAGGGCTAGTCTGGAGAATCAAGTTAATGAAGCCTTACTGTCAATTCAGAGCGTAAACAGCATTCCATTAAGTGAGGCCTAGTCAGGGAAATTAAGTTAATGAAGCCTTACTGTCAATTTTGGGCGTGGTCTGTGATTTGTAGGGGTGTAAATTTTCTGTGGGTAGTGAATTGGGTGTTTGTGTTTGTGCCTCAGCCCTTTGCCTTATCCTCCTCTGACAGTTTATCATGGGTCGGAATGTTCATGTTGGCTGGCCAGCACAGGAGTTATGCAAATCCGCCCTTATTGGCAGCCAATCATGTCGTCAGAATGTAGAGGCTGGGAGAGTCGTTGGCAGCCTCGGAGGATGCTGGGAAATGTAGGTTTTATTTACTCATTGTTTTGGGGGCCTTTTAGGTTTTGGGGGGGAAATTTCTTTGCTACAAACATACCTTGTCTGAGGCCTATTTCTGTTGGCAAGTTTGGTGTCTCTGCGTTGTAAGGTTTCTCTGTTTGGGACGGTCTTTCCATGACGACTCTTCCTTTATATATATAGATCACTCAAGTGGAACTGTAATAACAAGGTTACATTAAAATGTTATAATATTATTGCTATTTTTTCTTCTTCTTATTATTATTATTTAAGAACCAGAATATTAGAGGATGTCTTTACATGGATTAAACCAGGCCCTGATGAAGGCTTTTTTCGAAACGGCCCAATCATCTGACATCGGAGATTGAGCTAGAAGCCATCGGCTTGGTAACATGCCGTGGCAACGCCCCAGCGCTTGCCTTCCAGGCAATGCGCCCCGGACGCGTCCCAGCATTTGCCTCCTTTGAGCAGTTTTGAGTTCCGCTAAACCACAATTTGCAGTTTGAACTACTATTGCTACCTATTTTGGGATTATTATTGTTTTTGTTATCAGAGACTATCAATTTTTGGCTGCTCATCATGATCATTACATGTTGTTACTTTTTGATTGACTTTGAATATCCCTATTCAGGGCTACAACAGATACCATGCACTTCGCTGAACATAATTGTGTATATGCTCCTTATTTGTGCACTTGCTATACTATGCCTATTGAGTGTTGAAAATTGATGATTATATACCTACAAAATACCCATAGTATATTCCACTTGAGTGATATTATATAAATTTGATACAGTGATACCATTCCTGTTTCTTTGTTGTTGTTGTTGCATGTTTGATACGGTTTCTACCCACTGTTTTGCTTGCTAGTATGCTGTATGTGCCCCAAAACTGAACAATTAGTGAGGTCAGTGAAAATGAAAAAGTCCAATTGAGGGTTCATAACATTTTAGAGGACAGTATATCATGCATTTCTGACAATCAGCACTATAATCAGATGATAGGTAGATTTTTTTAACAATTTCATAAAGTCTGAAAGATAATACAGCATTATCCAGCAGAAAAAAAATGTAGCCATTCACATATTCCTTGTAGTATAATAAGTGGAGTGTATATACTAGGCATGGTTTAGAACCCAAAAATGGCGATTCTAAAATCAAATGGGGGGGAGGGATTTTTTTTGATTAGTAAAAGAAAGACTTACAAAAAATTTCCAAAAAGTTCTATAATGTAACGTAATTAGTAACGAAATTCGTTAGTAGTTCGCTGGAGGGTATGAGGAACGTGCTCTTGGTAAACTAGAACAGGGCTGTCCAACTGGCTGGGTCGGGTTATATCTTAGCGGGGAAAGGGCTGCCGTGCGGGCGGCCCCTTTCCTGCGAAGATATAACCCGACCCAGGCTTGGGTCGGCTTATATCTTAGCGGGGAAAGGGCTGCCGTGCGGGCGGCCCCTTTCCTGCGACGAAATAACCCGACCCAGGCTTGGGTCAGCTTATATCCTAGCGGGGAAAGGGCTGCCGTGCGGGCGGCCCCTTCCCCGCTAAGAAATAACCCAACCCAAGCCTGGGAAACAGGAGGAAACTCGGCCCCGGGCTGCTTCCAAAGCGCGGATTCGGAGGAATTGCCTCCTGTTTCCCAGGCTGTCTCTCAGAAGCGGAGGGAGAGCCTGGAGAACAGGAGGAAATTCCTCCGATTGGGAGGTCGCAGGGGTTAAGGGAGGCATCGATGCCACCCTTCCCCCTGCCAGGTCAGAATCCAACCCGTATTAAGGGAACACGGGTTGGATTGGGACCTCGCAGGAGCAAAGGGTGGCATCGTGCCTCCTTAACCCCTGCGACCTCCCAATCGGAGGAATCCGCTTCTGAGAGACAGCCTGGGAAACAGGAGGAAATTCCTCCGAATCAAACCGAGCTGCTTCAAAGCGCGCTTTGGAAGCAGCCGGGCAGGCCTCTCCTGTTTCCCAGGCCTGGGTCAGGGTTATTTCTTGGCGGGAAGGGGCCGCCTGCACGGCAGCCCTTTCCCACTAAGATATAAGTCGACCCAAGCCTGGAGCCATTATATCTTAGCAGGAAAGGGGCCGCCCGCACGGCAGCCCTTTCCCGCTAAGATATAAACAACAAGCCTGGGTCGGGTTATATCTTAGCAGGAAAGGGGCCGCCTGCATGGCAGCCCTTTCCCCACTAAGATATAAGCCGACCAAGCCTGGGTCTGGTTATATCTTCGCAGGAAAGGGGCCGCCCGCACGGCCCTTTCCCGCTAAGATATAAGCTGACCCAAGCCTGGGTCGGGTTATATCTTAGCAGGAAGGGGCCGCCCGCCCACGGCAGCCCTTTCCCGCTAAGATATAAGCCCAAGCCTGGGCCGGGTTATATCTTCGCAGGAAAGGGGTCCGCCCGCACGGCAGCCCTTTCCCGCTAAGATATAAGCTGACCCAAGCCTGGGTCGGGTTATATCTTAGCAGGAAAGGGGCCGCCCGCACGGCAGCCTTTTCCCGCTAAGATATAAGCCGACAAGCCTGGGTCGGTTATATCTTCGCAGGAAAGGGACGCCCGCACGGCAGCCCTTTCCCGCTAAGATATAAAGCCGACCCAAGCCTGGGTCGGGTTATTTCTTAGCGGGGAAGGGGCCACCCGCACAGCAGCCCTTTCAGGCTCCTTTCCCTGCAGTTTAAAAGCGCTTTTTCCTGAGTCCTCCAGCCGCTATAGGACTTCCAGTTTCGATCTCTCTATGGTTCTGGCTGGTTTTTCTCTTCCTGGAGGCAAGGCCTTTCAGTTAAAGTAGCCCTCGAGCATGGAAAGGCCCCATCTGACTGTGAGTAATGTCTGGGATTTTGGATTTTGGATTTTGGAGGGGGTAATAGGGAGCCTTCCGAAATATTTAGAATTGTAACGAAATTTTGGGCCCAGGGGTTCGAAAAAGAAAGTCCACTTCCGGGATTGGCCTTGCGATCCGTAAAAGCTCAAAAGTCCCATTACATACGAATCACTTACGACTTCTTTTAATTTCCGTTACTTTTTTCTCATGCCTAGTATATACATATGTGGGGCCCCTGGTGGCGCAATGGGTTAAACTGCTGAGCTGAACTAAAGGTTGGTGGTTCAAATCTGGGGAGCGAGGTGAGCTCCCTTTGTTAGCCCCAGCTTCTGCCAACCTAGCAGTTCAAAAACATGCAAATGTGAGTAGATCAATAGGTACCGCTTCTGCGGAAAGCAGTGCTCCATGCAGTCATGCCGGCCGCATGACCTTGGTGGTGTTCTATGGACAATACGGCTCTTTGGCTTAGGAATGGAGATGAGCACCACCATCCAGAGAAGGATACAACTAGACTTAATGTCAGGGGAAAACTTTAACTTTACCTATATACATATGTGCTGTGAATATAATCTATACATAAAGTTTACATTTCTGGTGAAGGGAGAAAGAACAGGTGAAAGGACCAAGTATTCACTTGTTTCCTCTCATTCACATGAATACAGGTGTGCTGTAATATAAGTCAGACATGGGCAGACTTCATCCCTCCAGGTGTTTTGGACTTCAACTCCCACAATTCCTAAGAGCTGCTAGGCTGTTAGGAATTGTTGGAGTCCAACAGACCTGGACGGCCAAAGTTTGCCCATGCCTGATATAACTGTGCTAGAGAGCAGGATACTAGGGCCAAGAAAATTACATGTGGTTCCATTCAACAGGATGGAACAGGATTGCAGATTCTCAACTTCATACGATCAAAATAATATGTGTATTACAGATAAAGGAAATTCATTCTTGATAGGAAAAGTTTGTGGAGCTAACT
The DNA here is from genome assembly GCA_030556195.1 of Anolis apletophallus. Lineage (NCBI taxonomy): Eukaryota > Metazoa > Chordata > Lepidosauria > Squamata > Anolidae > Anolis > Anolis apletophallus. The sequence continues at coordinate 18,819,628 of JARBWK010000008.1, forward strand.
AGCTTCGCTGAACTATCTTCTAATGAAGGAAACAAGAAAATAATATAAAATAGCTGTATCTTGCCTGGATAATGGCAAGATGTCTCCTCACTCTTAGAAGACAAAGGAAGAAGAGCAGGCCAATATGGAGAACTGACCATATTAAAGAAACCTTTAAAGAGGAAATTACTTTTTTCCCTGAAGAGATCACATTGCTAAGTATTCCAAAAAGGGGGAGGGGGTGTTAGTGGCATGCAAGATGAGTAAGACAACCCCCCTTCTAAGCCCCTTCTTAAGATAAGCTTGGTTGAGGAAATTAGGGATGGAATCCCTCACTCTCATCTATCTAGACTAACTGCTCATTGAGGTCTGGAGACTTGTGCAGTCAGGGATGAACTGTGCTAGAGAGCAGGATACTAGGGCCAAGAAAATTACATGTGGTTCCATTCAACAGGATGGAACAGGATTGCAGATTCACAACTTCATACGATCAAAATAATATGTGTATTACAGATAAAGGAAATTCATTCTTGATAGGAAAAGTTTGTGGAGCTAACTAGCTTCGCTGAACTATCTTCTAGTGAAGGGAAACAAGAAAAATAATAAAATAGCTGTATCTTGCCTGGATAATGGCAAGATGTCTCCTCACTCTTAGAGAAGACAAAGGAAGAAGAGCAGGCCAATATGGAGAACTGACCATATTAAAGAAACCTTTAAAGAGGAAATTACTTTTTCCCTGAAGAGTTCACATTGCTAAGTATTCAAAAAAGGGGGAGGGGGTGTTAGTGGCATGCAAGATGAGTAAGACAACCCCCCTTCTAAGCCCCTTCTTAAGATAAGCTTGGTTGAGGAAATTAGGGATGGAATCCCTCACTCTCATCTATCTAGACTAACTGCTCATTGAGGTCTGGAGACTTGTGCAGTCAGGGATGAAACCCAACAACAGCTACTGAACCTAGCCCCTTTAACTTAAAGACCACACTGAAACAAAGCTGTTAATATGCACTATTAAAAAGAGGAATCGTATCAACATCCAATAAATTCCTTTTCAAAAAAGGGGCCCTCTAGTTTGCCCAACTTCCAGCTCTATCTACGTTCTCTGTACAGAACATGCTGGGCAAGACTGATGCGAGTTATGTATGCCCTATGCAACACCACTTGGTTAAATTGGAATCCTGGCTGGCACAGTAAAGAGGGGTTAATAGCCAGTGTGTGCTTAAAGAATGCCCTACAGCTGTACCTTAACAAGCAAAATAGAAGGAGATGAACAATGTGATTTCCTTATCACCAGTGGAACATTAGGATGGAATACCGATTAAACTGCTGGACATGACTGAATACCTCAGGCAGAGTTGTTTTTGCCAATGGGACATCCTGCAATTGACATACAATGCCATATGGACTTAGAAACCACACTGATAGGGAAAGCTATAAATCTCTGTCTCTCCCTCTCCCAATCTAACTCAGACCACCTCAGTTTACTCTTCCCAGCTGCATCCTTCTTGAAGCCCTGGCTCTGATCCAGAACACCTAGTTAGCTTGTCCTCTTTTTCTGTGTGCTGCTCCAGTTAGAAATACAGCACTCTTTCCAAAATCTTTCCAGGAAAGTCTAGCAATGAACAGGAGAGGTCATCTCTTTGACCCAAAAATCTTTTTTTCCCCTGGTATACTTTTCTCTGAACATTGGCAGGTTCATCCGAATGCCTCCTGTTCTCTCTTGCATGTATCGGTGAGGTGTAGGAAAATGTCTTCTTTTCCTCCTCTATCTTTCAAAGCTCTTTCTCTATCTTTCTTTTTTATTCACTTAGGATTCTCTCAAACCCAGACTGATTGGTCCCAAACTCCTCTCACCTTCTGAAGTCTGGATATAACACTTTATATCTATAGCATTCCCAATGACAACTTGAATATTTAAACCCTCTAAGCTTTGTAGCTTTGCTTATTTGACTTTCTATTTCCTCATATGAAGGAAATTTGGTATACTACATACCTAATTATTTGTGGTATGCATTATTACTGTGTGCCATGTATGAAGCTCTGCCATAATATTTGCTATTTCCCCATGAAATAATCAGGCAGGCAAAGTGGCACATATTTTGTTGTGTAAGAGATGGTCTGATTATCTTTCAATCCAGTATTTTCTCTGAAGCATATCAAGAAAAAATGTCACAATGGTACCTGTAAATCAGTTATAATGTAATGTGAATATAGCTACATATATAAAATAACATGCAATAACAATCATAAAATTGTCAGCCCTTCAGCTTACAGAAACTAGGGCATTGGCCCACTAGCAACTTCATCCTGCCTCTAGTCAAAAGAAGGTACTATATTCTAGTCATGGGCCTGATATTTGTCTCATTTGTTTATTTAGTTTTTTCATTTTGTACTGTTCATTCAGATGGCATGAAATTGTACATCTCCCTCCTGTTCAGAAAAATTGGTGAAATGAAAAGTAAGTTGGAACAGTAACCATTTAGCCGGCTGATTTTCGGCTCTACATCTGAGCGTTGTGTGGTTTTCGGCATTAGCAATGGTTCTGGTGCATGCCAGGGGCTCAGAACACAATTACTTACCTATGATCTGAACTCTCTCCTTTTAGCACACTTTTAAGGATGAAGGGCAATGGATGATGACCAGAAGTAGGCAAACATCATCTGATGGGCTCTGTGCCACTTCATCCTTGAAATAGATCTAAAGTGTCCTACAACAGGAAAGCACTCCATGTGATGAGGTCCCTTGTCTGCGTGTTTCTTTGTGTTTTATATTTCCAGGATGCATATACCATCTCCAAGGTTATTCTTATATACACAGCCCAAATCCTGAAGTGTTCAGCCAGATCACTTTGGGATTTGGTCTGTGTATATGTTTCTGAATGATGCCCTAGCTTCTGTTAGTCTGTAAGGGCTTTGAATGGCTGCGTATGATCTGTTGTGGTAGCTGAACTGTCGTAACTTTTTCACTACAGCAAGTAGTAAACTAGTGTCTTCCCTGTCAATCTACCTGGTTTCGACTGCATTCTTTAAAAAAAGTATTCTAAGGTCATGCTTAGGCCTGTACTGATTGAGCGGAAGGAAGGAAGGTAGGTCTCATTCTACCACATTCAAGCATAATAGTTAAATATATGATGAATTATACTGAATAAATTATTTCTTGAAATTTCAACTACTGCCAGCAATTTTTAGAATGTGAGAAATGATGAATTAACAATGGAGTTGAGGTGTAGGAGTTGATTTGATGCAAACAAGTTGAATATAACTCAGGCTTCCTACAAGCTTTTCTTTTTAACAGCTAGGTCTTGCTGCAGCCATCCAAGCCTTTGGGAGTATATGCAAACCAGAATATTTGCAATTGGCCTTGAGCAATATACCTTTTGCATGACACCATTCTCCCCATAGTTTTAAACATTCTGTAAGTCTTCACTAACTAAACCTTTGAGAGAGCTTTGAAATAGAACCCACAGAAAACCATTCAAAATTGTTATAAATTTTAGATGTAACAACAGGAACAAAATGGTGAAATTACAATGATAAAATCCCAGCCTGTTGAGGGACAGTAGAGAAGATTTTCAAGAACAGCAAAACGATCAAATTTAAGGTCACAAAAGCAGAAATAGTATCACACAAAAAGTGACGCAGGCAACTTGATGCCCTTTAGAAGTCTGGACAACTATGTGCATGATTCCTAACTATTTGTCTTGATGTCTGGACATGGTGATGGAAGCTACAGTTCAAAATTAGGAGCAAGCATCCTAAGGAAGAAATGGTTGCGAGGCAGGTAAGCTCTTGGAAGCAAGCTTCTCTATCCCATTTCTCTCAGCCCCTGCTGGCTTAATTAAATGGTGCAAAATGGAAGAGAAGGGCCTATGGCCAAGTTAAACAACGCTCTTTTAAAATGCTGGGTCGGTTTGTAGTATCTCCAACTTTCTATATTCTTTCTTTGATATGATGTCATAACCCCTGCTAAACTCTTAGCAGGAGACAAGATTTCAAGGAATGAAGACAAAACATTGTATAGGACATCCTTAGTACATAATACTTTATTATTTTTATTTATGATCTGGCCTAAGGCAAGTTTACTAGTCCTGGGACTTCATCCCACAGGATAAGCAAAGTGTTTGGGATCATTGTTTTTCCCTTAAGCTTCGCAACGCCCCATTTTGAAATTAAATGGATGATTTTCCTATCCCTATCACAGTTTCCCTCTTTCCATTTTATTTTCTAATTATCCATTTGCCTTCTTATCATATGGGAGACATATTTCTCCTCCCACTGCCTCCTCTTTCCCCCTTTTTTGATTTTAAAATTTAAATAAACTTTATTTATTCTCCACCACCATTTCCCAGATAGAGATATCCATTTCTTCCTCCTCAGTCCCAAAATGGTAATAGCCAAAGAAAGGACTCCATACTGCCCATGTTGGCTCCTCACTCCATGATGATGTCATTGTTATCTTCACAAGCGGGCAATGGGGAATCCCCATCACACATTAAATGGGGTGTTTTTACACATCTCTACATGCAGAATCGAAAAAGAAGTCAATTGCTAATTGACTTAGGATACCTAGAGAAAATGAACACTTTAGAAATGGCAAAATACCTGGAACCACGGTACAAAGTTCCATCATGTGTTGGGCTCTGTTAGTAGCCATTTCTTAAATGTGTAGAAATGCTGATTTTATTACGTATGAGGTCCTTGGACTAATTTCAGAATGGAACAGAATTAAATATCAGATCTTCCTCAACCTTATTTGGTGCATAATTAATTTGTTAATTGAAAGATCTGCACCTACCTTTTAATCTCATGATCCTTAAGCTGGTGCAGCCTGACTCCTTGCGGGGGTCTCGGTAAGCTGTCACATCACTCCAATTCTGTGCGAACTGCACTGGCTTCCAGTAGAATGCCAGATTACCTTCAAAGTGTTAGTCTTGACTTTTAAGGCCTTACATGGTCTGGGGCCAGTGTACCTGCGTGACCGCCTCATCCCATATTATCCCACTAGATCTCTGGAGAGCAAAACCTCCTGGTCATTCCTAGCGCTAAGACTTATCGTCTAACTGCAACTCGTCGCCAGGCTTTCTCGATCGTGGCTCCAACACTTTGGAACGCATTGCCCGCCAACGTTCGTGCCATCCAGAGTCTCCTTCCATTCAGGAAAGCCTGCAAGACTGTTATTTCAGCAGGCTTTTGGAGTTGGATGAATTGCAGTCTTTCTTTATGTATCCCCATCTTGTATTATGTGTTGTCGCTGCAATTGTTTTAATATGCAGCCTATTGTGACTTTTATCTGCTGTTTTAATTGTGGTTTTAACTTTTTAGCTGTGTTTTTACTGTGGTTTTATGGATATGCTGTGAGCCGCCCTGAGCCATTGGGAGGGGCAGCGAACAAATACGAATAAATAAATAAATATAAATAAATAAATAAGGTAATAAAACCAAAGCACACAGAGTCTGGCAAACCTTAGTCTCCTGACTGATTGATGGGTTCAGTACACCAAAGCAACTTAGGATGTGTCTACACTGCAAAACTCCATAGAGATCCCTGACTTTGTTTAAATGAAGGCCAAGTCAGAATGTAGTTGCGAACCTCATCGGAAGCAGTTGAAGCAGGCAATGGTCTATTTGCAGTGAATTCAGGTTTTTGACCCCATATAAACAAGTTCCTACTGGTTCTTTTTGGCCTACTGAACAACCGAGTTGAGCTGCGAAAAAAATGATCCTAATGATATTATTTCTGATCAAGTCCACACTTGTGTGTTGGCATAATGAGCAGATCTGGGGCTATTGTGGAAAAAGAGCTGATAAATACTGCAGAGAATCACAAAACTTTCCTTTCAAGGTTTCCCTTCAATACTATTTTCCCTTCTTCTCTTGTCTGACATCCTTCCAACACCCTCTTCCTGGGACACTGGGGTGATAGATGAATGTACTCTAACCCAGCAATGAGTAGCTTGGGGAAAAAACAAGCAAGTAAAGTGAGAAAACTAAGCAATATTCCTGTTATGAAAGTAATACATTTAGCCATGTCCAGGCTTGTGTAATCCTCGTGGATTCTTTACCACAATATTGCTGTATCTAAAAGCATTCTGAGAACATTGTACAGAAATGTGAACAGATTTGATTTCAAAACACTACAAAGAACCGACACATGAGCAGTTTAATAACTTCAAATTCACAGGGGAAATTCACCCACCTGAATACGCCTATGTCTCCTGCTAAAGTTTTTCAGAATGAATTTTCCACTGATCACACAAAAATGGGTGGATCATATGGGACTATCCTTCAACAGGTATGTCGTAAGCATGAGAAAGCCCCCTTCTCATGCCCTTCCATTGTCCAAATTGGATGGGAACAACCTGATTAATCCTCTGTTGTCCCATTTTTTCAGCTGTTTTTAAAATGTCCCAGTTTCTCTCTCCTCCTTAGCTTACCTCAATTGCTGCAAACGGAGTTCAGAGTTTTCCCTTGATTTCCTGATTTCAAAAAAAGTTGACTGTGCTCTTACTTTCTGCCAACCTTCCTTCCATCTATCCTTGATGGATCAAGTTTCTATGATACTATAAACTTGGTCTTATATTAAGGAGGGAAAACTTCATTAAAATATCAGAAATATTATGTGAAGAATGTTAGGAAAGAATTTCGAAGCTCAGAAGTAACCAAGCAAATGTCTCAAGTCACATTTGGGAGAAAGGCAGGATATAAATCAAAGGAAGGAATACATTATACCAATGTTTGGATTGCTTTTTTGACAGCATCATAAAAGAGAAAGCAAGAAAATATCATTATTGTAGAAAGGGGAGAAACACATTGTATAGGAACCATCAATTCTTCTTCATAAAGACACAATTAAACGCAAAAGGCAACTATAGCAAGCTTCCCACGAGACAAGAATTCATCCCAGAATTACTGAATTCATGGAACTCAACTTCTTTTGAAGAGTCCACCCAAGAGCAAGCTTTATTCACATGTATGCAGCTCATTTTAGTTAGGGATCGGATAGGGACCCCCCACACACACACACACACCATATGAAAGTAATCATAGGAGACAAATCTGTAGAACAAATGTGATATGTGAAACAGAATGCATGAGTATATAGGGCAGAGACAATAAAATATGGCACTGATCAAACTCTGGACAAGACTTATTATGTTTCCTGCAATATATACAAAAATACTGTCAGAGAAAGATAATTCAAATCTATTGCATAAAGACCAGTCCCAACCAAGCACTATAGTTCATAAGCTGAGTTACTGTGAGTCTTTCGGACTGTATGGCTATGTTCCAGAAGCATTCTCTCCTAACGTTTCGCTCACATCTATGGGAGGCATCCTCATCTATGGCAGGTGTAACGTCAGGAGAGAATGCTTCTGAAACATGGCCATACAGTCTGGAAAACTCACAGCAACCTAGTGATTCCAGCCATGAAAGCCTTCGACAGCACAGTTCATCAACTGTTTGCAATTGAACCCCTATTCATATCAACATCAAAAGCTAAATTTTACTGGGGCATTTACACAGATTATTTTCTTTTGAATATATTTTGCCTTTTATCATTTCAGAGTTTTCCCCCCATGTCAGGGGCGACATGAGAAACTGCCAGTCGCTTCTGGTGCGAGAGGATTGGCCGTCTGCAAGGACATTGCCCAGGGGATGCCAGGATGTCCCCACCCCACATGAGAAGCTGCAGTTGATAGATGGGAGCTCACCCCACTCCCCAGATTTGAACTACCAACCTTCAGGTCAGCAGTCCTGCTGGCACAAGGGTTTAATCCATTGTGCCACCAGGGTCTCCTCTCATTTCAGATTATGCATTTCAAATAATAATTATGTGATCCTGATTTAAGGTTGATCCATTGAAATACGCTACTCGTGAGTTTGTTTATTTCTTATATTCATATCTGTGTTGCGGCGCAGTTGGCTGGGAATCAGCTGCATTAAATCACCACTGACCAAAAGGTCATGAGTTTGAAACCAGACTGGGTTGGAGTAAACTCCCAACCATTTGTCTAGCTTGCTGTTGACCTTTGCAGCCCGAAAGACAGTTGCATTTGTCAAGTAGGAAATGTAGGTACCGCTTATGCGAGGAGGCTAATTTAACTAATTTACGATGCCATAAAAATCTCCAGCAGCGGGCAAAAGAATAAGGAAGTATTCCATCAAGGGCTCAGTGTCACAAGTGGACTGTGAAGTGATAGCTGTGAAGTGGCCGGAATTTGAGCATACCCTCGTGAAGCTTAAATTGCCTCTGTGTTTGTCTATATATGTTACATGTCTATGGCATTGAATGTTTACCATTTATGTGTGCACTGTAATCTGCCCTGAGTCATCTACGGGGTGAGAAGGGCGGAATATAAATAAATATAATCCTGTCTTTTCTCCAATTGTGAAGTTGTGTACACATGCATGTTGTGCATGAGTACACAACTTTTTTGTGGGAAATGGCAGTGTAATTCAGTGTTATACAGACAATTTTATAGAGGTTATACCTGCCCTTTAAACACGGAGCTACCTTATTTTGCTCTAAAAGCTATCTGGCTGAAGAAAATGATTAAATACCTTGGGAAGCAGAAAGACACAAACCATCCTCCCAATATCTCAAACTGTCCTGATTCTGGCTAATCTACTTCCAACTGTTTCAGATAATCTAAGGACAAGAAATAGAGTGTCTCTTAATTATTTCCAAGTATTGCTACCTTTAAAAGGTGCTGTTTTATACCTATAGAAAACCTGGATTGACTTTAAATCTATTGTGACTTTTTCCTTCTCTGCCAAGATAAATTATCTTTATTTGCTCAGAAATCTTGGTTTAATTATATCTATGTGTATAATTGTGTGTGTTCAGATACAGTTTTTTTAAGTAAAGCACTGAAAAGCCTATTTCAGTTTCCTACCAGTAGAAATCTATAACAAATTAATAGCAAACAGCCTGAATAATTATTCTTAATGAGAGATGTAGGAGGCTGCTGAGAATAGCGACACACTGCAACATCACTGGATAGATCTTCCAATTTGCCTTTTCATGCTTTACTGGAATTAGGATCCCTCACCATTTCTTTCTTCCAACATCTTGCCTTCAGGCATTTCCACATCCATGTCCTTCCTGCTCCCCGAGGACTGGCTGTGTGGCAGGAAGGAACTGGTATGAGTCTACATCCTAATTTGCTGGAGGTGTTCAGCTGCTACAGCAAGACCGGGCTGAACAGTTCTTGAGCTTGTCTTCCCTGCAGGGAAGTCAGAACAACTCGATTTACTGCTGTCAAGGAGAAGGCTGCCAAGCCAAGAGATCTGCTTCTTGCCGAGCTGTTGGCACTGAAATCAAACTTGTGGATCTGTCATGCCGTTTTTGCTGCTTCAGTTCACAGGGAAATACTATGACTGCTTCCTATCGGTGCGCCACTAAGCAGAACCACGTCTGAGGTGTGGAATGTGTTTTTAAATCAGGCTCCCTGCTGTGGCATGTCACATTCTTTCTGGTTCTTCCTACACACAACCCAGGTGTACATATATACTCATGAAGATGCCTGGGCCTCGCCAATTCACATAGAGACAGACATGGTTAGGATACCCCAGGACTTTCCCAATACAGAAGAAGTTAAAATTGTGTGCATACCTGATTACCATGATGGCACTGACTCCCAATTTCTGGAAGGTTACTGGAAATCAACACAAATTCTGCTTGCTAGTCAAGGATTGTGTTCAATTTGAAAAGAGGCTCTGATCTGCCTCTACAATGACCTACCATATATACTTGAGTATAAGCCAACCCGAATATAAGCCAAGGCACCTAATTTTACCAAAAAACCTGGGAAAACTTATTGACTTGAATATAAGACTAGGGTGGGAAATGCAGCAGCTACTGGTAAATTTCAAAATAGAAATAGAAACCAATAAAATTATATCAATTGAGGCATCAGTAGGTTAAATGTTTTTGAATATAAAGAAATACAGTAAACTAGCTCTGTTAAGTGGAAAAGTAGAGTCAACAAAAACAATATGGTATCAACACTAACATAACAATAGCAATAGCAACTTCATTTGTATTCCACCCTACCTCCCCATGGAGATTCAGGCCGGCTTCCAACATAGTAACAGGCAAACATTCAATGCCCATATAAACAAAGCAGAGATAGATATAGATCTATAATTATATACACTAATTTCACATATGCATTTCCCCCTGAAACATTAGCAAATTCTCTCTCTATATATGTGCATTTCCCTCCTGCAATATTTGCAAGCCCTATATATCTATGTTTATATGTATCTAGACATGTTTATACATGATGATCTAAAGGAAGAAAATGCACAACTTAGGAGGCTGGTCTTAAAACAGGCAAAACAACTCCGGAGGTACACCAATTTGGAGATGGAAACAGCTCAGATGGCATCCCATTACAAGGAGGAACTGCAGACTGTGAGGGTACTGGTCAAAGAGTGTAAGCAAGGGGAGGAGAGATTCCAGCACAGGCTGAGGGCTTCTCAGGGGGAGAACAGGAAGGAAAACAAGGAGTTGGAAAAAAAAGATCCACCTCGACATCCGTTTACAGTCCCTGGAAAGGGAATTGTACGAATGCAAGGACAAAAATAGCTTACTGGAGGCAAAAATCGATCGTCTTAAACAGAAACTCATCAAGATAAAGAAAAAGGAGAAAAGAAATGCGACTCACACGGACAAAAGGAGAAATACAAGAAAAGAAATGCAACTCGTGACTCGCGGGCTTTTTGCTGATTGGCCCGAGCCGTGCCACGAGCAGGGAGCCCCGCCTCCTCCTGAGGAAGAGGCTTCTGGCATTGCTAGGCAACAGGAAGCACAGCTGGGCAGTTGGCAAGCCGAGCGAAGAAGGGATGAAGAGCCAGAGCTGCCCATTTCCTATTGTCTCTGGATCCATTTCCTGGAGACTTCGGGATCCTGCTGGCAGAGGAGGAGGATGCGCTTGGCGTTGGGTAAAATGGCCCAGCAGGGGAAGCAGAAGAGGAGCAGGATGAGGATGCCCCACCGCAGGATGGTGCCCACCCGCTTCACGTTGCGGCTGCCATACATCCGGGTCATGAGCGTGTCGCAGACCAAGGCCAAGCCCGTGCCGATGGAGATGCCGATCATGTTGATGACCGAGATGGGGAGGGTCACGGCGTCCAGCTCAGCTTTGCTCAAATGGCCGCAGAAGATAGAGCTGACCATGTCCAGCAGCTGTGCCATGAACTTGCGGTGCTTGTCAATGAGCGGGAAGCGAGGCCGTGGGCACCGCCGAGCCATCCGGCACCGAGAGCGCCTTGCCCAGCAGCTCCGCCAGTGGGCACGGTGGTGGAGGCGAAGACATGCCCCTCTCGGCACACATGCCGGACCCCAACAAAGGCTTGCAGGAGGACATGCCTATATATGTGTAGTAGAGATTAACTAATATTTCAGGGGAAATTACTTTTGTAAGAGTAATGGATATTCCTGACTTGGAAGGGCTTTCTTTTTTCAAAACATTCCAGCCTAGGAGGAGAAGCAGAGCAGAAGCAGAAAAGGAAATACACTGTTTAGGGAGGGGAAGATGAAAGAGAAATATATCATATATCGCAAGCAGTGGCTCCAGGCTCCACTGCAAGCCTTGACCCCATTATAAGCCGAGGGAGTATTTTTCAGCCCATTTATTTATCATGTCATAAAAAGGTTTGAAAAACTCAGCTTATCTTTGGGTATATACGGTAAGTAATCAGTGTAGATGGGGCCTGTGTCTACTCCCCCATTTCAAAAGTCCCTGCCTAGGGAAGCTAGGGTGATATCTTCTTTGTTGTTCTACTAGCAACAGACTTAAGACCTTTTCCCCATCAAGCCTTTGAAAATTGACTTCAACCAGAAAGGGGCATTTTATAGTGCTGTACCACATTTAATCTTTGTTTTAAGGTAAGATTCATAAGAGTTTTAATTCTGTTGTTATTTAATACTGTTTTATACTTGGTGTTGTATGTTTTAAACGATATGTGTTTTAGTATATGTTCAGCCTTTTTGTGTGCCATGTTGAGTCCCAGTCTGGGAGTAGGGTAGGATATAAATAAAGTGATAGATGGACGGAAGACTAGAAAGGACAGCCATGAAGGAATTAGGTAAGATTCTCAAGTGTGAAGATATATCACTTACATTTCTGGTATGACCACATTAATTGCAGAATGTCTCGTTCGTAGGGTTGCCATAAGTCAAACATGACTTGATGGCAATTAACAACAACTGTACTCAAAATCTCCCACACCCTCAGGAGCTTCCAGAAGGAGTGCTAAATTGGTGTATTTTCCCAAAAATCAACAAAGAAAACATATGGAACCTAGGAGATGTTGCTTTCTGCTCTGTCTGTACAAGCCTGTTCAGTAAGGTTAACTGAGCTGCAGATCTCTCAGTAACTCCTGAGGATAGAGCTGCAGTTTGGAAACAGATGGTAGGGTTAAATAGTCTCATCTGGTAGGACTTATGACTCTGCCCTTTTCCACTTTATTTCCCTGCAGAATAATACATGGCCATACTGTGACAAGCATGCTTTCTGCCGTGTTCACAGAATGAAGCGGACACACAGGCGTAGCTCTTAAACACACAGATTCCTCATCTCTGTACCAAGGTGTCTGGCATTCATTTAATGATAGCCATCTTTCTCAGGATGGCTTGTCAACCCTTAAATCTTGGGAGATTCACTGAAAGGTTACTATTAATAATAATGCCTAGCATTTACTGAGCAATCTAGAGTATTCAAAGTGCTTCATTAATATTGTCTCAGTAAACTGTACAACAACCCCGTAGGGAAGATATTCACATACTGCAAAAGGTAATAGAGCTGGAAAAAATGTGGTTTTCCTGTTTTCCAGTATAGCTGGTCTAATTGATTCTTTTTGCAGTTCTGTTTGCTTTCACTGTGTGTCAACTGACCTCTGCTATATATTTTAAATAATATTTACTGCATTTGTTTGAAAGATTGACTCAAGGGCTCTCCAAAGGGCAGCTTATAAGTTTTCCAACTACAATAAATACCAGCTTTATGGGACATCACAGCAGTAGTCACCTACCCAGCACTCTCTTCTGGGGCTGGTAATGGCTCCCCTGGGTCTCAGGCAATAGTCTCTCCCAGACTGATCGCATATGGTCCTTTGAACTGGAGACATCACATAATTCAAGAAGAGCTCTTTTGCAAGATTTTATTTATTTTTCCAGTTACATGGGTTGAACTAAGGTCTTTGCTTTTCTTACTTTTCAAGTTTTTATGAAGTGTTCCTTATTTTTGTGAAAAAGCCCGTATTTTTAGGTAAATGTCCCTTACCCTTATCTCAAAAAGTGGCAACCCTATACTGTATACACTCTGACCACAACTATGCCTGCTCTCAGTTATATTAGCAGAGCAACCCAGAATCACCAATGAAAAAAGAAAGACAGAAAAGCAATGAAAATTATAAATATTATTTGTGGTATGTGAGGTGCTAATTGTTTTCGAGACTTTGCCAGTGGGACCTGCTCTTCAACTCAAGAGATTTGAATAATTGGGACAGAGACTATTAGAAATCTGATCATTTAACTACATGCCTTCCAAGATAGGTGCACTCAACATATTTATTTATTTATTATTCATGCTTATATACCGTTCCTTCCCGGAGGCTCGGGGCGGTTCACAACATGGCAGCAAATACAATAAGATCAATAAGAACAACAATTAAAACAGTAATAAAACAGTAAAAACAGTAAAACAATCGCCCCCAGTTGCAATTGAACAAGCCATACCAATGCGGCATGGATTACATGGAGCACTAAGTGTTGAAGGCCTTGCAATAAACTCATTTGCTGACAGTACAATCTGATTTCTATGTGTCATCAGAATAAATTCATCCATTTCATCTGAATTACATAATGAAAGGGAATTGAGTAAAAAAGAAGGAGGAGGGGTGGAATAAAAGCAGAATGGGAAGGGGGTGCAGGAGAGAGATAGAAGCCAAACCAGAAATAAATAGTTTTAGGAGATGGTTCACAATGGCCCACAGAATAGAAAAATTAAATATTACATTCTAATCACAAATAAAGGGTACACCAACAACTGTGTGCAAAGATTATTGCAGACACTGCCTGCATCCAGGAAACCAGAAGACGTTTACTTCTTGGGAGGAGAGCAGTGACCAATCTCAATTAAACAGTGAAGAATAGAGACATCACACTGGCAACAAAGGTCCGCATAGTTAAAACAATGGTATTCCCCATAGCAACCTATGGATGTCAGAGCTGGACCATAAGGAAGGCTGACTGAAGGAAGATAGACACTTTTGAACTGTGGTGCTGGAGGGAAATTCTGAGAGTGCCTTGGACTGCGAGAAGATCTAACCAGTCCATACTCCAGAAAATAAATCCCAACTGCTCACTGGAGGGAAGGATATTGGTGCTTGTGACACCTGAGTGTTGTAAACTATTATCTACACTGCACCTCACTGCAATGACCAAAGTTTGCGCCAATTTTCAGTGAAACCTGTGGCTGAAATTAGCTGGGCCAATGAGATATTCATGAGAATTCTGCAGAGGAAGTCAACCTGGCAAAGACATGTTTTCACATAAACCAGCCTGTGAGTTAATGCTAAATTGTCCCAGATTTTGTAAACACCTACCATAAATATGGTAACATTTGAAAGATAGAATTTCCAGATGTTTTAAGGCATAGGGAGGAAGATACAGTTGGCATCACATTATGTACCAGGATAAATGATGCCAAGGAGGAGTTTTCTGGAGAAGAGTAGTCATCTCAGGATGTACCATGACACAAACATGGTAAGAGAAAAACTGTTGAATGATACTAACACTAATGAAATATCACTGCTGTCGAAACTGTTCCCTAAACAGGCTTCTCTGTGTGAGTTCTCATATTCCTTCCCTTGGCAGCTACTGAGTGAAACTGAAAGAATCTGATCATTAACAGCCAACAATCTCCAATTCCACAACTAAACCAAAATTTAAGATTATACCAAGCATGCCACTGAATTATGTTTGACTTACAGCAAAATTGCCTCAGAGATGTATAAATCCATACAGAGCAATACAATTGTATTTAATGAAAAATATATATTTCTTATCCCATGAGGGCACTGGATAACTAGGAAATTTCTCAGAGAGAAGGGGAAAATTCCCAATACCCTTCTTGAGACAGATGCTCATAAGTGGAAGCTGATTACATAGCAGTGTTTCTACCTAGGTTTAATTTTCAAAAAGGAGCTGTTGTGTAGATACATAGAAACTACCCTCTTATGACCTCCCCGCCCCCTTCCTCTTTCTCTCTTGATAGAACATTTTCTGCTTTAGTCTCGTGTAATCAAAAGTGAGAGGGAATCATTAAGGGCTCCAGACAGAAAGAAACACACCAAGGGTTTGTGTTCACTTTACAAAGTATACAACTGGTGATTTATTTTGTGTTTTATGAGAGGCAGGGAATAGCAATTGGATAACATGGTCCCTAGCTTGGGACACACACCTCAGGCTGTGGTGAAACATGACCTTTTTAGCTATCTCGCACACAACACGGAGGGAGCAAATATAACATCTTGACCTTTTTCAATACATATCACTAAAATAACTGTGGGGCAAATGTCTTCCTCTCACATTCACCCATCACCCGGCTGCAATGCATGGAACGTAATAAGCAGCTATTAAATGAGTCCATCTAAGGGAACAGAAAAGAAAAAAAGGCATTGTAACAAGGGCCCCTGGTGCTTCATGCAGCATAAGCCCTTGAATCCTTAACAATGCCCAAGAATTCCAACATGCAGCCCCCACACTCCTGAAGTTGCACTGGTGACAGCCCTAAACTCTGGAATGACTTCTTTCCTGATGTAGTCAGAAAAAGTTTTGGAAACCCCTGAGAACAGAAAGTGGGCGTATAACCAGGCACTGTTCATCATGGCCACTGTTTATTCTCCTGCTTGTCTTAGATCAGTGCTTCCCAACCTTACTGATGCCCTGACCCCTTAATACAGTTCCTCATGTTGTGGTGATCCCCCAACCATGAAATTATTTTTGTTGCTACTTCAAAACTATAATTTTGCTACTGTTATGATTCATAATTTAAATATCTGATTTGCAGGATGTATTTTCATTCACTGGACCAAATTTGGCAAAAACACCCGTTACACCCAATTTTGAATACTAGTGAGGGTGGGGGGGTTGATTTTGTCATTGGGGAATTGTAATTGTTGGGATTTATAGTTAACCTACAATCAAAGAGCATTCTGAAACCCACCAATGATGGAAATGAACCAAACTTGGCACACAGAACTCCAATGGCCAACAGAAAATATTGGAAGGATTTGGTAGGCATTGACCTTGAGTTTTGATTTTATAGTTCACCTACATCCAGAGAGCACTGTGGACTCAAACAATGATAGATCTGGATCAAACTTGGCACGAATACTCAATATGCCCAAATGTGAACACTGTTGGAGTTTGGGGAAAATATACCTTGGCATTTAGGAGTTGTAGTTGCTGGGATCTATAGTTCACCTACAATCAAAGAGACTTCTGAACCCCACAAATGATAGAATTGGGCCAAACTTCCCACACAGACTCCCCATGCCTTGAAGGGACTTGCTGGTGCACGCTCTCTCTTTCTCTCCCTCTCTCTCTCTCTCTCTCTCACACACACACACACGCGTGCGCACCACACTGCCATGCGCCAAGAACACCTGCTCTCCCCTCCCTGCTTGGACTCCCAGAAATAGCTAAGAGTTTGGCCAATCACAGCAGGAGGAGGGCTTTTGGTGGGAGGATTTGCCTGTTTCCAAAAAAGAAAGAGAAGGACAGTTGGGGAGATCTTCTACCTTCTTTGCCAAAGGGATTCCTAAGACCATCAGAAATATATGTTTTCTGATGTTCTTTGGTGACCTCTCTGGAACCCCCTCATGAACCCCCCAGGAGTCCCAATTCAGGTTGAGAAACACTGTCTCAGATCCTGTTCTAAGCCAATGTGACATTCATAAATTACCAGTCTACCCTGATCTTCCCAAATCTATCCTCCCAGTCTCACCCTGAACTCTGGACTTAAAAGTTTCCCAGAAGGTGGGCTATCATCTCCCCATCTGCATCATGGATCCTGAACTCAAAAGTGGACTTAAAGGAGTTGCTGAACTTCAGAGCAAGCCCTCATAGTTCAAAGTTTCCCAACCTTGATGGAATGAGCACCTGCACCAAAGGACGCCAAGCCCTCAAAATGTAAACTTCAGTTATGATTAACTGAAGTTAACTGATTACACTACATAGCAAAATTTGGGGAAAAAATGGTCCTGGTTTGAAAGTGTTATTCCTGATTAATTGTACTTACTTTGAAACTTTGTTTTCGTGGCTGCCATAAACTATGTTGAATTGGTTGAGACTCCATCAGATATTCATTGAAAAATTATAGCAAAATGTGCTGCAGGATGTCTCACAAACATAAAATTTTTGCAGTTTAATAAACCTTTTCCATGGTTTTATGACAGGATCAATTAGAAAATAGCAATCACTAAGGCAATCTTTCTCCTGCTCTTGGTAACAAGATTGCTGACCATGGTCCTGAAATTTTTGAACTGACATTTGTGAAGTAGGCTCATTTTGTCATGGAACTCTTTTTTTAATGTTTCTAAGCGTGATATTTCATTCTCACATTTTTATACCATAAGAGTGGGGAGGAAAGCCAAGGAAAGTATAATAAGTTGGTTACTGAGTTTTGTTAGTATGTCTAATGTACATCTAAGAATGGGGAAGGGGAGGTTATTGCTATATATAGTCTATTTTTTTAATGGTTCCATTCACAATGTCTTTTGCTTAGGAAAAACAAAAAGCTTTTTTTTCTTATCTTTTTAAAAATTCCATTTATTTTTCTCATTGATCTTCATTTTTCTTATATTGTCCAATCGGTTTCTTATCTTCTCCTCTACACTTCCACCATTAGTATTTCTTCTAATTATTTTGTCACTTTACTTATACATTATGTTTTCTATTTCCCCTTACTTTTAATAATAACATTTCATTTATATTTCTTAGAGACCATTTCGTTTGTTAATAATGCTTGGTCAATCGTCTAGCCTTCTTTTATACTCTCTTTCTCTCTTTTCTCTCTCTCCTTCTCTCTCACTCTATATACATAAATACATCTTGTGTTCTTCCTTATTTACCTTTGATCCAGGAGACTACTGCATTCATGTTATACTCCCTAGAGACTATTTTGAGAATCAGGTATTCAAAGACACATGGGGACTCCTGCAGCCAATTTATTCTGTTGCTTGCAACAAGTCTAAGGGGGAGATCGCTGAATCAAGGGGGGGGGGAGAACCTTTCTATAGTCACTACCCCAGCTCTTGGTTAAAGTTAAAGGCACTTTACTTTATATGAAAACTAGCTTGGGGACCCGGCCCTGCCCGGGTTATTTGAGAAGCGCAGCAGGATGTAGAGTGGATCATGGGGGCTCTGTGTGCCAAGTTTGGTCTTGATCCATCATTATTGGGAGTTGCAGTGGTATCATGAAATTATTGAAGGTAGTGCAAGTACCATCATCTCTGTTCCCCCCCCCCCCCAAAGTGTAGTAGGATGTAGATTGGGTCATGGGGGTTCTGTGTGCTAAGTTTGGTGTGTATTGGTGAATGGATGAGGATGCATTGTTTTTTGGAAGTGAGTGAAGGTACTTCAAGTCCCATCATCCGTGGTCCATCTCACAGTAAACTGCACCAGGCTGTAGAGTGGGTCATGAGGGCTCTGTGTGCCAGATTTGGTGTTGATCAGTCATTGGATTAGGTTTGTAGCAGGATTGGGAAGTGAGGGAAGGTACTGCAAGTCCCATCATCCATGTTCTGTCCCCTCCAAACTTCAGTAGGATGTAGAGTGGGTCACTGGGGCTCTGTGTGCCAAGTGTGGACTTTCTCGGTGTTTTTTGGGGCCACAGTGGTCTGTGGGAACAGAGGGTGTGAAAATACTACAAATTCCATCATCCATTGTCAGTCCTCCCCGAACCTCACCTGGATGTGACGGCAGCCATGGGGGTTCTGTGTGCCAAGTTTGGTCTCAATCGGGAATTGGATGAGGGGCGCAGCAGACTTGGGAAATGAGTAGAGGTACTTCAAGTCCCATCATCCATGGTCCACCTTCCTCCAAACTGCACCAGGACGTAGAGTGGGTCATGAGGGCTCTGTGTGCCAGATTTGTTGTTGATCAGTCATTGGATTAGGTTTGTAGCAGGATTGGGAAGTGAGGAAGGTACTGCAAGTCACATCATCCATGTTCTGTCCCCCTCCAAACTTCAGTAGGATGTAGAGTGGGTCACTGGGGCTCTGTGTGCCAAGTGTGGGCTTTCTCTGTGTTTTTTGGGGGCCACAGTGGTCTGTGGGAACAGAGGGTAAAAAAAGTACTACAAATTCCATCATCCATTGTCAGTCCTCCCCAAACCTCACCAGGATGTGAAAGAAGTCATGGGGGTTATGTATGGCAAGTTTGGTCTCGATCAGTGATTGGATGAGGGTTGCAGCGGACTTGGGAAGTGAGTAGAGGCACTTCAAGTCCCATCATCCATGGTCCACCCTCCTCTGAACTGCACCAGGACATAGAGTGGGTCATGGGGGCTGTGTGTGCTGAGTGTGGTCTGTATTGGTCCTTTTTGGTGGCCTCAGTGGTCTGTGGGAACCAAAGTGTTGGAAAGTACTACAAATCCCATAATCCGTGGGTCATGTCCCCCAACCCGCGCCAGGGCGTAAAGGGGGTTAGGGGGGTTATGTGTACCAAGTTTGGTGCAGGTCCATCACCCGCGCTGGTCGCTGTGGCCTGTGAAAGTGGCTGCCACATATCCGCCCTGGCCTGTGAAAGTGGCTGCCACATATCCGCCCTGGCCTGTGAAAGTGGCTGCCACAATTCCGCCCTTCCGCCCTCCGCATAGACACAAACATTCCGTTTTATAAAGGTATACACATGTGTAGCTGTGAGTACTGTGTAAATTGCAATCGATCTCACACAAAAGAGAGGCCCTGTAAGTTTTCTGGTGTCTTGTTTTGCTCCAGTTTGACATATTTAAATTATATTTTGTATAGGTTTGTATCCCTGAAATAAAGAGACCAGGCACAAGATGTGGAGAAATAATGTACCATTTATTGACCTAATTAGAAAACTGGTAATTGAGCTAAGAAACTAGTTGTGACACAGGTAATGTTGTGAGGCCAAGTATCATTCTTGGACTACCTGCCAAGCCAACTACTGGGCGAAGCACCCGACCCCAGGCACACTCCACATTGATGGTTTGCTATTCCAGCTGGTCATTACTGGTAGGGCATCCCTGGGGACCTCCCCAGTGAGCCGTATAACCCAATAAGAGAGAGGTAAACCTCCAAAGTGAGATATTTTGAGGAACCCCCTAAGCCATAGAACCTATAGAGATCAACACAAAAGTTCATCTTAACTTCAAAATGGAGGGATGCCATGGTATACACTGATCCATGCTCTCCCCCCACTTCCTGCCAGTGACATCTAGTTAGAACAGCCCCACCCATTTAAATTCCTTACTTCCAGAAGCTTCAATATCGGGCAGGCAAAAAAAAAAACCTCTTGAGAAGGGGAAAAAATTCTACCCTGCCATAGTGCAACTGGTATAACTCATATTGAACTGATGGCGGGAGGGTAGGTTGCACTGCCGAAGGCCAAATGCAAAGGGGAGAGACTGATGCAGGAAGTTTCCTTAGGTCTCTACCCTTTGCAGAGTGGCAGCCACACCACTCTAGGAGATACCAGGTCTTTTCGACAGGGGGGATTCAAATGCTCCCCTTTGGCCATACAGTTGGCCCTTCTGCCTGGAGGTGATTGTTTCCCATCTATTCAGTTTTTATACTTCATTATCTGAATGAAGAAACAGCATGCATTTTTCCAAAGGAAAGTTTAAATTAAAGAAAATAGTAAAGATTATCAAGAAAAAGCAATTTTGAATGTGTAGTTAACTCCCACATAACATGTATATGATATTTACTATTAAACCATTTTTGTAGACCCTGTAGTATTATTAGGGGATTTTTTTTTACACACATCTCCGTGAATTGGAAAATGATTTTAGTAAGGAGACACTGAGAATTTTATCAGTTTTGTATGGTTTTTATATTATTTGCTAAAATATTATTTCCATTGTATTTAAATTGTATTTTATGTTGTTGGAGGCATCGAATTGTGTCAATTGTAAACCACCTTTGGGCTGAGAAAAGCGGTATATAAATACAGTAGATAAATACATAAATTTGTTTGTTTGTTTGTTTGTTTAGACTTGTCCATCGCCACTCCCGTACAGCTCGGGGCAACTCACAACACCAGCAGGCAGTTAAAATCATATATGTGTAAGCATTGCATATACACACAAAAAACCCACAGTTAAAGCAGCATATAAAACATCACATCTAACACATATAAAACTCATTACATTAGCAACCTCAAACAGAAGAAGGTTGCACAGTGCCTGTGAAATTCAACAACCAAACACCTGTTTAAATTGCAGGGTCTTGCAGGCCTTCCTGAAGGCCAACAGACTAGGCAAGGTGCGGATCTCGGGAGGGAGGGCATTCCAGAGAGTTGGAGCAATGATGCGGAATGCTCTCCTCCTAGTTGCAGTCAGGCGAAAGTTTTTACAACTTGGGATCTCCGGGAGATTATGCTACTCAGTGGTCTGGGGGGACGCAGTGGTCTGGGGGGACGATATAGGGAGAGACGGTCCCTTAGGTACACTGGCCCCAGACCATTCAAGGCCTTAAAGGTCCACACCGACACTTTGAAGGTGATCCGGAATTCCACTGGAAGCCAGTGCAGTTCGCGCAGGATGGGAGTGATGTGGTAGCATGTTAGTAAGCCTACCAACAGCTGGGCTGCAGCATTCTGCACCAGCTTAAGTTTCCGGATCACGGACAGAGGAAGGCCAATGTAGAGAGTGTTACAGTAGTCCAATCTCAAGATGACCATGGCTTAGACCACTGTAGCTAGGTCATGGCGGTACAGGTAGAGGGCCAGCTTCCTTGCCTGGCGGAGATGGAAAAACGCTGCTCTACTGACGATGGAAATATGGGTTTCCATCATCAGTTGGGAGTCCAGAGTGACACCAAGGCTCTTAACAGCTGACGACGGACATAGTGTCGCGCCGTCCAGGGTTGGAAGCTGAACCTCACCCGTACCCAGACGGCCCAGCCACAGGATCTCCGTCTTAGACGGCACCAACCTACTGGCTCGGCCATCAAACGCAACAAGGCAACGAAATTATCGGGTACGGATTCGGGCCAGCCCTCCATCCCCAGAATGAGCTGGGTGTCATCCACATATTGGTGGCACTCCAGCCCAAAGCTACGTACCAGCTGCATCCAAATTCCTGAATAAATGAAGACACTCATGAAAATATATCCATACCTTATTTTTCAAAAAGAAGATTTGATTTTGGCAATGTGGATTCAGGTCTCACCCCTCTTATTAATGCAATGCTTACCCAAATTCCAGTTAGTGCTTTTTTATCCTCTGTTTCATAACTGCAAAACTGAATGATAGTACATTTTTTGCAGTTCTAAGGACAAATATGATACAGATTATGAAGCAGATTCATGCAGTAAACATTATTTAAGTTAACATAATAAAATTTCCTTTTAAAAATTCAAAATTTTAGTAGAATCACATTATGTATAATTTTCCTTCTCCTCTACTTGGAATGAACCATAAAATTGTCAAATACCAAATATCAAAACGAAGCTATCTTCAGTATAATATTCTTGAACTGTGTTTTTTAAGGTCAGTGCAGCTTATGGTAATGAATATGGAAAGGTTACAATTGTTTTCTTTTGCTGATTCTCCGCTGCCCCAAATGTAAAGAACAAAAAGGTCACTAAGCAATGTTCCTAAGCTAGTTTAGAATTTACTAATCTATCAATAAGGTAAATAAAGGAAAGATTAATAGTGTAAACCCTAAACACAGAAAATAAGATTACGAAAGACATTTTGGCCATAAAGCCTTATTTAGGTGACTAGAAAAATACATCCCTTACAGCAAAGAAGGAATATTATCATCACCAAATAATGATAACCCCCTAAATATTTACAAATGTAAAAAGAAAATCATAAACTAAAAGAAGTAGATCACTTAGCCTATGAAACAATGCTGCTTCTACAGTTTTCTTACCACCCTAACATAAATGAAATTGGGGAGGAAGGAATTTGAAGACCTAAAGAAACATCTAGGTAAAGGTAAAGGTTTTTCCCTGACGTTAAGTCCAGTTGTGTTCGACTCTGGGGGTTGGTGCTCATCTCCATTTCTAAGCCGAAGAACCGGCGTTGTCCATAGATGCCTCCAAGGTCATGTGGCCAGCATGACTGCATGAAGTGCCGTTACCTTCTTGAAGAAGTGTTACCTATTGATCTACTCACATTTGCATGTTTTTGAACTGCTAGGTTGGCAGAAGCTGGGGCTAACAGTGGGAGCTCACCCCACATCTACACTGTAGAATTAATACCACTCATATTGTCATGGCTCAGTGCAATGGAATCGTAAGAGTATAGCATTACAAGGGGGGTTTTTTGCATTATTTGCCAAGAAGTACTGATGCTTCACCAAAATACAAACTAAGGATAGTCAGTCTCTTGAGGAATTATGGCATCTATGTGAGTAGATTTTATAGGTTCATGTCATTTCTGGGGTCCCCTGAGAGATGCGGTCCCTTACGGAGCAGCTCCCCAAGGAGGCCACGACGGGAGGGCCGGGACTTTACCACCGACCAATTTGACCGAAAGGCCTACGCACCGGGAAACAGCCTGCCGGTGCCCTGAATTCCCTGGAACCCCCCAGACCAGCGGGACCCTGGCCAACTCGACCCTGGCCTGTATGCAGAGCTCATTGTAGAATACAACGAGCTCGCGGCCCAGATGGAGAAGTTTCGGGAGAGGTTTGGCGGCATTCTGGAGTTGACGGGCATGCCATGCCCCCAACTTCCCGGATCCCAGTCCCGGATGACGTGCCTGGTGGACCCCCATGCAGGTGGACCTCCCCACGAGCCTCAGCCGGACCCCGTGGCGACCCAGACTTCGCCTGGGACCACTCTTGGGACTTCCGCTGAGAGAGCCTGTAGGTGTATTGCTTTGGATTGCTACACGAATTACTATGAAATACAGGTAGATGTGAAGAGTTACACATAATTTTCATAGTTGTGATGTCAGGTGATGCCAAATGCAAGATCAAGAGGGAAACCCCTATTTATTAACCATGGCCATTTTGTCCGTGGTCAACAGAATTTGAACCTGGTTTTGAACCTTGGTGAGGAATACTCTGTAGTAGTTGATAACTACTAGGAGTTTAAAGGTGTTATTATCTTTTGTGGATTCCTTCTCTATCTGCCCTGAACTTTGTCAGTCAGTCAGTAGCCTTTATTTCGGTCAACAAACCATCGGCTAAGTCAGGTGAAAGTAGAACAATAGAATACAACATTTAAGAGAACAAGTTCAATCAGGGTTTCTCAGAAAACTATTTGCTGTTCCCAATTGTGTTCCATCTGCGGTCTTAAGATTGGAATCAGGAACAGCCTCTCTCGAATCACTAGCTTGGAGAAGGGCCCTAGGATACTGGATGGAGAGTATGTACAAAGGGCCGGAAGCGGGCTATACATATTTGATTCAAGAAGACCTCTTTAAATCCCACCAAATCAAAGCATTAAATCAGAAACTTAGGCAGATGGGCCTCTCAGAGAACATTCTGAGCAGTCTTGAGCATAAAAAGAAAATGCAGACCTTAGCAGAACGAATCAGTGACATAGACAAACAGGCCTCAATGACTCCGGCATGCTCCACATGCTCTCCACTAAATTTAGGCCTAACATTTAATCCTTTGGGATGTGCCAAATACTTAGAAAATTTAAATATCCCAAAATTTCATCTTGCTTTCAGTTGGGGCAGATTTAATGCCCTCAAATCAGCCATACTAGAAGGTAGATACAAAGGGACTGATTATGAACACAGAGTTTGCCCTTGCGGGGAGGGTAAAATAGAAACTGTAATACATGTACTTTTTATTTGCACAATTTACAGGGATGATAGACTAAGGTTAATATCCCCTCTACTCACCAAATGGCCAGGAAGAACCCTAAATTGGTACTGTACTTATTTACTGTCTGATCTTGACAAAAGGGTAACGGAACAGGTGGCCAAAAAGCAAAAAGCCGCAAATGCTTCATTAATAACCTGAACTTTGTATGAATTGCAATGCACTTTTCATCCTCCACTGGAGGCATCTGTCGTCAGTGACTTCCAGCTGGTGTGAGTTATAGGTGTGTCCTATATAGTGGCTGTGGAGCCACTATTCTAGCCTAAAAGAAATTGAAGAACACACACACAATATTTACTAGTAAGTTCTATATTGATCTGGAAACAATAAAAAACTATTATTGTATACATAGTGTACTTACTAAGGAAAAGAACATTTATTATAGGTGCCATGAGGCCTGGTTAATGGCTTACTTGTACAGCTGATATGGTCTGTTTACTTGTGACAGATCACAGTAAACCAGCAATCTTGAAAGTTTTGTCCTGCTGGGAAAATGCTCATACGCTCATTAAGTCATATGAGCCTCAATGAAAGCAAAGATTCTACTGAGAGCAAGATGCAATTCCCTACCTACCCTTCTTAGATTCACAACAGGTCTAGCGTGTAAAGCAGCTGGAAAGCTATTACACATAGTAGAGGAGATTGCCTTTGGTTTCAGCTAGAGACCGTTTTCTGCATGCAGAAAGATTGAAGATTCCCATAGATAACTATTGCAAAAACTTGAGAAGTCATCAACAGCCTGAAAGGGAAAGCAGTAAACTGGTATGACATTTTCTGACCCAAAATATGGAGAATCTGTGGTTTGGATAGATGTTTCTAAGTATGAGGAAGCATAGTTAGCAGTTGACTTTATAGAATTGCTGAGTGAGCATCTAAGAGCTGACATAAAAGTTCAAAGCTGAGTCCATGAAATATTTACAATTAAATTCTGTCCTTCCACCATCCCCATGCCCCACTGATTTAGTTGGGGACTTCTTTGGAGAAAATACTGTGTTTCTTCAAAAGAGGAGGAGACTGTTGAGAACTGCAAATTACAAGAGGGAAAAAAGTGAATTCTGTGATTTGTTTCTGCTCCATGATGGACAACATCTGTGGTGGCAGTGGCTTGTTATTCATCTACCTAGAGAAAATAAACTAGATCAGGTGGCTGTTAGGAATTGTGGGAGTTGAAGTCCAAAATACCTGGAGGGCCAAAGTTTGCCCATTCCTGAACTAAATAATAAAATAAAAGAAAGATAAAATAAAGTTGCAGAAATGGGGAAGCAGAAATATAATAAATGTTGAGTGGCTGGTGGAAGTAGGGTGAGAGGATACTTGTTGTTGTTGTAGACAGAGGCATAGAATGGAAGCAAAGCCCAAACAATCTTATTGAGGTAAGGTCAACAAGCTCAGGGTCATAAATGCCAATTACCAGAATTCTTGGAAAGCAGCAGAATAGTTAAAAGTCCAGCCCAGAATCCAAAAAACACTGTTCAAACAAACAATGTTAGAGCCAGAATTCAGATGACCAGAAGTCGAGGCCAGAAGTCTTTGAATAGCAAACCAAAAAGCAGCAAAGTCAGGTCCCAAGGCATGAGCAAAGAGGTATGGGGCTCAAGGCAGGCAACAACATTGTCTTGAGATCTTGTCTGCCACTTGATTACCGATTGTCATTGAGACCTGCTATACCCTGCCTGATCTTTCCTATGCTGTAGAGGTGTAGGTATGATTAACACTTCTGTAGCTTGCTCAGAACTGCTTGCTTCAGGCTGCTGAGGAGAGTTTGTTGAAGGCAGTGGCTGAGCTAGGCTGGGCAGACTGCTGAGAACTGCTGACCTCCTTCTCAACTCTGCTGGCCCTTCAAGCAACTCCTCATCCTCACTATCTGAGCTGGACATGACAACTGGCTCCTGACACATGTTTTGAGATGTATCTTTGTTTCTCAGGCACTGAAGAAGACAAACATTTATGTCTAGAAATGTAAAGACCAAGTCACAGGAGCAGAAAAGACAGGTAGAGGATGAAACGATGCAACATCTCTAATACTCCTGGTTGTATTAGATGGCTTTTGAGCAATTTTAAACTGTTTAAAACCAAGTTCTGTTTTGTGTTTTTACTTTCTCCCTCCCCACTTCTATTTTCCTCATTATAAGCATAAAGTATTGGCAAACAATTTGCTCATAAAACAACTAAAACTGCACAATTTTAATGTCAAAACTTTACCCCATTCAGGAAATATCCAGCCATTTTGCAAAATTCTGATTTGTTTGAAATTTGTGTGCTGCCTTGACTCACAGACAATACTAATTTAAATGACAGCCCCATGGTCTGATGTTATTGCTACCAAGAGTAAATAGCATAACATCACAACTGGACAGAAATTGCTATGAATGTTGATGGAGTTTTCAGAAGGCCAGGTGTATTCTTCTCAAAATTATCTGATTTTTGAGAAACTGTGGGAGAGCGATCAAAAAACAGCAGGGAAGACAAAGGGGGAATGGAGTGTATTTTTTAAACACTAGGCAAACGTCAATTGACTTCCAATTGACAGATTCAAACTGACCTAAAATGTTATCAACAGATGACAAGATACCCAATGAGGCACACAAATGTTTCTAAAACAAAATCCTTGGCCTAATTTGACTTTCTGTCAGTATTTCAGTCAACTATATAGCTACTGTGTATTTTATGGAAGATGCCACCAAGTAATTTTATCTTTCCCTGCAAGGCAGAATCTTGAATGCAATCCCCTGAGAAAGGTTTACATTTTGACTATCTATTCACCTATACAATATGTGTAACAACAAGTGTTCACAGTGACAGCCACAGAAACAATAGAAGTGTGAAAACAATTTTGGAAAATTTCATAATTAACCCATCACAGAAAAGAGTTTCAACTAGTCATTTTGGATTTTAGGAGAGCTGACTTCCAAAAAATGAAGGAAATACTGAGCAGCATTCCGTGGACACAAATACTAAAAGACAAGAGAGTTACAGATGGATGGGAGTTTTTCAAGAGTGAAATACTCAAGGCGCAATTGCAAACAGTTCCAACAAAGAGAAAAAAAATAGGACAAGAGCAAAGAAGCCAGAATGCAAGGAAAAGGTCCACAATGCTAAAGCACAAAATGAGCTCAGGCTTGCCAGGGAAATTCAAAACAATAAAAAGGGCTTCTTTTCGTATGTCAGTAGATAAAGGAAAAACAAGGAGGCAATAGGGCCTCTTCGAAGAGAAGATGGGGCAATGCTGACAAGGGATAGGGAAAACTACTCAATGCCTTCCTTGCCTCGGTCTTCTCACAGAAAGAAAGTCATCTTCAACCTCAGCAAGATGGAGATGATGAGGGATTAGAGGACATCCAACCCCAAATTGGGAAACAAGTTGTCCAGGAATACCTGGCTGCTCTAAATGCATTCAAGTCCCCAGGGCCACATCAACTACACCCAAGAGTATTGAAGGAATTAGCAGAAGTCATCTTGGAATTGGCAATCATCTTTGAGGACACGGAACAATGGCTTCAAACTACAAGAAAGGAGATTCCACCTGAACATTAGGAAGAAGTTCCTGACTGTGAGAGCTGTTCAGCGGTGGAACTCTCTGCCCCGGAGTGTGGTTGAGGTTCCATTTTTGGAAGCTTTTAAACAAAGGCTGGATGGTCAGGGATGCAGGGGGTTGGACTGGATGGCCCATGAGGTCTCTTCCTACTTATGATTCTACGATGCATAAAGCTCAGTAGGTCAATGCAGAATCAACAGAGTTTGCAAACAGAGGGAAAATAAAGTTCACACTGCATTCTGTTATTTGTTCTTGCTTATGATCCATTTCCTTAGAAACACTTTTGATTTTTACCCACTCCTCACAAAAGTTTGTATCTGAAAAGGAAAAGGTGAGAGATTTTTTTTCTGGGGGATTAAACTCTCTCACCAACTTCCTGTTCAGCCGACCAGGCTTTCTTTTTGGTTAAACAAAGCTTCTTTATATGTATTTAATGTAGTGAAATTATAACCTCGGGACTGGTCCAATGTTCTATGTTTTATGTTTGTCTATGTCTGATGTGTATTGGGTTTGAATCTATAAAGATAAAGGTTTTCCCCTGACATTAAGTCCAGTCATGTTCAACTCTGGGGGGTTGGTGCTCATCTCCATTTCTAAGCTGAAGAGCCAGCGTTGTCCGTAGACACCGTCAATATCATATGGCTGGCGTGACTACATGGAGTGCCTTTACCTTCCTGCAGAAGCGGTATGTATTGATTTACTCACATTTTGCATATTTTTGAACTGCTAGGCTGGCAGAACTGCCGGTCTGAGTCCCTCGATAGAGGTGAGAAGGTCGGGGTGCAAAAGTTTTAGATAAATAAATAAATAACAATGGGAGACCACTGTCACACCCCAGCATGGTCCCCAATCTGCTTCTTTGGTCAAACCAGACCACAGCCATGTTAATGCATTCAGGCCTGCTAGGCCAAAAGACAAGCCGCAGCCAGGCTGTGTTTGCAACTACTCCCAGGTCATTCCCTGTTCAAGGCTAAGTAAAGTTCATCTCCCTTTCGGCTCGATAAGCGGAGATGGGATGACTCCCTTCTCCTACCCAGGTGCCAATGCTAATTGGCATCACATACCATTCTCATGTGAAAAGCCTAGAGAGAGGCCAGCTGGGATCTGTTTTGGGAACTGATTTTCGATGTAGTTGCGTTGAAAGGATCAAAGACTTGGAAACCTACTTAAGTTGAACACCAGCAATGGAGACTTATCCTTCATCAACGTTCAGAACTACACTACGCTTTCCACGGAACCTCGCCTGGGCCTTGGGGCTTTCCAGCTTCTAAAGACTCTGCTTGCCAAGCCTTGCTTCACGTCCCTTCCATTGGATTTAGCCCGTTTGGGGCAAAGAGACTCTTCTACCTTGTTCCTGATTGCCAAAAGACTATAGTTACTTCCTGCTTCCTTATAGACAATTTGCTGCTACCTATTGTTGCTCTGAAGGCCTCAATAGACTATATTTCCTAGCCTCTTTCCTTTAACCATTTATTCTAAATAAAGCATTTAACCTTTGCCAAGTGTCAAGTGGGTTTACTGAGGGGCACCAGGGCTACGGTGCAACAGCCACCCTGTCTTTTAATCTATAGGTATATGTTATTTTAGATATGTGATGTATTTTACATTTTATGTGAGTCACTGAATTTTAGAAAAAGTATCCAAACACTGGATTCACTTAAAGGATATTGTATTCAATAATTACTCCTGAGGAGTTGCAGGCAAATCAACATATCAACCCCAATTGGGTGCCTTAAATACAACCAGGTTTCAATCCCTTATAATTAGAATATCCATGTAAACAAAATAAGTTCCCAGTTCCTGGGTGGGATGAAAAGGCCAGAAGACTTAGCAGACACCACCTGAGAAACCAACTCTTCACATTGGGGACGCTACGAAGCCCAGGATTGGGGTTTGACGGTGTGCCGGCCTTCCATTTCCCATTGGATTACAAATACCCATCGGGGTTGGATTATAAATACCCATTGGGGTTTAGAAAACTTACTTTGCGGCGTTACTCCACCTTTTCATCCCACCCAGGAACTGGGAACTTATTTTGTTTACATGGATATTTTAATTATAAGGGATTGAAACATGGTTGTATTTAAGGCACCCAATTGGGGTTGATATGTTGATTTGCCTGCAACTCCTCAGGAGTAATTATTGAATACAATATCCTTTAAGTGAATCCAGTGTTTGGATACTTTTTCTTTGGTTCTACAGTGACCACACCCGTTGTGTTATATTGTACCAGTCACTGAATTTTGTCATTTATCTTGATGTGAAACACTCCGAGTCCCTTCAGGGTTGAGATAATTATTTTAAAATTATTTATTTAAAAAAATTGTACACCAATCTTCTCGCCTCCATAGAGGAACTCAGACCGGCTTACAGCAAAATGCTGTCTCTTCCTCACGAGGAAATGGCAAATCAACTTCATTTTATTTCCTCCAAAGACATCACCCTCAGTCCTTCCTCCACTGCATATCGCATTTTAATTAGAATGAAAGCTCAGACTGAAAAATTCAAATCTAGAGAACTTAATGGAGAAAGTTAGGAATTTGTTCTTTCAAATGCTCTCCATTTGAACTTTACATAGAGAAGGAAGTGATATCTGGAACTGGGGAGAAATAGCCATCTTAGTACTATAAATTACCATTTCTAGTGTATATAGCAAGGAATTTCATTTTTAAAAAAAACTTTAGCTACAATGATAGATTTTAGGCTCTAATCACTTAGCCACTGCCTCTGACCATAGTAACGCAATAATACTATCCAGCTGAGTTAAGTCTCTGAAGATCATTAGAAATGAGTACCAATAAACATACACACCACCATCAGATTAGCAGACAAACTGGTAACCATGGCAACTATGGGTCAAGAGAGCTCGCCTGCATTCAACATTAGTTTTTTTATAAAAAAAAAAAATCCCCGAGTCTCCTTGGAGTCAGTCCTGTGAAACACAAGTGCTTGCAGCTCTCTAATCTACGTCTGCCTTTGAAAACCCATCCAGCGCACGCTGAAGCTGAGCCAATTAACTGGGACAGAATTGGAGGAATGGCAGAGAATCTGGCAAGCCTGTGTTTACCAATTAGCCCCCTCCTCCCTCCCCAGCAATCCAGATCTTGCCCACCACGCCACACAATAAAAGCAGGACGCTGCATAGGAAACTGCTAATTGCATTTTCAGGCACACACCGCTACAAGGTGAAACTAATCATACACATGATAACTGAGTTTTGCCACCTACTGGGCCTCAGGACTACAGCTCACTAATCTGTTTTAAAGCAGCCCCTGAATCTCTCTCTCTCTCCCTGCCCCCATCTCTCTCTGCATTATGTGCATCCTTTTTTTTGTCTAAATCAATGATGTCAGTAATTTTTGCAACCAAGATCACAGTCCACATTACAAGGTTGTGATTCCCTAAGTGGCTGAATAATATTGTTGTGCATAAAAATAACCAATGGAAATCCAGCACATTCTTATTTTAGTACTTTTTCACTAAAGGCAGTCTAGATTAGGCTTGTGCAATCTGTGTCCCAGCTTTCGGTGGGGCCCTGATACATTTTTTGGAAATTGGGAGGACATATATCTGTTTTTGATCTGGGGTGTTGAAAGATCCATTTTCTATCAGCCCATTATTTGAGGGGGGGCAATCATTTTAGGCATTTCAGCTCTACTCTAGAGGAGAGGCACTCAGCTGCAGGCAGGTGTGCACTTTAAGGAGGAGGCTTCTTGCCAGTTTCTTGTTTAAAAACAATGGTTTTGGATTTCCCAACAGGAAATCCCAATTGGATGCCCCCCTGTGAGGGTCTTCCTCCAGGGGCAAACCAAGAATGGGCAACTTGGAAGTCTCTGAACAGACTCAGAAGTGGAGTGGGCTGTTCACCACCCTGGAATCCTATGCAGACTTTATTTACATGACTTTGGACTGATACTATAATATATTCCGGATTATACGGATTTGAACTTTCAAGGTTGGATACTGGTCATGTAATGTTATCTCGTTATTTACGGACTAGAATATTTGCATAGGTTTCTGCATGTGAATCGTTCTGTCCCCTGTATCTCTAATATATGTTTTGATATAGAAATATTGCCTTAGTGTAATAGTTTGGCAGATCAAAAGACAACCTGGTAAATGGCACTACCTAAAAGAATCCCATACCTTGTGTGACTGTGGAGCAGAACAGACAACTCCACATCTGTATGCTTGTCCACTGTGCCCTGTCTCATGTACAGAGGAGGAATTGTTGGAGAATACAGACAATGCCGTTGCTGTTGTCCGTTTTTAATCAAAAGATATTTAGCCACCTGCGCGCCTTCTATTTTTATCAGTTTTATATTAATTTATGCAATGCTTTTGATATGAAATAAATAAATAAATAAACCAGTTTCTTACTCCAGAGGAGGCACTTGACTGCAGATAGGCACACACACTTTCTGGGCCTGCATGCAACATGCACTTTCCAAGGCAAGGAGGCAAGTTTACTCCAGAGAAGGTGCTTGGCTGCAGGAAGGTGCATACGCTTTCTGGGCCTGCATGCCACATGCACTTTCCAAGGCAAGGAGGCACGTTTACTCCAGAGAAGGCGCTTGGCTGCAGGGCCTGCATGCCACATGCACTTTCCAAGGCAAGGAGGCACGTTTACTCCAGAGAAGGCGCTTGGCTGCAGGCAGGTGCACACACTTTCTGGGCCTGCATGCCACACACACTCCAAGGCAAGGAGGCTGCTTACGAAAAGCAGGCAAGAAGCAGGGATCGACTCCCGCTTGCTTTCGTGTCAAGCTATTTTCGTACCAGGAGGGGGCTTCCCATTACGTGCTCCTGAAGGTAACAAAAGTAATGAAAGAACAGGTGTAATGAAGGAAAACAGATCTATGCACAACTCTATATATCTCACTATAAATATCTACATATTAAAAGAAATACACGTGCATCTACAGATGCTTGTATTCTGTGATAATAATCAATAAACACCTATTGATTATCTAAAGGATTTGCAAGTATATTACCATTTCATATCCAAGATTCTGAGATTCTATTTTGCTGGTTTCTTTAAGATTAGACTCATTTTGGCTTCTAAACTGTTGCTCAAAACCATGCTAGGATAGCGACATATGAATATCCCACATGAATAAAATCTGATATTTAAGTCAGAAAGACTGATCTTTGACAAAGTGGAGGAAGGCAGAATACATTAACCTATCCTATTACACATTTTTTATTCTCCATCAATATATGGCAAATGTGCATTTACATACTTCCAAATGGTCAGATGTTCTCTTTCCTTCCCCCCCCCCCCCACACAGTCAAATGCTTCGATGCTAGAATTATATTCAGCTGCATGAAAAATATTGATTCGTGCTACACAGAAAAATGGGATTCTTAATCAACTCCTTGAATATAAGATATGGTGTTGCAGAATTCAAATCTACACAGGGAATTCCTCAAATATTAATGGTAGGTTACATACCTGTGACCATCTTTCTTCGAGTGGTGCTCTGTGAATTCACACATGTGAAGTGACTGCGTCAGCGCAGGCCCCAACGGAAACTTCCCAAGTTTAAACTTTTCAATTTTTGGCGGTAACCCCACCCAGTCTCCAGCAGGATATAAAAGGCACCCCGCACGCACACCCCGCAATTCCTACACTGCAAGGCAGCGGGAAAGGAGGAGGTTTGTAAGAGAGGAGGCTGGGCGGGTTTGTGTGAATTCACAGAGCACCACTCGAAGAAAGATGGTCACAGGTATGTAACCTACCATTTTTCTCCGTGGTCTCTGTGAATGCACACATGTAGAGACTAGCAAGCTAAGGTCCCGGAGGCGGGAAGAACAAACTGAAGGACTTGAAGGACCAAAAACCTGATTCATTGCGAAAAAACAGCAAGAATAAAGAACAGGACATACTGTCCAAGTGTTAATGGGGCAAAGCACCCCTAAGCCCAACAGGGCAATCAGTTCAATATGAACAATAGCATACCCACACTTTTGTTGTTGACATAGCGAGAAAGTTCCGATGCGAGCCTTGCGGCAGAAAAAAAAACAATTGCAGAGTGTGCGCTACGGATGCCTTTTATGCCCTGCCAGGGACTGGGTGAGGTTACCACCAAAACTGTTCCAATTTGGAAATGACTCTATCATCCCATGTTACCAGTTGCTTTTAAGACAGGCATGGGTAAACTTCGGCCATCCAGGTGTTTTGGACTTCAACTTGCACAATTCCTAACAGCTTCAAGTCCTGCCCTTTCCCCCATCAGCCACTTAAGAAGGGGCCACAGTGACGCAGTGGGTTAAACCATTAAGCTGCAGAACTTCCTGACCGGAAGGTCGGTGGTTCGAATCTGTGGGATGGGGTGAGCTCCCATTGGTAGCCCCAGCTTCTGCCAACCTAGCAGTTCAAAAACATACAAATGTGAGTAGATCAACAGGTACTGCTTCGATAGGAAAATAATAGCACTCCATGCAGTCATGCTGGCCAAATAACCTTGGAGGTGTCTACGGACAACGCTGGCTCTTTGACTTAGAAATGGAAATGAGCATGTGCACACACCCCAGTTGGACTTGTCTGGACTTAATGTCAAGGGAAAACCTTAAGCAGGAAAGAGACAAGAGGATTGGGAAGACTCTTGCCCTTCCCAGTAGGCTGAGGAAAAAGCAAATTGCACTTCCTGCTGGTGTCTGCTTCCTCATTTCTAACTTTTGCCAGCTTGACCATGTCTTGATTTTCATCTGTAAAATTTGGGCCAATATCTTATTGGTATCTAGAATCTAGTTTATCTGAACTTGGAATCTCCAAAGGACATGATCAATATTATGGAACAGAGCAAAGGCCTATCCAGTTGATGGCCAATCTGCACCACAATAAATATGTAAATTAATCCATCAAACGGCATGTGACGTTCACTCCTTTTCAAAGCAGTCTCAGATCTCCTAATTGTCTGAGAGTTGTAACTACAGATAAAAGGAACACATTTCTAATCTAAGTTTTTAATAAACCTCCAGTTGTTATATTTTTCATGTGTTTCATGTCTCTAGTTAGAGGTCAGATTGACCAGGGAAGGGAAAAGGATTGGCACCATTTCTCCCATATCACTCCACTTGTCTGCAATGCTTTATCGCAATCCAAAATCAGTGGCAAACCATGCAGTTTACATAGAGGTTTAGCCAGGTTCAGTCTTCTTGCTAAAATAGAATGATGTAGGAGGCAATACATCAAACTCCTTTGTGATTGCCTTCGGAATCTAATGCAACAGTCAAACATGGTATTAGATGAAAGTGAACATTGGAACAGCTCAGACGACGATTTATGGACAATGAGACTAACAATGATGGCATTAGTTTCATAAGTTTTATTGAATGTATTTTTAATTCTGTTAATTGTATATTGTTAGGCATCAAATTGCTGCCTGGTTGTAAGCCGTCTTGCGCCACCTTCGGGTTTGAGAAAGGCAGGCTAGAAATATTGTAAATATATAAATAAATAAGCAGGAGAGCCACATCCCAAATAGACAAAAACAGATGCAACATTCATATAATCTGATCATAAGACAGATTCTTATATTATATTTCCCATTGCTAACAGTTGCAACATTATGTAACCTTAACGACACAGGGCTGAAAATTAGGCTGACTTCTCATGTTATGTATTGGCAATATGCTGTTTGTTTAAAAGGCTTTAAGCGTTAATGAGCATGACAAGATCAGATTATCAATGTGAGAAGCTAATAGAAAACAGCCCCAGAGAAAAGAAATAATTACATGACTGGGTCTTATGGAGTAATGAAATGCAACCAGTCATTTAAATCCAGGAGAGAATTCCCTCTTCCACGCCTGCTTTCTTCCATTCCCCACTGTCTCCACTGTCCTATTGTCTTTGTTGGAGAGTAGGAGTGATTATTATTGACAATTTATATGGCATTTCGATGTCAATAGCATTTTGAGGGGAAAGCTTCTTTCAAAAAATCCTGTGCTGCTATCACCGCTTCAGTATGCCAAATGCATATCATGCTGTGAGCCATCACAGCAGTACACTAGTATTGATTTAGGTAGAGACCAGAGGCCTGGCAAAGATAGACAGGGCACAGTATGCTTTCTAATGCTTATGCATTATTTAGCTTTTATGGTTTCATCTAATGTTAGTGCACATATAGATTTTTAAAATGTCAGAATTCATGTTCTATAGGCAGTATAGGTATAGGAAATGAGAGATGGGCATCTCACAACTTGCCTGAACAACCGTTCTGAATGTTATCTTGGGTTGGTCTTGAATAATGTTTTTCAGAAAAAGCTAGTGTCAAACTGTAGAGCCAAACCCAAACAGAACAAGCAGATTTCTTTATTATCACCAACATTACCATTGTTGTCACAGTAGCAGTA
Source organism: Anolis apletophallus (assembly GCA_030556195.1). Classification (NCBI taxonomy): domain Eukaryota; kingdom Metazoa; phylum Chordata; class Lepidosauria; order Squamata; family Anolidae; genus Anolis; species Anolis apletophallus. The sequence continues at coordinate 18,856,551 of JARBWK010000008.1, forward strand.
GTAAATAATTGAAATTGGTGGAGTTGAGGGAAGGGGGAGAAGAAAAAAAGAAACACAACGGGAAAATTCAATTCAAGCTGAATTTGCTGGAAAAATCATGCCCCCAAGCACTGTATTATGTTGGGTTGTTGTGAGTTTTCCGGGCTCATGTTCTAGAAGCATTCTCTCCTGACGTTTCTCCTGCATCTATGGCAGGCATCCTCCGAGGTTGTGAGGTCTGTTAGAAACTAGGAAAATGGGGTTTATATATCTGTGAAATGTCCAGGGCGGGAGAAAGAACTCATGTCTGTTTGAGGTAGTTGTAAATGTTTCAATTGGCCACCTTGATTAGTATTTTATAGCCTAGCAGTTTCCAGGTCTAGCTTCTTACTGCCTGGGAGAATCCTTTGTTGGGAGGTGATTAGCTGGCCCTGATTTATCTTGTCTAGAATTTGCCTGTCTTTGTTTACTGTTATGATTTTAGAAGTTTAAAAAACTACTGGTATCCAGATTTTGTTCGTTTTCATGGTTTCCTCCTTTCTGTTTAAATTTATTTATTTATTATTTAGAACTTTTATATCCCGATCTTCTCGACCTCTGTAGAGGGACTCAGACCGGCAGACAGCAAAAATTCAATGCTAACATTAAAAATCAAAAACATCATAAATCAACAATAAAATTACCAGATACATATAAAATAAATTACATAAAAAGCCGTTCGCCAAGGTAAAATGATGTCCAACTCAGTCCATATATTCAATCCATATATTGTGGTCAATAACTTTAGTTGATTACCGATCTCCGCCATCATTCTGCAAAAGCTTCATTCCACAGCCAAGTTTTCACTAGCTTCCTAAAGGTCAGGAGGGAGGGGGCAGATCTAATTTCATTTGGGAGGGAATTCTGCAGCCGGGGAGCCACCACAGAAAATACCCTGTCTCTCATCCCTACCCCACATGCTTGTGGATCTCAGTGGCTTATCTGTATAGTTGAACATGGTGTAACAACATGTTCCAGCATTTCTGTGTTCTCAAATAATATGCTTTGTCCAGGTTGGTTCATCAAGTTCTCTGCTATGGATGACTTCTCTGGTTGAAGTTGTCTGCAGTTCCTTTCACATTCCTTGATTTATGTTTGGGCCTTGCTGCGTTTGGTGGTCTCTATGTAGGCTTGTCCACAGTTGCAAAATATATGGTAGGCTCCTGCAGAGGTGAGAGGATCCCTCTTGTTCTCTGCTGAACGTAGCATTTGTTGGATTTTCTTAGTGTGTCTATAGGTAGTTTGTAGGTTGTGTTTCTTTCATCAGCTGTTTTTAAAATTGGAAGACTATGCCTCAAAAATAGTAGGAGGTGGAGGAGAACAGGAAGGTAATTTATTCTGCTGCTCTATAGAGTTGTAGGTGACCCTCAATGATGCTTCTACAAGATTGTGTCCATGTGCGATGCTTAATTTCTCATCATAAAATATCATAGTGGCCATTTACAAAGGGAAAGATTGAGCAGCGGTCCTCAACCTAAGACCCATGGGCTGGATACGACCCTCCAAGGCCCCTGTCCCTAACTTTAGACTTAAGGTCGCCTTAAGTCTGAAACTGAAGTCACAGCACAACAGCAATCCTAATTAGCTTGATTATCTCATCAGACAAAGGCAGGCCCACCCTTCCCATGGACATACTAGCAAGTCTATGTTAGTTAAAATTGTTCTTAATATTCTTTCATTTCTTTTTTGCACTACAAATAAGATACGTGCAGTGTTTTTTTCCATTCATGTTTTTTCAAACTATAGCCCAGCCTCCCAACAGTCTGAGGGTGAAACATAAAAAGTTAGAGGACTCCTGATGTAGAGAGATCAGCAGGGGTGCTTCCAGACAGCACTAAATCACAAATTTTAAACAGGGGCAAAAAAAAACCTAGGGACTTCAGAAGAGATCCACATAAAGACCTGTTGGTCTTGGTAATTCTGCTTCCGTTGTCCAGACTTGATGTTTTGTTGCAAGATTTAGAGGCTCCCAAGATGCCCGCCACAAGACTTCCACCGGAAAATTCATTTTTTTAAAACCCCTCAAGATGTGGACAGGTGGATATGCAGAGAATCAATGCAGCAAATCACTGCAAAAATTCCACTTTGTCCTGGCCAGAGAAACAGTGCCCTCTAGATGATTCATGAACTTTCTGGCACACAAAGTTCTTGCCTTCTATTCAAGGGTTGCCTTCTTTTTAGGAACTGACCATTCAGGAACAGACTTCAAAAACCCAGGAACAAATCCAGATTTAAAAATCTATGATTTGATTGCAGGGACATACAGACATGCAAAGATCTGCATATTAAGCTTAAAACCACAATATTCCTGTACCTGGAAATCTCACGGTTTTTGCCTTTTGTAGCAATTGCTTCCGCGTTTAAAGGGAACAGCATCTGGCCACCCTCCTGTTTGCTGTGGAAGCTCCTGGGATAAAAGTACTGTCTGGACAGGCCTCAGATCTTCAGATTAGACATGTATAGTTTAGTTTCATCATGGCTTATAGCAGTGTTTCTCAACCTGGAGGTCAGGACCCCTGGGGAGGTGACGGGAGGTGTTAGATGGGTTACCAAAGACCAGAAAACACAGTATTTTCTTTTTTTTCTTTTTTTGTTTTATATGATTTTTATTGAGTTGTTTTACATTCTGTGATAAAAGTCATATAGATGAACAAATAAGAGATGTAATAGAAAAGACCCAAAGGAAAGAAAATGAGGGTATTTTCTGTTGGTCATGGGGGTTGTGTGTGAGATATTTGGCCCAATTCTATCATTGCTCTTTGATTGTAGGTGAACTATAAATCCCAGCAACTACAACTCGCAAATGTCAAGGTCTATTTTCCCCAAACTCCACCGGTGTTCACATTTGGACATATTGAGTATTCATGCTAAATTTGGTCCAGAGCCATCATTGTTTGAGACAACAGTGCTGTCTGGGTGTAGGCGAACTACAACTCCAGAACTCAAGGCCAATGCCCATCAAACCCTTCCAGTATTTTCTGTTGGTCATGGAATTCTGTATGCCAAGTTTGGTTCAATTCCATCATTGGCAGAGTTCAGAATGCTCTTTGATTGTAAATGAACTATAAATCCCAGCAACTCCCAAATGACCAAATCAATCCCCCCTCCCCACAATTCCACCAGTATTCAAATCTGGGCATATCGGGTATTTGTGCCAAATTTGGTCCAGTGAATGAAAACAGTAGAACAATATCAGTTATGAAGTAGCAATGAAAATAATTTTATGGTTGGCAGTCACCACAAGAGGAACTGTATTAAGGGGTCGCGGCATTAGGAAGGTTGAGAACCACTGGCTTATAGATTTGGTGACTCAAAACAGCCATTGGTGTCTGCATACCATTCCTGGCTTGAACTTTGCCACTCAAATTTATACCCTAGCTCTCTATGATAAACTGCAGTTTAGAAATAAAAATATGTACCATAAGACTCTGTGTGAGAGAAAATGAGTGTGTCTGGGTTGGGTATATCATCAAATAACATCAGTCATTCACTAAGGAATATTTCACCACCACTGCTATTTATAATGGTCACCCTGGGTATGTCTTTTTTTAGTCAAATGAAAGCAGCTTTGACTTTGGCATGTTGTGGTTGCTCCCAGGGAAGAGCAGAAATATAAGGAGATGGCACCTTTTCTTTTGAATTGAGAGCAATGAAGTAAACCTTTCCCATCACATTTCCCCTTGAGATCGGAAACTGTTCAAGAAAAACCCAATTATATATGTTCCACATCAACTTTTAAAGTCTTAAAATATTAAAATATTGTTAATGCATGAACAGAAAGAATGATGCCTACTTTTTACTTTAGAGAATATAGATAAAAGGCAGGTATGGCGTGTGTTTTTCTCTCTTTTTCTGTTGGGCGCCCCTTCAGCCAGCTGCTTTTGCGTTCCAGGCAATGTTTCATCTCAATTGGAGGTGACGATTCATTTGTTAAAGAAAAGAGGTTAAGAGGCACTAAATAAAGTTGACAGATAGTTCCACAACATAAACTATTCTGAAAAAGAAATGTGCAGAAAACAAAAGATGATGACACTGTTTACAGTCACAATATTTAAAATGTATTAATTAAACTCAGAGCTAAACTACAAAAGGGAGAGGTGCTTTGAAGCTTGGAAGTTCTGAATTCCACAGGAAGCTTTGAAGTTTCTTAGCTGCCTTTGTTTCTCACTCATAATACATGAGGACACTATGCAACGGTGAAGCTTTAACTACCGAGAGGCTATTATCTATTGGTTCCACCATTAATGAGAAACTAAACCTAAAACTGAAGAGCAGGAGTAAGGCTTATGTACCATTTGAAGCACAAGGCAGGATTCTGATTATCTAGCACACTGTTTCTCAACCTGGGGGTTGGAACCCCTGGGGAGTTGCAAGGGGGTGTCAGAGGGGTCGCCAAAGATCATAGGAAAACACAGTATTTTCTATTGGTCATGGGCGGTTCTGTGTGGAAAATTTGCCCAAATTCTATCATTGTTGGAGTACAGAATGCACTTTGATTGTAGGTGAACTATAAATCCCAGCAACTACAACTCCCAAATGTCAAGGTCTATTTTCCCCAAACTCCACCAGTGATCACATTTGGGCATATTGAGTATACCTGCCAAGTTTGGTCCAGATCCATCCTTGTTTGAGTCCACAGTGCTCTCTGGATATAAGTGAACTACAACTCCAAAACTCAAGATCAGTGCCCACCAAACCCTTCCAGTATTTTCTGTTGGTCATGGGAGTTCTGTGTGCCAAGATTGGTTCAATTCCACTGTTAGTGGAGTTCAGGATGCTCTTTGACTGTAGATGAACTATAAATCCCAGCAACTACAACTCCCAAATGACAAAATCAACCCTCACCCAACCCATATCCACAGTGCTCTCTGGATGTAGGTGAACTACAACTTCAAGACTCAAAGTCAATGCCAACCAAACCCATCCAGTATCTTCTACTGGTCATAAATAAAACTTGGGTTCCAAGGTTTTTTTATTTATTTATTTCCAATATTTCTATCCCGCCCTTCTCAACCTCCAAGGGTTTAATTCTATCTTTGGTGGAGTTCAGAATGCTCTTTGATTGCAGGTTAACTACAAATCTCAGCAACTACAACTCCCAAATGACAAAATCAAGCCCTCCCCAGCCCCACCATATTCAAATTTGGGTGTATTGGGTATTTGTACCAAATTTGGTCCAGTGAATGAAAATACATCCTGCATATAGAATACTTACATTACAATTCATAACAAAATTACAGTTATGAAGTAGCAATGAAAATAATTTTATGGTTAGGGGTCACCACAACATGTGGAACTGTATTAAGGGGTTGCAAAATTGGGAAGTTTAAGAAACACTGATCTAGCAAATGACATTTACACTAGAGGCTATTATCAGATTGGTGATTTTATTACAAGGGTGACTAAATATATTTTTGCATACACTGGCATTCTGCCGCATGGAATTCTCCCTTTCTCAATTTCATATGTTTTTTTTATTGTGTCAGAAGCGATTTGACAAACTGCAAGTTGCTTCTGGTGTGAGAGAATTGGCCATCTGCAGAAATGTTGCCCAGGAGACAGCCAGATAGATGTGTTACCATCCTGTGGGAGGCTTCTCTTATCCCCTGCATGCGAAGCTAGAGCTGACAGATGAGAGCTCACCCTGTCTCGCGGATTCAAACCGCTGAGCTTCAGGTCAGCTGTTCAGCCGGCACAAGGGTTTAACACCCATTGCACCACCATGGTTGAAGTTTATGAAGGGAAATTCATATGTAAACAAGTCAAGAATCAAAAGTAGCGTTAAAAAAACTCAGAAAAAGCACAAAATGACAACTGGAATAGTTTTACATTTCTGATACTTCATCTTCTTTTTTCCAGGAGAAAATTCTCAATTTTGCTCTTACAAGAAAACTGGTTACATAATAGAATTAAATAAAACAAACTACAGTCCACATATGTTTCAATTCGAACGTCATCCATATTATTGTTCTTTTGACCTTATTTTCTTTGCAATTACAGTCGTACATTTATTATGCTTATTTAACATTCTTGTTGATCTCTACACTTCAAAGTGAAGTATAACCCTAAAAATGCAAGTTAAATATAAATGGACTTTTACAGATACACAGGAAAATATATGGAAAAAAGAAAATCACAGAGAGCGACAGAAAGAGAGATGTGGTGAGGATCATGTTTTGAAGAAAGCGGCACTTGAGCACTAAAACAAGTCATATAACCCATGTACAAGCAATTATAGTCAGTGGAAAGTGAAGCTACATGTTTAAGCTAAGTACCATACTAAAGTCTCCAAATTCATTATAATAGTACTGTTCTATATTGTGTTGGAGTAAGTAATAATTTGGAGCATAAGAGCTGCAGCAAGTGTCCAAATGGAGGAGCTTCCTTTAAGTGTTTTTGATGTTGCCCAGTATGCAATTATTAGTATTTATGCAATTTCTAAAGAGCCTAATAGTGAGTGAAGATGCAGTGCCTTCATTCAGTCTCGTAATGCTTCGTTTAGGCCCCCTGGTGCTGCTGCGGGTTAAACCGCTGAGCTACTGAACTTGCTGACTGAAAGGTTGGCAGTTTAAATCCGGGGAGCAGGGTAACTTCCCGCTATTAGGACCAGCTTCTGCCAACCTAGCAGTTCAAAAACATGCAAATGTGAGTAGATCAATAGGTACCGTTTCTGCAGGAAGGTAACGGTGCTCCATGCAGCCACAAAATAATAATAATCATTGTCATCGTCATCATCATCTTTATTTATACCCCACCCACCATTTCCCTGATGGGGACTCAGGGTGGCTCACATGTGGCCAAGCCCAAACAACAGATTACAATAAAATAAAATCAAACCATCAACTATAACACAATAAAAATACATTCTTCTGCCTTCAGGGCCTGGAAAATTGGCTTTAAAAGGATGGACATGCAAGCTATGGGCCCTGAAGGCAGAGAAAAGCCATCCCACGCACAGGGAGACCTGGAATATCTTTAATAATGAGTGCTAGACTCAAAATAGTGAACCAAACTAAGTTTTATTGAATAACAACCAGTAAAAATGCTGGTGGCCCAAAATGCTTGTAGTTGGTTGCAAAAAGGGGTCATTGAAAAAGGAAGCGATCTCTTGCCTCTTTGTTTGCTGAGTGATGGTGTTTTCTTTGATTCCAGGTTCATGTTGCCTTCAATGGTTCCTTTGACTCACGAAGTTCTCTGGATCCCCAAAATCTACAGGCTTTGCGCGAAGGCTGGCCTTCCTTTGTCCCTGTAAATTTTGGCTGAAAGCGTAGGTTGGTTTTGTAGGTGAACTAAGATGCTTTGTCCCAGCAATGGCTTAGATTTCACCTTGCTGTGTCCTTGTGCTCTTCTGGAATGAAGCCAGAGAGGAAGTCCTGCCTCTCAGGTAAACTCCGGAAGAGGAGGAGTTAAAGGCGGTGATGCCAGGTTTGAAGCCAAGACACAGCTCCTCCCATAAATGTCCACATGGCAGAACAATGGAACAAAGGGCATGCAGGCAAAAGGCCAAACCAGGTACACAATACAGATATAATACGAGCCCCGTGGGGGTGCAACATACATACATATACATACACAACCTTGGAGGTGTCTATGGACACTGCCAGCTCTTCGGCTTAGAAGTGGAGATGAGCACCACTTCCCAGAGTCAGACACAACTAGACTTAATGTCAGGGGAAAACTATCCTTACCTTATGCTTCGTTTGGAATCAAGTTTGACTATTCATCCAAATCTTTGAGCTCAGTGACCATAGCCAGTGAATTCTGAATTTCACTATATTGTTATTGCTACAGAATTATTCAATGTTGTTTTATTGTTGGAAATCACTGGATATTCTGGTCATCAAGTTGACATCGTCTTATGACAACCCAATTCATGAGAAATCTCCAAGTCACCAGCAGCCCTCCACCTATTCTTCATTAGCCATCTGTAATACCATCAGATTCTTTTACTATTACCTTCTACGTTACCATGAATTATTAGCTTTTATGTTCAGGAATCAAATGTAGAGTAAAAAAATCCCAGAGAAAGCACAAGAGGATTTCAGGAGACCAGGGTTCTCATCCCTGATCAGTCATGGAAACCTACTTTCTGACACACAAAGTTTAACTGAAACTTGTAACAACAAATGTCCTTTGAGACTAGTATTTTAGTGGCACAAAATACCAACAAAGCAGTATAATGCATCATAAAGAAATAATTGCAATTGTAAGGAAACTTTGCAGTCAGAACTGCAAAGCATGGAATAAGATGACATTTCTTGTACAATTAGGAACCCCAATTTTGTAGATAGTTATTACTTTTCCCAATTCACCAGCAGCGCTCCACAGATGCTTCATTGATCATCTGTAATACAATATATTTCTTTTACTACTACCTTCTATATTGCCATGAATTATTTTGTATAGTGAGTTATGTCTTCTTATGATATATCCAAAGCACAACAGTCTCAGTTTAGTCATATTAGCTTCTAAGGAGGTAAGATGACTAAGGTTCTTAGCCCCCAGGGGTGCTGCAGGTTAAACTGCTGAGGTGCTGAACTTGCTGACCGAAAGGTCACAGGTTCGAATCTGGGGAGCAGTGTGAGCTCCTGCTTGTAGCCCCAGCTTCTGCCAACTTAGCAGTTCAAAAACATGCAAATGTGAATAGATCAATAGGTACTGCTCCGGCATGAAGGTAACGGTGCTCTGTGCAGTCATGCAGGCCACATGACCTTGGAGGAGGCTATGGGCAACAGCGGCTCTTTGCCTTAGAAATGGTGATGAGCACCAACCCCCAGAGTCAGACACGACTAGACTTAATGTCAAGGGGAAACCTTCACCTTTTATACCTTTCCTAAGATCTGCTACTCAGTTCAATGACAGATTTGTAGGTCTAGAAAAACAAGAATTTATCATTGTGGCAGTGACAACACCTGTGGTCTGGGTAAAAATTGGTATTTTCTTTGTTCATGTTTACCACATCCTTTTCAAATATCAGATCTTTGAAACTGGCACTGGAATACTTTATATTTGTGCATGAGAATGAATATAAAACATTGATTATAAAATGTCTCAGTTGGTAAAATTATCATAATTTCCCACTTTCCCACTCACACTACTCTTTCTTATTGTTTAAGTGGAGCTCATAGAGGAATGAATATACAAAAAAATCCAATATGGATATTATAGTGATAGATTAAGTATTCCTCCCTGTAAACCTAAATGTTAAAAAATACATACGGTATCATAAACAAATAGACAAGTTGCCCCTTTTCAACAAACATAAGCTAATTCAAAAGCACAAAAGCTTACATTTAAATTCGTCTCAATGTCTACCTGAATAAAGATAGAGAGGCGGCAGAAAAGGTAATGTTACTCATGCATGAAGTGAGAGAATGAATATAGACATTTGTCTCTCTTTGTCTCTGAAGAAAAACTATTGACAAGAGATTCCCCCATCTGCATATGCAGCTGTCACGTCAGATTAGCTCATCAGGTAATGGAAATTTGGCCTCTGATCCAGAAAAGGTCCCTTTGCGCGGAAGAATTGAGACTGTTTCAAAGAGATTGTATTATCTTAGACAGCAGGATCAAATTAATATGGGAATGACTGCTACTGGAGGAACTTTTTTGTTAAATATTTCTTAATAGTTATTATGCAGAGCATCCACTTCTCATAAGTGATCTTATGTGACATTTGCTCTGCGCTTTTTGACCTTCTTCAGAAACTATGGAAAAACAAGGCAAAGTACAATATACCGGAGGGAGAAAAGTACAGTCTGCAGAAGATATTACAAAAATAAATACTTCATACAATGCCAGTTTTTATTCAAATATGGCTGGTAAGCAACAGTTGTCCAATGTTACTTTGGCTACTGGAGATCAAATAAAGAGAGAGAAGTAGGACTTCAAATGCCTTAATAATATTTTGTCTAAACATGTTCCAGATGGCATGCCATACCATACCATTCAACTTTCCCATTTTGACAACGGGCTGCAGCCAGGCTACTAACTGGAGCAGCGCTCAGGGAGCATACAACTCCTCTGTTGCACCGGCTCCACTGATTGCCAGTTTGCTACTGGGCACAATTCACAGTGCTGACTTTAGCCTATAAAAGCCCTAAATCAGTGGTTCTCAACCTGGGTGTCCCCAGATGTTTTGGCCTCCAACTCCCAGAAACCCTAACAGCTGGTAAACTGGCTCGGAATTCTGGGAGTTGTAGGCCAAAACACCTGGGGACCCACAGGTTGAGAACCACTGCCCTAAATGGTTCCGGCCCAGCTTACCTGTCCAAACGTATCTCTCCTTATTAACCATCTAGCAATTTAAGATCGTCTGGGGAGGCCCTGCTCTCGATCCCGCCTTCTTCGCAGGCCAGAGTTGAGCACCGCGTCCAGAAGCTGAAGGTGAAAGGGGAAACCTTTACCTTTGTTCTCTGTGTGTGTGTCATTGTTATTTCACTGTGTTAAAAGACATTGAATGTTTGCTTATCTGTGTATGTTGTAATCTGCTCAGAGCCCTCTTGGGGAGAGGGAGCAAAATATAACTAAAGTGTTGTTGTTGTTAGTTAGTTACTACTGTAATGCTTTTTATTCAAACGTATCCAGGCTGTGAAATGCTGGAAGGTGTTAGATATATAAAGGGATTCATACACAGATCCGTCTTCTCTGTTGAAATGGATGCAAATACCTATTGCAGTACCTATTGATCTACTCACATTTGTACACTTTAAAACTGCTAGGCTGGCAGAAGCTGAGGCTAACAGCAGGAGCTCACCTCGCTCCCCAGATTCCAACTGGTGACCTTTTGGTCAGCGAGTTCAGCAGCTCAGTGGTTTAACCTGCTGCACCATCAGGGGCTCCTTTATATAGTATATAAGATTACATTTATATATTACATTTATTATAAACTTATATAGTTTATAATATTACATTTATGTTATCTTACATACCATATATCAAAGATACGGAATATTCAAAAAGTATGTCATGTGTCAGTCGTTTTTTTGCATATTATATTGCCTATCATTTGCAAAATAATAAAAATAAAAACATTTTAATTATTGCTGATGACAAATGGAGCTTTTGCTATTTCCTCACAGTGACTGTATGAACAAGCTCAGAAGAAACGTGTTCCTCTTTCCAACTAACCGATGCTCCCCATCCTTGCTTCTTATTTTGCTTGTCAGTGCTGTATGACAAGACTTTCAGTCCAAATGCACTTTTCCACTGAAAACTGGCTGTGTCAAAATGTGCATCAGAACACACATTCTCACACACCAGGAGTGAAATCATTTCTAAAATGCATTCAGGTATTAATTTGGGTGCAATGCACTGTGTGTGCATCAATAGGGTGCACATTCAGAAGTCTGTCTCAACATACATGCCTAGCCACACACGAGTCAATTGTGAGTAGATTTATATGAGAACGTGTCATCCTGAAGACCTAATCCAATAGGATTCATTCCCTTTACTCGACACTTTCTCCCTTAATGAAATTTCACACTCTTTGAAAAACGGCTGAGTCAATTTTCAAAAAGGGAGATACATTTGCAGGGGATTAAATTGATCATAAAATGGGCCTCTCCCCCACTTTGGCTTCGTGATCAAGGACAGTCGGCATAGTAAATTTCCGTTACTGATGAGGTTTTTGATCAAACGCAAACAGGAATTACACTGCCATGAAGACTATCAGTATTTGTTGTATCTTGAAATTAAAATCTAATTACATGTACATGTAAATCTCATTTAAATCAATGGAATTTCTTTTCAAGTGTGCTTTTGATTCCTGCCTTAGAACTCAAAGTAAAGTGCTATTATGCGGTATTAGCAGAGCATATGCAGAGCTCTCTGTTCTGTGCAGAAAACAAACAAACAAAAAGTCTCCCAGGAAATCCCAATTTGACATCAGCAATCCCTTAATTCTGGAGTAGGCAAAATTATTTACATTTGAGTGATTCTTTCCACATAACATGCATATTTCGGAATGTTAAATAATTCATTTTAGTTTTGTTAATCATGTGTGGGCCATTTAGATGGACGCCCTGGTACTATAATCTCCTAGGACAGTGGCGGTTTCTGAGGTTTCAGTAGACACTACCTGCACAGTTTTCAGCATATTCCACATCCACAAAAGCCACATTTTCTTTTTTAAAAATAGGCAAAATTCTCAAGAAATCTCCTGTAATCACATATGAGGCATATGGAGAGCCTTAATGCATTTATTGCAAAGAAATCCAATTTAAATATATCCTAAGTAAATCAATCCCAGAGTAAGATGTGATTTCTCCCATCATGATCTAGATCAGGGGTGCTCACACTTTTTCAGCATGCGAGCTACTCTTGAAGCAACCAAGTCCAAAAGATCTACCCGCCCCCACCACCGCACGCTCCCGCGCGCTCCCGCCGCCGCGGGCTCTTGCCACCGCGTGTGCTCCTGCTGCTGTTTTCTGCCCGTGCACTTCGTGCTTCCTTCTTCCTGCAATGCCCCGCAAGCAAAAGAAGCACCGCGAGAGCGGAAGCCAGCAGCAGGAACATGGGTGCGTGCAGGGTGTGCGCGCACATGGCAGGAGCGCCCCATCCGGCTGGTGAGGCCCGAAGATCACCTGGAAGAGGGCCGAAGATCTACTAGTAGCTCCCGAGCTACCTAATGAGCACCCCTGATCTAGATTGTGTGAAGCAGGATGACTAAAGACCTCATCAGATGGCCCGTCCTCTGTTCGGATATCATCCAGCAAGTCAACATCTTAAATCAAGAAATAGTTTTCTAAGATCTGCAGAGATAGTTGCAGGAACACCTCAGCAAACAAGAGTCAAAAAGTGGCAGGCTAAAACCCAGAACCTCAACCTATGGCTGATACCAGATGAGAGATTCCCCCCTGGGCACACAGAAGACTGGGAGACTTGGAAGGCACTGAAAAACTGTACTCTGGCACCACAAGATGCAGACCCAGCCTTAAGAAATGGGGGCAAGAGCAAACCACAGACTACCTATTACAATGTAGTCTGAGCATTGCACAATGGAGCACCCTCTTATAGCAACACCTGAGGCACTCCAAGTGGCCAGCTACTGGTCAAAGGGCATTTTCATTTCATTTCATTATACTAAAGGACATTTAGTATAATGGCAAGCTTTTAAACTTTGTTTGTGTTATTTAAATACATTACAACAGTACCCTTGGTTTACTTCTGATATGATAAATGAAATCAAATGGCTGCTAGACTCCATTTCCATGTGCTGCGGAAACACAGCCCCATGGGAATCCCATGGGGGCCATTACATGATCTCATATCCCAAGAAAACAATATATCAAATCAGCAATAAACACATACGCCAGTCCAGCCCTATGAAGGCCTCAAATGAGGTCCCAGTTGGCAGCGCTCGATGGACAGGGATGGGTGTGTACTCCTGTACTGAGAGCGCGGCGGCCAGGAGAAAGCTCCGGCGGCGTGGGCGGCGATCCGCCTACACGCTGCTCCCTGGGGATGGCGCCAGAGGTAAACAGGGCACCCAGCGATGACGTGGACGCATGCGCGCTGCGAGTCGTGAAGGCGGAGTTCCTGTGCGTGCTGACGATGCGAAGCTAGATGCAATGTCGTCCGGGCAGTGGCAGTGAAGCCCTCGTAAAGGGCATACACAAACGCAAAATAATAATCCAGGCCGAATGGCTAGGGGGTGGTATCCGTCCCGGAGGAGACCCGCCGCAGAAACCGGAGGGATGGCGTCCGCGCCCTGCGTGGTCCCGAGTGGCGTGGCGGACGCGGTCGTCAGATGCGTTGTTCAGAAAGCACACCAAGATGCATGGATATATAAATTTTCATGTGCAGTTTATTCAGGCCCACAGGAATGCTGTAGGCCTCTGGCGAAAATGGATCGCCACAACACCAATACAACAAGGCCAGTCAATACTCGCCGACCCAGAGAGGGCTGGCTGCACCTCCGCCCGTGGCACCCACGCCAACGGGTGATATCCTGGTTTAGGAGAAGGACCCTAAATCCCGTGCTGTTCATATTTTAGCTTAATTCCAGGGCGTTCATGGTGGTACATATACTCATGGCATTGGTGATACATTCTACTATAATTTGTAAGTAAATACAAATATACTAAGTGACAGCAACAGGACAAAGTTCAGTATACAGTAAATTACACAATGGACTACTTTGGTTTACATCATCAACAGATACTCACCAATATCAAATAAACTTATAGCATCACAGATAGTGGATGGATTCCACCAGATCACAATGGACCCAAAGGTAGGTTTGCAAAAACCCAGGGTTTAAGTACTCAAAGCAGAGTAGGTAGTGCAGGCAATTAAAGGGGAACAACGCACTCTCCAGTGGAAAAGGGATGCACCATGTCAAGTGATCAATGTTTGAATATTTAATGCCTCATTGAGGCCAGTGGGTGTCTCGCTGGACAAGAGGATAATCCTATCTGGATTCTGCTAATGAGGGCAGAATGCAAGTCCCCATGTCGCGAAAGTGTGCACCTTCTCAAGACCCATGGGTAAAAGCCGAAGGCATGTTTCTGATCCGCAAAGTGTTTATAAGAATGGAGAGTCAGTGGCTCCCATTCTTGATCTTGACCTGTGTTCAATGACCCTAGTTCGGAGTTGTCGGCCGGTCTAGCCCACATAAACGTACCCACATGGACAGACCAGGGCATAAATTAAATTGGTGGATGCACATGAAGAAGCAGTGAATATCGGATAACTCTTGGCCTTCACCTATTCTGCATAGTGATGAAAAAGTTAACTTGTTTGCAAACACTGCAAGATCCACAAATTTTGGTCCTGGCTTGAAGGCACTGGTGGATATGGCTGGTGCTGATGGTTGAGTGTACTAGGATATCCCTGATGGACCTAGTCTTTGTAGGCTGGCTGTACAAAATGTGCATCAGAACACACATTCTCACACACCAGGAGGAAATCATTTCTAAAATGCATTCAGGTATTAATTTGGGTGCAATGCACTGTGTGTGCATCAATAGGGTGCACATTCAGAAGTCTGTCTCAACATACATGCCTAGCCACACACGAGTCAATTGTGAGTAGATTTATATGAGAACGTGTCATCCTGAAGACCTAATCCAACAGGATTCATTCCCTTTACTGACACTTTCTCCCTTAATGAAATTTCACACTCTTTGAAAAACGGCTGAGTCAATTTTCAAAAAGGGAGATACATTTGCAGGGGATTAAATTGATCATAAAATGGGCCTCTCCCCCACTTTGGCTTCGTGATCATGACAGTCGGCATAGTAATTTCCGTTACTGATGAGGTTTTTTGATCAAAAACGCAAACAGGAATTACACTGCCATGAAGACTATCAGTATTTGTTGTATCTTGAAATTAAAATCTAATTACATGTACATGTAAATCTCATTTAAATCAATGGAATTTCTTTTCAAGTGTGCTTTTGATTCCTGCCTTAGAACTCAAAGTAAAGTGCTATTATGCGGTATTAGCAGAGCATATGCAGAGCTCTCTATTCTGTGCAGAAAACAAACAAACAAAAAGTCTCCCAGGAAATCCCAATTTGACATCAGCAATCCCTTAATTCTGGAGTAGGCAAAATTATTTACATTTGAGTGATTCTTTCCACATAACATGCATATTTCGGAATGTTAAATAATTCATTTTAGTTTTGTTAATCATGTGTGGGCCATTTAGATGGATGCCCTGGTACTATAATCTCCAAGGACAGTGGCGGTTTCTGAGGTTTCAGCAGACACTACCTGCACAATTTTCAGCATATTCCACATCCACAAAAGCCACATTTTCTTTTTTTAAAATAGGCAAAATACTCAAGAAATCTCCTGTAATCACATATGAGGCATATGGAGAGCCTTCATGCATTTATTGCAAAGAAATCCAATTTAAATATATCCTAAATAAATAAATCCCAGAGTAAGATGTGATTTCTCACATCATGATCTAGATTGTTTGAAGCAGGATGACTAAAGACCTCATCAGATGGCCCATCCTCTGTTCAGATATCAACCAACAAGTCAACATCTTAAATCAAGGAATAGTTTTCTAAGATCTGCTGAGATAGTTGCAGGAACACCTCAGCAAGCAAGAGTCCAAAAGTGGCAGGCTAAAACCCAGAACCTCAACCTATGGCTGATACCAGATGAGATATTCCCCCCTGGGCACACAGAAGACTGGGAGACTTGGAAGGCACTGAACAGACTGTACTCTGGCACCACAAGATGCAGACCCAGCCTTAAGAAATGGGGGCAAGAGCAAACCACAGACTACCTATTACAATGCAGTCTGAGCATTGCACAATGGAGCACCCTCTTATAGCAACACCTGAGGCAATCCAAGTGGCCAGCTACTGGTCAAAGGGCATTTTCATTTCATTTCATTTCATTATACTAAAGGACATTTAGTATAATGGCAAGCTCTTAAACTTTGTTTGTGTTATTTAAATACATTACAACAGTACCCTTGGTTTACTTCTGATATGATAAATGAAATCAAATGGCTGCTAGACTCCATTTCCATGTGCTGCGGAAACACAGCCCCATGGGAATCCCATGGGGGCCATTACATGATCTCACTACACACAAAGGTACTTGTCCTCAGACACAATATACACAAAAAGAGCTGCACTGAATATAAAGTAATCCAAATAACAATAGCATCAATGGTGCGATGTGTCCATATAGGGCAAATCAACCGCTATCCCCCACTCAATCAGGAATCACATGAAAAGGGAGGGCGCGAATGGTCACCCCAGCAGGTCCATAGGAGAATATCCCCGAGGTCCAAACCAACCCCCAGAGGAGAGCAGGCAACCCTTGAGATAAGAGAACATCCCGCAAAAGGCCCCACCCAAGGAAGAAGGGGGGCCCAGTAGCCGCGTGTATCCCAAGAAAACAATATATCAAATCAGCAATAAACACATACGCCAGTCCAGCCCTATGAAGGCCTCAAATGAGGTCCCCAGTTGGGGCAGCCGCTCCGGATGGACAGGGGATGGGTGTGTACTCCTGTACTGGAGAGCGCCCGCGGCCGCGAGGAAAAAGCTCCGGCGGCGTGGGCGGCGATCCGGCCTACACGCGGCTCCTGGGGATGGCGTCAGAGGTAAACAGGGCACCCAGCGATGACGTGACGCACAGCGCGGCTGCGGAGTCGTGAAGGGCGGAGTTCCGTTGTGCGTGCTGTATGCGGAAGCTAGATGCAATGTCGTCCGGGCAGTGGCAGTGAAGCCCGCTAAAGGGCTATACACAAAACGCAAAATAATAATCCAGGCCGAATGGCTAGGGGTGGTATCCCGTCCCGAGGGAGACCCGCCGCAGAAACCGGGAGGGGATGGCCGCCCGCGTCCCCTCGTGGTCCCGAGTGGCCGTGGGCGGACGCGGTCGTCAGATGCGTTGTTCAGAAAGCACACCAAGATGCATGGATATATAAATTTTCATATGCAGTTTATTCAGGCCACAGGAATGCTGTAGGCCTCTGGCGAAAATGGATCGCCACAACACCAATACAACAAGGCCAGTCAATACTCATAAGTAGACCCAGCGGGGGGGCTGGCTGCACCCCCCGCCGTGGCACCCACGCCAACGGGTGATATCCTGGTTTAGAGAAGGACCTAAATCCGTTCGCTGTTCATATTTTAGCTTCAGGGGCGTTCATGGTGGTACATATACTCATGGCATTGGTGATACATTCTACCTCTAATTTGTAAGTAAATACAAATATACTAAGTGACAGCAACAGGACAAAGTTCAGTATACAGTAAATTACACAATGGACTACTTGGTTTACATCGCCAAATAGATACTCACCAATATCAGGTAAACTTATAGCATCACAGATAGTGGATGGATTCCACCAGATCACAATGGACCCAAAGGTAGGTTTGCAAAAACCCAGGGGTTTAAGTACTCAAAGCAGAGTAGGTAGTGCAGGCAATTAAAGGGAACAACGCACCCCCTCCAGTGGAAAAGGGATGCACCATGTCAAGTGATCAATGTTTGAATATTTAATGCCTCATTGAGGCCAGTGGGTGTCTCGCTGGACAAGAGGATAATCTATCTGGATTCTGCCCTAATGAGGGCAGAATGCAAGTCCCCATGCTCGCGAGTGTGCACCTTCTCAAGACCCATGCAGGTAAAGGAGTCGAAGGCATGTTTCTGATCCGCAAAGTGTTTATAAAGAATGGAGTCAGTGGCCCCATTCTTGATCTTGGACCTGTGTTCAATGACCCTAGTTCGGAGTTGTCGGCCGGTCTAGCCCACATAAACGTACCCACATGGACAGACCAGGGCATAAATTAAATTGGTGGATGCACATGTGAAGAAGCAGTGAATATCGAATGTCTTGGCCTTCACCCTATTCTGCATAGTGAGCGAAGTGCTAACTTGCTTGCAAACACTGCAAGATCCACAAATTTTGGTCCCTGGCTTGAAGGCACTGGTCGGATATGGCTTATGCTGATGGTTGGAGTGTACTAGGATATCCCTGATGGACCTAGTCTTTTTGTAGGCCACCATGGGAGGGCTCTCCAAGCCTGGGATGCCCGCCACGATGGGCCAATGTCGCTTAACTATGCTGGTTATGAGGTGTGAATGGGGAGTGTATGTCAATGGCCATACTACTCGGGGCTACAGCTGAGCCCATGGCAACACCACTGGTCTGGATGTAGAATGTGTTCTCAAAGGCAAAAAAATTATAATCAAACACGCAGTCGAGCATCTCGAGCAAAACGTGTGAAGGTGGACGTCTAGGACTGGGTCTGGAGTCAAGTGTGTCAAGGATAATGTGCCTGGCCTCCTCCAGGGGGATGTTGGTGTAAAGGGATGAAACATCAGCTGTGGCCAAAACATCACCTGGCAGGATGCGAAAATTTTCCACTTTGGAAATAAAGTCCATAGTGTCCCTTAAGTAATGGGGGGTGGCCACAACGAAAGGTTGCAGGAAACAATCGAGGTAACGGGCCAGAGGTTCGAGAAGACCCCCCGAGCCAGAAACATACGAGTCAATTTTATATATCCATGCATCTTGGTGTGCTTTCTGAACAACGCATCTGACGACCGCGTCCGCCCACGGCCACTCGGGACCACGCAGGGGACGCGGACGGCCATCCCCTCCCGGTTTCTGCGACGGGGTCTCCCTCCGACCGGGATACCACCCCCTAGCCATTCGGCCTGGATTATTATTTTTGCGTTTTGTGTATAGCCCTTTAAACGGGGCTTCACTGCCACTGCCCGGACGACATTGCATCTAGCTTCCGCATACGTCAGCACGCACAACAGAACTCCGCCCTTCATGACTCCGCAGCCGCGCTGTACGTCCATGTCATCGCTGGGCGCCGTTTACCTCTGACGCCATCCCCAGGGAGCCGCGTGTAGGCCGGATCGCCGCCCACGCCGCCGGAGCTTTTCCTCGCGGCCTCGCCCCGGCGCTCTCCAGTACAGGGAGTACACACCCATCCCCTGTCCATCCGGAGCGGCTGCCCCAACTGGGGACCTCATTTGAGGCCTTCATAGGGCTGGACTGGCGTATGTGTTTATTGCTGATTTGATATATTGTTTTCTTAGGATACACGCGGCTACCGGGGCCCCCTTCCTCCTTGGGTGGGGCCTTTTGCGGGACGTTCTCTTATCTCAAGGGTTGCCTGCTCTCCTCTGGGGGTTGGTTTGGACCTACGGGATATTCTCCCTATGGACCTGCTGGGGTGACCATTCGCGCCCTCCCTTTTCATGTGATTCCTGATTGAGTGGGGGATAGCGGTTGATTTGCCCTATATGGACACACCGCACCATTGATGCTATTGTTATTTGGATTACTTTATATTCAGTGCAGCTCTTTTTGTGTATATTGTGGCCATTACATGATCTCAGAGCCTTCCAGTGGAACTCCATGGGGCTCCATTTCCACAGTGCAAGGAAACAGAGCCTAGCAGCTATCTTCGTGACCACATCTTCCCATACAAACCCTCCCACATCTTGAGAACATCGGGGGAGGCTCTCCTCTCACTTCTGCCACCGTCTCAAGCACGGTCGGTGGGGACAAGGGAGTGGGCCTTCTCAGTGCTGGCTCCCCAGCTCTGGAACTCGCTCCCTGGGGAGATCAAACCTTATCCATTTTTTGTAGAGAATTGAAAACATGGATGTTCTGTCGTGCCTTTGATTGAGCAGTTTCACCAGAAAACTATTCCTCTCTTACCCTGACTATGCACTTTATTTTGCCCACTGACCTGTTACCTGACACTTTAAGGCATCTCTAACCTCAGTTTCCCTTAATCTGCACTCTCCACTGGCCCCAATCTGGAAGTACTGCACTAATTTGAGCCTGATCCCAGTTTGACTATTTTTGAAGAGCTAAAAACCTAGCTCTTTCGATGTACCTTCGGAGAGTGACCATTCAATCCATCATTTGCTCCTACCTCTAAATTGCCCTCTTGAGAAAGCAGCTCCCCATCCATAAAGGTTAAACCCCACTGCTCCTCCTTTTTGGGCTCCTTGTCTACAAATACACTTTATGTCCCTATCACGCCCAGGGTTTTAACCTTTCCAACATTTTATCCTAGACATCTGGCCCGCCCGCTGTGTTGATTTTATTATGTGTTGCTATATTGTTTATTTATTTGTCATTTTATATATTTTGTTATGATTTTGTTTTCTTTTTTGCTGTTTTATGTTCAATTGTGTTTATTGTTTTTGGGCTTGGCCTCATGTTAGCCGTCCCGAGTCCCATCTTGGGGAGATGGAGGCAGGTTATAAATAAAGTTTATTATTATTATATTATCCCAGCCGATTGCTTCAAGATGTTGTTTTGATTGTGTTTACATTTTATTTGATTGTTTCTAATGCTGTTTTAATGCTGTTTTATCTGTAATGTGGGCTTACCCTTTGTAAGCCGCCCCGAGTCCCTTCGGGGAGATGGTGGCAGGGTATAAGAATAAAGTTATTATGTTATTTATCTTCAAGAGTCAAGTGTTACCCGACCCCAAGCAGCAGAAAGCAGGAGAAAGAGGGAGAAAGGTCTGGTAAGCACGTGGGGTGACTGAACACCCCAGAAGAGAGGGAAAGATGGGAGGGAATGGGGTAAGACCTCCACTTTCCCCAACTTTCCCCCACTCTGTCTGATGAAGTCCATAGTCTAGCCTGCCATGAGTCATGAATGTGGTGTCAGGCAGCAGTTTGAAGTGGGCAGCAATGCACAAGGTAGCATCTACCATAGCTACTATCACTATTGCGCAACCATTAAAATTCACAAAAAGGGAGCACAATTCTATCATTACCTGTCATCCATAACCACACCCCAGAGTGCTTATTTCCTCACTGAAAAGGGATTGAGATGTCCACAAACAACATCTCTGCTGCAACCACTGTCTTATGATGTTGGCAAGCAGAATTTGAAGCAGAAAACACTGAAGTTTCAACCACAGTATTTCACAGAAGTTTAATATTTCTATGATTAAGATTTATATAATATTTGATGAACAAAAAGACATTATCTGTAGAAAAGATCGCATTCTCTGGGCAAGGAATTGGTAACCACAGATATAGCTTCCCATGATGATCCCTAAGGTAAGGGTAGAGGTTTTCCTCTGACAGTTGTGTCCAACTCTGGAGGGTGGTGCTCATCTCTATTTCTAAGGCGCGCCATTACCTTCAAACTGTTAGGTTGGCAGAAGCTGGGGCTAACACTGTGAGCTCACCCCGCTCCCCAGATTTGAACCTGCGACCTTTCAGCAAGTTCAGCAACTCAGCAGTATAACCCACTGCACCACTGGTGGCTCCATGATGATTTCTATTAGTCCAGAAGTTGCAAAATTTATGCAAAATATTTCTATTGTTTCTATGGCAGTTTGCATCTCAAACCAATTTCAGAGGGACCTGTTCTCTAGACACTTCTTTAAACTGAATCCAATTGATTCAATGGACTCATGAAATCCATGGACTCATATTTGGCTGAATCATATCCAAACTCTGTAGAAAGCATAGCATTCTACAGCATTCTTACAGCAGCATTCTATTAATAGCATTTTTACAATAAAAGACAAATTAATGAATAATAAATTGGATTTTTAAACTGAATTGATATTAGGAACCTCTTTAAGTCACTCTTTTTCTATAACATCAAGACACAATTCATAAGGACCTTCTGAGAATAACAACTTGTGGATTTAATTACAGATAAAAAGGCAAAACTGGCTTCTGTTGAAAATATGTGAAATCATGACCTAAAAAATTAAAACAGAGTAGAGGTTGGGAAGATGGCAAAGTCTTCTCTCACAAGACAGACAATTCGTTTGTCATTCTCCCTTTCTTGAAAAGGTGGCTCTCAGGGTGGAATGGGAAATGAACTTTCCAAATTTATTCATGGACAGAGTGCATATTTTTATGGTATATGAAACCATTTTATAACCATTGATACAGAGGCATTAATATATGGGTTTGGATCTAGAGCAGGGCCGCCCAGGAAGTTGATCGCGATTGACAAGTCGATCGCAGTGCCTAATTGAGTCGATAGCGGCACCTTCCATGCAGCATGGCACTCCTTCCTTCCTTTTGCACTCCTTTCTCATGGCGTGCACCTTCCTTCTGCACCACGCACCTTCCTTCTGCGCAGCGCATCTTCCCCTCCTCATCATGCTGCCCCCCTGAGGCGACTCCCTCTCAGTGCCGTCGTAGAGTGGCCTGAGGAGGGAGAGAGAAGGAGGGCAGCAGAGCAAAGGAGGGGGCAGGCTTTTCGAGCACATGCGAAGGCGAGCCACGAGGGAGGACAAACAGAAGAAGGCTTTGGCAGCCATTTTCTGCCAAAGCCATCTGCGACTGTGAGGGGTTCATCTGCTTGGCCACATTGATCAGCATTGAATGGCTTTGTAGCTTCAAGGTCTGTGTGCTTCCATTCTGCCAGTTTATTTCTCTGAAATTGTGTCAGGGTAGGAGAAGAAACTATTGTATGTTGGGTGCAGGTTTGAATGTACCATTGGCCACATTGATCAGCATTGAATGGCCTTGCAGCTTCAAGTTTAATTATTTACTATGTGTGTTGTGCAATATTGGCTTATTCAGTTATGCAAGGAACATCAACATACTGTACATTGTACATACAAAGAATCCTTTATAAATTAGAAAATAGTTATACGTTTTACATTTCTGTGTAGGTAGATCTTTGTGACTTGGTTGTTTTATAAGTAGCTCGCATGCTGAAAAAGTGTGGGCACCCCTGATCTAGAGTATACCTTATAAGTCACTTCGGTTTAGATCAAGACCCGTTTTTTCTGAATTTCTCATGTGTAAGAGTGCCGTGCCCCTGTGCACTGTAAACGTGGTATTTTGGAGTATCTCCTCAATTATTCCATGAATATACACTTATATAAACTTCAATATAGAGTTTTACAAGTAATTTTTTTCAGGTTATCATTACCTTAGGAAAATTCATTAATTGGGAGTACAGACATGTATTTTATATCAGGTCCACCTTTATGTACTTTATAGTTGTAATGAGGCAGGTGTGGATAGAATGCAAAAAAGAAGAAATAATGGCACCAGTCACCTTTAATGAGAGTTAGAATGTCATGCACACTCTTCCTCCCATTAATCTCTCTTTGCAATGCAGAAAGGAACATGCTTGCTAACATCACCCACGCAATGATCCCCACAAACCTTAGGGCAGCCATTCCTCACATTATTACGCTATTATGGTGGTGATAGTGAGGTGGGTGCATTTATTTTTCTACTGGGTACGAGGGAACTGGCATATATATGGAGGTATGTTGAGGCAATTTTCACTGTAAGGCAGAAACAAAACAGGAGAGTCAGAAAGACAGAAGCATCGTTCACTATAAAAGATGTTTCTGTGAAAAAGTATTTCCATAAATAACAGTTCATGCATTTTAATAAGTAACTGTATTGTGAAGCTTAAAGAAAGAAAAACCATTTGAAATTTCTCCATACTAGGCATTCAACCAATATTGTGCAAGTCATACTACTATTACTAATTTGAAAAGTTGAGTCTAATGTGCCAGGACCCCTCTGCAAATTGTGAAGAAAATGTTCAATTTTTACATTCCTTTAAGCATGTTACACTCACAATAACACAAGCCAATCCCTCTGCAATGGCAGAAATACAGCTTAATGGTGTAACATTAGAAAATGTTGACCATTTCCGCTACCTTGGCAGCCACCTCTCCACAAAAGTCAACACTGGCACTGAAATAAAACATCGCCTGAGCTCTGGGATTGCAACATTTTTCCGAATGCAGCAGAGAGGTGTTTGAGGATTGAGACAACCGTAGGGATACCAAGATGCTTGTTTATAAAGCTACTGTTCTCCCAACCCTGCTATACGCCTGCGAAATATGGACTGTCTACAGACGTCACACTCAACTCCTGGAACGATTCCATCAGCATTGCCTCCGAAATATCCTGCAAATCTCTTGGGAGACAGGTGGACAAATGTCAGCATGCTGGAAGAAGCAAAGACCACAAGCACTGAAGCGATGCTCCTACACCATCAGCTCTGCTGGACTGGCCACGTTGTCCAAATTCCCAATCACCATCTCCCAAAGCAATTACCATACCCCAAACTCACAAAAACTTGGTGAGCAGGAAAAGAGATTTAAAGATGGGCTTAAAATGAACCTTAAAAACTGTTACATAGACACTGAGAACTGGGAAGCCCTGGTCCTTGAGCACTCTAATTGGAAGTCAGCTGTGACCAGCAGTGCTGTGGAATTCGAATAGATATGAATGGAGGGCAAAAGGGAGAAATGTGCCAAGAAGAAGGCATGTCAAGCCAACCCTGACCAGGATCACCTTCCACCTGGAAAATGATGCCCTCACTGTGGAAGAACATGTGGATCAAGAATAGGGCTCCACAGTCACCTATGTATCCATCACCAAGACACTACACTTGGAAAGCCATCGTACTCAGACAATGAGGGATGGCCTAAGTAAGTAAGTAACCATAGCCACATATCTATGGAGTTAACCATCCATGCCTTGAAAATATCTCCCCCTCCCCCAAATTTTCACAAGCTAATGTTGACAACACATCGCAACCATAGATTGAACATGAGAATTTAGTGCTATTATTTTAATTTTTAAACACAGAGGAAAAATGTCCCTACATGCCAACATTTCACTGAAGTGGCATGGCTTGCGTCCTATTTTTGCAAAGGATATAAGATTAACAGGCCATCAAAACGACATGCTTCCTTTTTTTCAAGGTTTTCTATTATCTATTGAAATTTGATTTCTTATAATAATCCACATAATGAAAAATGCAACAAGACTTCATCTATTTCAAATGTTCTACTTATCTTGGGCAGCATGCTATAGCTCTTAAACCAGAACTATTATGGTGTAGTGACGTGTTTAGTTGTTAGTTAAGCTATCAATGAAAATCTTTAAAAGGATTGCATTTTACATTTTTGAAGAGTGGCTGTTGAAAATAACCTTTAGAAACATATGAAAAATGTGCTCCTTTCTTCTTTAGTGAATGGAAGAGGAAGATGAGCTGACATGAGATCACTTTATATGCCAAACAACTGAGCAATAACTTACATTGAGATTGCTTTTTGTATGAAACTTCTCATAAATACAAATAAGTAGTACAAAGAGAAAAAACCTAAATATTCCATGTATAGACCAAACATATTGAATTAATCAATAAATCTCAAATAACAAGATAGGGCACTATTTCTTTGTTTGACCTCCAAATGAAGCAACCATACAAACTATATGGTGATCCAGGTGATGGTCATCTCGAGACTGGACTACTGTAACGCCCTTTACACTGGCCTACCTCTGAGGGTGACCCGGAAACTCAAGCTAGTGCAGAATGCTGTGGCTCGTCTTCTCTCCTGGGCTCTGGCGAGATGTCACATTACACCAATACTGCTGCAAGTGCACTGGCTACCAATTGAGTACCGGATTACCTTCAAAGTGCTGGTGTTAACCTTTAAGGCCTTGTATTGTCTTGGGCCGGTGTACTTGAGGGACCGCCTCTCCCCATATGTTCCCCAGAGATCTCTGCGTTCTGAGGAACAAAATCTCCTCAATGTCCCCTCTGTTTGATTATATCGTGTGTCCTCAACGAGACAAAAGGCTTTCTCGGTGGTAGCACCAACTTTGTGGAACACGCTGCCAGAGGAAGTCAGAGGAATTAGAGAGCTGTCCTCATTTCGTAGAGCTTGTAAGATGGTCATCTTCCGCTTAGCATTCCCGTCCGAGTAAAGCTGTAACATCTGATGTTTAGTTTTAGAATTATTGTAGTGAAAGTAGCATTTTTAGATTAACTCTGTAATCTTATTACTCTGCCTGTATTTTATATTGTTGTAAACTGCTCCGAGCTTCTAGAAGGAGCAGTCTAGAAGCTGAAATAATTAATTAATTAATTAATAAAATAAAAATAGTTCCATACTAGTAACTTTTCTCAACACTAAGTCTTAATGGAAACTAGTTTCCATAACTTCTAATTACAAAAATATTATTACCAGAGTTTGCTCCAGCTGAGCAAATTAGCATAGATCTTATAGGCTGACAGTTTTGACCTTCTTGCCAACAAACTCTTGTCAAAAGTAATTATGCAGATGTTTAGGAAGGAGTAATGGGGGTTGTTTCTACCCACCTTTGCGACTATTGATCTAAAATAAGTAGAAAGCTTTGTCAAGAGGCATCTTCTTGAATCTAGCATACAAAAATGTGATGCTAGACTATTATAGTTTTAATGGGGTATTAAGTATCAGTTGCATGATCTCCTGTCAGTCAAACCTGCCATCATTGAAGTAGACAGATAGGAAGATCCATTTTATGGGACTTCCAGTTGCATGGCTGTTATGGTCATGTTTCTATACTGTTGAATCAGGTGAAGAAATGGTCTTGAAGCAATGCATGTAATTAGTTTACAATTTTGTACACTCCCAGCCTCAAATCTTTACTGTGCACATTTTTACCTGGTACAGTCTGGTCTAGTTACTCTTGCATAGTCTCATGATTAGCCATTTTAAACTGATGCCTGGAGATATGAAATGACATTAATAACACACTGTAAAGTGGACACTTAGAACTCTGTTCCAATAGAATCGGTTTTATGTGGCTGAATTCCGATAACATCAGATAGTTTGTATTTATCTAAGCTGGAGTTTAGATAATGAGGGTTCACAAGCATTCCATGTCCTGCTGTTCACTGCAAGGTAGTGTCTGGATATATACTATATTTAGGGTTTCGAGGCACATTAAAAGGTCACGTTCGTTAATCGTGGCAGATTGTCACTAATATCCTTTGCTGCCTTCATAAGTATGATTGCTTTGATGTAAATGAGGCAGTAAATCCACTCTTTTTTCTAGGCTGTTTTAAGCTTTTAAATATCTCAAATTCTATGCTCACAGAAGTCTATAGATCAGGTATGGCAAACTTTGGCCCTCCAGGTGTTTTGGATCTTTAACTCCCACAATTCCTAACAGCGGGCAGAAATTAGGAACCAGCTGTTAGGTATTGTGAGAGTTAAAGTCCAAAAAGTTTGCCCATGCCTGCTACACATCATAGAATTCAGTGCATTCATGATATTGTTCACTTTCTCCCATGTCGGATGGATTTGATGGGAACTGTAATCCAGAAATACATGGAAGGACTATGGTTCCCCCAGTCATATCAATGATAATCCCTTTCATCCTTTCTAACATAAGCATTTATTTAATAACAGCTAGACGTCTGATAATATATCATCTGGTTTTAATTTCAATTGTCATGGTAAGTTTGATATTTAACAGCTACATCAAAACAGTTATATTTTGATTATATGGATTGGTATCATACATAGTATACTAAAGACAACAGTAGCAGTAACGTTACCTCCCTCTATAAAGCCCTACAACAAAAGAGTAGGGAACGGTACGATGAATTAAAAAATATATAATAATTCCCAAATGGGTATATAAGTCTCAATTATATGAAGCATCTAATATTCAAATACATAAGCAGTGTGGTAAACCCTATCATACAAATATATTACTCGCAGAAACAAAAAGTCTGCAGAAACAAAGTCTTCACCTGCCTGCAGAAATATAGCAAGGAAAGTACCATTTCCGCCTCTCCAAGAATTCCCAAAGCTTAGGAGCAGCCAAGGCCCTCTCTCATATTAACACCACATGTCTCTGTAAATAAAGGTGGTGTGACAAAGTGAAGTTCCTCCTCAGAAGATCTCAAAATACTGGCATGTTTGTGTGTGGAAGAATATGCGCCTGGATCTGAACCAAATAGGACCTCATAACAGATAACCTATACAAAGTTTGTAGGTCTTTGTATATCATGAACCACATTTTGAATCCTGTCTGGTAATAGTGTGACAAGCAATGGAACTGAAACAACAAGGGAAACCTATGCTTCCTGGACCTAGCTCTAATTAACAATCTAGTTGCAGCTCTATGAATCAACTTTCTGAACTCTCTTCAAAGGGAGTACCAAACAGGATTCAACTGAGCTACATTTCATCTAGATTGGATTAATGCAATGCACTCTATGTTGAGCTGCCTTTGAAGACGGCCTGGAAATTGCAACTGGTGCAAAGATCGGCAGCCAAGTGGAGCTAATTATGGGAGTGCAAAATGCCCTTATTAAAGCAGCTCTACTAGCTACTGATAAGTTTCCGATCCCAATTCAAAGTACAGATTCTGATCTACAAAGCCCTAAACAGTTCAGGCCCTGCCTATCTTTGTGACCACATCTCCCACTATGAACTGGCACGGGCTCTAAGATCTGTCAGGGAGGCCCTCCTCTCGCTCCCACCACCATCACAAGCATGGTTGGTGGCGACATGGGAGAGAGCCTTCTCGGTTGTGGCCCTCTGACTTTGGAGCACCCTCCCCAGGGAGATTAGGCAAACCCCCACACTGTCCTCCTTTCACAGGGATCTGAAAACCTGGATGTTTCAGCAAGCATTTGAAAATGACTAATCCCTAGTTATATATGCCCAATCCTTAGTTCGCCAGATAGTACTCTGTTCTCTGTGCTTCCACATCCTGACCCTATGATACGTTGTTTTGCACTATCCCATGCCCGGCCCTTTTTATAGCTTGTTCAGGCCCATTTTAGTATATCTGGTTATTGGTCTTTGTCGAGCATTGTTTTGAAGGAATTCAATGCTGCTGTTTTATTTTCTTATATTTTATTTTCTTATGTTTTTTATTCGAAATGTTGTATTTTACTGTTTTTATTTTATTGTGTTTTTGTTTTAATTTATTGTTTTGCTTTTATGTCTTGTGGATATTCCATCTCAGGTGTAAGCCACCCCGAGTCCTATTGAGGAGATGGAAGCGGAGTATAAGAATAAAGTTATTATGTATTATTATTATTTTACTATGGCCAGATCCACAGCTGGCACACTAAGCCTTAACTGTAAAATGCACTATTGGCCACTCTTGACACCTGAACTTCCAGGTTCAGGGTTGAGTCCAAGAGCACAACCAAGTTGGGGACCATCCAGCTCATATTGAATCCCTGTTCCCTGATTTGCTTTTAAATAGACCAGGAGCACTTCTGTCTTGCTTAAATTAAGTTAAAGTTTGTTCACTCTCATCCGGTCCTATTGACTCCTGTATCCATGAAAGAGCTCCTAGTCACCATCTTCACTATTATTATTACAAAAAAAGATTAAGATTCCCATTCCTTACTTGGGTCCATACTCTTGTGCCAACTGTTTCAGTAACAGCTTGACTGAAGAAAGTTCTTTAGCTAATGACAGTGAAGCTTAAAATGGGAAAATTGTGCTGTGATGCCGCTTAAGGAATGAAGCCAAATTAGACACCATCACACAAAGAATTAGCAGATGTTGCCTATGCATGCTTTAAAGTGATTTTTCGGTCATTTATAGCTATATAATGTGCTTGTTATTCATCCAAAGATTTTTGGCTATATTTCTTCAAGGATGCATAGTTACAGGCAAACTTCCAAAAAATACTAACAGGTGTAAACTGTCACAGTTTGACTGACCATGGGGCACCTGTGCACTTTAAAATCATCATCCCTGTGTCCTTTTTGCATTTTAACAACAGACAAAATCAAGCTAATAATCAAGCCTCCATCAAGCTGAAAGCCAATAACATCAATTTCAACAAACTAAATGGGAAAAATAAGAAATATGTTGAAAGATATCTTACACTTTGTTCTTGATGGTAAGCCGATTAAAATATACTTTCTGTTTCATTTTACCAGGTATAAGAACATTGCTCCTGGCCCTGTTTTCAAAAACTATATCTGATAGTACTATTCTTGCTTTGGGACCACTGCAGCTTGAATATATCCCTGCTTTTTTGCATAACACGTGTTCAAATTATCAGTTGATAAAACAAGAAGGCTAAGTTAGAGTTATCATACCTCTCTAGTGTTCTGTCCTATAAAAGAAAATTTCCCATAAATGCTGCCCTGAACTCAGTCACTGCAATGTGAACATAAAACAGTAAGAAGTTGATGCTTAACATCGATATACAGCATTGAAAAGGGTGTTGGAAATATAGTATGACTTCCCCCACTCCCTTGTATCAATGGGGGATATGTTTCAAGCCCCCCACATGGATACCTGAAACTGTGGATAATTTTGAACACTGTGATGTTGTGGTTTGTTGTTTGGGGGGGGGGTTGCTATACTTGGACTGAGCACATGCCATGTAATAGCTCTGGAGAACCTAGAGAGGCCCACAAAAACTTCAGGGTGGGGCATATTGTGGGAGTGTGGATAAGTGAAACGGTGTACCATATTTCTTCAATTGTAAGATGCCATCAATTGCAAGATGCACCCTAATTTCAGTACAACCACCACCAATAAAAATACAAAAGATAAACCTGCAATTCATATTTAGAGATGTTTATCTAGGGCAGTGGTTCTCAACCTGTGGGTCCTCAGGTGTTCTGGCCTACAACTCCAAGAAATCCCAGCCAGTTTACCAGCTGTTAGGATTTCTGGGAGTTGAAGGCCAAAACATCTGGGGACCCACAGGTTGAGAACCACTGATCTAGGGGGGAAAGCAAGTCTTCGAAGAAATACAGTATATCACATCCATAGCTTAGGATGTGATATACCATTGGCAGCTGTTATATGAAAAATAAAATACAGCATTAAGTGCATTTCAAGTCCTTATAAAATTAATATTTTAAATAGAAAAAGAGAAAATAAAAGAAAAACAAATGACCTGGCTTTGTTTCTGGGTTTTTTTTAAAAAAAGAAAACATCATCTCCATGCACTATTCACCTTAAATACAGAATATGCCAAGACAATCTTAATAAGCTTATTGTTCCCTTTAAAACTCATTTGAAGAGCACATACCCCAAGTGGCACAAGCTTCACTTTAATATAATTTGTAGAGAAACTATTTAAGGATAGGATTCCCAAAAGTATCTGGTATATGTGGACCAATTACATAAGTTATAATTACACGTATAATATGTCTCTGGTATCTGTAGGACTGTCTCTCCAATAGAAAATTTGTCTTATTGACAATAGCTACCAACTTATGACCTAATGAGGATCGAAAAGGAAATGTATAGTAAGCTTTGTTTACTTTTACAGTTCCCCTTAAATGTGTTGTATTTGCTATCTGTCAGGGACATTTTGTGCTTTTTCTGCATGGCAGGGGGTTGGACTAGATGGCCTATGTGGTGTCTTCCAACTATTATTCTATGGCTCTATAATCAGATCCAGGAAGAAAGGGTAGAAATGGAGAGGACTTCAATGGGCTATGCTCTTATGGGGTTCGGTTTTAAGCCAGAAATTTTTATCTTCCACTTCCTATTCTGGGAGTGCCTTGGATTGCAAGAAGATCAAGCCAGTCCATACTCCAGGAAATAATGCCCAACTGCTCATGGGAGGGAAGGATATTAGAGGCAATGATGAAGTACTCTGGCCATATACTGAGAAGACAGAAAAGCTTGGGAAGATAATGATGCTGGAGAACATGGAAAGAAAAAGGAAGAAGGGCAGACCAAGGGCAAGATGGGTGGATGTTATCTTTGAAGTGACTGGCTTGACCTTGAAGGAGCTGGGAGTGGCGACACCCAACAGGGAGCTCAGGCATGGGCTGGTCCATGAGGTCACAAAGAGTCAGAAGCAACTAAACGAATAAACAACAACCTATCAAGCAAGGGTTTTCATATGCAGGCATACAAATTAGTTTAATATCACATTGCACAATCCATACTGCCTGCCACCTTGTGTTCCATTACACAATCCATACTGCTTGCCACTTGTGTTGCATTAAACTATATAGCATAGTTCACAATGTGTGTAACAGGAATAACATCTCCACCTTGTCCAAGAAGTGTTTCTCTTAAACTCCTTCATGTCACATTGCTGCTATATATTTTTATATAGTTACTTCCATTTCCATGCTGCACTACATTGACAATCCAATAATATGGCCAACAGGGAGCTCTGGTGTGGGCTGGTCCATGAGGTCATGAAGAGTTGGAAGCAACTGAACAAATAAACAACGACTTATCAAGCAAGGACGTTGGAGTTGCATGGCAGACATACAAATTAGTTTAATACCACATTGCACAATCCATACTACGTGCCACCGACTTGTGTTTCATGGAACTATACAGCATAGTTCACGATGTGTGTAACTGGAATGACATCTCCACATTGTCCAAGAAGTGTCTCTCTTCATGCCACATTACTACTATATATTTTTATACAGTTACTTCCATTTCCATGCTGCACTACATTGACAGTCCAACAATATGCAGTTCCTAAACAGTGAAGTTTTCATAGCACTGAATCATCCAGGTCAATTCTTTATCATTAATACCAGGTTTATATCAGAAGAACAAGATACAGAGAGGAGAAGGAGAAACAAACTTCACCTGAGGCAGCAAAACCCCAAGGGCTAGCCTTCCCTAAGCAAGTAGTATTCCAGACACAAGCTCTCATAGGGAAAACAATTTACAAGCTAGACTAGGCTGCAAAATGATTATAAGAAAATCAACAGTGTTTTGCCATGGCTCCTTTAGAGAAGGAATTGTTAATTGTCTATCTGCAGTGCTTACCATTTCAGGGTCATGGGAACTGGCAAATTAATTTGACAGCACAAACACATTTATAGCCTATTGCAAACTCCAAAAATAAAGGTTTAATTGTAATAATACTTCTTTTGTGCTTCCCAAACTATACCGATTGGAAGTCACTAATGTCAAATATACATTTAAGACCAGTTCCCCTCACCTCCCAACTTTCAAGTACAACACTGCGGTCACTATGTAATCCAGACTTCATTCCCCATTTAATTCCATTCTTTTACAAACAAGGAAGTGTCAACCCATTTTAATTGAGTGAGAGATGTTACACTTAAGTTTTCCATTTAGGCTACCTCTCCTTCCAATGTCTATTTCATTAAATGTCAATCTTCTGATGAAAAGAGGCATTCTTTTTGTTTGGGTCTATCTTTCGAAATTCAATGGTGGGTGGAGAAAAGTTAGTATTGGTCAATAAGAATTCTTACCTGCTGCTTTGGCAACATCAGCGGTGGTGACATTGAGGGCATTCGAGTGCACTTTGAAGGTCACAGCTGGCCCCAGCATGCTACCAAAATAAATTAAAACAAGGTATTGGTCAGCGAGAAACACACCATACAAGATATATCCAAGGATAATCTCTTCTCTCCACTGTGTTTTCATGGGTACAGTTACACATTTATAAATCATTTTAAATCTCACTTGCAGATTAAGATGCATATGCATTTAATTACAAATAGAATAGGATGGAACTGGGTAAATTTAGTACAGTTAGTATTATTTTTAAAAGTCTGAGAACAGAGGTATACAAATATGTTATTCTGATATCTCTCACTTATTTTTCTTTAAAAATAAGGAGAACACCATCCCCTAATGTCACTTCAGTGTCAGGATGTTGACACAGAAGACAAGTGGCCTCATCACAACAGGTAAGTGATGGGAACATAACATGATCTACAGCTATTGACAGGTTTTCCCATCAACATCACCCTTCGGAGTGAGAAAGGTGGCATATAAATGTCATAAATAAATAAATAAATAACAACAGGGGATGAGTTTATCATGTGGAGATAGCAGACCAGCAATGGAATGAACATGATGTCATGCAATTGGAACCAATTCCAATCTACCAATAACGTCCTAAGACACAGAACCATAAATTGGATCAGAACCGTTTAGGGCAGTGGTTCTCAACCTGTGGGTCCCCAGATGTTTTGGCCTTCAACTCCCAGAAATCCTAACAGCTGGTAAACTGGCTGGGATTTCTGGGAGTTGTAGGCCAAAACACCCCAGGACCCACAGGTTGAGAACCACTGGTTTAGGGCTTTATAGGACAAAGCCAGCAATTTGAATTGAGCCCGGTAGCAAATTGGCAATGAGAGGTCTCTTTCTAGAGCGGCATAGAAAGATGGCATTGGAAACAATATGATTGACCAGATAAATCTCCAATACAGTTCAGGAGGACACCTCTTATAGACTTATACAATCCTTTTATCCAAAGTACTTGAAAGGGATAGCACTTGAGTTCAAAACAAATGAAAATTACAGAGGTTGTGGTGTTTTGATTTAAAACGTTTATAGCCACATACATGTTTCAGGAATCATAAGCCTGTAATTCTGACCAGGAAGCTTGAGCAACCAAATAGTTTAACTCTGATTTGTGTTAAATTCTGCCAATCAGTCCACATTGTATATCCATTGCAAATTTGCCTTTCCACTGGAGGTGTGGGGAAGCAAACAGTTTTTTTAAAAAAAGCAACTCATATTTTTCCATTGAAAAACACTGCAAACACATTTTATATAAAAACAGCAGCCCTAGTGCTTTTTATGAATAAACATTTCAGTAAAAATATGTTAAATATATGGAAAAGTGAGCCATCTATTATGCATAAGAAAAACATGTAGCATAAAAATGGAAATGCATTAAATGATTACAAAAAATAATTCTAACTGGGAGAAATGTTGTCACTGCATTATTTGGCACAACACTTTGCATAGTCTTGGTAGCACTGACACATACATGTTAAATAGTGGTGTTATTTAAATCTTGTCCTTCAGCCAAGGAGCTCAGAATAACAATTGCACCTTGCAACTATCATTTCAGTTCCGTTAAACTGAGTGCAGATTCAGGATGCCTTTCTACTGTTGAAACCAATCACTTATGATAATTCAAATAATAACGATGGTTAAGAAAACATGCAAACAAGGAAAGAGGAGAGATGTAGGAAAAGTCTTCCTTTTAATAGATCTTTATGTTGGTGGCATTAACATCTGAAATACTGTTCTGCTACCCACATAACCATCCATCTGTGAAGCCTGGCCAAGATTAACCACAATTGTTTTGACACAGCTCTTAAATACTAACCCCTCTGAAGGGCATACTAGTATTTATGACTCAATACATTTCATTGGGAACAAACTATTGTCACATATCATCCATGATCTGGCTCTTTAGTAAAGAGTGTTGTCTCCTTTGGGGCAGATTACATCACACACTAATCCAACAAATTATGCAAATGAAAAACAGGCCATAAATATAAAACTATGGAATTCAACTGGTCAAAGGAATCAAAGTACCCCAGAAGCATTGATACATGTTTGTTATGACATGTAAAATGTTTCAATCATATTTGAGCATTAGATTGTATCATCAGATCTAATAATACATATTTTCAATATAACACATTTTCATACATTCATTTCAATCTAACACGATGAAATACTCTATTAAGCACAGTTAATATTCTAAACATACATAGATGTGATTATATCCTTCACAAGTCAACTCACATCATGTGAAAACACATGAAATGTGTGCATCACATCAGATTAGAACCAAATGAAACACTTGAAATCTAATTCTGGTTTATCCGTTATTTTCAAGATATAATATTAATATGTATTTTTAAAATTCTAGACCAGTGGTTCTCAACCTGTGGACTCCCAGATGTTTTGGCCTTCAACTCCCAGAAATCCTAACAGTTGGTAAACTGGCTGGGATTTCTGGGAGTTTTAGGCAAAAATACCCGGGGATCCACAAATTGAGAACCACTGTTCTAGATGAATGATATTACACTATTTTCCTCTAGCCCCCGGAACCACATTCAGGAAATTAGAAATATGAAGAAA
Organism: Anolis apletophallus; assembly: GCA_030556195.1. Classification (NCBI taxonomy): domain Eukaryota; kingdom Metazoa; phylum Chordata; class Lepidosauria; order Squamata; family Anolidae; genus Anolis; species Anolis apletophallus. Next base: position 18,892,658 of record JARBWK010000008.1, read on the forward strand.
ATTTGCATTTTTTGAAAAATTATTTGATTAAAAAAACAAAAGCAGTCAATAGAGTTTTTGTATTTTAGTACTTCTTTGTGAGAAAATTTCATAAACAACAGCTGTGTTTGCAATCAGAAGGTTGCATGTTCGATTCCCAGGCTGGTCTAGATACCCAGCTGTGAGCCCTGTCCACTGTCCACCTAACAGATCGAAAACAAGCCAGCTGTGAGTAGATGAACTAGGGACCGCTCAGCGGGGAGGGATTTTTAAAAGGACTTTACAACACCTGAATTGTCGCCCTCTGAGGCTTCTTGGCACTTGACCCCCCCCGGACAACAGACAAGGCAGCTGAGGTACAACAAGCTTTATTGATTATAAAGTAGCAAAGTGGATAATAAGTCCAGGAACAAGACCGGGGCGCCGGCCGGCAATTGGCTGGGACGGATGAATCCCTTCCGGAGGTTGGTGTCCAAATCTCTCGGAGAGCCTTCTGCTCTGGCGCCGAGAGGGAGTACAGCCTTCCACGGGGGATTGGAGCATCCTTAACCAGGTCAATGGCACAGTCATAGGGCCGATGGGGCGGGAGCTTGTCCGCCTCTTTCTCGCTGAACACTTCCCAATAGTCCTGGTACTTGCAGGGCAACGTGGCCACGGCACTTGCCTCGGTAGCGGCGCCCAACTGGCCCCGGAGGCAATGTTTTTGACAAAAAGCAGTGAGGAAACGCACCTCCCTTTGGGCCCAGGAAATTTGGGGGTCGTGTTGGGTGAGCCACCGCACCCCCAAGATCACTGGAAAATGTGGCAAAGTGGAGACGAGAAACTGAATTTCTTCCTGATGGTTGGCAACAGCCATCTTCATGGGCGGGGTCCACTGGTTGACGGGGCCTGACTTGAGGATCCGTCCGTCAATGGTTTCGACGGGACGGGGCCGGCTTAAGTCCTTGATTCCCAGGCCCAAGTGCTTGGCAAGGTCTTTGTCGATGAAATCGTTGCTGGCCCCGGAATCCAGCATGGCGTGTACACGAACGGGGCCTTCGTCCAGGGACCAGAGGGTGATCATGATCAGGAAGAGCATTCCTGTCTTAGGCTCTGAGGGGTGGGGGCTGACCGAGCTAGCAAGCCTTTCTAGACATGGTCTTCTCCTTCCCCCGGCGGCGCAGGCACCACCTCCGAGCTGCTGGGCTTCTCCTCGGCCGCGGCTAGGCGGGGGTACTCTTTGGACCTGGTTGGGCAGTCTTTAGAAAAGTGGCCAGTGGTTCCGCAGTACCAACACAGGTTCAGGCGCTGCCGGCGGGCCTTTTCAGCATCGTCCAGCCGCGGGCGAGTCTGACCCAACTGCATGGGCTCGTCGTCCAGGCGGGCGGTGGGAACAGGAGGCAGGGGACGCAGAAGCGGCGGCCCGCGTTTCTCGCTGCCCGGCTTCTTTGCTTGTGGCGGGGCCGGGGCCCTCCGGTTCCAGATCTGTTGGGCTCTTTGATGCGCATCTAGCTGCAACGCCATTGCAATCACCCCCTCCAAGGTGAGTGGGATGTCGGGAGTCCGGGACACCTCCGTCTGGATCTCAGGGCTCAGTCCTTCCTAGTCTCGGTTGATCGGGTGCCCCCCGGTTTCCAGGAGGTGGTCCAGAAACCCCTGGGTGGTGTTGACCTGGGGCGCATTGGCATCAAGCATGGTGGTGGCCCACGACGCCACAGGGCCATCCAGCAGGGTATACACAAAAGCCACACGTTCCGCTTCGGTGGCGAAGTCGGCCGCTCGGGCCACCAGGTAAGCTTGGCACTGTCCACGAAAGGTGCAAGCAGCTGCGGGCTCCCCGCTGAAGCGGACAGGAAGAGCTACCGGGACTCGCTGGTTGGGCTGCCGTTGGGCCTGGATCACCGCTGTGAAGTGCTGCTGAAGGGTAGCGAGCTCGGCCTGCAGCCGCTGGAAGTCCGCTGCAGACGGTCCCCGGGCCATGGCAGGCGCTGCTCCGGCTGCTCCTGGCGGTGTCTGCATCTGGGTCTTGGGTTGACCAGGGGGTAAGGGATCTCGTACCAAACTGTCGCCCTCTGAGGCTTCTTGGCACTTGACCCCCCCGGACAACAGACAAGGCAGCTGAGGTACAACAAGCTTTATTGATTATAAAGTAGCAAAGTGGATAATAAGTCCAGGAGGCCTTTAGTATGCAGCCTCCGGATAGCAGCAGACACTGGAATCAGCAAGGCTTGAGTATCCGCAACGGCAGGATCTCAAGCAGAGGAAATGCAGGAACCAATGCGGGATGCGATAGATAGTCTTTGTGCCCCCTGATCGGGGCAAGAAGATCAGGCGGCTTTGGGTACTGCAGGCAACGTCAATGCAAAGCAATGCAACTTCCCCACAGGCTCGGTGATGAACAGGAACATGGCTAGATGCTGGAACGAGGCAGCCGGGAATGGCTGGCTGGCTGGATCTTAGTAGCTGGCCGAAAGGCCCGGTTCACTTGGACATCATGGCAGTAGCGGTCGTTGGTACAAGATACTGCTAAGCAGGATCTCACAGCTTTTATAGGATTTCTGCCAGCAGGGCCCAGTGCGTCGAACATCAAATTGGATGATGGATGAGCCCTGGGTTGTTTTGAGAACTTCAGTCCTGAAGAATGTAGGCCCTCATTAGTGCGGACCATCTGGCCTGGGGAGTAGCGCTTACTGCTCCGAGTACCCGCCTTTGCTATCAGCTTGGTGGGCTCCGTTTGGCCTTGACATGCTTTCAGCCTGGCATCTCGCTTGGACAGTGCAGAAGAGCAAGATAGAGGCCCCTGACAGGGGCTGGGAGTTAACACAGCTGTGCTGTGAAGCTTCTTAGAAACAAGCGGGCAAAATGCAGACCCAAGGAAAGATGCTGTCGGAGGCCCTGGAATCTCTTGGGGTGTGACATGAATAAAAATAAGGAAGATCGGCTGCCGGAGGTGGAATGCGGAACCAAAGGCTCTCGTCTGAGGATGAAGCAACAGCACCCCCTTGTGACGTAATGGAGCAATCACACCCGCAACGCAGCCAGAAGAGAAAAAAATCCTTCTAATTGCACATGTTTGTCTACACATGTTTGTCTGCACAATGTAATTGTATGTCAGTCGGCAGGGACTGTCTGCCGTATGTGTAATGTAATCCACTCTGAGTCCCCTCCGAGGTGAGAAAAGCGGAATATAAATAAAGTGTATTATTATTATTATTATTTTCCCCCAGCAAATGAATTGTTCTGTATTGGCATTTTGTACAAACTATCATTTTTAATGCAAAAAAGTTTTTTGTGCAAAAACTGTTTTTGCAAAGAAAAACCTGTAAAAGGCCCCAAAAACATCTTGCAGTGGCTGCCAGATTCTTCCTTCTTGAGGACAAGAAGAATCCCAATTCTTGTTTTTGAAAAAGCAGGCAAGCAAAGAAATTAAACCCACCAAAATACACAAATTTCCTATGATTTATTCAGCATCCTATGGGGAAATGTTTATTATTTTTATTATTTTATTCCTGATTCTAACCTGGGCTGAAAGCATATAATTTCTCATTAGTGAATAAAGAAACTGAATCTGAAGAGAAAGAATGGTGACATGCCTGCATCACTTTCGATTGTAGCTCTCAATTACTTTTATAAATGAGAACATTTTAATTCTTATAGATTACAGATTGAACTTCACATGACTACACATCTTCTTCTCATAAGATACTTATTAGTGCAATACAAAGAAAAATCACAGTCAAATGAAGTTACAGTCTGCCATACCCCCTAGTGGAAAAGGATTGGAGAACAAGAAGTTCTGGTGGCAAAACCATACTTGCTATTAACAGCAAAGCATATATATTTATATCAAAAAGAAGCATATTTACTCTGAAACTTTGTAATGTTCAAAAATTACAGAGCTCATGTGCATTTTGCAGCTGTACATGTGTGTTCTTTGTCACTCCCACATGGTAGGTGTCATCTGGTATAATTCCCTATTCTACATAACACTACAAATCCCCGTCTCTATTAGCAACTGAATGTATTCTATGATGTACCATATACTAAAACCCTGAAATAAACTGATAACAAACAATAAATTACTTATGTTAAATTCCCAATCCAGAAAAGGATTAAATGTAGACATGCAATTGATATTATCTTAACAATCTATTGTAGATTTCTCAACTGCTATGAAAAAATATGCTACACCAACGTATCAAAATTCCAAGCAACAAAAGCTTGATATATTAGCAGTATTTTAATGTATCGATATCCTAGTATGTATTTGTCTATTCTCCTCTATGGGTCTGAAACATGGGTCACCTATCGCCAACACCTACGACTCCTCGAATGCTTTCATAAGCGCTGTCTTCACACAATCCTAAATATACACTGGACCGACTATGTGACGAATGTTGCTGTCCTTGAGCAAGCAGGGATCACCAGCATTGAGGCCGTGCTATTGAGAACACAGCTGTGCTGGGCAGGACACGTCTCTAGGATGGAGGACCACCACCTCCCTAAGATAATACTCTATGGTGAACTCACCACGGGTCAGCGCAAGAGAGGTGCCCCCAAAAAGAGATATAAGGACGCCCTGAAACAACATCTCAGGCTCAGCCAGATTGATCACCAACAATGGTCCACCCTGGCCTCACATTGGGAGGCATGGAGATGCACTATCCACAATGCTGCAGCCTCTTTCTAGAAGACACGCCGAATGGGTCTTGAAGAGAAGCAACAACACAGAAAGAACCGCAACTTGGAAACAACGTCACCCAAGGAGACTTTCTGCTGTACTTTCTGCAACCGAACTTGCCTATCTCAGATTGGCCTTTTTAGTCATCAACGCGCTTGTAAAATGCGTGGGATGAGTCCTTCCTGAATCTTCGTTCGCGAAGTAATGCCGAGCGAGAGAGAGATTTGAAGGAAGCACAATAAGAAGCCTTTTCTAGGACTGTAAAATTTTAACACAACTTTAAAGACATGAAAATATTTAACTCACATGTATAAAGCTATGAATCAGGTAAAAACCTGATTCATATCGGCATAATGTAATAGATATGCCAATATTGAAATGGAAAAAATGTCTCTTAATATGCTGATAATACAGGCTCATGGAACTACTACCATATGCCATCAATTCATAAAATCAAATGAAGTTTAATAACATAGGACACAAGCTACTTGAAAGTTCACAGAAAGAAGTTGTTTCCTGCACTTAGTTACAATTAGGAATATTCAACACGAAGTTTGCATTCAATAGATCTGCACTTGAAACAGCTGTTTCTGTAGAGAAAATATTTCTACACACACTTTTCCTGCATGGAAAAAGCTGTTTGCTGTGCAGTAAATGCTGTATTCTGTGCAAAAGGATCAAGTGACAATTTTCGCACAGAATAATCTATGAATTGTGAATACTTAGGCCTTTTGGCAGCAGGAAGAAATACATGTTAATTCCTTCAAATAGAAAATGTAATCAATTGCATCCCAATCCAGGACAATCTGAAAGCAGACTCGGGATTAAGAAATGTAGGAAACCTGAGATGTAGGAAGCCTGAGGATTCACGTCCTCCAAAATAATGTGCAGAACTGGATGAATAGGATAGCATTTGCTCCTGTGTAGACATGGGACGAGGGGGTCTAAATAAATCCAAAACCATTCAAAGCATTTAACGCACTAAATTGCAAATGGGTAGAAAGCTGTAGGCTAGCTAGAGACTAGAGAGTTCACGTTGAGAATTTTCTGTCTTTTCATTATCCAAGTACCTAGTATTGTATGAACAACATAAACACGCTCAAGTTGAAATAATTCTTTCCATTCATTTTTACTTGCTCTATAAGCTCAGCTGTGCATGTTCAACTTTTTACGGTTTCGCATTTCTATGCTATTCACATATTTATTTATTTCTGGTATTTCTATCCCGTTCCTTCTCAACCCCTGAAGGGGGACTCAGGACGGCTTATATTTGGCAGCAATTCGACATATACAACAGAGAGTGTATAACTCCTCTGTTGCAACAGTTCCACTGGCTGTCAACATGTTTCCAAGCACAATTCAAACTGCTGGTTTTGACCTACAAAGCCCTATATGGCTTCGGTCCAGGTGATCTGAAGGACTGCACCTCTTTCTATGCACCTGGGGGACATCTACGATCTACTGGGGAGGGCCTTCTCTCTATTCCAGCACTGGCTCAGGCTTGAGCATGTTTGGTGGGAACATGGGAGATAATCTTTTCGGCAGCTGTTCCCAGACTGTATAATTCCTTCCCAAGAGAGACCAGGATGGTCCCATCCATAAACAGGTTAAGACCTTCTGCCAGCACACATTTGGGGAAGGATTTTTAAATTACAACTAAAGTGTGGGATTGTTAGCCGCCTTGAGTCCCCAAGGGAAGAAAGGTGGGGTATAAATGAAGTAAATACAATAAATATAATCTGCCCATTAAAAGCATTAAAAGCTATACAGATCAGGTGTGCATGTACAATAACCTTGTGATTATAATCAATCAAGGGCCCGAAAGGGAGGAGAAGGCCCTCATGTCTGCAGCATCTCTTGTTAAATATTAATGTGTGTGTTTATCAGATGTTAATTAACTTACCTTGAAGAAAAACACCTTCATCTGCTTAACTTTTTAAAAAGGGTAAGCCAAAATATATGTTATTCATCCCATTAGAAGTCTAATTATGCATATTAATTAAGTTCGTCTTAAATGTGCATAGCTATTAAATTTTACCCATGAGAAAATAAATTTTCTGCTCACATGAAACTTTTTCTTACAGGGGATCATCTTTAAAATACATTTATTATTACTAATTTATTTACTACATTTATATACTGCTTTTCTCCCCCTGAGGGAACTCAAAGTGTTTCCTTAACATAATAAAGGCAAAATGCACTGCCGTACATACATGTGAAAACCAAAACATAATAGCTAGACCAGTGTTTCCCAACCAGTGTGCCGTGGCACACTAGTGTGCCGTGAGCGATCATCAGGTGTGCCGTGGGAAATTGGAACCTCCAATACCCTTTCTTCCCCCTCCTGCCAAACACTTTTTCTTCTCCACTTGGGCTCCCTTCTTCCCAGCCTTGCTCTGCTTGCTTTGTCTCGCTTTGCTCACGCTGCCGCTTCTGCGGGAGGGGGGAGGGAGGAAGACATGACCCGTGTGGGTGCTATTGCGCAGACTTACCCCACGTCTTCCTCCCTCCCCTCCGCAGTGCCCCCTTGATATAGGTGAACTACAACTCCAAAACGCAATGTCAATGCCCACCAAACTCTTATAGTATTTTCTCTTGGTTATGGTAGTTTTGTGTGGGAAGTTTGATTCCATTCCATCATTGGTGGAGTTCAGAATGCTCTTTGATTGCGGGTGAACTATAACTCCCAGCTGTTGAGCAAGACCTTCTTGTGTGTCTTTCTGCCATTCCTGCCAGGATATCTATGTTGTGTTCATCGAAACAGGCCCAGGTTTCACATATTAACTATATGTATTACTGTGTTAGAGTGTCATTTTGTGTCATTTTGGTTGGTGGTGTGCCCCAGGATTTTGTAAATGTAAAAAAATGTGCCGCGGCTCAAAAAAGGTTGAAAAACACTGAGCTAGACAATGGCATATAACTATAAATTTAAAAACTAATGGTATTAAAACATAAAATAACATTTGGACATAAAACATATAGATTAAAACATCGATAATTCAATAACATTTATATTAAAACACACTCATAAACAATGGGATTTAAAAACAGTTTTGGAGAATACCAAAATATAGAAAGATAGAAACTGGTGGAAGAGGGTAGGAATTCGCTGTACTGTCTTACTAAGTCGCAGTAAAGAAAATCTGTTTATCAGAAGCAGGAATCTGAGAGTGCAATGTACAGATTAATAAATCCAACACAGTTTAAAATGAGATATGAAAAAGGTGATTTCTTTCAATTAGGTTGACTACCACTTGAGCAAATGCCAAATAATAAGAGCAGAATGTACACAAAATGACTTTTGAATAATTAAATGACTGTAAATATTTACTTTCTCCCTTATTCAAACTGACATTTCTCTTTCTCTTCTGTGTTTCTTTTTATATTAGATTTGGTTCACATCACATTTGCAGAACTTTTGAAGGACAAAATTACTTGTTATCATGCACCTTTGACTTGGAAGAAAAAGCACGTGGTTTTCTGTTGAAAGGCCACCTTTTACGCTGAGAGATTACCCTGGAATATGTTTCATCAATCTGTGCTGAACACAACCCCAAAGCAACTATATATTACACAATATCTGTAAAAGATTCAACAGAGATGTAGCAAGAAACCAAACTGTAGCTCTTCAAATTGCATGCTGGGCTAAATAAACTGGTTTCACACCATTACACAGTACTGAATCCGCACCCAAGCTACTGATAATTCCCTGAGACGTTCACCTTTGCAATGAACACATGCATTATGTCATAACCTATCAGCATGATGAAGTGGAAACAGCAAGTATCACATCACTGTTTAGGTTCTGGATGGATGGGTTTTATTAAACGGATGATTGGGTTTTTCAGGTGATACCAATATGACAGAACAGCCACCATCAGATGCACACACACCTCTATCGCAAATGATCAAGCAGGCATGATAAAGGATTAGACAATAAACCACTTTCTCCTGTCCTTCACCAGGCCAAACTAGATCAGTTTTCGATGATTTTCATTCCAATTCCAAATGCATTTGCTTAAGTCTCAATAACAAGCAAATGATCTGCATATTGAGAACAACTTCATATGAGAGCATGTGAAGGAGGAGAATTCACAATGGTTTCTATCCTGCCTCCAGGATCAGAGGCACCATGGCTCTGAAACGTGGTTCCTTCAGAACAACACTAGGAGAGTCCTATTATATTCTGACTGTGGATTTCCCAAAACATAGGGTTGGCCAAAGGATGTTAAACTAGGCTGGTCTTATCCAGCATTGGGTTCTTTGTGTGTTGTTAGGATTTTGGTTGGCTTAATGTACATTTTAGGAGGATATAATTTATCTCACAAAGTATTATACATCTCATAAAATAATATTAGATTCCACTTGTTCTATACTGTATGTATTATAAATCACACAAGCACATAAATACTGAAACTCTGAAGACCATGTTCTTTATTCAAAGTATGAGAGAAAGGTTAACAGGTGATTTTAAATTAACTGGCTTCATTGATTTCCTGTTCTCACATCAGACACCAGGGAATAACGTGTGGATTGATGAAAAAAGGGTGGGTCACATTAGTAGCAATTGCTTGTTTATTTATTTATTTATTTACAGTATTTATATACCACCTTTCTCACCCCTGGGGGGACTCAAAGCAGTTTTATATTGTTAATATGTTACCAAGAATATAGAACAGGCATGGGCAAACATTCTCACGCGGAGGGTGCATGGTGGGCCAGAGCGAGGTGGATGGGCCAGGAGGGAAGGGGTTCTCCCCAAGTCCCCTCAATGCCCTTTCCTCCCTTTCCTCTTCTCTTTCAGAGGCAGAAAGTGAAGGAAAGATGGAAAACATTAATTTGGATCCCAAAAGGGTTAGCCTTGGTCAGGATGAGATGATGGGCAGGAGAGAAAAAGTGTATACATGAGACCCCATATTGCCTATTCCTGATATAGAATTCTAGAATCCTAGAGCTGGAAGAGACACCCAAGGGCCATCCAGTCCAACCCCCACCATGCAAGAAGGCATAATCAAAGCACTCCCATTAGACAGCCTCTGTGGAAAAGCCTCCAGAGAAGGAGGCTCCACCACACTTGGAGGCAACTTAATCTTTTCAGTTGAATCTCTTTCCCTGCCATTTGAAACCATTGCTCCCTTGTGCCCTGGTCTCTAGAGCAGCAGAAAGTCAGTCTTCCCCTTCGAACTCAATGGGACGCTCTTCTAAATCTTGAAACATGGTTCTCATGTCCCCCTCTACCTTCTCTTCTCCCAACTAAATATCCCCCAGGAGGAAAGGAGGAAGGAAAAAGAGAAGGGTAGAAGGGAGGCAGAGAAGGATGGAAGGGAATGGAGAGAGTGAGGGAGGGAGGGAGGGAAGGAAGGAAGGAGAAAGAGGGAGAGAGAGAGAGAGAGAGAGAGAGAAGGAGGGAGGAAAGGGGGAGGAAGGATGAAGGTGTGGAAAAGAAGAAAGGATTGAAAAAGAAAGAGGGAGGTAAGAAAGAGAGGGAGGGAAAAAGAGAAGGGAGGAAGAGAAGGGTAGAAGGGAATGGAGGGAGTAAAAGAGAAGGAAGGAAGGGGAAAGAGGGAGAGCGAGAAGGAGAGAGGAAAAAGGGAAGGATGAAAGTGTGGTAAAGAAGAAAGGATGGAAGGAGAAAGAGGGAAATAAGAAAGGGAGGGAGGGAAGGAGGAAGGAACAAGAGAAGAAAGTAAGGATAGGATGGTGTGAGAGAGGAGTACCTGAGAAAAGAGCCCACGGGGCCACATTCGGCCCGTGGGCCTGGGTTTGCCCATACCTGATATACAAGTTATTATCAGCACTTTTCAGAAAGATATAACACTAAAAAATTACTTTATTCGGTGGCATCTAGCACTTTATTTAAGACAGGAACCACATATATACATTATGAATACATACTATTCATAGGGCAAATCCAAACTTTAAGAAACCAGCAGGACAGTTTGAGCCTACCAGAAATGTTTTATTTTATACGGACAAACTGCTGAGAAGTTTATACGACTTTAAAGTGTTTAGTAGTCTCAAAGGGCTTGATTTACTTTACTATTGCATTTTAGAATGTAGAATAGGATGCACCATAAAAGCAAGCACACAAAAAAAGGTTCAAGCAAAATAAGAACTAAAAAAAACAAAGTATGAACCATGTAGCATATTGTACTTAGGTATACCTCAATTTTATCTGTTATATTCAAAATCATAATTTGAAGACTAGAGGAGGAAAATATTGTTATCATACATGTTACAACATAAGCCACTGCATGACTACTAACAACAAACCTTCTGATATCGTCACCCGCTTTCCTTTCCTATTATTTTGGTTCAACAATCAATCACTGGGAGCCATAGACACTTCTAAGTGGATTATAAAATTAAACCTATCATCATTTTATGTCTGCTCATAATTATATCAGCATGTTAATATTCTTTTAATAGTTCCCTAATGATGTAACACAAAATAATAGAATTTGTTTCGCAGCTATGTAACTATTAACAGATTAACCATAACTAGTGCCTTCATAAAAGATCCACAAAATAGCTACTTCTGACAGCTCAGACAAAACCCTTATTTTCATCATTGTAATTTTATCTGTTACTTAGATACGTACATAGGCCGTAGGACAAATATCACATATCCCATGGAAGGCTGAGAAAAACGTGGACACCACATTATATAACATGCTATAGACTGAATATCCACAAGAAAACTTGTCCGTATGTATGAAGTAAATCCCATTGGGATTATTCTCAAATAAGTGTGTCTAGGATTGCAGACTTGGGCTTCTAAGTCATATTTATACCACATTGTGAATAAAACGCAAGGGACAAGCTTGTTATATCACTGCTATAAAACTCAGATACACAATAACTCTGTAAAATAATAAAAATGACATATTTTTTTCAAGCCAAGATGGAATACATTACAAGTTTCTGCAGCTGTCCCAAACTGCAAAATGATCACAAACAACACTTTTGAAAAGTATTATGTTGTAGATTCAGGGCAACAGATACATCTAATTTAATAACAACCATAATAAGTAAATAAATGATTTTTTTATTTGTACCCCGCCACCATTTCTACAAAGGGACTCAAGGTGGCTAACAAAACACTCCAAAGTACCACACATAAAATAAAAACAATTGCATAGACATCAAAGCGATAAAAAGATGAGCAGACATCCATAAAATATCACATAATAAAATTAAAATTCCAAATTTATAAAATGCAGTCATAGCTGCAGATAAAACTGATTGTTTTTGATAAACAAACCCAGTACCAAAGTGTAGCCACCAAGTCATCAGACTAACCCTTAAAATCTACTCAAGATCAAAAGCTTGCTTAGAAGCCATTTTTAGACGGAATCAGAAAGCTTGAAGAGAGGGAGCTAACTTAATTTCTCTAAAAGGGGGCATCCAGAACTGGGGGGCCACCACGGAGAAGGCCCTCTCTTTTGTCCCCACCAACCATACTTGGGATGGTGGTGAGATCAAGAGAAGGGCCTCGCTGGTAGATCTTAGAGGCCACACCAGTTCATAGAAGGAGATGCGGTTGTGAAGATAGGTTTGACCCGAAGCATATAACACTTTATAGGTAATAACCTGCAGTTTAAATTGGGCCTAGAAAATTGACGGAAGCCAGTGGAGCTGCTTTAATAGGGGCATGGTATGCTCCCTATAGCTAGCCCCAATTAGTAATCTGGCGGCTGATCTTTGCACTAACTGCAGCTTCTGAGCCATCTTCAAAGGCAGCCCCACGTAGAGTGCATTGCAGTAGTTTCTTCTGGATGTAACTAAGGCATGGCCCACCTTTGTCCTTTGATTCTAATACTATTTGACATATTTTTTTCAGATTCTGGGTTTTCCATGCTTTTAATTCCTTTGTTTTCTTCAGCATGTATGTGTGGGGTGTTATGTGTGCATAGGGCCATGTTCTTATGCAGTGGAAACTTTGGAAAAGCAGAATTTGTGACTACACAGAAAGGCTTGTATGCACTTAAGAACTATGCAGATTTTATAATGAGCAAACATGTAGCAAGAGATTGGCCAAAGCATGTGGTTGCACACCCCACACTTTCCAAATATTCTGTATAACATCAAAATGTATTTTTAAATTAAGTCTGCTTTTGTTGAAGAAATCACATTGGCATCTGTCTTCATCAATAACCAATCCCGAATTTATCTCCGTCTTTATCTCCAAATTTATCGCCAGAGGTTTAGCACAGCTGGTAAATCACCAGCAACTATAAGATCTGTCAACCAAAAGGTTGCAAGTTCAAAGCCCCGGGTTGGCATGAGCGGTTGACTGTCATCCCTGCTCACTGTTTACCTAAGCAGTTCGAAAACAGCTTTAACTGTAATTAGAGAAATTAGGTACCGCTAAAAACGGGGGAGGTATTTTACGATGCCATAAAGAAAGAAGATCAGAAAATGCTGGATGACCAAAAGGGAAGGAGCAAGTCCTGACTGCTCTTCATCATAGAGAATGGAGCAACAGCGCCCCCTGTGGCTGGACATTGAGTTGCCAACACCTCCTTTCTGTTCTGTCTGTGTATTGTCTATACAAAGCGACACTGAATGTTTGCTGTGTATGTGTGCTGTGATCTGCCCTGAGTCCCCTTCAGGGTGAGGAGGGCAGAATATAAATAAAGTGTTGTTGTTATTGTTATTATTATCTTTAATATAGCTCAAATTTAGATTGTGCATTCTATTTCTTTGCTAACAGGTGACTAAAATGTGCATGACAAGACTAGCATGAACGTAAGTAGTACTTATGAACAGCAGCAATATCAGGACGCCTATGCCTCTGGGAAGCTCATGAGCAGAAGGGCATGCTGGAACTTGTAACCAAAGAAATATATTGCTTCTAAATATGGAGTTCCAGTTTTTAATTCTCACAGCTAACATCTTGGTAGATTTGTGTTAACCTTTATAAAGCCTTTTAATTCCCTGGTTTCCATTTCTTACAGAAGAAAATTCCACACGTCAATATACTTTGTAGGAGGAAGGACCTTTTAAATTATCATCTGAACCTACAATCAACTTTATTTTATGGCTCTCCTTTTTTTTATAGGAGCAAGAGAAACACTTCTCTTGCGATACCATTTACAATATTCGAAAACTATTCAGAATAATTGCACCATTGCAATTTGGTTATTGTCCCTCTCATCAAAAAGATGGGGCTTATTGCTGAAGCAGCCTAGGAATTACAATGCAATTAGCAAAAAACTTGAATTCTGTGTACATACTTGATATCAGCAAAGGCTGTCATCTGGAGCTTCAGAAGGACTGCAACTTCCCTGATTAACTCCAAACCCTTTTCTTCAGTGAGAGGGCTGTTGAAAAGAAAGAAAGACAAGGCGGCATTAAGAAAATGGAACTCATCAATACAGGAGAAGCTAAAAGTCCCACAAGAGTTATCACCTTGGTCTGTTAGGTAGTTTGAAAGCCAAACCTTGCAGTATTCCTGTCACATAGTGATTGTGATATCGAGGGAAATGGGATCAGGTGCTTCCCCAGGCATGATGAATCACCTGAATTTTCCAGCAATAAGACAAACAATAAGGTGTAAATGGAATTGTTAGGAAGTGTAATGGGCCCAATGATGCAGGGACCAGTTCATCTTGGTTCTCAATAAAAATGTAATGTAGTTTAAGAAGAAAAGAAAGAAAGAATGGGGTTAGGAAAACAGCAAGATGAGACCAAAGAAACGCAGAAGTTGCTGTATGCTATCGTATACATGGAATTGTTTTCAAAAACAGACAAAATTATGTAAATACAAGAACAGCACCACTTGCTTTACTTCCCTACATAGTAATATGTTGAATTGTGTGCAAGTGTGCTGCGTGCACAACAAACCTGCCTTCAGATTTAGATAACAGTATTTCATTATATTTTTAACTAGAAAAAATGTGAGGTTTCAATTATTTACCATCACTTTTTTAGAGACTAGTTGTAAAGTTACAGTTATGAAGTTCTAGGTTAACATTTGAATTTGTTTGGTTATTAGAAAGGTTTCTCTCTCACATACTCTGTGCCAGAAATTATGTGATCGAAGAGCGTGGATAAATTAGTCCTTGAGTTACAATCCCCAGAATCAGCCCAGCCAGAATGGCTATCAGTCATGGTTTGTAGTGGCTATTCTGACTGGAAAATTAATAGTCCAAAAAAAGTAACTTTTCTGGGTTTTGCATGAAAAGAAGGATAAAAATCACAGAATATCATCAAAGCCAGTGGTTCTCAACCTGTGGGTTCATTCACCATATTTTAGACATTTTTCTCACATATTATTTATTTATTTATTTATTTATTGAGGCTTCTCAACCGCCGACTCCCAGGGGCTCGCGGCGACTCACAAGAGCCAATGGCACAACGCCAACGGTTAAAACATAAAACACTTTAAAACACAATTAAAAACGCAATAACAGTTAAAACATTAAGCAGCAGCAGATATAACAGCCGAGTGAATATACACACGGGCCTACTCACCGAAGGCCTGCCTAAACAAATAAGTTTTGCAGGCCCGTCTGAACGGGAGTAGATCCCTCAGTGCCCTGGCTTCAGCCGGGAGGGCGTTCCATAGCGTAGGGGCTATCACCGAGAACGCCCTCCGGCGGGTGGATGTTAAGTGGGCCAACCTTACAGATGGTACTACTAAGAGGTTGGCCTCCTCGGAGTGGAGGCCAAAAAATAAATGTTTACATTTATTTACACTATACCTAAAGATACACTCATCAATATGATTTTCCCATTGACTTATTCATCAAATTATAAAACTGTATTTGTCATGTTGACTATTAAAAAAGAAAAAGAAGAATTTTGTTAACTACCCTCTAGTCAATTTTGACTTATGTCAATCTCGTGAGTGAAAGACCTCCAAGTCATTCTGTAATCAACACACAGAGGGCATGTATTAAAGACATCATCAGACGGAGCTGGGGAAAGTGGGGAGAATAATCTTTGCATGTGGAATTGTCATATTTGCATCGTGTTCCACCTTTAAAGAAGACAGAGAATTAACTTATTCCCATCACACAAAATTGCCTCCTCCCATGGGCTTCTTTGCTTTCCCTTTCAATCTCCTCTCTCTTTTCTCACAACCTCATCACACTGAGCCTGACAATCACATGACGCAGGGTTACTTCCATCGTGGCTCCATCTCATCGCCATCTTGGAAGTATGTACAGAGGCTGCCCTCAGAACCTGTGTTCTTATTGACTAAGCCAGGGACAGAGAGGGACAAAGCTAGGGGGAGATGGAAAACGCTGCAGAATGGTAAGGGGACGATGTGGGGTGCTGCCTAATAATTTCCCCCCACTGTTCCCAGACTTATGGACCTCCATCTGATGCGGTCCTTATATAGTTTGAGTATCCCCTATCCAGAATACCAAAATCCAAAAATAGCAATATGAGTGGCCGAGACAGTGACATCTTTGCTTTCTGATGGTTCAGTGTACCCAATCTTTGTTTCATGCACAAAATTATTAAAGTATTGCACAAAATTACCTTCAAGCTATATGCATAACATGTATATGAAACTTGGGTCTCGTCTCCAAAAATTTTCATTATGTATATATATGAAAATACAGGTATCTTAAAAATCTGAAATCCAAAACGTGCATGGTCGCAAACATTCAATATAAGGAATACTCAGCCTATATATCACTCATGCAAATAATCCACCAGAAGGCTGGTGTCGAACTATTTTAAAAACATCTACAACCTATTCAGCCTCTTTCTAAAAGTTTACTGCAAATACAAGTTACCTCTCCAATCTGTTATATCATCATTAACATGCATGAGTTGCATAGTGTGAAAAAACTACTGTTCTTAACATTTATTTTAAAACATTTTCAGCAATGTACATAGTCCCTGAGGTTATGTCAATTTATATATGTTATGATCTTTTATTTGGAATCAGCTAGGGAGACTGTAATTCTTGATACCTTCCAAATCAACCCCTGCTTTAAACAATGTAAGACACATTCCCTGCCTTAAACAACTCAAGGGACAGTATATCATATATGCAGAAGGCACCACCCTAAGGCTGACATTTCAATATGCCCCCCCCCACACACACACAAGGATAATACAATTATATTGTTATGTTTTTATAAAAAAAATAAAGGGAATTTTAATGTTTCCGAGTGGGAGAATGGATGCTTTACCTGGGATATTCATTTAAAAAGCTGCCCTTGTAT
The DNA here is from genome assembly GCA_030556195.1 of Anolis apletophallus. Lineage (NCBI taxonomy): Eukaryota > Metazoa > Chordata > Lepidosauria > Squamata > Anolidae > Anolis > Anolis apletophallus. The sequence goes on from JARBWK010000008.1 coordinate 18,909,488, forward strand.
CTCAAAGCTTAGCAGTAAGTAGAAGTCTGATTCTTCACAGGTCCCTATGAAAGCAGACTGTCACCGTGACTCAGGGGCTTGTGTGTTAATTAGATCCTTCACTCCTGAGGACAGTGGTTCAAATGTGCGGGAGATGATAGGTGTCAGAAATTGGAGTGGGCTTTTTTAAACAGTGTAATATTATTTTTACCCGGAGGTGCAGGGAAAGTCATACAATATGTTGTTGGCATTTCTTTGCTATCATTTGTACGCATAAAACTATAATATTTCTGCAGGCTATAAAATCAAAAGTGAATGTCAAAATGAGTTGCAAAGGTGATAGTGGTGAGGCTGAGCAGCAGGGTTACAAACACCCTCGGGAAAGCAAGAGGGCGAGAAAATACAATATTGCCATTTCCCTAACCTTAATTACTCCAATGGAACACAGGTAAGTGCAAAATAAAGGCAGGCGCGCACACACCAAATTCACATGCCTAAATGTGAAATTCACATATAGGGAACTCAGCAATTGTAGTTTGACATCAGCTACTTTCCAGAACTACTATTTTTAGAAGCCAAACAAAAACAATTTTACATTTTTGATACCACCAATTAACATGTTGTATTCTCATGGCCACACTGCGATCACTGTCAGCGTGCTGGAGGAAGCAAAGACCACCAGCATTGAAGCGATGCTCCTATGCCATCACTAGACTGGCTACATTTTCCAAATGCCCAATCACCGTCTCCCAAAGCAGTTATTATACTTCCAATGCAAGAACGAGAAACATAATGTTGGTGGGCAATACAAATTCTGAAACAACGAATAATTGACATAGATATGCAAAATTCTACAACTGCAGCATATAGTACTTGTCCCCCTATAAACCTGGGCCTGGAGTTTAGACCACTAAGTGGAGCTAAATACCTAGAAAACTTAAATATCCCTAAATATCAACAGGCGTTTAGCAAAGCCCGATTCAATGTTATTCCCTCAGCTATCCTAGAAGGCCGTTTTCAACATAAAGATTACAATGATCGGCTTTGCCCTTGTGGGGCGGGCGTAGTAGAGTTTCTACTGCATGTCATGTTTGAATGTTCCTTTAACAGGGATGAAAGAAGGAAGGTAATAATGCCTCTTATCTGTCATTGGTCAGGAAGATCTTTACAATGGTATTTAAAGTATTTGGGGGGGACTTAAATAAAAAAAAGTTACAGAGGAGATAGCAAAAAATTTTGCTCATGCCTCAAAGACCCGAAAGAGCAAAAGAAAAGGTAGCGCAATTACAGACCTGGCCCCAATAGACAAGTACGATTCAACTCTAGAGAGTCCTTGGCCTCTGGCAATCAATCTGATGACCCAGGAGCACTATCTGATTCTTCAGCTAATTCGAGCAATACCCAAAAATATGCTTTAAGAAGCCATAAGCCATCCAATGCCCCCTCGACTTCTCACTCTTCAAACCCCAACCCTCAACAACAGAGACAAAATTTTCCGAAGGGACGGGGCAAAAAGAAGGGAACTTAGTTGTTAATCTTTCCCGCTTGACTTTGTCCAGACATGATGTTTTTTTGTTAAATAAAGGCTTGTCCTATGTCTTCACCCCTAATTGTTCTGAAGTTAATATTCGTACAGATCTGGCAACATTGTTCCGCACCATTCGCCTTAGAGAACATTTCAAAGATGCTCCCTCTGATCACTTTACGGCCTCACGAATTAGAACTCCGAGCTATTTCACCCCCCCCCCATCATTCCAGATAACATTAAGGTCTTTGAACAGACAGTCTTACGTCAAGTTCAAACCATTAATCACCACCATGATAGAAGATATTCCAATCTTAACAAACAAGACATTAACCGCCTCAGAGAATTGGGCAATCACCCGGAGGTGATCATAAAGCCGGCAGACAAAGGAGGATCTGTTGTTATTTGGGACAGAAACGACTACCATAGAGAAGCCCTTTCCCAGCTAAACAATACTAACCATTATAGACCTTTACCGCAAGATCCTACCCTTCGTTTTTCGCGCACCATTTACAATGTCATTCAGGATGGCCTCCTTAATGGACAACTCACTAACAAAGAAGCCGAATTTCTATTTAATCATCATCCGGCCATCCCCCATCTGTACCTTTTGCCTAAGATCCACAAACCCACCAGGCCCCCATTGGGTAGGCCCATCGTGGCAGCCACAGACAGTCTCTTACAACCTCTGGGCATCTTCATAGATACTATTCTGCAACCATTTGCTCAAAAATTGCCTACTTACATAAAAGACACCCGGGATTTGATTAACAAGATAGACGGTGTATCTCTTTCTTCTTCTGACATTTTAATTTCTGCAGACATTTCTTCTCTATATACAAACATTCCGTTGAATGAGGCTAGACACATTATACATAACACCCTGGATTGCCGCCCCACCCCTCATCGCCCATCTTCAGCATACTTATTAGACATCATTGATCTCATTTTTGATTACAATTATTTTTTATATAAGGATCAATTCTATTTGCAAGTGGGGGGCATTTCCATGGGCCAGGCCCTAGCTCCGACAGTCGCCAACATCTTTGTAGGGGCTCTAGAACATAATTTTCTTTTTTCGGATGAACATAGCCATTTTTCCAGTCACATTAAACATTTTTTTAGGTACATCAATGATGTACTTTGTATCGTAGATGGTACCACTGATATCAACAAATTTCAGGCTTGGATGAATACCTGGCATCCAAATATTAAATTTACTTTTCAAATTAGCAACCAGGAAGTCAATTTTTTGGACCTCACGGTATTCGCCCATCAAAATAAGATCCAGGTGAGAAATTATTCGAAACCAACAAACACTAACTCTCTTCTTCATTATTCTTCTTTTCATCCCCATCACCTTAAAAACAACTTACCTTTCTCCTCTCTACTAAGATTAAAAAGGAATTCTTCCTTCCCTCATCACTTTACCCAAGACGCCCATCTTTTTATTAATAATTTGAAAAAAAGAGGTTATCCAGATAGGGTTCTTAACACTGCTCTCACCAGAGTGAATAACATACCAAGAAGTCAATTATTGACATCTCAACCCAAACCCTCTCCCTCTAAGATTGTGTGGCCTTTAACATTATCTCCTCATTCCCAGCAAATCAAGAAGATAGTCACCAATCTGTGGCCTCTAGTGAGCTCTATACCGGGCCTTGAAAATCCACCTCTTATAGCTTTCAAAAGAACTCAAAATCTAAGAGATCTACTTGTACATACTAAAGATGACACTACAGATAACCGTCCCCCCCGCATTCCCCTCCCTTTCGGTACCAAGAAGTGTGGCAAATGCAGCATCTGTAGGCATATCTCTCCCATCACACAGATCCAGAATCCCCACAACAACAAAATATTCAAAATCCACAATTGGGCAACCTGCAATTCTAAAAAAATTATTTATTGCATAATTTGTGGCTGTTGTGGGGGTCTTTATGTTGGTTTATCCACCAAGGGGAAATTATCCATTTATTTTCAAGACGTAGGGTCTGTGAACATAGGTCACGTTTTCATACTGGATATGACAATTCTGTTCTATACATGCACTTCAAAACGTGCAATAATAGATATGATAATTTCACAGTGACCGTTCTTGAAAAGATCAATCCTTTGCCCCACTCTGACGTCAAAAGGACCCTATTACGTCTAGAAAATAAATGGATAATTTCCCTAAAACAGCGAGACCCCCAAGGCCTCAACGACCGGTTATCCGTCAGTGAACTATTAGTGTAACTGCCACACCTGCTTTAGAGACTACTTAAGGGTTAATCACCCCAACCGCAGTGCTGTTTGCCCAGTATCCACGGATACTGCTTCCATCTGCGGTGCTCCTGTTGCTCCCGGCGTTGGTATGTACCTGCCTGTCTCTTTCGCATTACATTGTTTGTATGTTTTTCCTGTGACCCTGACTGTTCTCCTTTTCAAGTTGTGCCTTATATATTTGTATTAATGCAGCTTAGATAGCACTCGCATACTTTAATTCATGTATTACTGTACCTCTAGTGTCCTGGTCTCATTGGGACACTCGCGAGATTTCGGCATCTAGGCCACGCCCCCGGCCCTGAGGAAGCCCCTACGGGGGTGAAACGAAGCCGCGCGGGACCCTTTTCGTCGGCCCCTTGACGCCCTCCCTTCCATTTGTGAGAATATCCACTCTTTGAACTTTATTTTGAACTTTTACACTGTATTGGGAAGGCGTCCGGGACTGTGCCTTTGCCTTTCCAACATTCTCTTCGGAGCCTGGGCGTCCTGGCTCACTCCCATGTGAGCCCAGCCACCGCTTGTATCTTACTACTATGAATGTGACTTCACTATTATATGAATGTATACTTGCAATGTTTCTATGTTTCTATGATTCCTTCATGCATTTGTGATATTATTATTGCTACTGTTACTATTATATGTGTGTATATCCACTAGAGCAGACTGTGATTCTTTCTTCAGACACATATATACTTATAGTGTGATTTATTGCACTGCTTAGCGTTTGCGCTACCTTTTCTTTTGCTCATTGTATAGACGGAACAGTCTACTTTCCCCTTATTCTCAAAGACCCGAAAGAGCATTTTATCTAAAGAAAAGTAACCGAAGAGAAACTGAGAAATTTAACTACAGTCTTTATGCGATTATAACTGTAGTACACTAAATAGTAGAAAACTACACAGCCCTAGATATGTATTATTGGCTTCTAAGAGATATAAATTTTAAGGCCAGCGATTTTAATATGTATACATTTGATAACCTGTATTGTGTTTTATATGTGACTTTTATCTGTATTATATTTTTCTGTATCTGCCTAAGGCTTGTTAACTGAAATAAAGGCAATTGATTGATTGATTGATTGATTGATTGATTGTTTGATAATGTTGGTGGACAGGAAAAGGGATTTAAAGATGGGCTTAAAGCCAACCTTAAAAACTGTGGCATAGACACCAAGAACAGGGAAGCCCTGGCCCTCAAGTGCTCTAACTGGAGGTCAGCTGTGACCATAAGGGCTGCAGAATTCAAAGAGGCAAGAATGGAAGATGAAAGGGAGAAACATGCAAAGAGGAAGGCGCATTAAGCCAACCCAGACCGGGACCACCTTCCACCTGAAAAACTATGTCCTCACTGTTGGAGAACAGGGCTCCACAGCCACCTACGGATCCATCGCCAAGACACTACTTACTTAAGTGATCCTTTGTAACCTGCGGATGATAGTCATCATCCCCGGCCTATGAGGGATCACCTAAGTAAGTAAGTAAGTAACAATCACTGATCATTTTAGCTTCCTTGAAACGAATAGTCTCTTTTCATAGAAAGTCAGGACATCCGAGTCTGAAATAGTAAAAGCCCAACATGGCAAGTGTAAGAATGAAAATACATTGTAATGGGCAATAGATAGGATCCAAAGAGTTATTTTAGGTGTGTCTAACTGGTTCTTTTCTTTATTTGGGACAGCAAACACATGTGTGTGCATTAACACATACAAGTATTGCAGTCTGGTTTTAAATCTCCCCTAACCTTCAAAAATATTTGCCCCTGTAACATCAGAACTCTACATGTGGGTTTTTCATGCAGATCTTCTTTAGCATGTGGAACTAATACCATAGTTGTGGTGATCTGCACATCTATCCTACCCAGATATTTGCAATGAACAAAGAATACAGATCCAGTCTCTCCTTAGAGAAAATGAGGTGTCTGCCTCAAGCAGCTGATGACAGGTGGTGCGGACAAGCAGTGACAGCCCCTGGCAATTCTTCTCCGTTAGAAGACAAAGCTATGTGCACTACACTTCCTAAACTAGCCTACAGCTCTCAGGTGAAGGTTGAGGTGTTGTCTATTACAACTGTGGAATAAATTTAAACTGTCAGTTCAGTTAGGTTCTGTAGATAAAATGTGGATATGTGTCATCTTGTCCATCACCTTGAGTTGCAAAGTATCTTGAGTCAGTTCTAAAGGAATATAATATTTTAAATAATATAAGGAAAGATTTATGCATTCATGGTGTGTACTGTTCTAAGCTGGAACTGGCTGCAGTTTCCAGGCTCCCCAAGACTTTGTTTGGTGCCAAAACATGACATACATCACTCCCATAAAATACTTTTCATGGTTGGTAAACTATGCAGGACAAATAGAAGAAAACATTTGAGTTCTTTAGCTAATGAGCAAACAAAGAGAGACACTTTTGAACTGTGGTGTTGGAGGAATATTCTGAGAATGCCTTGGACCGCAAGTAGATCAAGCCAGTCCATACTTCTGGAAATAATGCTCGGTTGCTCACTGAAGGGAAACATATTAGAGGCAAAGATTTTTGCCACATAATGAGAAGACAGGAAAGCTTGGAGAATATGATAATGATGCTGGGGAAAATGGAAGGAAAAGGGAAGAGGGACCGACCAAAGACAAGATGGATGGATAGTACCCTTGATGTGACTGGCTTGACCTTGAAGGAGCTGGGGGTGGCCACGGCCGACAGGGAGTTCTGGTGTGGGCTGGTCCATGAAGTCACAAAGACTCAGGTCTTGCACATGCAGGGCCATGGCTGGGTTGTGCTTGAGTCCATTTATCTGAAAAATTGTCTTCCTCTTTTCCTACTGCTCTCTATCTTACCAAGTATTCCTGTATTTTCTAGTGATTCATATCTTCTCATAACTCTTGACTCAAGATCTACTAAGCACAAAATAGCCCTGTCAGCTGCCAACGTTAAATCAATATGCTAACAAGAACTCTCGAACCCAAGGATGGCAGGGTTCATACCCACTACATATGCTCTGCCAAGAACAAACATGAATACGGATAAAAGGGAATGTCAGGACAAGCAGCAAAAATCATTTCTGAGATACTAAATGGCATTTACTGTGAATTATGACAAAAAAGAGAACATATTAAGCAAGTCTAAAACAATGTTGAGATTCATTTATAGATCATAACCAATGATGTGAGATTCATCCTGCCTTGTCAAAGCGGTCCAATGGATGGATCAGTTTGCTGTGTGAATTTTGCACAGATGGCTTGTTTCCTAGTTAATTCTGAATAACTGTCGGTCTGTTTCTAGATACTATTCAAAGGGCTGGTTGTAAACACCCATATAGCCTAAGTCCAGGCTATATGATAGTCTGAAGGTCCCCATGTGAGCCTGTTTGGTCCCTGTGATCCATAGGAGACACTCTTTTCTTAGTCCCCCCTACCATCAAAGACACATTTGGTGGTGAGGCAAAATAGAAACTTATTGGCAGCTGCAAGAACTTCCAGAAAGGCCTGAACAGGCACCTCCTGACTGTCATTCCATCAGCATCAAAAACATTTTCATCCTAAGAAACTTTTAGAACTGAAGTTTTAGAACTGAAAAGAAAAGGGCACTTGAGGATGCCATATTTGTATATGTTCACCTATTTTTAGTGGAATTTAGGGGCCGCGGTTAGCACAGTAGCTACAGAAAATCTTGCTGACCGGAAGGTTGGGAATTCAAGCCGCAGATGGGGTGAGCTCCCACTGTCAGCCCTAGTTTTCTGCTTACCTAGCAGTTCGAAAACAGTGATGTGTGATAGACTTCCAGTGAGCACTGATGGCGGCAGGCAGGACACTCTGAGCTCTCAGAGTGCCAACCTCTGTGCCGGTCAGGAGGACAGAATGCGCCCCCCTCCCTAGGCAGATTGAAGCCTGGGGACGTGCGAAGCCAGCGCAGCACAGCCAATGGCCCCAAAAGTCACCCCCAAGGGAGACGACCAAGTGGGTCCAGCAATAGTGTTGCAGGCGAGCGGATTGGAAAGAGGGAAGCGAGCTAAAAGCTCACAAGAACTGCCAGCCCAGCTCACTTTTTAAACAAAACAAAGAAGAACTGGAGGAAAATCTGGCGAGGCACAAAGACCAGCCAATGAAATAACTGTAAGTTACCAAGAAAATCTTCATATTCGCAGGGGAAAGAGAGGTCACTCTGTTTGCAATAGAGCTCGGGTACAAGAGAAGCCGAGCAGAAATAAGATTTTATTTTAGGAGTTTATACAAGTCAAACTCGGGAGACAAACTAAACTAAACAAAGTTATTTCCAATAAATATCTTGAAGGACTGATCTGAATGTTTGAATATTGAAGACTGGATGGAGTTTTAAAGAGAAAGTATGGCGAGGGAGGAGGAATAAAGATTACTGACCTTGAGCTGGATTTGTTTAGACTACTTGAGAGATTCTCTATAAACATTTAAAGCCAGAGAGATTGAAGAAGAAATAAGCTAGACCGGCAGATAAGCAAGAATAAAACCAGTGAATAAGGAAGATGGAAGTCAACAAGATACCCCATTTCTATCTTTTCTCACTATCCTTACCCAGTACTTCCCCTCCAGGATTCCTGATCAAACCACTACCCCCAACACCTTCCATTCTTACCCTTTTCCTAACCCTTATTCCCCCTTATATTCTTAAGCTTTCCTAACCCCAAACCATTTTCTTTCTTTCATCATATGTATCCAAAACTCTCAATAAAAATCATTTTTTAAAAAGGGAAAAAAAGAAAACAGTAATGTGAGTTGATAAATAGGTACCACTTTGCGGCAAGGTAAAAGGCACCCCTGAAGACATACTGCAATTTGATCAGAAAGGACAACAGGCTTCTCAGCATGGAAAAATGGAACGACAGCACGTACCCATGACCAAGTCCAGAAATGAAAAGAGGGAGGACTTGCCTCTGTTTATGTGTTGTCTATCTTTGTTGTATATCTTATAACAGCATTGAATGTTTGTCATAAATATATTCTGTAATCCGCTTTGAGTCCCCTCAGGGAGATAGAGCAGAATATAAAGTATATTATTATTATCATTATTAAATGTATATTTTATTGTGTAGTTCTTTCATTATTTTTAGCACTACCAATAAGATATGTGAAGTGTGCGTAGAAATTTGTTCATAATTTTTTCAAACTATAGTACAGCCCCAAAGCAGTCTGAGGGACCGTGAACTCTGCTTTAAAAGTTTGAGGACCCCTACTTCAGACTCATTCTTCTTTAAATGTGACTAATTTTGAATCCAACTCACTGTTACCATGAATATAGACATTCACAGGTGCCCTATCCAGGAGAGGAGAATCTGTGCTTTGAACGCGATTGTCCTGCTTCTTTGCAGAAGGTTGGAATGGATGGCCCATGAGGTCTCTTCCAACTATGATTCTAAAATTATATGCCATGAAAGCAGAGCAAAATCATGAGAATGCCACAAATTGCCAATTTAATACTTTCTAACTACAACAAAATGCAAAAAACAAAACCCAGAATGATTCGCCATACAATTGCCAACACAAAAGCTATCAAATCATCACTAAGATGAGTGCCAATGATTAGTATGTATCAATACAGATCACACTGTTCAAAAGATTTGAAAGGTCACTCAACAAACAGCAGGAGTGAATTACGGTTTCTCCTACTGTGAAGCAGACTGCCATTCAGGGGTAAAGCTACAGGGGTGCAAAATGAAGTCATTCCCTCCATCCAATCCTTGCCTATATTAGAATTCTGCTCCCTAAATGAAATGTTCCTGCAGTTCCCAGATTGCTAATATATCAGTAACTAAGAACTTCACTTAAGCATTCAAAAATACAGTTAGACAAAGAGCAAACACAATTCTCAGTGTAATGTGAGCACAGAAAATATAAGAATAGCTATGCTTGAAATTCCAGAGCTGATAAAAATTAATTAGGGGCAGAATTCTTATTCGGGGGGTAATGCTCAGATTGTGCCCCTCCTGTGGCTATATTCCTACTGTATTCTGACAAACCTTTATCACATATCTTCTCTCTCCCTGCTCAAAAGTCCCAGCAAGGAAATATTTATCTCTGCCCCATGGTATAGTTTCATATTTTCAGGTCTTTGCGATGCAGTGATGCAGCCTTAAATAGCTTCTTGGATCATAAGTCTGGAACCAAACAAAGGCTAAGAATCCAAGAGTGAATCACCTCGAATGTCATTCTAACTGTACCATAGAGTTCACTTTTTTCACAAAGAGAACTCAAGCTATTAACCTCAATGCATTAATTTAGCCAACAGAGAGTCCGTTTCTGCTGGAACAATTTCATTCCTTTATTATAAACACCTCTGCTAATAAAAATCTGACAAGCAGAAAGTACAGGTTTCAGCAGTTCAATGATGCTGGGGAAAATGGTATTTAAAATGGAGATACAGTGCAACCACTGTATCCACGAGGCACACGTTCCAAGATCCCTGTGGATACCTAAAACGGTGGATAATAGTGAACTCTATATTTCACCTACAGTTGGATACGTACCAAATAATCACACTGGAGGACCTTGAGAGGCCCACAAACACTTCTGGGAGTGGGAATATTTTTGCAGTATGGATAAATAAAACCATGGATATCAAATCCATGGTTAAGGCTGTGTTGCTGGGGGTTTTTTAAGTTACAGCTTTGCATTTTTGGCATCACTGAACTCTGGAAGTATCGGGAAAGAATGTCCATGATACATAGATTACCATTATTCTGAAAAAATCAAATATTTACCAGAGTTAGCAAGTGACTCTGAACACATATTTCATGCATTTTAAATCTTTTTAGTTAAAAAACAACAACCAATTCATGTAACAACCATACAATAGCTCCTTTACCTTCTGTGTTCTCAACCTATGTCCCTATCACTATTTCTCCTTTGTTACTTTTTGTAATTCTGCTTTTTATATGTTTGAAAAGTGAATGTTGCTTATCACCAAATCATACTTCTTTTGTCTTAGGCCACTACAGAAAGTTCATCAGAATCTATCAGTCAAATCATTCAATTAGTTTCATCAAACCATGTTGTACTCTTTGGACCTGTCCAGACAGTACATTTATCCCAGCAAACAGGAGGGTGGCCAAACGCCGTTCCCTGCAAACATGGAAGCAATGGCTACAAAAGGCAAAAAATATGAGATTTCCAGGTGCAGGAATATTGTGGTTTTGAGCTGAACATCCACATCTTCAAATGTCTGTATATCACAAGATTTTTTTATCTAGGTTTGTTCCCGGATTTTAGATATTTGTTCCTGATTGGTCAGTTCCTAAAAAGACACATGAGTGGAAGGCAAAAACTTTGTTTGTGTGCCAGAAACTTCATGAAATGTGTGGATGGCACAGTTTCTCTGGCCAAGACAAATTAAACTTTTGCAATGATCCAGACATTGGTGTATCCACATAACCACACTTTTGGGGATTTTTAAAAAAACCTGTTTCCAGTAAAAGTCCCACGGCTATCTGGATGCGCCCTTTGTGTTATCCACATTATGTAGGGCCATTTTATGCTTTACAGAATACGCATGCCTGTTGACTCTATGGAGAGACATACAGATGTCTATATATCAGTATATATCAGTCGTGGGCAAACTTTGGCCCTCCAGGTGTTTTGGATTTCAACTCCCACAATTCCTAACATAATTATTTTTTTGATTACAGGCTTCGCTGGCTTAAAAGAAAACTTACATTTCGAACATATACTACACTAAATTAAAGACAAACATTCTAACATTTCACATTTAACACTTTGAAACCGATTTACAACTATTGATGTTGTTCCTATTGCACTTTGCAGGTCAACAGGCCATAAAACAGTGGTTCTGTGGGTCCCCAGGTGTTTTTACTTACAACTTCCAGAAATCCCAGCCAGTTTACCAGCTGTTAGGATTTCTCGGAGTTGAAGGTCAAAATATCAGGGGACCCACAGGTTGAGAACCACTGTCATAAAAGGACAATGTGCGAAGACGAATTATCTTTTTTATATATTTCAGGAAACAAAAATTATATATTTCAGGAAAATCGGATATCATCCAGCACACCAATGCCTTAAATCAAGAAATAGTTTTCTAAGAACTACAGAGATACTCGCAGGGACACCTCAGCAAGTGAGAGTCCAAAAGTGGCAGGCTAAAACTCGGAACCTCAATCCATGAGTGATACCAAATGAGAGATTCCCTCCTGGGCACACAGAAGACTGGGTGACTTGGAAGGTACTGAACAGACTGCACTCTGGCACCACAAGATGCAGAGCCAACCTTAAGAAATTGAGCCACAAAATGGAGTCTACAACATGCGAGTGTGGAGAAGAGCAAACCATAGACCACCTACTACAATGCAACCTGAGCATTGTACCTTCTTATAGCAACACCAGAGGCACTCGAAGTGGCCAGCTTCTGGTCAAAGAACATTTAATATAATGCCAAGTTTGTAAACTTTGTGTTTTTTAAAAATACATGTTAACTGTACCCTTGGTTTGCTCATGATACTATAAATAAAAAAAATCAGGAAAATGAAAATTGTAAATTACATTAAATTGTTTAGTGGATACAATATGGTAGATTACACAATAAGGCTATGATATAGACCAATGGACTGACCCTCCATTTCTTTAAATTCATGAAAAATCACTGGTAACAATTTTATATTTTACACACACACACACACACACACACACACACTTCATGAATGTACTTACTCTTTCTCTGTCACAATGTAACCGTATTCCTCTTCCTTAGAAGACTTTGCATCTAGCTGGAGGCCTTCTCCCATCTTCTTTCTAGTTTCCTCATAAGTACTTTCATCCTGAATCAAAGTATTCTTAATCCAATGGTGAAGCTCCGTCAGCTCTTTAGAGTTAGCTTCTGATTCATCTTTCTTTTCAGCTATCAGTTCCCTTGAGAATGTTTCGCTCTTCACGTTTTCAATCCCAGCCTTCACTTCCTCAGAGGAAGAGGACAGATCTAAATCCTCAGATTTCTTTATCTCTGTTTTAAACATATCTTTGGGCAAAGGCTCCTTCGGCAGGTTTCCAGCTGCCACATTCTCATTCAGGAAATCGTGTAGTTTTGTACCCATATGATTGTCCTATAATAAATAACGACAAACTGGATATTTCTGCTTCCCATCATACACATGGATTAAAAAGAATAACAATATGTAATTCATACATTTAGTCCTATGAATTTCACAGACTGACATTGCTGTGATGAGTTGGTAATTCCATATTGAGAATGGAAAGCTTTTTAGGCTAAAGCAGTGTTTCTCGCCCTTCCTAATGCCGCAATGTCTTAATACAGTTCCTCATGTTGTGGTGACCCCAACTATAATTTTTTTTGGTTGCAACTTCATAACTGTAATTTTGCTACTGTTACTAATCATAATGTAAATATCTGATATACAAGATATATTTTCATTCACTGGGCCATCTTTGGCACAAATACCCAATACGCCCAAATTTGAATACTGGTGGGGTTTGGAGGGGGGGCAGATATTGTCATTTGGGAGTTATAGTTACTGGGATTTATAGCTAACTTACAATCAAAGAGCATTCTGAACTCCACCAATGATGGGATTGAACCGAACTTGGCACACAGAACTCCCATGACCAATTGAAAATACTTTAAGGGTTTGGTGGACAACCTTGAGTTTTGGAACTGAACCAAACTTGGCACACAGAACTCCTATGACCAACTGAAAATACTGGAAGGGATTGGTAGGGAATGTTGAGTTTTGGAATTGTAGTTCATTACATCTAGAGAGCACTGAGGACTCAAATAATGATAGATCTGAATCAAACTTGGCACAAATACTCAATATGCCCACTGATGGAGTTTGGGGGAAACAGACCTTGATATTTGGGAGTTGTAGTTGCTGGGATGTATATTTCACCTACAATCAAAGAGCATTATGAACCCCACCAATGATAGAATTGGGCCAAACTTCCCACACAGAACTCCAATGGCTTGAAGGGACTCACAGTGTGAACCTCCCTCCAGCCTCGCACGCTCTCCCTCACCCGCACATGCACACCATGCTGCCATACGCCAACCACGCCTGCTCTCCCCTCCCCACTTGGAGTCTTAGAAACAGCCTTCCCCTTGGCTGAGAGGATCCTATGATAGCGATATAGTGGAGAAGGGCTTTTGGTGGGAGGATTAGCTGTCTGTTTCCAAAAAGGAAGAGAAAGACAGGTGGAGAGATCTTCAGCCTTCTCTGCCAAAGAGGTTCCTAACACCATCAGAAACATATGTTTCCTGGTGGTCTTTGGTGACCCCTCTGAACCCCCCTTGTGATCCCCTCAGGGGTCCTGACCCCCAGGTTGAAAAATGCTGGACTAAAGTATAATTCCTGTAATTTTTAGACCATAATAATCAAAAGGGCATTTTTGTATTTTTCCTGAAACTCATTGCAAAAGTCTGTATGTTGGAATAACAACAAAGAAGTCCTTCAGGTATGTCCTTGAAACCTAAAACATTAGTATCTTTTATATGAGCTTGCAAAATGAAAGGTAGATTATATATATAAAGACTTATTTAATATTTAGCTGTGGTGTGGTTTGAACCCACTAATATCAGTAACATACATTTTTTTAGTGCTGACAGTAAATGGCACTGTGAATTTATCATCTCATGATAAACAGATGATTGCATTGATTTTCAGGGAAGAAGAACAGCCATGGTAACAAAGTTAAACATTCCCCTCATAGACTAAAATAGAAGGAATGGAAGATTGAGCTGTATGACTTCACCAGTTTGAATTCACATTACATTTTTGATTTAAAAAATTCAAACATTAATGTTTGCATCATATTTAATTGCTGCTATTTCAAGAGAACCTGGCCATTCAATTTAAGAACTATCTGATGTGATATTGATGATTCTCCAGATGGATAATTTTATTAGAGGTAAAATAATTTTGCACATGGGCCAAGTCATTTAGATTAATGTATCTGATATATATATGGCACTACAATTCTAATCCCACCCCTTGGTTCAAATTGAATGTGCTAACATCTTTACGAGTGTAGCCATATAGCTTAAGTGAAGTATTTACTGAGTAAAGTATGTTTTAGTTCTGTTGAATTGTTAAACAATCAAGCCAGTGGCCACAAACTTAATATAGGCTTAGGTGCACTTACATCAACTTAAATAAATGGATTTATGTACATTCATTTAAAAATATTTAACAATGTCTAAACTAGATATTTAAATTGCACTTATCATAGTCTGCAGCACCAGTACATTTAGTACAATGTGAATATTTCTCTAAACCTACAGCTTACCTCATTTTTGTCTGTGGCATCTTCATTCCGTGTTCCCGCATCTGTTGAAACATAAAAAACCCATGCTTTGGAACATAAAACATCATCTTTTACTTCCTATAGATTGTGCTCTTTTTATTGTACAGTAAACATGAAGATGTTGCAGTTGAAATACGAAAGTAAAAGCATAGATCAGGTTTGTAACTTGGACTCCAGCTTGCTTTGACAGCTTGCTAATGGAAGATCAATGGAAACTATGGTGGTGTAAGAGTGCATTATATTAATTAGTTCAATAGCATGTCCGAGGAATGCACCTCTGCTCACCAGCACCTTAAAATAATCAATATGATGTCATCTTCTAGTACCAAAAAAATGTTTACAGTAATAAATGAGGAATAGATTTACAGCTGATGCACTTTAGGGGAAAATTGAGTTATCTGTGTTCTAATTTTTTAAATTTTTTAATAAAGACAGAAATTATGGTTTCCAGGCCACAGTGACAACACATTAGTAAGTATTGAGAAACAGGGGTGCATTCTCAGGCTAGAAACAGGAAAACTTGGGAGTAAGTCACTGTGATGTACTTGGATTTTAATGCATCTTGGTTAAATCTACCTCTGTGGCTTTCAGAAAAAGTAGATAAGAGGAACCTTCAAATCATATTTCCATTACAGCAACATACAAATAGAGGGAAGAAAGAGGCAGGAAGGGGGAAAACAACTATCTCTTACACTTTTAATGTAAGAGATAGAAATGAAGAGCAATGTGTCGTCTATATGCACCAAATGAATCTGCATGCACCTTCCTAATCCATGAGCAGCAGGTGCTCTGGATTTAAATGCAGGATTAACTGGTTAGTTGGGATAGATGATACGTAACATTTTGGAAAGTACAGACTTGTGGGACTTGGAGCACTTCCAGACAGCACCAAATCACGGGTTCTGCATGAGCAGCAAATAAATCCAGGACCTGAGAGCAGGTCCACACACAGACCTGTTGGTCCCGGGATTTCTGCCTGTGATGTCCAGACTTGCTGCTTTTTTTTTACAAGATTTCAAAGACTGCAAGCTGGGTGCCATGAGACATCCACCGGAAATATCAGCATTTTTTTTAATGAATTCCCTCTAAAAGATGAACTCTAGGTTTGCCCTATTATAATGGATGCTGAATGGTCTGCTTATAATAAATATGTAATTGACACATACTAGGTGGATCCAAATTCAGTCATGACGTATTCTTAAGTCCCTTCGAGGAGAGAGGGCGGGTTATAAATATTATTTTACTGGCACAAAAACACAGCATGACAGCAAGTGAGATATATATGCTGGATTTCGTATCAAAAAATCACAAGTCAAACACTTCCCAAGCGTTTAAGATTGTGTGATGTATTTTCGAATTATGCGGGCAGATCGAAATAAGGTGGCCATTTGTAGTTGACAGATTGTGATTTAGTCAATGTTTATTGTTTTCAAATGCTAACTGAGATCTTTTGGCACGGCACCAAAAAAAAGATCTCAGCCGGCATATTTATTATTATTATTAATATTACTATTATTATCTTCAAAGCACTGTGTAATACTTATGTTGTATTAGTACAAGGGTGGACAGCCAAGAGGGTCCAGAAGCTGTACACACACACACACACACTATTTCCCAGTTCCTGGACCTCCCTAGACCAAAGGCACTCCTTCTGGGAAATGCAAAAAGAACCAAAACGGGGTTTTGACCAAAACAAATATTGGGGTATATACACCATCTTTCAGGTCAGAAGAATCTTCATGGCTTCTAAAGGATTAATTATCTGTTTGGGTGATGTTTTTAAAGGCTGGCGGTCTTCGGGAGTGTGACAGGGCCCCAGAGGTTGGTCAGACAAAATTAAGGGTCACATAATAGACCTCACAGTACACAATTTCCATGTCCGAAATGTCTGATTTACTAATCTAACATAAAATCTTATTTAAAATGCCTCCAGATGTTACAGTATTGTAAAACTAATGGACTCTGAAACAATTCCTGAGTTAAACAAAAAAAATCTTGCATATCCCAGAAGCTGGAGTAACTTTTAAAAATATATTTAGAACCCGATATAAAATTATAATTCTCTATAAATCAAGATTGCAATGGAAATTAGAATGGAGTTGATTCTCTATAAAATTAAAATTAGAATAAAAATGGCTCTATAATATGTGCAAGCTCCCAATGTGTACGTCTTCTGAATAAGGGAGATGTGAGTGGTAATTGCAAGAATAGCTCAGCATAATTTTAGACCAAAGGAGCCATTTTTGCACCAGCCTGATTATCTGGAACAAGTTGCAACAGCCTGATAGCCCTCTACCCACTTTACGAACACAATATAATCATGGGAGCAAAGCAGCCTGTAAGGGCCAGTGAAATAGACAGGATTAAGGAAGTCGTTGAGTGTGATTCAAAGGCCAAGCAGTGAAGCAGATGAGAAAATATATTTCTCTTCTTTGCAATTGTTTGCAACACTGCTTTTATTGAAAGGCTTTAGAAATTAAAATAAAGGAAAGCTAAAGTTTTGAACACAGTACCTTGCATGTGATGACCTTTATTCATTAATCCCATTTCATAATCATTGTCTTTCCCTTCTGAATCCACACCCTTTTCTGCTCTGTCTCCTTCAAGCTTCCCAGCGGCATTTTTCTTTTCTTCGTCAACACCAACAGCTTGAATAGCATCAGCAATGATATCAGCCATCTCATCCAGCTCCGGCGGGTTCAACTTATCTACATCCACATGATATTTCTTTAGGTCCCTCAGAACGTCTTGAATAAATATTTCTTGGGAAGGGAGAAAAAAAACTTGATTACTTATAAAAAGTATAATGCTGTTGCAAGGGAAAGAGAAACAAAGCATCAATCTCAGAAGGAGCTAGTTTATTTATTTATTTATTTATTTATTTATTATTGCGATTTCTGCGCCGCCGACTCCCAAGGGCTCGCGGCGGCTCACATGCTACTGGCTCAGCGCCAGAGGAACAACATAAAACATAGAGCACGAAAGATATAGCTTAACTTAAAAACAAGTAATACAATTAAAACAGTTAAAACAGTTAAAAGTAGCAGATTAAAACAGCATGGTGTAAGGGCCTACTCCCCAAAGGCCTGCCTAAACAGATAAGTTTTGCAGGCCCGTCTGAAGGGAGTAGGTCCCTCAGGGTTCTGGCCTCAGCCGGGAGGGCTTCCATAGCGTAGGAGTTATCACAGAGAACGCCCTCCGGCGAGTAGATGTTAAGCGGGCTAGTTTAGCAGATGGAACTGCCAGCAAGTTGGCCTCTTCAGACCGCAGTGATCTCGATGGGCAATATAGGGCGAGACGGTCCCTCAGATACGCTGGCCCCAGGCCGTGTATGGCCTTAAAGGTAAGAACCAGCACTTTGAAGGCGACCCGGTGCTCAATGGGCAGCCAGTGCAGATCCCGCAAGATTGGAGTTATTCGGCAACCTGCTGGAACCCCAGACAGGAGCCGGGCGGCGGTGTTCTGCACCAGCTTGAGCTTCCGGATCGGCGACATAGGCAGGCCAACGTGAGCGCGTTACAGTAGTCTAGCCTCGAGATGACCGTGGCTTGGATCACCGTGGCCAGGTCGTTCGGGAGAGATAGGGGCCAGCCTCCTCGCCTGGCGGAGGTGGAAAAGGCAGCCTTGCTGGCCATGGAGACCTGGGCCTCCATGGTCAGCTGGGAGTCCAGATGGACGCCAAGGCTTTTCACTGACGGCGCTGGTTGTAGTGCCGCACCGTCCAGGGTCGGAAGCCGGGCACCCATCCGCCCGGGTGGCCCAGCCACAAGATCTCCGTCTTCGCCGGATTCACCCTCAACCTACTGGCTCGCAGCCATCCAGTGACGGCCTCAAGGCAATGTTGGAAATTATCGGGGACGGACTCCGGCCTGCCCCCATCCTCAGAATGAGCTGAGTGTCATCGGCATATTGGTGACAGGTCAGCCCATAACTCCGCACCAGCTGTGCAAGCGGCTGCATGTAGATGTTAAATAACAGAGGGGAGAGGATGGCCCCTGAGGGACCCCACAAATCAGTGGGGAGCCCTCAGAGACCACCCGCCCCTCCTCACACGCTGAGACCGCTGGCGGAGAAAGGAGGCCAGCCATTTAAGGGCTGTCCCCCTCACTCCAGCCATGGCCAGGCGGTGGATCAAAATATTGTGGTCGACCGTGTCAAATGCTGCCGTGAGGTCCAATAACACGAGCAGCGCAGACCCGCCTTGGTCGAGCTGGCAGCGGAGTTGATCTGTGATGGAGACCAGGACCGTCTCCGTCCCGTGCCCCGAGCGGAAGCCGGACTGGAAGGGGTCAAGCCATGTTGCATCATCCAAGAAGGACTGCAACTGCTCCATTACTGCCCTCTCAACCACCTTGCCCAGGTACGAAAGATTCGACACCGGGCGGTAGTTAATTAGTTAATTATCTATCACTCCTGACTACCTTATTCAATGTTAATCTGTATTCAATATATATTTCCAAAAACTGCAGTAGGTTTTTTTCTTATTCAAATGTGTTTACTGAATTGGTTCAATTTTTATTAATTCTTGGGGTTATCTTCTCATACAAATCAGCAATTAAACCACTTGTCTCAGTAGGCAAATAAAGCCTACTGAGGATAAATTGGTCTAGGATAAATTGGTGGTGAAATATGTCCTGAGTTAGATTGTCTTACTGCGTTATGACACCAGGGCTTCAAAGTAGGCAGCCCCACATTTCTTTCGACTGCAGAATTATGGGAAATGTAGTTTAGGGCAGGCCTTTTGAATTCTCAGCTACAGAGGTCCTTGCCTTCCCAAACTACGTTTCCAAGAATTCTGCACACAGCAGAAATGTGGGGCTGCTTGCTTTAAAGCCCTGGTGTGATAACATATGTAGACCAATAAGGTTTATTTAGGGATGCCTATATCTTGGGGACAGAAAGGGTACTCATTTTGCCATGCAATGTGTATTTCCCCTGTCATACATCAACAAGGGGAGGAGAAGACACTAAAACTATTACAGAAAAGCATTATAATTACATTAATCTAACTTTCAGTGTCATCAATGCAGAGTAAAATGTGAAGACTATACTGCTGCTATATATAAGAAGCATTGATAAACAATGTGTAGTCTGCTGAAAGTAAATAAATAGATATCTCCAGAACTTTTTTCATATTAGATATCAACAAAGTAAAAACAAAATATAAATGAGCTATCCCCACTGAATGATTAGCTCATAATATCATTCTCCTTTTACCCAAATGATTTCCATGGATGGAAAATACAATGGAATTATGGTGTGATATTTTACTATCTCATTCTCACAATTAATGCCAAATAATTTACACATTTTTCTCTCTGATGTGGAGAGAACAGATTATTTCAGTGCTGTTCTTTACACATTTTGACTTTATTCTATGCAGAAATATACATAAGGTTGATGGGGGGGGGGGGTTGCACAAAATCTACCATTTCTGGATGGCCACCAAATCCAAAAATTCTTACAAAAACTGGTTTTTGTATGCAAAATTGCTGGGAGTTTATGTAAATGAGAGAGATCCTGCACCCAAAACCCTCAATTTTTTGTGCTGGGTTTTGTAACTATTTGGAAGACCTATGTGGCTCTTTAGAATGGGAAAAGTTACACAAAATCACTATTTCCACACAAAGAGACCAAGTATAATTCTCTGCATATCAATTTCCTGAAATGTTTTAGGATGTGTGATTATTTCACCTAAGTGCACAAAATTCTTGCCACTGTGGATTTTCTTAATTCCTTAAAAGGTGTTTGGGGGTGGGGGTTGGGGAGGGGATTTGTGTGTCCAGGTGTTCTCCCAAAAAGGTCCAGGACCACATCTAGACACCCGCCTCAGAAAGCACACACTTTCTGAGTCATGTGTAGATTAGGACTTTGGAACATTTATATTTTAGTACTGAAAATTGCAAATCAGTAATCAATAATTAACAGAATTGGCTATGCATCAAGATACAGTATTCATGGGTTGAAATACCATTTAATATCAAAAATGCATTCTATATTCACTTTATCCCAGTAGCACAAGCTACCAAGCACACCCAAAAGATGATACAGTAAACACATGTCATTGGATGAGCTCAACTGATTGGCTCTTATTTAGTTTATTAATTCACCCATGAGCAATAGTGATCATAATATATTCCAGATTTCTAGTCTAACCAAAATTTGAGCTAATTTCTAGATTACTGTCCTTTAGTGGTTGAAGGATGGGTTGCATACCTGTAACAGTAGTTCACGTGGCCATTTGTGAACTCACACAAATTAATTATCTACACCTGCATGTACATTGCTCAGAATTTTCTAGAGCCATTACATAAGGTTTTTGTCAGTAACACAGCACATGCTTAGGCATTTCCTCTCCTCACTTCCTGCCAAAACTCTCAGTTCTATAGATTCCAAAGCTTCCAAGGATCTAAGGAGAAGCAGAACCCAATGGAGGAAGGGTTGTCACAGTTTGTGTGAGTTCAAGAGAATTTTAGCTTATTGCTCATGACATGAATTGGTACGTGTCATTCAAATGAGAAACCTGGGGCACATCTACACCAATCATTTACTGTGAAGGGGCTCTGGATCAACTCTGTGGCCGGCCTTGACCCATGCTAACCAAAGTCACAGGATACTCTGAATTCTGACCCAGAATTTGAATTATCCCGTGACTTTTGAATGATTCCAAGACAGAACTGACTGAAATTGTTTTCACTGCCATTTTGTATTTCCCAGACTCGGGCAGCCCCGGGACACAGGATGTCACTTGTCATCTCCTTCTGTTCTCCATGTCATGGTGTCTCTAGAAGTGACATATGTCCTACCACTCGCCAACCACCTGCCGTGAAGTTGACCAAAGGGATGTCACTGTAGGTGATGACCAGTCCTTACCTATTCTACTCCCAGCACATACAACATGCAACTACACAGGTGACTCTAGACAGTTGACTCCAAACGAATGTGACCTGTTGTACTTTTGGTGAATTTTTCCTCTACGAATTTGGTTTTAATTCTAGCACTCCAAAGTTAGCTGCCCAGAAAAAGCCCAAGCTGCTGAAAAATAAGCTCTTAATATAACTCTGCCATTTCACTTTCTCTTATTTCCAACTCATTTTCTTTCCTTTCCCTTTATCAGGCCTTATCTCTCCTGTCTACTTCTCTAGGTTCCATAGTCTCAAACAAAATGAAAATAAAGGGTAAGAACTCAAATCAGAGAAAATGAATGGCCAACAGCCCTGCTCCCGAGTTCACTAAAAGACTCTCGGCAGGTCTTTCTGGTTCATTAAATAATGTGAAGATAGAGAAACTGCCTGCCTTCTCTGAAGTGTATTGTTTTTCACTCTGGGCATTCACTAGGATGCTGCCCATAAAAAGCCCACTTGCTGGAGATAAGCTTCTTGTTAAAGGTGAGTGACATCTCAGGAAAAATACGGAACACTGCTATTATACAACTATTGTCCATGAGAGCCAAAAGGTCAAGAACAACCACAGACCCAAGTGTCAGCAGTTTTGAAAAGTGTGCTAGATTTCATATGTTAGAAGACACTTTAACCTCTAGAAACTGGCCTGAATTCATGACAGCAAGCAAGTAAGAAAGGTACTTAGTTGATGAACGGATAGAACAAAAATATTTATGTGGCTGAAAATTTAAAATATCCTGTGCCGCTGAACCTGAGCCTATAGAACAAAAGAATAAAGCATTCTGTGCATGTTCACTTAAAGTAAACACCCAACATTGTATCCAAATATGGTATTTCAGTATACACTATGCCAGGCATGTAGCCAGGGGGGGGCTAAGGGGGCTTCACCCCCCGAAATTCTCAGGGTGGTCTGCGAAAAGGTCTTACTGGTACATTATTTAAACTGTTATGTTTATTCATATCATGATCTGATCACCATGCTCATTATATCCCACATTAATGGGGTTATTGGGATAACAATACAAAATATTTGCTAGGGTAGACCCTCTTCCACCCAGTCTCAGCCCCGGACCAAACTCAGCCCCCTCCGAAACAAAATCCTGGCTACGGCCCTGCACTATGCCTAGCTATTGTATTTCAATACATTTTACAGCACATTGTTCTCTGTAACTGTTAAGTAGCTTTCTTCTCCAGACCCCTGCTACGCAAGGTGAAATAGGACAGTGCATGATAATGAAATCAGCATGGGCTTAGTTTGTTCTAGCAGCAGTCCTGTCCCAGAGATGTTCAGTGTCACCTGGACTTGTGTTTACACTAAAATGTACTCTATGAAACCTATTATCAGGCAGATGCCTCACCATGAAAGCTATTATAGTATGGGCATGTATGCATTGGCTTTACCTCTGACTAAATTACAACACTTCCCAATAGATTTTGTACTTTGAATGGGGGAAAACAACCAGGAGAAGACTGTAAGAAGAGGCACATCAAAACACAGTGTATATTAAATTTTAGGTTGCTACAGAGGATTAAAATGACACCTGCAAGCTATCAATTTGCAAAGGAGTAGCTGTGTTCTATGTAAAAACAAAAACAATATAAATCTTTTCAGCACCTTTTCTTGTGATGTACCTTCAAGTCACAATTGAACATCTAATTTAGAACACATCTAATTTAGAACACTAAATGAACATTCATATAAAGATTCCTTACCATCTACAGGAGTTAGAGGAACTCTCAAAGAACTCTGAACTGAACCAGATGCCAGTCCAGATCCAGGTCTCCGTAGGAATGGTGGCCACATTTCAAAATCTCCTGCTTTTTCTTTAAATGGTTTTCCATCAAGATGGTCAATCTGAGAAGGCTTCGACCTATAGGAGGATAACTCTTTAGTCCTGCTAACAGATGCACCGCCACCAAGGTTTTTTGCTTCCACCTTCTGAGTGATGTATGCATGTAATGCTGCCAAAAGAGCCTTTCGGTCAAATTGTTCTTCAGGTTTTAGTGGGAATTTATCCATCTGTGGCTGACCGAAGGTCCTTCCTGGAAAGTTTCCAATATATTTTGAAGGAGCTGCTGCTGGATGGGTTAGAGTTGATGTTTTTCCTTTAGAATTCTGCACCATATAATTGATAATGTTGTCAGATGGTATATTATCAGTCTGGAAGAAAAGGGCAAGTTCTATTAGAAATATTCTAATATACTAGTCCTGTCTAAATAGTCAATATGTGAACAGTATAAGAATATATATTACTGATGCTTCCGTTTTAATTATGCTCAGACAAGAAAGCAATTCACACCAGCTTATACCAAGATGGATTTTACAAATTATAACTACAAATGCTTACCATTTTGCTTATATTGGACTGTTTCACTGGGACATTTTACCACAATTAATAAAAACATCAGCCCTGGCTTTGTCTTACTCAACTGTTGAGTATGCCTGCCCTGTTAAGCACAAGTCTGCCCACACGAAGCAGGTGAATATAGCATTGAATGAAACATGTAGAATAATCACAGGATATCTCAAACCTACATTTGTTGATAGACTATAAGCTAGCTGGCATTGCCCCCCCCCCCCAAAAGTGTGATGGGAAGTTGCTAGTAATTGCAAGAGAAATAAGATTGAACACTGCATAAGCCACCCACTGCATGGCCATCAGCCTCCTCCCAGTAGACTCAAATCAAGGAAAAGTTTCATGAGAATCACCACTCTTAATGTTTCCCCAGCAACAGCAAGAACATCCCTGTGGGCAGCTAAACCAGGAAATCTCAAATGGAAAGCCCCCCATGAGGGTCTGCCCTCACGGGCAAACCAAAAATGGGCAACATGGAAGTCCCTGAACAGACTCAGGAGTGGTCTTGACAAATCAAAAGACAACCCGGCAAAATGGCACTACCTAGAAGAATCCTCCACCTTGTACGACTGTGGAGCAGAATAAACAACTCAGCATCTGTAAGCTTGCCCACAATGCCCTGCCTCATGCACAGAGGAAGAACTGTTTAAAGCAGTGGTTCTCAACCTGTGGGTCCCCAGGTGTTTTGGCCTACAACTCCCAGAAACCCTAGCCAGTTTACCCGCTGTTAGGATTTCTGGGAGTTGAAGGCCAAAACATCTGGGGACCCACAGGTTGAGAACCACTAGTTTAAAGCTACAGACAATGCTTTCACTGTTGCCATTTTTGGTCTAAAATTATTTAGCCGCTTGTGTGCCCTTTATTCTATCAGTTTTATACTGGTTTATTTATCCAACACTTTTGACAAGAAATGAATAAACTGATTCTCTCCCGTGTCCCTTCACGGAGAGAGAACAGGTTATAAATAAAGTATTATTAGTAGTAGTAGTAGTAGTAGTATTTCCATATACTGTCTATGCAAGGGCTAAAGTGTGTTCTTAAAAATGATTAAAGACTACAGGCAGTCCCCAAGTTACGAACAAAGTAACTCAAGTCATGTGTGTGTGCATGCATGTGTGTGCAAACTTTGGATAGCATAGAGAAGGGTTTAACATCCCTGTGGTATTGGTTTGCTGTCTGTGCCTTTTTACAGAAGATTTCACTTCACTTTCTGTCCCTGTGATAATTGGATTTTGAAAAATTGGCTTGTTGTGGAAACAAGGATTTGTGATAAAGTTTCAGCGGAGACACATTTTCCCAATGATAACTGTTTTAGGAGTGAATTTTCCTTCCAATGGGTAGATTTCTCTTGCTTTCTGTTGTCTCACCACCATTGTTAACTATTAGTTGTATGTCTGATGTTTGTAACTCAGGGACTGTCTGTATTCTAAAAAGGCACACAGAATTCATAAGGTGCCATGAATGGGAGTGCAGCAGTTTAATACACCTCCTTTAGCCCTATAGGGCCTAAATATGCAATGCCTTGTTTAGTAATAGGAAGTCTGAACTGTAGTAGCAGACATATATTGAGAATTTAGCTATAAGGAGGTCTATGAATATTAAACATTACAGGTTTATAAACAATGAAAATAATGGGGCATTGATATAACAGTTTAGAGTAGAACATAAAACATTGTATGTAACACAGCTCTTGAAACCTAAAAATGAGAGCTGTCATACATCATAATCCCAAAGCCATCTACAGAGTCCCACATACATAAATTGTTTTTACTCTTTTAGTTTCCCCATCTACTCTGGGGGTTAAGAAATCCTAAAATGAAATTCAGCACAAAGTGCAAGAAAGCCCTATCCCTGTAGTGGAAGCACCTCTTATTTAAATGTGTGACACTCTGGTATCAGTCTGATACTCTAAAAGCACAACCAAATTCAAGCAGCCAACAAAAAATGAGAACGGATGTTACTATATACAAATCCTTCTCAGGCCATTTCCAAAAGGAATGCCTGGTTAATCTAGGGCAGATTTCAAATATAGATTTTCAAAAAGAGTCTGGATGCTCAAAATATTGGAAGAGCTGCTATTTCCCCAATTCACTTGTAAACAAACAAGCCCATCAAGAGGAAGAGCAACACAAACACCTCAAGCAGCCTTACATAAATTGGGTACAAGTGTCAATCGCAGGCTAAGCTGGTATCAAGAGAGGATGGGTAGTCTCTCAGCAGCTTGACAGGTCACAGCTCTGGCAGCCGGCAACACTATTTGAAATTTCCTAATTAAAAATGTGGTATCAACATCAGTAAGCCTAGTTGGAAAGCTTCTGGCAGCCAGTCCAAAACCATAGAAAGAGAAAATGCATAAAAACAAATATTGAAAGTTCCAGGATTTCATTGAAAGCTACGATTGGCCATGATTGCAAACATTCCCTAGCATCAATTACTCTATATCTGGCATCTTTCTTGGGTGGAAGTTCTATCTTTTGGGGAAGTTTTCTCTGTTACACTGAATTCCAACATTAGAGCCTTCTCAGTGGTGGCCCCTCAGCTCTGGAACACCCTCCTTAATGAATGGCTCCCTCATTCATAATTTTTAGGTAGGAATTAAAAACTTGGCAATAGAAACAGGCTTTCGAGAATAGCTAACCATAATTTAAGCGAATGGAGGATTTAAATGTGATAAACGCTAACTGGTTTTATTGCTTTTACTAAAAAGTGCTAGGAGCCCCCGGTGACGCAATGGGTTTAATCCTTGTGTTGGCAGGACTGAAGACTGACAGGTCACAGGTTCGAATCCAGGGAGAGCACAGATGAGTTCCCTCTGTCAGCTCCAGCTCTCCATGTGGGGACATGAGAGAAGCCTCGCACAAGGATGGTAAAACATCAAAGCATCCAAGCATCTTCATTATTATTGTATCACTTTGTCAACAATTACTTTGGTCTGGTATTTAAAATACAGTACTCCTTTTCATTGCAATTATTTTCCACATTAGAATTGAGAAAAACATTCATAAACAGAAATATAATGTAATGTCATAGGATTTGGCCGTACTGCACACTTGTCTCCCTGGGCTTGACTCTCCAAGATGTTCTTTGAGTTGAACTGAAAGCATTGTAAGATTTGAACAGTCACAAAAACAATTCAGGATTTCATAATTTCCATGGTGCCCTTGAACATTTCTTAGTTGTGAGAATGTGGTATGGCACATTCTCAATCTGTTTTTGTTGAATACAACAATGATGATGACTGTAGGTCAGTGGTTCTCAACCTGTGGGTCTCCGGATGTTTTGGCCTTCAACTCCCAGAAATCCTAACAGCTGGTAAACTGGCTGGGATTTCTGGGAGTTGAAGGCCAAAACACCGGAGGATCTACAGGTTGAGAACCACTGCTTTAAGTAGTTCAAAAGAACACTATTGACATCTGCCATGGGTACTTTGACTGTTCATAGCAGGGGGTTGGACTGGAAGGCCCATGTGGT
Organism: Anolis apletophallus; assembly: GCA_030556195.1. Lineage (NCBI taxonomy): Eukaryota > Metazoa > Chordata > Lepidosauria > Squamata > Anolidae > Anolis > Anolis apletophallus. The sequence goes on from JARBWK010000008.1 coordinate 18,937,273, forward strand.
CTCTTCCAACTCTATGATTCAGTGATTCTATGACATTGTCAATTCTATACCCAAAAGGAAGATTCCCAACTTCTGCAGAAGTACAGACTTATTGATCTATTTTAGTTAACTGTATGATCTCCTATTATGTGGCGTAAGCTTGAGTGGTGCCACAGTTAACACCAATAATTATATTAAGTTCTCGACAAATGAAACCATCAGGATAGGATAAAAATGGATCTTAGAGAATCTGTTCTTGTCTCATATATTTTTGTTACGTTGTATGTATTCCAAATAATTTCTGACTCATGACAACCTTATCCCAAAATTTTCTTGGTGGATTTTTCCATAAGAGTTTTGCCCTTGCCTTGCCCTGAAGTTGAGAGACTATGACTTGTCCAAAGTTGCCAAGTGGACTTCTATGACCAAGCAGAGGTCTGAAGCCTTGTTTCCTATCCAGCCCTCAAACACTACACCACACTCGTATTTTGGTTCATTATCAACAAATGATAACAGCCCATGTCAGACATGGACCAGGTTTAGTTACTTATAAAGGGAGGTAAACAGAAGATGAGCAGGCAAATAGGTAAATATGACATCTATCCCGTTTATCACCTCTCATAATCCTACATCAGCTAGGTATAGAATACAAATTTTGGAAGATGTCATTACAGTCAAATATCCTCCAAAGATTAACCTCTCATTAATTAGGGGACACTTTTAATTAATGCCATAGGCGAATTCTTAGCAATTACCATACTTAGTCTATTCATTCACACATTATCTTCAAAACACTGTATAAATCCACTGGGATATATGGTAGGCTATTGCCTCTGTTTTATATAAAGGTTAGTCTTAAAAGTAAACTGAATTCATCATCATGTTAATCTCCAGGGACCAGAGAATTTGAGAATTTTATATATTTAATATATGGTATGAAAAGATAAGCATTATTCGAGGGTGGGTCTAAAGGTTTTGCCTCCTGTGTCATAAAAACATTATGAATGAACATATAACAGCAGAAGTTGCTACAGATCATAGCTTGAACTATCCTCTACACAAAACTACCATTCAACATATTAGTCACCATCAGTTTGTACACATTTGTGCCATCGTTTAACCCAGGCATCAAAAACATTTTGGAAAATTTCAGGGTTTTGCTTCGTGATTTTAAAGCTGTTTTAATGCCATTCAAGTCATTGAATCTGAAATCAAGCAGGTTGTCCTTTTGGACCTCTGAAAGACAACCTACAGGGTTTCAGATTCAATGACTTGAATGACATTAAAACAGCTTTTAAGTAATGTTTTTATGACACGGGAGGCAAAACTTTTAGACCCAGCCTCGTATATTGCCATTCTCTTATTATAAAGTTCACTACCTTTATTAGAACTAATTTTGAAGTTAGTATTTAGCTACTACAACAGTAGGATGCATTGTCTAGCCACTAAAAATGGCTGAAGGAGAGTTACTGTCTGTTATTTTGGATTTCTTTACACCGTACTTCAAACAATTTGTTCATGGTCACTTGTAGGAGCAGCATAGGAACTAGATGTTTATTTAATTCCTTATTAGGATACCACCATGCTTTCCAGAACCACAAAATGATACCACATATGAGTACATGTTCATTTGCTTCTTTTTCTCATACTATCCTACCTACTTATCATGGGATAAAACAACAAAGGCGTGAGCAATGCATGAGCTGGAAGGAAGGGCTGCATTGTCTTTCAGGGCTGATACACAGAATCTGTAGATTACAATAGAGCAACTCTAATGAACATGTCTGGAAATCCATAGTGTTTTCATTGAAACTCGGTTTTGTGTTCTTTCACAGTATTTTGATTCTGTGAAAGCAGAAGAATGACACTCAAAGGTTTAAAAAGGAACAGCAAAAAAAGCTGTAGTTCCAGCAATACATGGCTATTTTCAAAATGCACTTCTCTTTTTCCGTTCAAAATTGCCTTTAAAACCTTTGTATCCCAACTGCGTTAGAAGATGTTTCTACTCATGCTTGGAAGAAGGTGGGAGGGAGTGATGCGGGTTTTTGCCCAAAGGCTTTCCAAAAATTGCAGCAATGAGACCTATTAGCTGACTTGGAAAAATGCACTGCAGAAATGTATCAATACAGTCACTGTGAACAACAAAACAACAAGCAAGATTTCTTTTCATAACAAAAGTGCTATACATCACCAAACTTGTCTTGAGTTTTCTAACCCAACAAATTAATACCCTTCGTATGATTCAAAAGCCTCTGTAAGTAAGGCACTTCCTATATACAATACAATGCCTGTACCTATGGAATATATGTTCCAAGAGTCTCTGTGGATATACAAAACTGTGGATGCATACCATAGATTAATTTAAGAGAACTTAGAGAAACCTACAAAATCTTCCAGGGTTGGAGGAATTTTTTTGGAGTATGGAACTTAGAGAAACCTACAAAATCTTCCAGGGTTGGAGGAATTTTTTTTGGAGTATGGGTAGGTGAAAGTTGTTGGAGCATATAAGAAATCAGTTAGTGTGTGTGTTAACTGTAAAGTGCAAGACACAAAGCTGATTGGTTGGGCTGTGCCTGGGGAGCTAGCTGAGTCTGGGAGTTTGGGCAGCAGTTACATTTTCAGGCTTCAGCTGTACAGGTGGTTGCAGAGCGACAGTTCTTGCTTCATGAGCTTCTGGAAGGAGATTTTCCACATGGACACCCAAAGACCATTTTGAATCTCTCTAAAAGGACATTGTGTGAGTCAATGCAACTTATCACATAGTTGTATATATATTGTATTTCAAAGAGTAAACTATTTGATCTTTATTGATCATCTGTGTGGCATGTTTTCTTTCTCTGGCAAGGCAGTGTGTGAACTGATAAAATGTGAACAACATGTGATTTACATTATGCCACAAAACTATAATATCGATTTTGTTAATAAATTGTACTGTAACTTTAAAACTAAGCACCGGGAAGTGGCGCAGCTGGCTAAGTGTCAGCTGAATAAGATCTCTCTGACCTGTACGTCATGAGTTCGAGGCCTGCCCGGGTCAGGGTGGGTGCCTGACCTTAAGTGTAGCCTGCTGTCGACCTTTGCAGCCCGAAAGACAGTTCATTTGTCAAGTAGGAGATAAAGGTACCACATTAAGTGGGGAGGTGAATTTTGACTGATTTATGAGCCCATTAAGAACTCCAGGAATCGCTGAAAGGAATGCGGAAGAACAACAACAAACACCCTCCAGGTGTTTTGGACTTCAACTTCTGCGGCTGAGGAAGGAAAGGGACTGGGGCTGTTAGGAATTCTGGGAGTTGAAGTCCAAAACACCTAGAGAGCCAAAGTTGGCCCATGCCAGGTCCACCTGCTTACATTTTGTCCATAAAAGCACTGTCTGAGGTCAACCAAAAGTAAAATAATTAGATTTTCAATTGTGGCATTGCTGCAACAGATGTAATATCCCTTCCTTCTGTAAATTTATAAAAGACTGTTCTACCTCAAAAGTAAGAAAAATAAAAGGGAGTGGAATTGGGGCAGTAAAGGAAAATTACATTTACAGTAAGCATGGCATGGAATGAACCAGCTGGTCTGATAAGAAACCTCACTTGGGTGCTTATATTTTGGCAGAAGAAAAATAGAGAATGAGCCTTTATATTCTGGGCTCTCTGCTATTTGTATTATATATTTCAACTATTCCCTGAACTATTTTCCTCCAGAAACGTAATGTGAAAGCAAGTATATTTGAGTGTATGATAACAATATGTTTGAGCACCAATGTAAATTGAAGAATTGAACCTCCACTGTAAAATGGAAGGCAATATCTTGATTCATTTCCAGTTTAGAACACTATAGAATCATAGAGTTGGAAGAGACCTCGTGGGCCATCCAGTCCAACCCCCTGCCAAGAAGCAGGAAAATCGCATTCAAAGCACCCCCAACAAATGGCCATCCAGCCTTTGTTTAAAAGCCTCCAAAGAAGGAGCCTCCACCACACTCCAGAGCAGAGAGTGCCACTGCTGGATGGCTCTCACAGTCAGGAAGTTCTTCCTCATGTTCAAATGAAATCTCCTGTCCTGTCGTTTGAAGCCATGGCTCCACGTCCTAATCTCCAGGGCAGGAGAAAATAATCTTGCTCCCTCCTCCCTATGACTTCCCCTCACATATTTATGCATGGCTCACATCATGTCTCCTCTCAGCCTTCTCTACTACAGGCTAAATGATCTTCTTCTTTAAAATGATGATGGACTCTGTGGTGATCTAGCCTTCTCAAACACATGGCTTTATAGGAATGATATACCCAAAGAAACAGGGTATAAATACCATGCAGCTGTGGACAAGTCTACACAGCGACCACCAAACGCAGCATTGCCAAAACACAAATCAAGGAACATGAAAGGCACTGCAGACTAACCCAACCAGAGAAGTCAGCCACAGCAGAGCACCTGATGAAACAACCTGGACACAGCATATTATTTGAGAACACAGAAATGCTGGACCACTCTAACAACCACCATGCCAGACACAGAGAAGTCATTGAAATCCACAAGCATGTGGACAATTTCAACAGAAAGGAGGAAACCAAATCAATTGACCCAGAATGGTTTTTGGATTTCAATTTTAATGGATGTACTGTATTTTAATCAATTGTTTTAATTGTTGTTTCAATATTTTAAATATTTTGATTGTACTGTGGTTGTTTTTATGACGCTAGCATCGTATGATGCTTTTGTTAGGCTGGGGTATAAATATAGGAAATAAATAAATATAGGAAATAAATAAATAATAAATAAAAATCTAGGAAATAAATATAGGAAATAAATAAATATAGGAAATAAATAAATAATAAATAAAAATCTTTTCTTCTTCTTCTTCTTGGCTTTTCTTCGCGAATGAAGATTCAGGAAGGCCTGATCCCACGCTTTCTACAAGCGCATTGTAAAAATAAATAAAAAACATGAAGATGAACAAAATCTGGCTACCAGTATTTTTTAAAAAACCTAAAATCAGGACAGTAAATAAAGAACAACACTCAGAAAACAGGGGAATTCCAGACAGGAATCAATCAGGCCCAGCTAACACCTCCCAAGAAAGGATCCCCCAAGACAGCAATCAGCCAGGCTTTGAAGCTGCAAGGCCATTCAATGTTTATCAAGGTGGCCAATTGCAACATTCACACTTGCCTCAAGCAGACAAAAGTTCTTCCTCCCACCTGGACATTCCACAGATATATAAACCTCCCTTTTTAAGCTTACAATATACCTCACAACCTCTGAGGATGCCTGCCATAGATGTGGGTGAAACATCAGGAGAGAATGCTTCTGAAACATGGCCATACAGCCCGGAAAACTCACAGCAACCTAATGATTCCAGCCATAAAAGCCTTAGACAACGCAGGGTATAAATATATTGTGTTGCTAGTTTTTATTTTTGAAAAATTACACAGCTTTAAATCTTAATTTTAAAAAACCCAAGCCTGTGATATAGCTGATATTAATATATAGGCTATTTTTGTTTTGTTTTCAACCTGTACATTCCATGTTAACCTGCACATTCACTACAAACAATGTATAAATTTCTCTTTCAAAAGGCAGCTTGGTGGGGGGAAATGCAGTGTGCTTTTTATGCATGTTTATCCCAGGATTCTTCCTCTTCATTCTTCAGCCGCAACACTTCTGGGTGCTGTCTCCAAGGCAACATATAATGATGTTGGTGAGTGGTGTCATCACGGCACTCTTCCCCACCAAACAGTTCCATTGTATAGATTATTTATGAATTCACATGACATCCACAGCATCACTGAAATACCCCTCGGACAAATTCTCACTTTCCACTATCTTCAAAGAATGACATCCACACACAGTGGCTCACTACTGAAAACCTGAGTTTCAAAAAAAGGCTAAGAAAAAAGCACTGGGGGCAAAAGACACCAATAATTAATTCCAAAAAACATACTTTGTCATTTCTGCAAGCTCTTTAACCATGGCAGAGATAGCTGTTGTCTTGTTCCGTATATTTTGAATGACTACTGACTTTATACACACAACTGGTATATTTCATTTTCCAAACATGTTTTTTTTATTAAAAAAAAAACCTCTTATACGCCATAGAATAGTTCTCCAAAAATGGTACCCAAACCCATATTACTTTTGAGTACCACTAAAGAACCAAATTAATACTCTTAGTATTTTAGGATAAATGTGAAAATGATTTATTTCCATTTTCCCTCATTCAAATTCTAGATACAACATTCATGTATCTACTACTTGAAAATATATCCCTTTGAGAATTGGAAAATACAAAAAAACAGCAGTTTTTTAAAAACTCAGAGCACTTATCCCTGGAACTTGCATTTCTGGAGACTAGTTGACACAATATACAAAAGCTATGTAAACACTGTGAAGATGGACTCTTTGGATGAGTCCTATTACCTATTCCTTAAACACTAGCTATTTGTTGAAGCATGCAAGAAATCAGTTAGTGTGTGTGCCAACTGTAAAATAAGATGCACAAAGCTGATTAGTCTGGCTATGCCCGGGGAGATGGCTGAACTTGGGACTTTTGGATACTGTTACATTTTTCGGGCTTGAGCTATGCATGTGCAGCAGAGAGAAGATGAGAAGCAGACAGAGAGCCATTTTGAAGTGTAGCCTACTCTTGCTTCATGAGCTGCTTCAGGAGATTATCCACATGGACAAAGAAAGACCATTTTAAATCCCTCCGAAAAGACATTATGTGAGTTTATGTGACTGACCACATGTTTGTGCAGATGTTGTTCTGAACTACGAATAGTAAACTACTTGTTCTTTACTGTTCATCTGCATGGCATATTTTCTTTCTCTGGCAAGGCGTTCTTGGGCTGATCAACTGTTTTTAACTGTTAAATTGTATGGTTTTTATATGGCTGTTTTTATCATATTATGATGTGTTTTTTATGTGGGCACTTGTTGCTTGTTCATTTCGCCTCTGAGAGAGGCACATAGTAAGTTAAATAAATAAATAAATAAATAAACTTAACTACACTTGATTTTCATTTCGTCACAGTATTTACTTCATTATACTCTGCTTCAGTTCCTCTCTTCACCCGTTTTTACAAATACGTATGGCAATTAACTGCCTCTTCCCAGTTCACCACTTCTTATCTACAGCTGTATGATTTTCCTTCCTTCTCACACAAGATTCTGTTATGCTACACTCAATCCTAAATCAGGGTCGGGCAACTGTATTTGTATTAGGGCCAATTTTTTTTTTTTTTGCATACCTAGCCTTCCAGCCAGTGCCATATACCAATAGATTTGAGGTTTTTTGGAGCTGGAAAAGCAATAACATCAGTTCTGAATCTGTACGAGGGGCAGTGGGGGTGTGACAAGCAAAACCACTGCATTTAAATTTGCTAAGGGGGAGCATTTAAGAGATTGAAAAAATCACTAATTTTGAAAGACTATATATTTTTCTCCCAATATATCTCACAGACATGTAAGAATGTGGAAATGATGGAAGAATACTTTGGCCTCAGTCACCGGACGGAGGAAGAAGGGTGATCACACAAAGGAATAAGGCCCCCTTGTTGTGTTCCAGAAAAAACATGGTTAGAGAACAATCAGTTGCAATGAAGATGTTGTTTACTTCACTTCTATAAATAATTCAAATTCCCAGCTTCCCTGGGACTGGAGATCAGAAGGTAAAGATACCAGACTGTGCGGTTCCCAACCTTTTTTTGACCAGGGACCACTTGACTAGGGAACACTTTGGAACACTCTACAACGTTAGTACCAAAAGGGTTACGAATCGGTTTTTGGTCAACTTTAGATTCAGTTTGGTTATTTGGAGTGCTGATTCAGAAAATTGCATTGGATAGACCACATCAGCTTTAGTTTCTGATACAGAACATATGCCATCCAGTAGTTGCCATCTGCTCACCCACAGAAAACCATATTTAATAAGCCTCGGAAATATAAGAGGGCTTCGCGAGACCAGTTGTTCTCGTTGCAATGGTGTAGTAACAGTGAGGCCATGGACCACATTTTAGTTCTTGTGGACCACTGGTGGGCCATGGACCACAGGTTGGGAACCACTTGTTTACAGTCTATTGTATGATGTCTTAAGGATTATTTGGTCCAACAGCAGAATACAATTCTTCTACATAATAGAGCAAGTTAATAATATACTATAATTAGAAATTGTAATCAAAGAGAGGGAACTTAAACAGACAATATTCAAAGCTAAGAAAAATTTTGCTGGAGAATACTGATTTTAACCACTGTGGCCAACCAGATTCCTATGCAAAATGCCTTCCTCTGACACTGAGTGGCAGGTGAAGAACACAATGTTAGTAATGTCTTACTAAAGCATTCCCATTTTAAGAGGCTTTTAAATTTTCTTTTCTTTTTTGTATACCTCAATCAGCAAGATCTATCAGCACAGTGAAAAGGGAAATAGAAAAGACTTTTTCCCCAATTTTTTTTTACCTTAATGGTGGCTTTGTTACTTTTTATCCTTGAATATAAATTTGGAGTTGCAGATTGGGAGAGAATATCCAGGTAGGTGAGGTATTGCTGAGGAGAACTGGCAAAGTTCACATCCTTTTCCAGGCCTACATTCATGTTGCTTTCAGGGCTCTGTTTTGAAGTCCTGTATGTTAAAATGAGATCAAATGTTACTCATACAATAAATCATGTAATTTTTTTATTAAAAAAACATCATCATCATTTAATTTTCAAATGTACAGGGACACACAAGAAACAAATGTAGGCCAGACTTACAAAGAATTCTTAGTAAATACATGGAAAGTATTAGGGTTTTGTTTAATGGAAAGGGTGCCTTCTACTCAGGCCATCAATCATGTTCACATTTCTTACCTTCCTCCTATCTGGGATTGTGGGATTTTGTGAAAGTTTCACCTTCCAAAACCCTCATGAACAAAATAGCATCATGGTAAATAAAATGCCAGAGCATTTACCTTCGTAAATCAGACTCTTCTGATAAGAACGTCTCAGGGTGCCAATCATGGATCTTATGGAGATTTGCAAGCTCATGTGCAATAATGTACTGTGTATAATCATCTTGCCATGTAAAACCTGGAAAATATTAGGAAAAAACCACTGTTTTATGGACATGGCAGTTTAGGAAAACAAAACGTTGAACAGAAAACAAGCCAAGATTATGTATTATAGAACAAAAGTTTCAGCTGTGGAATACGTTTTTCGTAACTTTCTGCTGGTGGTAAATGAAGATCTATAGAGATTTCTGCTCTTGCAAATCGCTGTTCTAATCAGACCCTTCTAAATACTGTACAATGCAAAAAATATGGCTGTGCTTTTAAGATGCTGTCTTCCAAGAAGACTGTGGGTGTTATGATGAGATTTAAAAAGGAGATTATACTTAATGGACTTTTAGTGTGTCTTAGTCACTGAGGAGCTATAAACCAGCCTTACTATTTAATAGGGTTATTTTTGTTTAGTTACAGTGGAATAGCTATATGGCAACAAGTAGTACAGAAATAAAAGAAAAGAAGATTCAAAACGGAATAGCTGTATGCAATTCAAAGCAACTTTTCAAAAGTGAGTGGCAATTCTCAGGACTCACAGCATATTCTATTTTTTAAAAGAGTTTTATTAGAGTTACATATAAGAAATACAGGTACGTACATAAACAAAACAAGTTACATAATGAAAAGCACATAAAGTCAAGGAAGCCAGTAGAAGAGGGCCTTGAGTCCAAGACTTAGTTAAAAGACCAAAGAGTGGGGGGAGGGAGGGGAGGGGTTACACAGGCAGGAAAAAGGTGGACCATCTGGTCTCCCCGTCCGGGTTGAGCTAGTTCCGTAGAAAGTTACAATACAGGGGTGCAGAGAGAGAGAGAGAGAGAGAGAGAGAGAGAGAGAGAGAGAGAGAGAGAGAGAGAGAGAGAGAGAGAGAGTGTTGACTTCACATCTCAATAGATTTCAATTGTATCTTTGTAACATTTTTCCTTAAAGGGGTTAGTTCATTTAAAGGCTTAGGCCTTTTAAATCTAAATTATAGTTCTCTTTAATAAACTTAACGAAGGGCTTCCAAGTTTCCTCAAATGCCGTGCTGGAGTTATATCTGAGCCAGCAGGTGAGCTTGTCCATTTCTGCTATTTCGATTATTTTTAAAATCCAATCCTCTTCTTTTGGGGATTCCATAGCTTTCCACAGCCTGGCATAGATGATCCGGGCTGCAATAATAAGGTAGGTTAGCAGTTTATCATTTGCTTTATTCTTCACTTGTCCCGTGATATTAAGTAAGTAAAATTCGGGGTTTTTTGTCCAATTTTTTTGGAAAATTTTTAAGATGTTCTTGTGGATCATGTTCCAAAAGGAGCAGGCGGTTTTACACGTCCACCACTGATGGAAGAATGTCCCCCTTTCTTCTTGGCATTTCCAGCATAAGTCATGGTTATTCTTATTTATTTTAGCTAGTTGATGGGGTGTGATATACCACCTGTATATCATCTTATATGTGTTTTCTTTTAGACAGTATGCATAGTTATACCTTTGTTTTACCTTCCATAAATTCTCCCAGTCTTCTCTAGAAATATCAAATCCTAGATTTGCCGCCCATTTTTTCATAAAATCCTTATTCGGGCGATTTTCAAAATCTACTTCTAGGAGGAAGTTATAAATTTTACTGACAGTTTTTCTCTCAGAGTTTAACCAAGCTTTTTCCCCTTTGGTTGGGTGCATCATCCAGCCTGTCTTTTTATCTTCGTTGTACCTTTTTACAATTTGATTATATTGGAACCAATTTAAGTTCAATTGCGATAATTCTTCCTGTTTTTTTAAGGTGAAATTAGTTCCTTCGATTTTTAGTAGGTCCGCATATGTCGGCCATTTTCCAACCTCTGTCCTCTTAATTTGGAAAGCCTCCAAGGGTGATACCCAAAGAGGAATCTTAGGGTAGAGTGTCTTTTTAAACTTGTTCCAAATATTTAGTGCGGCTGATCTAATTATATGATTTTTAAAGTTTGAGTCTACCGAAGATTTATTATATATCAGGTAGCCATGCCACCCATGTTTGTTTTTAGGGCCTTCCAGGTTAAGCATTTCTCTATTATTAAGTAGTGCCCATATTCTCATTCCTTCTAGGCAATTTGCCTCATAATACTTAATCAAATTAGGTAAACCTAAACCCCCCTGGTCCGTCCTTTCTATGAGGTATTTTTGTTTGATCCTAGGTTTCTTGCCCAGCCAGATAAATTTCGCTAGATCTGATTGCCATTTCTTCAGCATTTGGGAGTTTTTTAGTATGGGCAGCATCTGGAATAAAAAATTAATTCTCGGGAAGATTTTCATTTTGATAGTGGCGATCCTACCCAGTAGGGATGAATTGAAGGATTTCCATCTTGTTAAGTCATTTCTTACTTCTTTCCAAAGGCTCTCGTGATTATTTTTAACTAGTTGGCAATTGTTATTCGTAAGAGTGACACCTAGATATTTAAATTTTTTACAATCTCCATGCCTGAATTGCTTTCGATCCATTTTTGTTCTTCCCCTTTTATGTTTTTTGTTATGATTTTAGATTTCTTTTTGTTTAACTTGAATCCTGAGATCTCCCCAAATTTATCTATCTTTTTTAGCCAGAGGTCGATGTTTACTATTGGGTCTTCAATAACACAGACTAAGTCGTCCGCGAATGCGAATATTTTATAGTTGTCCTTCCCAATCTGGATCCCTTTGAGTTCTTTATCCTTGGAGATGTTTTTAAGGAGTAGTTCAAGTATAAAATTAAAAATTAGTGGGGACAGGGGGCACCCCTGTCTAGTCCCTCTCAAAATTTCAAATGAATCTGATTTTGTGCCATTTACTAGAACATTTGCAGATTGGTGATGGTAGATCCCTTTAATCGCTGTGGTAAAGTATGTGCCCATATCCATTTCCCTTAGTAAGATTTCGATGGTATCCCAGTTTAGCCGGTCGAACGCCTTCTCGGCATCGAGAAATGCGAAAGCAACCTTTTGGTCTATATTTCTATCTACAAATTCAATCAGGTTAATGATATTTCTTAAATTGTTTCTCATATGTCGTCTTGGTAAAAATCCGGTTTGATTCTTGCCAATCCATTTTTTAAGAAAAGCTTTGAATCTGAGGGCCAATATATTAGTGAAAAGTTTATAGTCCTGGTTTAAGAGGGAGATAGGTCTATAATTTTCTACCCATTCTGGGTCTTTCCCTTCTTTTGCAAAGACTATTATGTTGGCACATTTCCAAGTATCAGGCAGGTTTCCCGTGGAGAGCACGTTATTCATCACTTTTTTAAAATAGGGGATCAGTTCCTCCTTGAACTTTTTATAAAATTGATCTGTAAGGCCATCCGGGCCCGGGGCCTTCCCGGTTTTCAGTTGTTTAATTGCGAGTTCAATTTCTTTCTCAGATATAGGATTGTTTAGTAGTTCTCTATCTTTCTCCTCAATTTTGTTTAATTGTAGGGCATCTATATAGTTTAGGATATCTTCATTATTGTGCTTGCTAGAGTTATACAGCTCTTTGTAGAAGTTTCTAAATTCTTCTAAAATCTCTTTATCTTGCGTAATTATCTTATCTCCACTTTTTATTTTGTTCACTATGTTACTTTGCTTTTGTTTCCTAAACTGGTAGGCTAGCCATTTCCCTGGTTTATTTGAGTTTTCGAAAAAAAATTGTTTTAGATATTTCATCTTTCTTTCTATTTGTTCCAGCGACAATAAGCTTATTTGCTTTTTCGTCAGTTGGATTTTTTAAGCTATTCTTGTGTTGTTTGGGTTTCTTTTTAGTTGTTTTTCAAGTTTATCCAATTCTAGATTAAGCGATGCCAGTTCTATATTCTTTTCTTTGTTCAATTGATGTCTTTGGGCTATAAAATTGCCCCACATCACCGCTTTTCCTGCGTCCCAGATACTAGTTATATTGGTCTCGGGTTGGTCATTTATGTCAAAATACTCTTTTAGTAATTTTTTATTCTTTTGGATTTGGGAATCCGACTTAAGGAGCCAGTCATCTAGCTTCCAAAAGAACTGTCTTTGTCCAAATTTTATAGTAGTCTCCACTAGGGCATGGTCTGATACTTGTCTGGCATGAATTCTCGCTTTGAAACTATTGTTCAGAATATTCCTAGACACCCAGATCATATCAATTCTGGTCCACGTCTTTCTCCGTCCGGAGAAAAACGTGAAATCTTTAGCCTTTTCATTCTGAGAGCGCCACACATCCTTCAAATCAAAATTTTGTACACATTCAAAAAAAGCTTTAGGAAGTCTACTTGACGCCGTTCTATCTCTTGGGTTACTGTAGTTCTTGTCCAAATTTTCGTCCACAATTCCGTTAAAGTTCCCTAGCATGATATGTCCTTCACATTCTATTTCTAGTATTTTTTTCTTTTTTTTCCCAATCATTTTTATTAAGGTTTTCAAATACAGCAAAACTGGGAAAAGGTGTGAGGGTGGTGTGGGGGTTCCTGGGGCCTTGGTAAGGGGAGGGGGTGGGGGAGGGGTTGAGGATGGGTAAGAGGTCTGAGTGGAGGTGCGATGGGGAGGGGGGGAAAGGGGGGAGGCTAGGGAGGTGGGAGGGAAGGGGGGGGGGGAAGGAGAAGGAAAAGGGGGAGTTATGTTGACTTCCGGTACCTCCGTACAGTCTCGTTTGTTCAGTTCTTGTAAAAGGGAAGAAATGGGAGGGGTTAAGGTGTGGCTGACATTGTGCGAGAAGGGGGGATGCTAGCTCTTGGAAGATCAGCTTGTCTGGTTATAGGGAGTCTCATTCCTTCATCAGGTAGCCAGGGGTCGTTGACTCTTGAGTTTACCTGGTTGGGGGTTCGCGTTGTTTGTTGTTTGGTAGGAGGATCCATGTCCATAGTCCGTTCCTTGTCTTTTAATGTAGTTGCGTCCGTTCCTTTCATCTTTCTTGTCCTCCTTCCTAACCATATTCTTTATGGGATTCTAGACCTCCTACATCCGCCTCCATGTTTTCACCTCTCAAAGGACTATATTCCGTGGGCCTCCCTGGAGAGTAAGGATGTCTTTTCTTTGGAATTTTCTTTCTGCTTTGTTGAGTTGTCCTTCTCCGGCTTCTCATTCCATTGGTCTGTCCCCCACTCAGTTTAGCTTTGTTCTTATTTGCACCCCGAATGTACCCCTTAGATGTTGGATCGACCTCCTGGTTCTTGTCCTCTCTTCCTTTTTTGAGGGTAGAGACTGTAGAATCTTCATTAATTGCTCTAGTAGCTCCCAGAGTTTCTTCTCCACTTCTTTTTCTTTTTGAATAAATTCCTCTTCCCCCTAGTGCTTCTTGCAATTTTGTAGTCTTCTCCACCCCCTTCTCCAAATCCTCCTGTATTGCTGCACTTTTCCCTGCAACCTGGGGTGTTTCCTTTCCATCCTCATAAACGACTGTTAGTACTAGCCTTATGGGGTGCTGGCATGTTTTGCTCAGCTGAGAATGGAGGGAGATGTCTTTGCGATTTTGTCTTGTGCTGTGATGTCCTTTGCATCGGCCAGAGCCACTACGTTGATTGATTCCTGTTTGTTGGGGGAAGGGAGGGGGGAAGGTGGAGGGTCAGTGTTGTCTGCTCTTTTCCCTCCTCTTCTTTATGTCTTTCTTTCCACCCAGCCCTGTCCTGTTCGTCTTGTTTTCCTTTTCTGTTCCCCCTCTCCCTCCCCTTATATTCCTCTCTGTTTTATGGGGCTTTTGTGTTCCTTTGCTTGACTCTCTTGTTGGCCCGTCTGTTCTGTTGCTCCCTCTTTTCTCTGTCCTCTCTGCCCTTCCTTTGAATGTCCAATCTACATTTGGTTCCTTGTGGCTTGTTGCCTTCCCTTCCTGTTTGTTTCGCGCCTCTTTCTTTTCTTTTTTTTCTTTTTCCCCTGAGGCGGGAGGAGCCCTCTCCAAAAATGGCCGCCTTCTTCCCCAGGTTGTTATCTTTTCTCCCTACCCTTCATTGGCCGCCATCTTGGTTCTCGGATCTCTCCTTCCTGTGCCTTCTGGAGCTTTTTAGGGGTGCTTTTTGGGGTCCCGCAGGTGCTCTACCTCCCTCTTTTCTCGGCTGCTTATCCGTCCCCGATTGTCCCCCGAGCTGTTCTGTCTTCCGGGCCTTTGGGGGTCTTTCAGGCCGAGATGTCTGCCTCCTGTCCTGCAACCACCCCCTCTCCCCTGCGTGATCTCTCTTCGCCGGGGCTCCGTTCCGTTCCCCGGGTTCTGGGGCTGACTGTTTCCTCTCCCCTTGTTCGGTCCTTTTACTTACTCCATCGGGGCGAGCTGGGCTGGCAGTAAATGCAGGCTTGAGGCTGCTTCCCGCTCCCCGATCCGCTCGCCGGGCTGAGGACTCGCCGGGCCCTCTCAATCTCCCCCTCTTGAGGAGGGGAGGATTTCTGGAGCCAGCGGCAAGATCCCCCAGTTTCGCTGCCTCTTGACTGCTGTTTGCAGCCTGAGGTGGGGGCGCGATTGGCCCCCTGGATCGCGGTAACGGTTGGCGGGTGAGGAGCACTCACACCGCCCGACCTGCTGCCATCTTTGCTCGGTCGTTCTCCCCTAGTATTTTTTTTCTTAACATCTAAAAAAATTACTTTAGCTCCATTTGGTGCATAAATGTTAGTTATCAGAAACTTTCTTCCTTTAACTGATATCGACGCTGCCACCATCCTACCCTCATTGTCTGTGAATTCAAGCTTGGGCTGCAAATCTGATCTTATGTAAAGAGCTACCCCTCTTTGCTTTTTTTCAATGGTGGATGAGAAGAGAGTTCCCATCCCCTTGTTTTCAATTAGTTCAATTTTAGATGTTTTGATGTGAGTTTCTTGAAGGGCAGAAATGGCCGCTTTTTGTTCTTTTAAATAATGAAAAGTTTGTTTCCTTTTCTCGGGTATGTTCAGTCCATTTATATTTAGTGATAAACATTTTACCTCCATTGGTGTTTATGATTCTTCATCCTCTCCCAAACTCTCATCTCCTGGGGAGCTAATTTCTCCATCTTCCTCCACTGCTTGCTCCTGGTCTGATTCACCTAGATCTGCGCTTGCTTCGGGGGCTCCTTTCTTTATCCGACATCTTTGTTCTCTCTCTTTTTCATCTTTATTGCTCCTCCCTTGGTTGTTGTTCATAGAGTTGGGTTTACCTCTTTTAGCATCTTGTCTTCTTTGTTCTTTTGGTGGCGACCGTTTGGGATTGTATTTTGTTTCATTCAGATGTTTCCTACAAAACTCTTCGGCCTTTTCCTGCGAAGTTAACCAGAATTTTTCATTCTTCCATGTAACTTGCAGCCCTTCAATTTTCTCCCACTTAAAACATATGTTTCTTTGTTTTAGGATGTCCATCAGAAAGTAGTATTTTTTTCTACTTTCAAGGATTGAGGTAGGGATTTCTCTGAGAATTATTATCTTCTTGTCGTTTATTTTGTATGGTGCGTCATTTTGCTTTCTTAGTATTTCTTCTCTAATTCTGGTGGAATTAAATTGGACCAGGCTGTCCCTTTCCGATTTGTTTTTCTTTGAGAATGCCGTGTGGACCCTGAAGGCTTTGTCTATTTTCTCCTCGATTTGTGAGGGCTTCTTATGTAGAATCGTGGTCGCCATCTCAAGGGCAACTTTCCAGACGTCCTCCTGGGTCTCCTTTCCCTGTTCCGGCACACCTCACATCCTGATTTGGAAATCCTTTTGAAACAGGTCAAGTTGCATGTTCTTTCTTTCTAAATCTGATTGAATTTTGTCCAATTCTTTTAATTTCTCATGTTCCCTATCCACTTTGTGTCTTAGTTCTTCCTCCTTTCTCTGCATTACATCCATCTTATCGTAGAGAGCAATGACTTCTTTCCTCACTGTAATCACATCCTTTTTCATATCTTTCATATCTTTCTTCAGATCACACAAACCGTCTCGTATTTGTTTCCTCTCGTCTGCCCCTTTCTCTACTATTTCACTTAGCCTTCTCATTTCATATATTATATCTTTCAGTTGGTCTTTAATCTGGGGTTCATCTGCAATTGATTCTCTTCTTCCATTGTAATTATTTCTCAGATCCTTGTCTGGTTTTCTTCTAGTTCCCATCATGTATAGGTATATAGATTAAGATTTTGTTAGGATTATTCCTAGTCCTCCTAGTCTTAGTTTTAATTTAAAAGGGGACAAATTGGGTAGGCTGACGTGGGATTTCCTTTTCCCAGGTGTTTGATCGCAGTCCAATAGCTATCTGGCACCTTGGGAGCCTCTTTCCTTTGAGTAATTATCTCCTTGGAGAGCCGCTGCCTCTTTTCTCGAAACTGTGCCCTCCACTTCGCGCTAACGCGGTTCTCTGTACTCCTCCTATCTCTATGTTCCTGAGGTAGCCTTAGTATGGTTTATTGATTGGAGCATCCAGTCGGCGTCTTGACGTCCTGACGCCCTGATGCCCTGGCGTTGGCTGTTATCCTACTGGAAAGGTAAAGAGTAAAGGGTACTTCCCTCGCGTCTCGCGTCTCCTCTGCAAGGTTTCCGCGCCGCGCCGTACCGCTGCTTCACCCTTTCCTCTGCCGCTCCTTCCCCGAATTTCTCCCTTTCTTTCTTCTCGCCTCTCCCTGCTCCACGTCGCTTCTACATTTCTCCAGCCGGCACATTAATTAAACAGGATTGCGATCAGCTGCGTTAAGTTCACGTTTGTTTTGGTTGCCGTGTCCCTCCTGAGAGTCGGCTTTGTTTAGATTTTTAAAGGGCAACAGCCACTTTTCTTGAGTTCCCTCAAATAATAATAAAACTTGTATAGCTTCTTTTTTTTCTTTCAAAGATTTGTAAGAGATCCCTTTAGAGAAATGGTTTGCTTCTTTACCTTCGAAGACTTCCAGGTCTTCTTTACCTTCTTTCTCTAAGGGAGTCTGGGGTGAAGTGGTGCTGTGGCCTCTCTCCCGTAGGATGCGAGTACCTCGAGCTCCTGCTGATTCCAGATACTGGGGGGTGAGTCGGCGTTCGGTGGATATATGCCCTGGCAGGGCACACAAAGCCACCCTCTTCGCCACTCACACCCCCCAGACTAGGGCTGTCCTCCTTACTTCGAGGTTCAGCCGGGGTTGCCGATTCCCCCCCCCCCCCCATCTTAGTGCAAAGCTTGTAGCTCGACGGAGCTATGCCTCTCGGCGTCCACCACCTCGTACTCCCAGACCGGAAGTCTCGACTCACAGCATATTCTAAATACTGTGACTTGATGTTGTTTATTTAGGCTAATTTGCGGACAATATGTGGCCCTCCAGAAGTTGATAAACTGAAACTCCCATGAGCCCTAACTAGCATACTCTGTAGTGAGGGACCATGGTACAGTACAAGGAGTGGTCAACCTCCTGTTCAAACAGCTCCATTGGCTGCCAATGAGTTTCTGGCCCCAATTCAAGATTCAGGTGATTACCTACAAAGCCCTAAACGGTTCAGGACCTACCTATCTTCGTGATCACATCTTCCCCTATGAACCAACATGAGCCCTAAGATCATCCGGGGAGGCCCTTCTCTCACTTCCACCTCCGTCTCAAGCGAGGTTGGTGGGGAAGAGGAAGAAGGCCTTCTCGGTGGTGGCCCCCTGCTCTGGACCTGTCTTCCTAGGGAGATCAGACTGGCACCTACCCTGTCCACCATGGGTGCTCATTAGTTAGATTGCGATCTACTGGTAGATCGCGTAGGGCATCCTGGTAGGTCGCGTAGGGCATCCTGGTAGGTCGCAGGTAGGGCGGGAGGACAGTGTGCGTCAACTGTAAAATAGGATGTGAGGAAGGGCCCTGGGTTATCTGAGGTCCTTTCCACACAGTTGAATAAAATCCCATGTTATTTGCTTTGAATCAGATTATATGGCAGTGTGGACTTAGAAAACCCAGTTCAAAGCAGATATTGTGTTATATGTTTCACATTTTTGTAGTGGGTAGGTAGATCATTTTGACTTGGTTGTTTTATAAGTAGCTCGCATGCTGAAAAAGTGTGAGCACCTCTGCTGTCCACCTTCCATAAGAACCTAAAAACATGGATGTTCCACTCTTCCTTTGACTAGGCAGTTCCAAAGATTTAGCCCAAATGTTACCTAAGTTCCAGCACTTTAGCATGGCCCTCTGCTCTACAATCCTGACATTTTAATGCCATGAACATTATCCTCCCAGCCCTGCCTTTCTGAATTTTGCACTTTCCCTTAGCTCAATCCAGAAATTTGCACAAACCCAGACCCCCTCCGAACTCAGCACTTTTATCATTGTGTTTGGTACTGTTTTATGATGTTATGTTTTATTGTGATAATTTTTTTGGTTTTGTTTTGATGCTATCTTATTGTGTTATGTTTTTAACTTTGTGCTCTCTGGGCTTGTCCCTTTGTAAGCCACCCCAAGTCTCTTAGGGGAGATGGAGAGGGGTATAAAATAAAGTTATTATGCATATTATTATTATTATTATTATTATTACAGTAGAGTCTTGCTAATCCAACATAAATGGGCCGGCAGAACGTTGGATAAGCAGAAATGTTGGATCATAAGGAGGGATTAAGGAAAAGCCTATTAAACATCAAATTACGTTATGATTTTACAATGAATTCACAGGAAAAAAACAATTCAATACACTGCAATGTTATGTAGTAACAAATTTAGCATCAAAACATCACAATGTATTGAAACAGCTGCAAATCTGAGTGAAAGGCAGACTGTGTTGGATAATACAGAACGTTGGATGAGCAAAGGTTGGATAAGCGAGACTCTACTGTAGCTGAATATAGTAACAATCTCACACCTGATTTAGGAAAAGGTAAGAGATATTTCTAATTGACTAACATTGATCTAATGAAAACAGTTGAAATGGGCTGCAAGTATTAGATCTAGGGACCAATTTGTGTCTTCTTTATACACAAATGTTATGACAATGAGCTTTAAACAAGGGCAAAGTGTTGTTGTGGAAGCAAAATCCAAGCAATTATGCATTAATTACATGCACTACTGATCATATAGTAATTATACTTTGAATAATGATACAATCCCAAGAATAATTGTTGCGTTTATAAATGTTATGATTAACGCTTTTAGTTTATATAGCCTCACTACCTTGAAGCTTCCATAATTATTTAGTATCTATATATACCATCTTTGCAATTACTGACATTTCGCCTCCCTAACCCCAGCACATAGAGCAAAATATTAATCACTGATACTGTTATCGCTGGGTTAATTTTCTTTGTTCTGTTAATCTGAAGGACACACACATGCGTCCTATGAAAATTGACTTCATGAATGCCACCAGTTTTACTAGCACTAAAAGAATATCTGAATGGTTTGGAGAAATGTCCTATTCTTTCAGATATGTCCATATGATAAAGTACTGTTCTGTACACATCATACAATGGCATTATAAAACATATGAGCAAAGACGAAAGTATAAGCAACCGACACTTGCGTATAAGAACTAATATTATGTAATTTAATAATATTTTGAAGCCTACCGCAAGATTATGACAATTTGCGTCCAAAATAATAGAAATCCAAGCGGATTGGAATCAAACAGAGTCAAGTCACTCCAGAGTATATCCAAAATGAAACCCAACTGGGTGTTTGTAATGTTCCATAAAGCCAATTGGCTACCGGTAAATCTTCAAATCAAACAGAACCCAACTGGATCATGGGTGCTGGTAGGCTGACGACAAGGTGAATCAGCTGACTATTCTACCAGCACAGTCCTTCAAGACGACAAGGTGATCTCTAAAGTCAGTCCTTCTGGCTCTAAACTAAAAGCGTCACCACTGGAATCTCTCCTGGCCCTAAGAGCTGTCAGTGCTAGGTCTTGACCCCTTAGTCCAGCCTATTCCCTTGTGGTGGTGGCTGTCAGTCTCTATTGCAGAGGCTCTGATGATACTCCCCAGAAACCTCGCTCAAGACTCCTCAGGCTCAGATGTTTCTTGGCACCAGACTGAGCCAGATGTGTCTCTGAAGCCTCCCAAGACAAGACTAAAATCTTTCTGACAGGAATCCTTCTCCTAGTCAGCTCAACTCCTCCCCTCTGGCACCCAGCCAATCACAGGGAAGAAACTGTATCTGAGCAGAGTGACTCTAAGGCCACACCCCCTTTCTCTGGCTCTGACCTTCTCCTGATGGCTGCTAGCTGAAACTCCCTTACTAAAATGGAGGCCAGCAATTTCCAAACAGGGATCCAGACTTCCAAGCAGGATTCGGCCTGCTTAGGACAGGTGAGTCCTTACACGCCCCTTTTAAGCCAACCTCTACCCCCTCCCCCACCACCACCACCACTCAGACCCACACTTGGCTGGCTTTCGCCATGGTGCCTCCGGAGCAGAAGAGAAAGGTGAATAGGCACCATCCCGCCACCTCCAAGGTCCCCATTCCCACCAGCTGGAAAGCTCCGCTGTGCTCTGAAGGTCTCCTCGGGAGGCTTGGGGAGAGCGCAGCGGGTGCAAACTCACTCCAAAGCCCAATCTGGGGGGGGGGAGCGAGCAAGAGAGAGAGAGAAAGAGCACATGAGAGAGAGAGCACACGCGAGAGAGAGAGCAAGGGAGAGAGCAAGAGAGAGAGCAAGAGAGAGAGAGGTCCATCCAAGCTATGCCCTTTTTCTCCCCTCTCCCTCCCCCCTCTCTTCCTTCTTTACTTGCTTTCTTTCTTTCCTCCTAGTTGCCTCCTTCTCCTCCTTCTCCCCTCCCTCCCACCACCCTCTCCCGGACTTTACCGCTCGACTCTGGCTGCAGGAATTTACAGTCTGCTGCTGGGGGAGCTGGGGGAGTCGCCATGGAAATGGCTTCCCCGGGAGCCAGGAGGTCAGGCCAGCCAGAGACCTGTGGGCAAATCAATGGATCAATGTGAGGGCCCCGCCACAGCCCAGGGAGTGAGAGACTTTGCCGGGAGAAGGAGCAAAGGGGAGGGGGCGCAGACCAGTTTTTAATTTTTATTTTTTTGGTCCATGATCTGCGCCCCTCCTCGGCATGCGCCCCTAGGCCATGTCCTATGTTGGCCTTATGGATAATCCAGCCATGACTCAGATACATACATTGGACACTGCTACTAGAAGAAGATGGAAGGAAAGAGAAAGTTGTGTCACCAACCAATTGGATGGAAATGTATTTTCATACAGGATGTACATATCATGGAAAGATTGCAAGGAGAGCAATGTAGAAGCAATCTATAGTTTACCATTTCATAGGTGAGCTTACTTCCCCTCCATCCTCTTATCTTGTTGCATGATCACAAAGAAAGTAAAAACATCCACATCAAGCATTTCTATTTCCCCAACTGAGAAGTGTGCATAATTTTATCTGAGATTTCTCCCAGAGAGTAGAAAACGGGATTTGTTTTTTGGGGGAGGGCTAGAATGCCCTAGATACAGGAGTTCTAGTTCAAAGGGTAGCTTTTCTAAGCTTGGTTTGTCCAAATACGTTAAAATCCTAAACCAGACATGGAGTAATTTATTGGTGTTAGTTGAAAAAAGAAATAGGGTCTTCTTGTTTCTCCTTGACCATATGAGAAAAAGAGGCTGAACCTCACAAGCCTGTGGGTTGTTCATATACAATGAACACTGATTTAATATAAAAACTAAATGAGGAAAGGTGCCAATAACTAAGGGGAAAGGAGAAGAGATCTCATCTCTAGCATGTACAAAAGATAAACTTTTTATTAGTCCAATGTGATTTTGAAATACAATTCTTTCGGGGTAATTAAAATTCATATTACCGCATTCTCAAAAGTGCTCTGTATCCATTTGTTCAGCAGTTTGCTTTTTAATTATCCCCAAAGAGGTGTATTCCGAACTGAAATGGGACAACAATCCATTAATTTTTACCCAGTGCTGGCATTTCATTTATTTTTAGGTACGAACACTGATGGAGGGAGAGGTAGAAAGCTCTTTGGTTTAGACAACAATTGCATCGTTTCTGTGTTCTCATTTCAATTAAAATGGAGTAGGTCAGAAATTTTGAAAAAATGATGCTAGGGATGGAATATGGTGAATTAGTATGATGCCATGAAAATGCGTGGAAACCATCAAAGTCCTAAACAGAAGCAGCAAAAGGCAAGGTGACCCTCCATTAAAATCAGTAGCAGGAAAGAAGTGAAGTTAGCATGAAATGTTGTATTATTAATATTAGAGCAAAATAAAATGGATGCGATATAAATACAGGTAAAACAAAATGATTTTTTTTTAAAAAAAAATTCTAACTTCTGTAGTTCAGATTAAAGTGCAGGCACCACAGTTTACAAACAAAGTAAGTTCTGTAGGTTTGTTCTTAAGTAGATTTGTATGTAACAGCTACATTTTTAACTCTAACCTAGTATCTATCTATCTATCTATCTATCTATCTATCTATCTATAGAGTTTTGGATAGCACAAAGAAGAGTTAGCACCCCTGTAATTGTTGTTTTGCTGTCTGTGCCCCTGTTCAGAAGATTTCACCTCCCTGTGAACACTGGATTTTGAAAAATTGGGTTGTCATGGAAACAAGGATTGTTGATAAAGCTTCAGTGGAGACACCTTTTCCCGTGGTAAATCTTACAGGAATGAATTTTCCTTCCTAGGGGTAGATTTCCTCTCACATCTTGTTGTCTCACACCTATATGCAAGTCTGATGCTTGTAACTCGAGGACTGCCTATATATGCAATCTAGCCTTTTTTGGATAAGTCTCTATGGTGATACTGCTAGAATGTACTACAATTTATTTATTTCTGGTATTTCTACCTCGTCTCTACCCCCGAAGGGGACTCAGGACGGCTTACACTTTGGCAATGATTTGATGCCACTACAAATAAACAATTACAATATTACACAACAATTAAAATACATAAGGCAATCTTGTGATGGAAGAATATGCATGACTTTTCATTAACAAGACACAAATTGGAGTTCTTCAACAGTTGGTAATCCCCACTGGGAAGAACAATAGACACACGAGAACATTTTTGTAATTTTCTCCTGGTATTCAAATGCCCCAAGGCATTGTAGAGGAATTATTCTGCAGATAAAAACACGTGGAGCTTTGAATAACCCCACCTTATTTTCTGGACAGAAAATGGGTTTCCAACACAAAACAATTCCTCATCAACATTTCAAAATATTCTAATACAGGCAAAACATTGTAGGAATATTTTTCTGCTATAGTGAAGAAAAAACTACCATAGTAATTGCATGCAAGAATAAGACACTAAAGGATTTGCATGCCTACTACAAATTTTCCCTCTCAACCTATCATCTATTTGGAGAAATCTAGATGCTTCAAGCCACTGGTTAGCAAAACATTTCTCTTAGGTAAAGGTAAAGGTTTCCCTTGCCATTAAGTCTAGCCGTGTCCTACTCTGGGGAGTGGTGCTCATCTCCATTTCTAAGCCGAAGAGCGGCATTATCCATAGATGCCTCCAAGGTCATGTGGTCAGTATGAGTGTATGAAGCGCCATTACCTTCCCACAGAAGCGGTACCTATTGATCTACTCACATTTGCATGTTTTCGAACTGCTAGCTTGGCAGAAGCTGGAGCTAACAGCAGGAGCTCACCCCACTCCCCATATTTGAATCAGCAACCTTTCAGTCAGCAAGTTCAGCAGCTCAGTGGCTTAACATGCTGTGCCACTGAGGGCTCCAATATTTCTCTTGAGTTTATGTTTTAATTATTTTGCATTATAAAAAATGCAAAAGCTACTATTTTTACCTAAAAACAATTAAATTTATACTTTGATTATTTTTTTCAGTCTGGGGAGGAGGAAATATCACATACAGAACAGCTTATACAACAGCACTAATACCAAGCTGACATCTGAAATCAAAATTAAGGAACAGAAACAGTGAATGACGTTGTTTGGCATTTTTCTGTCTCCTTTGTCTATACTACCACACACGGTGGATCACTCCTGGCCCACAACACAATTATAACGATTTAACACTGATGGCTGAGCACGATCACAGCAGTTCTATTGTTCACATATTATTTCCATGTCACTAATGTGGAACGGTACTCCGGGACATACAGCTACCAATTAACTATCTCTGCTGGAGCTCTGTCTACAATCTAAAAATTGGGAATTCCCACAGATGGGCAATGAAGGGTCAAAACTTACATCGTATAAGTTAGTTAAGGCAATGGTTTTGGCAAGTTATTAAATTATAACATTATAAGAGACGGATATAATGCAAATATTTCATGAGTATGTATTG
Source organism: Anolis apletophallus (assembly GCA_030556195.1). NCBI lineage: Eukaryota > Metazoa > Chordata > Lepidosauria > Squamata > Anolidae > Anolis > Anolis apletophallus. The sequence continues at coordinate 18,962,333 of JARBWK010000008.1, forward strand.
ATGCTGAGAAAATAGGACTAGCTTGGAAATGATAAAGTTAGCTTCTCTTTAAAAAAATATTTGGGATACATTCAGCAGTAATATGAACTTTATATTCCACAAACAAAAATATACTTTCCTGGAAACTACTGAAAATATTTCTCTCCACATCTCAGCTGGAACATTTCACCATGTAGACCAGAAGGACTTCATACTTCTATTCATCTGTTTGCTTATTACATTGAATGATTTTTCCAACTGCCTTTCAAAACTGCCATATTCCCCAAATGTCATGCAATGTGAAGCATACAATTCAATATTGTTATAACAAATTCATAACATTACATATCAATTTTAAACAAACGTAAACATATACTATTTATCTATCACAAACTAAACTCAAACCTTTAATGGCCAATGATAGCAGCATATGAAATTACAAAATTTCAAACAGAAACCAAGAGAAATGGCTACTTGCAAACAATTCTCCTCTTTTGTTTTTGAAGAAATAATAGGTTCAAGGACACTATGAACGACTATAAACTCCAGCATTCTGCATGTTTTGGGAATACTTTCATGGCTTTCAGATATGTTTAATGTCTGTTCCCTTCCAGTGAAGTAACTGGATCCAAATACCATGGAGCTGATCCGTAGTGGAATACTTTGAATCTATCCCATGCCTACTTCAATGCTGCTGCAGAGGTGAACGCCGTTCATCTAGCAGAGCCGAACGCCGTTCATCTTCAATGGACAGACATCCTTACCATTGTCAGTTTGTCACAATTGTAGTGGTGGCCATGAAGCTCATGTTTGTTGCTTGTCACCTTTGCCAAAACCTTCAAAAGCACAGCACTATTTAGACAGGAAAGAGGAAAATGAAGTGGGAAATTCCTCCTCCCTCTCCATTTTTTGAGTCATGTTTTCTGACTCCATTTTTTGAGTCTCATTCCTTGGGCCTGAGAAAAGTCATGTGAACACCATTGGCCAGTTCAGACTCAGAATTGGCCCAACTATTCACACTGCCCAAAATTGTAAAGAAGTGCCAAGGCGTTCTCTAATTTTATCTAATGGATTAAGCAGTCTTGCCTAGTGTTGGGAGCGAATCAGCTCCATGCTTCATGTGGATGTCACAGAGTCCATTCACCCTTGCCCCAAGTTATTTACACCATGGAGATGGGTCCTTGAGTTCCCCTATGTAGTTTTCTATATGTAAAGCATGCATCGTTAGCTAATTGGAAATTATCGATATTTCTCTGCATTGTATTGTTGAAGGCTTTCATCGGTGGAATCATTGCATTGTTGTAGGTTTTTTTGGTCTATATGGCCATGTTCTAGAGGCATTCTCTCCTGACGTTTCACCTGCATCTATGGCAAGCATCCTCAGAGGTAGGCGAAACGTCAGGAGAGAATGCCTCTAGAACATGGCCATATAGCCCAAAAAAACCCTACAACAACGTAATTTCTCTGCATTCTCTCCTAACAGTAACCTCTTGTCCTAAGAACAATCAACTGTTGTGGCCCACCCATTTTTCAGACCAATCCAAAGTTTCCCATCATCTACACAATCAAAGGCTTTGCTATAATTTATGACACACTTCCTGTTTTTCTTATGATATTATCTGGTGTATATATGTTTCCAGCATGACTCTAGTGCCTCTTTCTTTCATGAACCCAGTTTCAACATGTGGCCTTTCTTGCTCCATATATAGCAAAAGTCATAATTGTTTGTATGGGATATGTTATGTCTTCCTCTTCTGCCTCTGAGGAGGAGTTGGAAGAGGAGAAGGCTGAAGAGGAAGGGGTTGGGGATTCTGGGTAGATTGTCAGGCTTGCTCCGGAGGAAGAAGATGAGGAGGGAGGCACACTGGTTGTTCCTACTTTTCAAGAAGGGAAGCGAGAGTAAAAAGCAAGGCATGGGTCAGCTAGGATTGCTGAAAAGACTCACAGCAGACCACTCCCTGGTGACACATGTGCTGTGGGTCGAGGGCTATAAATCAGGAGCAGAGGAAAAAGCCATTGCTGGCAGCAACTGATCCATCTAGCCTTGAGCCTGTATCTGTACCAGCCAGAAGCCTTGTCTTTGTAAATGTTTGTTGTCTGGAGAAGAAATTACCAAAGATTTTACTTTGCTCAGCCAAGAAACTTTTGCTTGTTTTGTGAACTTGCCTTTTGTGAAATTGCTTTCATTAATGTGAGTTTGCTACTTTAAACCTTGCTGAAGTAAAGCTTTTTAAGTTCCTTTAAACTTGGTGTTAAGGCTATTATTGGGGCAAAACTGGACAGGAGATTAATGGAATGTTCCATTGGTTACTGCAATCCCTGGTGTCTTCTTTCTCGAGGATTGGAATATATATTGAGCATTTCCAATCTGTGGGCAATTTTTAATTAGGATCACAGTACATTCTGTCTACAGCATACCAATGAAAGTCATCACAGGTTAATCTTCCAGATGAAATATCATTTAATTAATTTGTCAGCTTAGTCTGCATAGGTGCAGAAATGTACATTTTGAAAGTAGACAATGAGAGGAACCAAAATAACTTCTCTGGACTAGTTGCTGGTGCTGAAGCTCCATGAAGGAGTCAACATGAAAAAGTCCAAAATCTCTTAGGCACAATGAAGATACGTCAAATGTTCTAATTGTTATGAGATTAGGAGCACTAAACTTGACCTCATTCCTAAAGCTTTCAGTATCTTTATCTTTTTCATAAAAATTACATGTTCGGGTTACACTAGCATTGTTCCTAATCATGCTTTCAAGTTACAGCTTACATATGGTAGCATGATTTAAAAGCATATTTATGTTGCAACCTAGACCTGGAAGATCCCTCAGTAAACCACCACAGAGCAGCCGTGATTAAATGCTTTATTTAGAATAAGTAGAAGATAGGGAAGAAGTAAAAATATAGTCCATTGATGCATCCAGCATCCAGATATTTTAAGGCAATAGTCTTTTAAAGCATTCAAAGATCCAATAAATGAAGAAATAGTCTTGAAACCCCAATGGGCTAAAATCCGGGATAAGTCCTTGGTAAACAATGGCTTGGCTGAATACTTGAGTACAGTGACTTGGAGGCTCGGCGGCCTTGTCCTGGACTTGAGTTCCGTGGAGCTTGGCAATGGAAGCTGAACGTTGGCGCGAGATGCGGACCGCCAACGGGACCCAACTTAAATAGGTCCCGCATTGTTTTGGTCTCTGAGACGCTGGCTGCGTCATAACACTTTCCCATGGACAGTCTGTGGGCCTGCCTTTCCCACGCCTCTCGAAGGAGACAAATATGTATCTCATTAACGGCAGCACCTGGAGGCGAGGGAGAAAGCGAGACTTTGCTTTCCCAGCACTCGTATACGGTTCTGGCCCAGCTTACTTGTCCGAATGCATCTGCCGCTATGTCCCACCTCGTAATTTAAGATCATCCGGGGAGGCCCTGCTCTCGCTCCCGCCAACTTCTCAAATGCGGCTGGTGGGGACGAGGGAGAGGGCCTTCTCGGTGGTGGCTCCCCGTCTGTGGAATGCGCTTCCTAGCGACATACGATCAACTCCATCCCTCCTGACATTCAGGAAAAAAGTAAAAGCCTAGCTATGGGACCAGGCGTTTGCACACTAGCACAAGGCAGCATTTTAGACTGGATTTTAATGGAAAGTTGATGAATAGGGCTCAATGCTTTTTATGGATGAAACACTGTTTTTCTTAACTTAAATGAATGTGTATGATATGTCGATGTAATTGTATTTTAATGTATTTTAATGTGTAATGTTTTTGGGGGGGTTATACTGTGTTTTACTGTGTTTTACTGTGTTGGCATCGAATTGTGCCTTTTTGGAAGCCGCTCTGAGCCCCCCCTTGGGGGTTGAGAAGAGCGGGGTAAAATGCCAGAAATAATAAATAATTAAATAAATAATAATTGGGAAGAAAGTCGGCTGCGTCCGGCCTTGACCACTGTTTGACGCGGAGGCCTCTGCAAAGGTTCTTTCTCAGCCCTGGCTGGTAACTTGGATTTAACATGGCTTCTGTCTGGCTTGGCTATAGGGTCAGGCTGAAGCATGACAATTTACAATAATACTATAGGTGGCCTGCGGATATTGAACACGCTGGGTGGCAAAAATTATTTATTCATATATTTAATTACAGTATTTATATTCTCATCCCGCAGGGGACTCAGGCCGGATTGCAATGCACATATACACGGCAAACAGTCAATACCATAGACATACAACATAGATAGACAGACACAGAGGCACTTTAACATTCCAGCATTTTCCGACTTCATGAGGGTATGCTCGATTCTGGACATAGGGGGAGCTGCCACCTCACCATCCACTTGTGACACCGAGTCCTTGATTGAGTACTTCCTCATGCTGCTGGAAGGTTTTATGGCATCGTAAATTAGTTAAATTAGCCTCCCCGCATAAAGCGGTACCCAAATTTTCTACTTGACAGATGCAACTGTTTTTTGGGCTGCATAAGTTAACAGCAAGTTGGACTATTAATGGTTGGGAGTTTACTCCAATCTGGGCTGGCTTTGAACTCATGACCTCTCAGTCAGTAGTGATTTAATGCAGCTGGCTAATAACTAGCTATGCGACACACAGGGTTTTTTTCAAATACACAAAACCTGTACAATCCTACTTTTTTAACAGATGTGCCTTAAAATTAGTTTGTGCTTGGTTAGAGACTGTAATATGACAATAAGGTGTTTTTCCTCAAAGCATTCCATTTAACCTTCTGCTTTTTGCTATTTAATTTCAGTTAGAAAACCTTCTTTTGCGATTTTCTCAGAGTTGCGGCTCCTATGCCATGTGGGTTGCAATTTAATGCCTCTGTTAACTGTCACAATGTCTGCAGAATTGTATGTGATCGGCTTTCTTCTCTGTTTTCACAACAAACAGGTCAACACATAGATGTGACTTTCTGCAGATGGTCTTCCCTACTCTCTACCCTGAGAAGCAGCACTCTTTCTCTCATCTTCAGTCCCCATTTTCAGAGTTTAAGAACAACAAACCCAAAGACATTCACGTGTTTTAACAGTGAACTTGCTCATTTATACAGCTATTCTGTGCTCTTAGCATATCCATCAAGATATGACTTTTATTGTGTTGAATTTTAGCATCTAATAGAGAGTAAATTTTTATGATTCTATTTCCTCCCCAGTACTGTCATGCAACCTCAGTACAGACTGAAAGCTGCAGTAATAATTATGGAGAAACTGCCCATCTTTCATTAGAAAGGGCAACTGTTCAGATAAAATTGAATATTTACACAGGATTATGGACACAGAGAGGATTAACATGCAGAACACAAACTGAAACTGTGTAACAAGATGTTTTGAACAACTGAACTTTGGATAATAGGGAATTCACTGTATAATGTATAACTAACTTATAATTTGTACTGTGTTGCTTTATTTAAACTCTTATTTTTTTACTTTGGCATCAGATTTTATTTATTTTATACTTAATAGAATATCTACTTTATTCAACAGGCAATACAGAAGCTTCTAAATAATTTGTCAGTATTCCTGAGTTATTTATGTATGTATTTATTTATTTACAGTATTTCTACCCCGCCCTTCTCAACCCCGGGGGGGGTCTCAGAGCTGCTTACAAGGCAGCAATTAAATGCTGGAAAACAACAAATAATCTAAAAACCATTAATACAAATAAAGTTAAAAACAGTAACAGTTAAACAAGCTATCAACAATCAATCTAAATTAAAATAATCTGTCTAAATCCACCATTCAATAAGCGATAAACCATGTTCTCAAATCCGTCATCATGAGTCCATTCCAGTCCTTTTGCAGCTGACAGATAGTAATTTTGTCAGTGTCAATTGTGTTTAAGTGCAGACCAGGGTCTTTAGGAATTGCACCCAGTGTGCCAATCACCACCAGGACTACCTTTACTGGCTTGTGCCAGAGTCTTTGCAGAATATTATTATTATTATTTAAAAGGGTTTTTTGAGGGTGCTTTGATGGTGCTTTGACTGCACAGCAGAAGGGGCTTGGGCTGGATAGATCCTGGTTTATGTTGGTTAAAATTGTTCTTCATTTTAAATATTGTATTGTTCTTTCTTTCTATTCATGTTTTTTGTTACAAATGAGATAGGTGCAGTGTGCATTAGCATTCATTCATTTTTTTCCCAATTAGTTCACACGAACACTCTCCATCCATCTGCCACTGGCCCAGCCCGTCTGTCAAGTTGTAAAACACAATGCGGCCCCTGTGTCCAAAGGTTTGCCCATGTCTGATATATATATATATATATATATATATATACACACACACACACACACACACTATATATATATATATATATATAGTGTGTGTGTGTGTGTGTGTATATATATATATATATATACACACACACACACACACTATATATATATATATATATATATATATATATATATATATATTAGCTGTACCCAGCACACATTGCTGTGTCCTATTTAGGAGATGCGAGAAAGACTGAGTATGTAAGGGTTGGAAATGATGTTACTTACGGTCTTGGTGGGGTCATGGCTGTGTCGTTGTGGGTTGTTCTGGTGGGTGGGATGTTGAAGTCCTGTGGAGTTGGTGGTGTGTGGTTGGGATGGTGGTTGGAGAAGAGTTTGTGGTGTTGAGTGTGTAGTTTGTTGTTGTGAGTGTGCAGTGGTAGTGTGGTGTGGATGTACGGTGTGTATGTGGAGTGTGTTAGTTGGTTGTACTGTGCAGGTTTCTGTTTAGCAGTGGTATGTATGCGTTGTGTGTGTTGTGTGTGAGTTGTGTAGTGGGTCTGTAGAGGTAGGCATCACGAGTTGTGTGGCTGTCATGTTGTGGGGGTGGTGTTTGTAAAGTGGAGGATTGGTGGTGTGTGTTTAGGATGGTGCTTGGAGAAGAGTGTGTGGTGTTGAGTGTGTAGTTTGTTGTTGTGAGTGTGCAGTGGTAGTGTGTTGTGGATATACGGTGTGTGTGTGGGGTGTGTTCGTTGGTTGTACTGTGATGGTTTCTGTTTAGCAGTGGTATGTATGTGTCGTGTGTGTTGTGTATGTATTGTGTTGTGGGTCTCTAGAGGTAAGTATCGCGAGTTGTGTGGTTGTCATGTTTATTTATTTATTTATTGGTTCAACTTAATATACCGCTCTCTCTGGAGCCCAGAGCAGTTTACAGAGTTAATAGATAAAACACATAAAATGCAATAATACAATAAGACCAATTTTAAACCCCCAGTTAAAATCAATTCCAGCAAACTGCGATGGCAGTAGAAATATGCTGGCAGCGGCACAACAGGATGCTGATAATACTCATTAGTTATGGGCCAAATGCCTGTCTAAATAGCCAGGTTTTTATGGCTCTACGGAACGGCATGTTGTGGGTGTGGTGTTTGTTAAGTGAGTGTCTTTTGTTGTGGCTGTCTTTTGTCCTGTGAGTGGTATTGTAGCAACTCAGTTCCCTTTCGTGCCTGGGGGGCAGGGGGCAGCACCGGGGGTCCCACTTGCATTAGGGCCAGATGCAGCTGATGAGGATTTGGAGGAAGGGGATGATCAGTTAGCTGGGCCTTCATCTCCCACAGAGAGCTTGGCCTGGGATGATGGATGGCCTGACGGCTATGAGAGCTGGGAAAGTCAGGCTGACCCTGGGAGTGATGATTCCGATCAGTATGAGAAACCAGGTGGTTTCGGGTCGCAGGAAAGGGTCAGGGAAACAGTGGAGGATGAGCCCATGGAAGCTGAAAGGGAGTTCGGCTCTCATGAAGATAGTGACCCAGGTGCTGGGAGGCAAGGACGAAGCTTTGATAGAAGACGGAGCATTGAGTCCAGCAGGAGGGATTGGCACCGTAGCCTAGAGCGCCAGAGAAGCGCTAGATCCCGTAGCACAGATTGGCGCAGAAGCCTGGAGCGTCGGGGGCCTCGCCAAGGGAATTAAGTATAGGATCCGTGGGAAAGGATCCTCAGTAGCTCGGCCACTTCTGTTCTAAGTGGAGTGAAGTGAGCGAAGTTCCACAGAGCCAGGTTGCCGGCTCGTGCCTTGCCAAGAAGTTTATTGGGCTTGTTTATGAACTCTGCCTTGTTCCTTTGCCACGGACCAAGTCTATGATCCGCTTCGTTTTTGCGGAACCTTTGCCTTTGGATTTTACTTACGGACTCTTTACCCTTTTGATTGAACTTTGATACTTCTATGGACAATTTACCTTTTCACCTGTTTCTTATTATTCAATAAATAGTTAGCTGTTTACCGTCTCTGTGTGTGTGATTAAGGGGCTGGGCCGAGACCCTGCATCATGACAGTTGGCCGAGCTACTCCACGAACCCCTTTTTCACACCATGGGACGCGGAAGGCGCCGGCGGAGACGAGTCGGCGAGATGGCTCAGCTAACCGCCGCTCAGATTCAAGAACTACAGCAGGAGGTGGTGGATTTGCGGGCCAGGGCAGGCCGACATCCCACCCTGACCGTTCCGTGCCGGTTTGGAGGCAACCCGGCCCAGGTCAATGTGTTCATTGGACAATGCGAAATGTACATGGAACTCCGGGATTCGGAGTTCGCCAGTGAAAGAGCCAGGGTGGGCTTTGCCAGGGACCGCAGCGGCCTGGGCCATGACTCAGCTGAGGGCGGGTTCCCCCCAAGTGGCTACTGTGAGCGCGTTCTTAGATGCCATCAAGACGACTTGGGGAGACCCGGTGAATGCGGAGCTAGCGGAGAGGGAGCTGGATCGATTGTCCATGAAAGACATGCCCCTGTCTCAATACATCTCCCGGTTCAGAGTGCTGGCTGCCCAAGTAGAATGGAACCCCGGTGCACTGCGATACCAGTACATGAAGGGTCTGTTGCCAGAGATGCAGCAGGAGATCCTGAGAGGGGCTACTCGGCCTGCAGACCTGGAGGAGGTGATTACCCTAAGCATTCGTGTGGAGGCTGGACTGCAGACCAGAAGACGGTGGGACAAGAGGTCCGGAGAGCGGCCGGTCGGTCGCAAGGAGACGGGAGCCAGCCGCCCCCTGTTCCGGCCCTTTGCGCCAGCTCCTCAGCCGTTAGATGAACTGGAACCCATGCAGTTGGGGCATGTGAGGCCGAAGGTAGATGCTGCTGAGAAAGCACGGCGCCAGCGGCTAAATTTGTGCTGGTACTGTGGGGGATCCGGGCATTTTTCCAAGGAATGTCCCCAGAAGCCGCGCGGCAAGACCCCTCGGGCCTCTGCCGCCTTCGAGGAGCCCCAAGAGGCTGAAGAGGCTATCCAGACGGCGGGGGGAAGGGGCCGGCCGAGTTTAAATGGGTTCGCTAACTCGGTCACAGTCGCTAACCTTCCCCCAGAATCCCAGACTGGACAGTTGTTCTTAGTGATGGTCGCCCTGTGGTCGCAGGAGAAGGGGCCGATGATGGTGCACGCCATGATCGACTCAGGGGCCACCAACAACTTCATCGATGCAGACTATGCCAAGTCTGCCGGATTACAGTTTCATGATCTCAAGGAGCCTAAGGGCGTACAAACCATCGACGGAAGACAACTAAAAGCCGGGGCCGTGACACAATACACTGTAGAGGTGCTACAGAGGCTGCGAGACCAGGGTCTCTGTGCCAAGCTGGAGAAATGTGCATTTGATCTACGCGAGGTAGATTTCCTGGGCTACCGCATCTCTCCCACAGGCATCGCCATGGATGACACCAAGGTCCAAGCTGTGGCAGACTGGAAAGCCCCTGCCAGCAAAAAGGACATTCAGAGATTCCTGGGCTTTGCCAACTACTACCGGAAGTTCATCCCGGACTTTGCCAAGTGGGCCGACCCCATCACTCAGTGTTTGTGAGGAAAGGTGCCGTTCCGGTGGTCATCGGAGGCGGAGGCGGGGTTCCGGAAGTTGAACCAGCTGTTCACCACGCAGCCGCTTCTGCAGCATCCTAACCCCCGCACTCCTTTCATTGTGCAGGCAGATGCATCGGATGTAGCAGTGGGAGCGATCCTGCTACAGCCGCAGGGGACAGACTTATTGCCCTGTGCTTACTATTCCCGCCAGCTGACGGCACCGGAAAGGAACTATACCATCTGGGAGAAGGAGCTCCTAGCCATTAAGGTAGCTTTTGAAGTTTGGCGACATCTGCTTGAAGGGGCCCAATTTCCGGTGGAAGTTCACACCGACCACCGGAACTTGGAGCACTTGAAGACTCAGCGCAAATTGAACCAGAGGCAGCAGAGATGGCCTCTGTTCTTTGAGAGATTCAATTTCCGCATTCACTATGTGACCCCCAAGCAGACCAAACAAGCTGATGCGCTGTCTCGAAAGCCAGAGTATGTCAGAGGAGGAGAAGAGCTTTCCGAGACGCAGCTGCTGAAAGCGGAAAACTTTGCCGCCACTGGCGCAGCCACTGCGCCACCCCTGGTGGTCAACCCAGACCCGGGGGACAAGAGAACTCTGAGTGACCGGATTCAAGCTCAACAGAAGGGAGACCCTTGGGTTCAAGAGCAGCTAACCAAGGGGGTACAATTCCCTTTCCAAGTAAAAAACGGCTTGCTATACCGCCGTGAGTGTATATATGTTTCCCCCAGGCCTGAGAGAGAGGACATTCTCAAACTTTGCCATGATAGCCGGGCCGCGGGACACTTTGGACTGTTCAAAACTCTACAGTTGGTGCTGCGTGACTTCTGGTGGCCCAAGGTGCGGAGGGATGTGGAGGCTTACGTCAGCACTTGCCCTGTCTGCCAGCGGGCTAAGAAGCAAGGGGGCAAGCCGGCCGGTTTGCTCCAACCGCTCCCGACCCCTTCTGCACCATGGAAGATGATCTCAGCCGATTTCATCACTGACTTGCCAAAGTCCAAGGGGTTCACCACGATCTTGGTCGTAGTGGACTGTCTCACCAAGATGAGTCACTTCATCCCATGTGTAGGGGTGCCTACTGCCAAAGAGACTGCTGATATGTTTGTAAAACATGTCTTTCGGTTGCATGGACTTCCACAGAGTTTGGTGACGGATCGGGGCACCCAATTCACTTCCCAGTTCTGGCGGGCTGTTCAGTAGCTGCTGGGGATTGAGGCATGGATGTCTACGGCTCATCACCCCCAGACCGACGGGCAAACCGAAAGGGTTAACGCCACGTTGGAACAGTATCTGCGGTGCTATGTAAACTATCAGCAAAACAATTGGGCGTCACTGTTGTCTTTGGCAGAGTTCGCTTACAACAATGCGACGCATACCTCTACACATTTTTAATGAACACAAGAAGGAGCCTACAAAAAAATCAGTATCTCCCTGTTGTACATCTCTTAGTATACGGCTAAAGATCTGCAGCAGCAGCAACAACAACAACAACAGAAGCAGCAGAGCCACCAAAATCAAATAAGAATTCGTATTTTAACCTGAGACTTTCATTTCTGTGCTTAACACTGTATTTTCTAAACTTTATGGCAAATTCAATGGAAGGGAACACGACATGTCTTCTTGCTTTTTACATACAGTGTTCCCTCGCTACTTCACGGTTCGCTTATTGTGGACTCGCTGTTTTGCAGATTTCAAAAAATATTAATGAAAAATATATATCATGGTATTTTCACTGTTTTGTGGGGTTTTGCAGCCACCGCTCTCCAAGGCGCTTTCCCTCCTCAGTCCTCCCTCCCTCCAGCCTTTAAGGGCCTTTCCTTCCTTCCTTTCCTTCACTTTATTTTAAGATTATAAAGACTTAAAATAGAGTATAACTACTAAAATAATGTATAAATATTAAAATAAATAGAGTATCCCTACAAAACTGTTTTATACTTATTGCGCGGGGGGTCCTGAAACCTAACTCCAGCAATAAGTGAGGGAACACTGTACTAGGAAAAAAATCCATGGTGCCTTTAACAACTACAGTATATATTTAAATCCTTCTTTAATATAAGTTTTCTGTTCTTTGAATTTGGTGCAGCTGATCACATGGCAGGTAAGACACGATCTCTCCCTATAGGCCTGCTTTGAAGATGTTGATTTATTGAGTGGCACGAAGACTTTGTCAAGAGAGTGTTCCATCTGGTCCCTAGGCAGATGCTTCATTTCTAACTTCTATATTGGTTTTCAGCTAGCTACTGTCTATTCCTACTGAGAATTAAGAATAAAATGGGCCAGTATAAATGTTTAAAGAAGTTCTGTGTTATCTCCAATGAACAGATCCAACATCGCCAAAGTTTAATACAATTCCCCATTCCCCATGAAACTGACTCAAGCTTATACCCATTTAGGAGAAAATGATGTTAAATTCAATGACACCATATTTCAAGTAATCATATACTAGGCAAAACTATATAAGCTACTGACTTATTTGGATAATGGTTGTAAAGAAACTTCCAGATATTTAAAAAAACCCTCCTTCTGTTCTTAATGGATCCATGATCTCTTAAAATGACACAATTCCAACACTGCTGTCTTTGGCCAAGTTGACTTCAACCACAATGGACCACATACCTTAGAAGTAGGTTATAAGCTTAAATTCTAAAAAGGTCTGGCACAATGGAGCAATACTTATTTGTATTTGTTTAATTAAATATCAATATTATGAAGAATAACAAGTTATCACATGGGTGGTGGGAAAGTGGAGGAAACTATCTTAAACCATTCCCTTCCATTTATTTATTATTTATTTATGTCATTTATATTCCGCCCTTCTCACCCCGCAGGGGAATCAGGGCGGATCACAATGCACATATCCAGGCAAACATTCAGTGCCATTGACATGCAACATATAGAGACAGACATAGAGGCAATTTAACATTCCAGAAATCAGTTAAATTTAGCCTCCCCACAAAGTGGTACCTAAATTTCCTACTTGACAGATGCAACTGTCTTTTGGGTTGCAAAGGTCGACAACGAGCTACACAAATTGGTCGAGAGCTCACGCCGACCCGGGCAGGCCTCAAACTCATGACCTTCCAGTCAGCAGAGATCTTATGCAGCTGACACCCAGCCAGCTGTGCCACATTCTCGGTGCATCCTTCCACCTTTCCCCATCTTCAGAGATGGCCAGCCATCCCATGTGTTTACTGTGCCTCCCCCCATCTTTTCTGTGCTTTATTCCATCTTTCTCTGTCAGAAATTGATTGAGACTCTCAACCTCGATTGAGATCTTCAGGCTCCATTCCCATGCGTCAGAGTCCACCAGAAGTGCCTTTACAACATCTGATGGCCTCGAGGGACTCCTCGAATGGAAACAGAACCTGAAGATCGTATGATGAAGTCCTAATAGTCAAGAGATCAAAGAAAATCCCTGAAACAAAATTCTGAGGGGCATCCATCCGTAAAACAATAAGGAGCTTATCACACCAAACACCAAGGTTTTGTTTCTACAAATACTATACAGTTGGTATTCCTTTCTTTCCTTTTGCACCATGGGAACCTTTCTGTGACTGCAACCTTCATTTCCTCAAAAACTTTATCACAGTCAGAATTTGGGACTGTCCATCCAGTACCTCCTCCAAGGTGTAATCCCTTTTGCTTTCCCTAGTATGTTTTCATTTGGCCCTTTCTTTGAAGGTTGTCCTCACTTTTCCTGCACAAAAATGTAAGCAAAGGGCAATTACACCACACCAAAGATCTCCTGAACCCCCCTCCCCCACAAATTGGCCCATAAAATGAGTATTATCAGCATCCTGTTGTGTCGCTGCCAGCATATTTCTACTGCCATCACAGTTTGCTGGAATTGATTTTAACTGGGGGTTTTAAATTTTATTGCATTTTATGTGTTTTATCTATTAACTCTGTAAACCGATCTGGGCTCCCGAGAGAGCGGTATATTAAGTCGAACCAATAAATAAATAAATAAATAAATCTGTATAAAACAGAAATTGAATTTTGCACTAGAAATCTTAGCAGAATAGTAGCAGGAAATGAAGTCACTAATGTGTGTGTTTTTTTTAAGTTTTTAAAAGAGATACTTTCCAAAGAGCCTCCCACCAGGACAATAACAGAAGTTTTTTGTTGTTTGTTTCTTTGGTTGTGTCAGGAGTAAGAGAATTGACCGTCAGCAAGGACATTGTCAAGGGGATGCTCGGATGTTTTGCTGTTTGTACCATCCTTGTGGGAGGCTTCTCTCATGTCTCGCATGGGGGGCTCATCTACGCTCTCCCCAGATTAGAACCTGTGACCTGTTGGTCTTTAGTCCTGCCGGCAAGAGGGTTTAATCCACTGTGCCACCATGTGAATTATCATGTGATATCATTCATCACGTGATGAATGACATCACGTGATAATTCCAAGTCAAAGATGGTATCATCCTACTATGATAAGCTCCCAAACTAATTCAACAAATTCCAGAATACAACCAGCATGTAGAATTGACAACCAAAGAGTTACTTTTCATAGATCAGGTCAGTCTGTTGAAGGAGGCATATAATCCAATGGACTATTAAGGGAGACAATAGATCAAGTCCATATTTCATTCTTTTAAGTAAGCAAGAAAAAATGAAACAGAATGAGCAATCTCGGACCAATCTTTTGTAGATTTCCCTATTTCTCATCAAATAGGGCTGCTGGAGAGATGGAAACATGACTAACAGAAGTGGAACAGAAGAGAAATATGGATGTAAAAGATTTAGCATTCAAGGATCAGTGCATCAGATCTGTCAAACACACTAGTTCCTTGAGTCCCTTTCCAGACAGATTTGTTGGACCTGGTTCAAATTGTCTTGCATTTGGGTCAAAAATCATTGTTTAGTGCCATGCAGGGCCGTAGCCAGGATTTTGATTCAGGGGGGGGGGCTGAGTTTGGTTCGGGTGGGGGCTGAGACTGGGTGGAAGAGGGTCTACCCTAGCAAACCTTTTGTATTGTTATCCCAATAACCCCATTAATGTGGGATATAATGAGCATGGTGATCATGATATGAATACACATAACAGTTTAAATAATGTACCAGTAAGGCCTTTTCGCGGACCACCTGAGAATTTCGGGGCTGAAGCCCTCTTAGCCCCCCTGGCTACATGCCTGGTGCTATGAAATCAAACTTGAAATTGAAGCTTGAGCTGTATCACAGATCACACCCCAACTACAATAACCCAAAACGAACGTTATCTTAACACAGAGGACTATGACACGTTGATATATTGCTTGTATGTAGATTTTGTTCTTTTTTTATTTTTCCCAAAACTTCTGTTTACCTCTCCCATATTTTACCGTAATGAATTTGCCTCATCGTGACCCAGAAACAACAAATATGAAAGCACAGAAGCAAAGTTCATGCATACAAACAGGTGCAAGTTCAATTCAATCTCTGTGCCCCTTCTGTGCTTTGAGATTGCCAGCAATGAAACCAATTAGTACCAGTTGGTGTGATGGCCTGTGAAGTGGGCACTAGTCTGTAAAGTGGACTGAGGCCATTGGCTCATTTCAGATATTTTATTAAAAATAAAATCAATATCTGGCACAAGGTAGAAACCTAACAGGCAATTTCAAAAGCATATAGTTTAGAAACAAAGCCAGTCATCTTCAGAAAAGGCATGCATAACTGGCAAGATATAAGCACATAATCATGTTCATATTTCAGGGATGAAGAAATCTGCTTCTTCAATTTGGGTGTGAAGAGGAACATTTAATGCCACATTTTGTGAGACTTTTAGGTAGCAGGAATTAAGTCGTCTACTGTACACGACTTGCCGTGGAGCAAATTGGTATGTTGGTCAGATTAATATTACCACACCAAGAAAGCTATAGGCTTTGTCTGTTTGTTTTAGATATTTGTACCTATTCCTTTGTGGCAAGAAGTGGAACATTTCCAGAAATGCCAAGGTATAACTGAAGATAATTGCTTCTGTCTGATCGCACAATCTTGCAACATACATGCACACCAACTATAGACATTAGTCATTTCCTTCCACGTTGCATAGACAGTAGGGCTGTTTGATTTAAAAAAACATGTCTCAAAACTCGTTTTGGATGTAGTCATAGATTGCGTTTCAGATTATTTAGACTTCCGAAAAAATTCCGATAAATTTCGAAATCGATTCAGAAGTATTTCCGAAATTCGGAAGTCTTCAGAAGTCTTCAAAAATGGCGTCTGCTTTCAAAAATGGGCAAACAAATCAGCAGAAGGGAGAGTCAGCTGTTAGCCATTAGCCAATAAGCAATCAGCAAGAAAATTCGGAAATGACATCCAAAATTCGGAATTCAGAATTCCGAAATTCAGAATTTGGAGTGCAGAGTTCCTGTTGGGAGGGCTGCTCTCGAAATTGCTTTAAAAAGTCGGAAGTATCCGAAAAACTTCCAAAATTCGGGCATATCCGAAATTGTATAACAGCCCTAATAGACAGAGTCTCCCTAAACTCCTTTTCAGAAGTACCAACAAAAGATTTTTTTTCTAGAGCCTAAACCCTTTATTATGCACCTGAGCCAATTCCTATGCATTGGTTAACAATGAAAGTACTCATTATTGATGATGTTGAAAAAGTGTAACATTGTCTTAAATGCTTCAGTGGAAAGAAGCAATCTGATCGACTGCACAATTACATGTGTGTATTCTTCTCCAGAAAACTAAAAAGCTACAAAAAGGCCTCCTAAATTTCTGGTTGTATAGATAAGTGCCTTAGAAAATACAGTATGTGAACGAACTTGTTTCTATACTTTCTACTAGATTGACTATTTAAAGTCAACTTAAATGTTACATGTAGGCTATTTATTATGCATTAGCTAAAGTATGTTTTCCAATGGACATGCATATATCTAATATATCTAATGCAGTGTCTTGTTTTCTGCCCTCCACCTTTTACTTCAGGAAGCCCTTCCCTTTTCCCTGTCCTTATTTAAAAGCAGCAATATTATCAGTGATTCCTTTGCCTTTTTTACCTGTCTCAGACATCTTATTAATTCCTCTTATTTTCTAACTGCATTGCATCTGGTGCTGCCCAAAAAGGCCCTATGTGGCTTCCTATTTTTCTGCTCCCACTTAATAGAATAGAATAACTTGATTGTCATTGTGCTATTGTACAATGAAATTAAATGCTTCCCCCCCCACACACACACACACACAATACAAAACAGCACACCCATCCCTCCACACCCCAACCACCACTGCACAGCCCCCAATGTCACATCAGTACAAACCCATGGAGTTCAACATAGCCACAGCTCTACGATAAAAAAAAACTATGGTTCAGTCTGTTTGTCCTTGTCTTTCTCACCCTGTACCATCTGCCAAATGGCAATAATTCATTAAAAAACATATGCCAGGTGAGATGGATCCCCAAGTATGCTCTGAGGCAGTGCGAATTATAAAGTTATTCCAAAGAGGGGCAACCAAAAATTCTCTGTGCAGTGGTAGTGACCCTTTGGAGCGCCTTACTATCTGCAACTGTGCAAACCACGCGCAGATGCAGTAAGTTAGGATACTCTCTATAGCACAGCAGTAGAAAGTCACCAGCCGTTTTTCATTCACTTGTTAGTTTCTTAGAAGTCTCAGGTAGTACAGTCTCTGCTGGGCCCTTAGTTAGCCCATGTGGGTGCCCGAGGTCAGATCCTCCTTAACAGTGATACTCGGGAACTTAAAACTGGCCACATGCTCTACCTGGTCTCTATTTATGACCAAGGGCTGAATTTCTGGTCTGTTCTTTCTGTAGTCTTATCGATATTAAGAACCAAACTATTGTCCCTGCACCGCAAGAGTAGCTGATCCACCTCATCCCGGTATGCAGACTCATCTCCTTCAGGGATAACCTTCACCACAGTTGTATCATCTGCAAATCTGGTAATAATATCACTATGGTGGACAGGGGTGCAATTACATGTGTACAAAATGTAAAGCAGAGAACTCAACACACAGCTCTGTGACATCTCAGCATTGAGAGTGAGAGCAGACGAGGTATGGTTACCTAATCTATCCCTATGGGAATGTCAAGACAAGAAGTTCATAATCCAGGAACAGATTAAACATGACAATCCAAGATCCATGAGTTTAGACACCAGTCTATGTGAGAGGATTTATTGAAAGCAGAACAAAAGTCTGCAAAAAGTATCCTCACAAAAAGCATCCTCACATCCTTACATAATTCCCCTGTTGTTCCAGGTGGGTCAGAGCAATGTGGACAATTCCACAGTGCAGAAGGTGAGGAGTCAACAGGAGGATTGATAATTTTGGATCTGGTGATAACCAAGTGGAACGTACCAGTCAGCGAGGTGGAAGAAGTGGGATACTTGGAAAGGAGGAACCACAATCTCTTGGAATTTGAAATACAGAGAAAAGGGAAAGCCAAATGTAATCAGACATGCACTCTGGACTATAAGAAAGCTGGTTTCTGGTTTAAAAGATTATACACACACACACACACACACACACGAAATTGAAGAAAAGAAAAATCACCAGAGAGGAATAAAAACAAATATGTTTAGCCTGGAAAAAGAAAAATGAGTTAATATGATATCCTTATTTATATAAGTGAATGAATGCCTTGTAGAAGATGAAGTAAGCTTATATTCTACTCTACTGAGACTAGAATACAAACCAACAGATTCAATTTCAAGAATACTAAACAGTAGAAAGAACTTACTGAGTTGATGGACTGTTCAACAGTGGAATAGACTGTCTAAAAAGGTAATGGACTCTCCTTTGTTTGGATGCTTTTAGCCAGTGGTTTGCAACGTGTGGGTCCCCAGATGTTTTGGCCTTCAACTCCCAGAAATCCTAATAGCTGGTAAACTGGCTGGGATTTTTGGTAGTTGTAGGCCAAAACACCTTCGGACCCACAGGTTGAGAACCACTGCTTTATACAGAGATTGGATGGCCATCTTTTGGAAGCCAGGATTCAAAATACAATGTTGGACAATCTGTATTTGTACCTAAGGAGTTGAAACCAAGAAAGATGTTGTCAGTATTGAGGAGGAGATCAATACCAGACAAGAGAATGTTACCGTAGATGTGTCCAATAAGAAATGTACAGTCCTTTGTCTTTATAGGTCACTTCCTTAGAACCATCATAGAAACTCTTATTAGAGGCCATTTGATCCATCACACAGAGGGACCCTTCCTAACAATGTATTTGATGACAGGAAACCTGATTCTGGGGGGGGGCTTTGGGGAGAAAAACCAAAGAAGATACAATGCAATTATACAACATGCCCTTACACAAGACAGAAGCGGTACAAGGAAAGACCACTAGAAAGAGAAATTCCATAAGAACTATATAGCTTGAGGAGAGGATTGGAGGCTATAAAAATAGGAAGGATAGATTGGGCCAAATCCTTGCGTTATTAGTTGATTTTGTTGATTGTGACAACAGAAAAGAAAAGGGACAACAATAAGAAATGGAAAGTGAGAACAAAATGAGCAGAAAGAAAATAAAGGAAAGGACTGCTCAGTGCTGAGAAACAACCAATCAATGTTGCTCTTGCACCAAACAGAGAAAACTTCAGGGAAGAGTACTTTTGGAGGGTAATGGCATGCATGATTACAAGGAAAGTGGTTTGCTTCATGCCAAAGGTTTCTAGCTCTGGTACATTCCAGTCGTGGTTCTGTGCAAACACAAAACTAATTTGTGTGAGGCAGAGGCCACAAAGAAGAATGTAGTTTTACTTCTGTTTGTTTTTCAGAATACAGCCACATACAGTCTATGTGATTATGTGGTCCCTTTTGCTAAGTCAGGATGGTGCAGAATGTAAAAACTGGAGCATAATCAGAATGCTAACTCCATATGCTGGCCTTTCCAGGAACAGCCAACTCTCTGTTCCTGCAGTCCAAGTTGGATCCTATTAGATGAATTTCAACCAGTATATAATCTGGAGGCAGAATGTTGTGCATGATTTAGCTATGTCATTCATGCCCAGGAAAAAAGAAAGAAATCAACATCAAAAATGGTCCCGTTTCATAAAGCAATAAGATGAGAAAATCGTGTGCAATTTTTGATTCTAAATCCACTACATGGCACAAGTGAGAGCAAAATGTATCTCTACCCTACCTCTCCATGAAGAAAACAGGAAGACTAATGAACCCCCGCAGCAATCTTTCCTGTGCTGTTCTGAGAAGTCAGAAACTGTTCTTTTCTAGCTGAACAAATGATTCATCTTATATAGTTATAATGCATTCCTGGCCATGATGCCTTTTATTTTCACTTACAGCTTCGGTGGCGGGGACACAAATTCCAAATTTATGTTAATGTTTTATATGTGTGCCTGAAATCTATTCTGTCTGCCAGTACAGAAAAGGCACATCTGTATTGTTCATGGAATTTATCAGTCCTGGTAGAGGACATATGACTGTTGCCAATGGGACAAACCATTGGTTGAGTAATTGTTAATGGTTGGATAAATATAGAATGCTACCTTACCCACTTTATGCAAGGTATCCCAATCTTTCCTTACTCTTTCCTTCATCTGAGACTGAAAGATTGTGATTGACCAAGGTCACCCACTTTTCTGTCTTGATCAAAAACTAAAGCAGCTCATAACATTATAAACAATTTAAAAGCTATTTTAAATGTCTTCCTGAATTAAACAGTAGGAAGCAATGTTATTATGAGTGAGAGAAATATTGTCCAAGAAACATTTCTTGAAGAGGAACATTCTTCAACGGACATGTTCACCTGGTGAGAACATTTCATAGAATCATAGAGTTGGAACAGACCTTCTGGGCCTTCCAGTCCACCCCCTGCCAAGAAACAGGAAATTGCATTCAAAACACACACACACCAACAGATGGCCATCCAGCCTCTGTTTAAAGGCCTCCAAAGAAGGAGTCTCCACCACACTCCAGGGCACAGAGAGAGTTCTACTGCTGAATAGCTCTCATAGTTAAGAAGTATTTATTTATTTATTTATTTATTTATTTATGACATTTATATGCTGCCCTTCTCAACCCGAAGGGGACTCAGAGCAACTTACAAGTAATATGTAAGTTTTTAAAATATATATATATATTTATTAAAATTTCTCAATGAACAATGAAAGAGGTGGAACAATTTCGGTTAAAGGATAGTAGGAAAAAAGAAGGGGGGGCCTTGTAAGATGGGTGAGGAGGGAGAGAGGTGGAGGCGTGGAAGTGGGTGAGGGGCGAGTTCCTGGGGCGGGGAAGGGGGAGTCTTAACCTGGAGAGATAGTGACGTAGGGGAAGCGGGGAGGGATCTGGTGGGGATAGGCGGTTGAGGGGGTAGGAATGGAGGGGAGGGGTGGGCAGGCGGGGGAGAGGTGGTGGGTAAAGTCATCAATATAGGGGGGGATATCTCATTTGTTTCCGGTCTCTTTTTGCATTTCCGTCCGTTATGCCCAACACATGGGGGGTGGGGTTCCCTGGAGAAAGGAGACATTGAGTCTTCAGGGGTAATATGTAAGTTTTCAAGTTCTTCCTCATGTTCAGGTGGAATCCCCTTTCCTACAGTTCGAAGTCATTGTTCCATGTCCTAGTCTCCAGGGCAGAAGGAAACAAGCTCCCTATAACTTTCCCTCACATATTTATACATGGCCATCATGTCTCCCCTCAGCCTTCTCTTCTGCAGGCTAAACATGCCCAGCTCTTTAAGCCATTCCTCCTAGGCTTTGTTCTCCAGACCCTTGAGAATGTTTGGACACATTCCAGCTTGTCAACATCTCCCTTCAATTGCAATGCCCATAATTGGACACAATATTCCAGGTGTGGTCTGACTAAGGCAGAGGGGGAGCATGGATCTACACACCATACTCCTATTTATGCAGAGCAAAATCCCATTGGCTTTTGCATCACATTGTAGGCTTATGTTTAACTTGTTGTCCATGAGGACTCCAAGATCTTTTTATATAAGTACTGCTGTCGAGCCAGACATCACCCCCCATTCTGTATCCTTGCATTTCATTTTTTCTAAGTGGAGTATCTTGATTTGTCCCTGATGAACCTCATTTTGTTAGTTTTGCCAAACATCTAATCTGTTAAGATCATTTTGAATTCTTCTCCGGTCTTCTGGATATTGGCCATCCCTCCCAATTTGGTGTCGTCTGCAAACTTCTGATGCTCTTAGGAACTCCCTTGGCAATGAACGTTGAAGATCTCCCCGCTTGTCCTTCTCTTCCTTTTCGGAAACAGACAGCGAATCCTCTCACCAAAAGTCCTCATCTGCTGTGATTGGCCAGCCTCTCAGCCAAGGGGAGGGCTGTTTCTGGGATACCAAGTAGGGAGGGGACAGCAGGCATGCTGGCACATGGCAGTGTAGTACGCATGTGCGGGCGAGGGAGAGTGTGTGAGGCTGGTGGGAGACTTACACCAGTGCGTCCCTTCAAGGCATGGGGGTTCTGTGTGGGAAGTTTGGCCCAATTCTATTGTTGATGAGGTTCAGAGTGCTATTTGATTGTAGGTGAACTATAAATCCCAGCAACTACAACTCCTAAATGCCAAGGTCTATTTTCCCCACACTCCACCAGTGTTCACATTTGGGCACATTGCCAAGTTTGTTCCAGATCTAACATTGTTTGAGTCCACAGTGCTCTCTTGGTGTAAGTGAACTGCAACTCCAAAACTCAAGGTCAATGCCCACCAAACCCTTCCCATATTTTATGTTGGTCATGGGAGTTCTGTGTGCCAAGTTTGGTCCAATTCCATCATTGGTGGAGTTCAGAATGCTCTTTGATTGTAGGTGAACTATCAATCCCAGCAACTACAACTCCCAAATGACAAACTCAACCCCCACCAGTATTCAAATTTGGACATGTGCCAATTTTTGTCCAGTGAATGCAAGTACATCCTGCATATCTGGTATTTACATGACAATTCATAACAGTAGCAAAATTACAGTTATGAAGTAGTAACGAAAATAATTTTATGGTTGGGGGTCACCACAATATGAGGAACTGTATTAAGGGGTCGAGGTATTAATAAGGTTGAGAAACCCTGTGTTGGTAGTTTCTATGATCAAAAGGATGCTGCTGAAAGTGTTTAACCAGGAAGATGGAGCACAACGGTATGATTTCCCTACTTCAGTAACAGAGCTTCTGTGCTTCTGTACCAGAGTAAATGAAGTAGCAAACAAACAAACAAAAGCCCTCTTTTATATCACCATTTTCTCACAAGAATTGGAGTTGTTGCTCGTCTGTCCCCAATGCAGCCCACTAAGAGCAAGATACATAGCAAAGCTTTACCTGCTTTTTTCAAGAGACACAGCTTGAAAAGAAACACTAGCTTCCAATAGCACATATGAAGGATGTTCAAGCAGTGACTGAATAGCAAGCAGCAGTGATATCACTGGAAAGTGCTATCTTATTATCGTAAGTCTTATGTGATAAAACAGCTTGAATCATATTGATTATCGGTATCTTTTACAACGATGGAGATAGAGACAGTTTCCCCTTGGTCAGTATTAACAGCATCTGAATTCTATGATGTTACTATTTGCAGAACCAAAAGCAGGGAAGATCATTGTTTAGCTCAATAAGTCATAATAAAATGTGACTCTTTCATGTCTTCCTGTCATATTTTGTACCTTTATATACTATTGCTAAATAGATGCATATTATTTTAATATATATTAAGAATTTTGTTTGTGAACTTTAGAATTTTGACTAGAGTGCCGTATTTTACTTGACTTCTATACTTAGGGAAATTGTCAAACTGGTTCTTACTTTTGTTAACACAAAAATAATTGTGGAATAGTTTTGCCTTTTTGGTATATACAGAATCAAACCTCTGTTAAGGATGAAATATATTTTCAATACAGTGCTATATAGCTCATGAGAATTAGAATAAAGATTGTGTTGTTGAAGGCTTTCATGGCTGGAATCACTGGCCAGCTAACACCTCCCAACAAAGGATTCCCCCAGGCAGGAAGCAGCCAGGTTTTGAAGCTGCAAGGCCATTCAATGCTAATCAAGCTGGCCAATTGCAACATTCACACTTACTTCAAACAGACAAGAGTTCTTTCTCCCATTCCACAAATATATAAACCTCACTTGCCTAGTTTCCAATAAACCTCACAACCTCTAAGGACGACTGCCATAGATGTGGGCGAAACATCAGGAGAGAATGCTTATGGAACATGGCCATACAGCCCAGAAATCTCACAGCAACCCAGAACAAAGATTGATTCATAGTACAATTCATTACACATAACAAGAAATCTAAATCACAATGCTTGCATTTCCAGACATAGTTTATTTTAGTCTTTTCAAGTCCTCTGTTTCATATAGATAATTTGCAACCATTTGGGTTTCACTATATGAAATACAATGAGAAATATAACCCAACATGAGCAATATTAATCAGTAATAGATTATTTTGTGGTCTTAAAATCTTTCTTCTGGCTGCATCCTGATTCTCATCCCCAAACATGGCATGTGCATTAGAAATAAATAATAAGTACAGTTCTCTTATCTAAGCTTAGTTAACATTTCATAAGGGAATAACAGAGCTTTTTTTGGCTAGTGCGTTACATGTGTAAATGCTGCAATGCTATATGCCCACACCAGATGTCACTACAAGTAAAGCACTACAATGCAATATTGCTACCATCTGAATAGACATCTTCTGCAAGAAAGTTCAGCAGCACCTAAAACAGACAGAGCCTTATACTGGGTTGCTGTGAGTTTTCAGAGCTGTGTGGCCATGTTCCAACAGCATTCTCTCCTGATGTTTCACCCACATCTATAGCAGGCATCCTAACAGGTTGTGAGGTCTGTTGGAAACTAGGAAAATTGGGTTTATATATCTGTGGAATGTCCAGGGTGAGAGAAATAACTCTTGACTGTTTGAGGCAAGTGTGAATGTTGAAATTGGCCAGCTTAATTAACATTGTATGTCCTTGCAGCTTCAAAACCTGGCTGCTTCCTGCCTGAGGGATCCTTTGTTGGGAGGAGAGCAGACAAGAGTTCTTTCTCCCATCCTGGATCCTCCACAGATATACAAACCCCATTTGTCTAGTTTCCAGCAGATGTCACAACCTGGAGCATGGCCATACAGCTTCTGGAACATAGCCATACAATCCGAAAACTCACAGCAACCCAGTGAGTCTGGCCATGAAAGCCTTTGACAACACATAGAACGTTATACTGTTGGTAAGGAGTCATTTGGTGGCACCATGCTTTTGTGAGATTGAAATGCTGCTAAGTAAAAACCAAGTGAAACATACTATATACAAGAGTTTGCTATGTGTATTACAAATGAACAATAATATAACTGGCCTTCTGTATCCATACATTTTGTATCCATGGATTCCACCATCCACAGCTTGAAAATATTTTTTAAAAATCCAAAATGCAACCTTGATTTTGCTATTTTATATATGGGACACCAGTTGAATATGTCATTATATATAATGGAACTACAGTATCCATTAATTTTGGTATCCCGAGGTAGTGACAGGATACTAAGGCCCCACTTTATGCCCCAATAACATAAATGTTTTGTTTTTGTTATGGTTTTAATCACTAATAGTATACATATTTTAATGCTCCTTCATTAGTCTGGACTCACTGATTGTGAGTCCAGACTACCCTTTTGTAGTCTCACCCTGCTCTTAACCTGATATCAAGCAGAGGGATGCATATGTTGCTCCATATAAGGGAAGGATCCTCGACATTATGCCAGTTTGGCAGTCAATGATTGGGGTTTTGAGCACATTCACTAAGATCATCTGCAAGGCCCTTCAAAGTTTTGCGAGCATTCACAACGTTTGTTCCCCAAAATCAGATTCTTCAATTTCCCTAATGTTTGCCCATCCCAAGTCAGCCTTTTTGTACTGTAAATGCTTTTTATATTTGTGTGTCATACTGCAAGTGTGATGTAGGCATAAAGTTGTTTTGTACTGTAGACATGCCAGATCTCATAAATAGTCCTCTCAGGTCCATCTACACACTGCCATATAAAATCCAGATTATCTGCTTTGCACTGGATTATATGGCAGAGTAGACTCATATAATTGGGCTGTGGTGCAGCTAGTTAGTAGCCAACTACGTTAAATCATTACAGACTGAGAGGTCATGAGTTCAAAGCCAGCCCGGGTTGGAGTGAGCTCCTGACCATTAATAGTCTGGCTTGCTGTTGACCTATGCAGCCCGCAAGACAGTTGCACCTGTCAAGTAGGAAATTTAGGTACCGCTTTATGCGGGGAGACTAATTTAACGAATTTACAATGCCATAAAACCTTCCAGCAGTGTGCACAGAAGACTGAGGAAGTACTCCATCAAAGGACTCGGTGTCACAAGTAGACGGTGAAGAGGCAGCTTCCCCTGTGGCCGGAATCGAGCATATCCTCATGAAGCTGGAAAAGCTGGAATGTTAAATTGCCTCTGTGTCTGTCTATAGAAATTGTATGTCTAAATGGCATTGAATGTTTGCCATGTATATGTGCATTGTAATCCGCCCTGAGTCCCTTGTGGGGTGAGAATGGGAGAATATAAATACTGTAAATAAATAAATAATCCAGTTCAAAGCAGACAATGTGGATTATCTACTTTCATAATCTGGATTATATGGCCATTTAGAAGGGGCCATAGACTCTCTTCTCCAGTGCTCACGGTGAGAGCACCACTTTGGAAGGAATGCCCTATGTGTATATTTTCTTATTTTGGTAGATTTGATTGGGGTTTTTTTAGTGTGTTTTTACTTAATTAGAGGGGCTTACTCCGTGCTGCTGCAATTGATGTATAGGCTATCATACTTAATCATACCAGGTATTATCACTTGTGGCATCACTCTGATATCATCAACAGAATCTAAACTCTATGGCATCACAAGGTCCCCAATGTTGACCTTGCAATCTTTCTCTTCTCTTCCCCTCCCATTCCCGCCCCACTCTCACCCAAGCTGTCTAATGTCTCTCTAAAGTACATTAAAATTCAGAATAAGAAATAGTGCTTCAAAAACCGAAAATGACCAGAAGGTTAAACACATGCTCTTTGCCCCTCTTGCTTTGCCCTTTGAAAAAATAGATGAACAAAAGGGGAAATGGCATTCATTCCCTGTTTGAACCTAAAAGAAGCATTTCAGAAATGTTTTGTATATGAAACTATGCATGTAAGGAAGAAAGCATCTCATAAAATTACCATTGCCTCTGGTGAGGAGGAGTAATATATTATACTTGAAACTTACCAGACATGGGAAACTGTTTGCTATATAGCATTCGGTCACACATGTACCTATTACAAATGTAATTGCTTTTCAGAAAGCATTTTCAGGCATCGTTTTCAGTGGCTGCCTTAGGAGAAAAAATGTGCGAATGGTTTTGAAATAAAACATTCATGCAATAAATAAATAGATACCCACCCTTTTAAAAGTCCAAACATCATTATGAAAATCTAAATTCATGAACATTCAGCACAGCCCGTATTGAAATGATAATACCTCTTGGATTGAAATGAAATCCCAGAAACAGTTGGGTAGATCTTTTTTGGAGATAGTCCACCTTTCCTGGGATTGAGAAACTTGAATAAACTCTTAAAGTCAATTTAAAACTATTTACGATTTCATTGCAATAGGGACATGAATTGCTCAGCTCTAAACATAAAGTATTCCCTTTTGTGGCTCCGTTGACGAACTGTCTCGAATCAACCATAAATGGCAAGTATTCTTCTGCAATAAAGACCCAGGCAAAGAATATGGGACGTTCGGCAGCCCTCCTTCTCCATCATGTGATAGGAGACCAGTCCCTATTATATTCTGTACTAAACTTCCCCACTCACATCTGTTAACTGGGTATGGGGTGTGTGTGTGTGTGTGAGGAGGGATTTGAGAGACTGCAAATCGCTTCTGGTGTGAGAGAATTGGTTGTCTGCAAGAATGTTGCCCAGGGGACGCCCGGATGTTTTACCATCTTGTGGAAGGCTTCACTCATGTCCCTACATGAGAAGCTGGAGCTGACAGACAGGAGCTCCACCCACTCCCTGGATTTGAACTACCGATCTTTTGTTCAGCAGTCCCGCCAGCACAAGGGCTCAGCCCATTGTGCCACTGGGGGCTCCGGTGTGATAAATATTAATTATTAGACTGGCACCTACCCTGTTCACCCTCCGTAAAGATCTAAAAACATGGGTGTTCCACTGTGCTTTTGATTAGACAGCGCCCCAGATAATCTTGGCCCCCAGCTATGATACAAAACCTAGTCCTCGCACATTACTGATGTTCCCTAACTAGAGATACAGTGCTCTTTTTACACTGTCCTCCATTCCCTAACCTTGCCATCTGGCACCAGCACGTTATCCATCAGCCCTGCCCTTGCAAATGATCTGCATCAGCCCGCCCACCTGAGCTCAGAAACTGTTTGTTACTCAGGCCATTGGTAGTTTGCTCAATGGTTGTTTTATATTGTCTTATGTGTGGTATGTTTTATATTGTTTATGAAGTTGTATGAATTCTGTTGTGTTATATTTTAACCTTGTTGATCAGGCTTGTTCCTATGTAAGCCGCCCAGGGAAATGGAGGCGGGGTACAAAAATAAAGTTTTATTATATTATGATTGTTGTTGTTGTTTTTGTGACCACATAAACCATATCAGATAACAGTAGGAACTCACCTGGTATCTCCTAGTATACTTGAGCTACGACTTCAACCAGTCTTAATTTAACAAAAAAAATCAATTTATGGGAGTATTATTCCCCTATCAAAAAAATCCCCAATGACCTGGATGTTATTAAAACTAAGTCAGAAGGGTTTTGTTGTAAATTAGACTTATGGACACTAGAAATATTTCAGATATGGATGGAAAGTTGTTATAGAAAAGCTTCACAAATATGAAGATTATCCTGTACTGATGATCTTTGCACCAAAACTGGGGTCTATATTATTTATTTATTTACTAATTTACGATATTTATACTTTGCTCTTCATACCCCGGAGAGGACTCAAGGTGGCCTAACAAAATGCAGTAATTTGATGCCAATTACAATTACAACCAAATCATTAAAACATGAATTAAAATCACTTCATCCAAATCATAATCCAGGGTTGTTCCATTTGTCAATCACATTGATTCATGATCACTTATTGCACTGCTCCAATTACTTATCAAAAGCTTGGTCCCAAAGTCACGTCTTAAGTTTTTTCCTGAAGGTTAGGAGAGAAGGGGCTGATCTAATTTTGTTGGGGTGGGAGGTCCACAGCTGGGGAGCCAACACTGAAAAGGCCCTATCTCTCATCCCCCACCAGTCATGCCCGTGAAGGAGGTGGGACCGAGAGCAGGGCCTCCCCAGATGATCTTAACCTCCTAGATGGTTCATACAGGGAGATACGTTTGGACAGGTAAGCTGGGCCGGAACCTTTTAGGGCTTTATAGGCTAAAGCCAGCAATTTGAATTGTGCTCGGTAGCAGACTGGCAGCCAGCAGAGCTGACATAGCATGGGATGTTGTATGCTCCGTGTATGCCGCTCCAGTGAATAATCTGGCTGCTCCCTGTTGAACCACTTGATGCTTCTGAACAGTCCTCAAAGGCAACTCCACATAGAGAGCTTTGCAATAGTCTATTTGGGATGTAACCACAGGTTGGCCTACCATGGCCAATACAGATCCAATACAGTTTGTTAAGTAATAAAAGTCTACCGTTGCCTGAAAGTTACTTTTAAAAAATAATCATCTCAGCAATTAACATGTCCTGGATTCATTCTATGCATGTAACAGATGTCAGGCTAATCCGTGTAGAACGGAACAGAAGTGAAGGCACACCTCTAATAAAATGTCTAGTGAATATTTGTTTTCACTTTGATGACTAACTGCTAGTGATTCTTCCAGCAGTCAGGCTCGTGGTTACGTGTTAGAGCATAACGTTTACTGAAGCAGCTATTCTTGCCAAGGATATATTGCATTAATAAATCTCCCAAACAAGCCTAGTAAATGTCACTTCTGCTTAAATGTTCAGCAAAAATCAGTGACAAGTGATGCTTCCTTTGCCCTTGTGGAACCTGGATGTTCGAATGTGAATTCTAATGGAGTTTCTGCGAGAATCAGCCCTAAATGGATCTCAACACCTGACTCAAAACACAAGCAAAACAACACGAACATGTCAAGGAAAACTTATCCAAAAACCCAGCAAACCTTTAAAAGGCCAGAATTAGCAACTGACAAGCAAAATAAATTATCCTGCTCAGCCCCTAACAGCGACAGTGAGACAGGTTTGGGTTCAATACTCTCAAAAATGTTATGCCCTTCATGTCTTATGTTTATCTAAACAACCTACAAAGGGTCTCAAACACAGTCAGACGGAAAGGTTCAAGTAAACAGGAGCATCAGGAAGCCTAGGTATTCAGCTACATGGAGGCACAAGAGTGAATGCAGATAACCAAGTTTGAAATAACAAGGTTTCTACAATTCTGCAAAGTCCTGTCCTTAGTGAGTATTATGTTAACGATTTTATTGTCAACTTAATAAAGATAATACAATGGCTAACCCAGCCTGGTATTAGAATTGCAATCTATTTCAGCATAATATGAGGAAATGAAAAATGGTAACAATTTAAACTGTCCAGACATAATGTCTTTGTGATATGATTATAAGCTTTTTTATGTATGAGGAAAGAAGATGAAAAAAATGAAAGGAGGAAAATTGGATGATGAAGAATTTCAAGCCAATTTCAATTCTGGGGAGAGAAAAAACACAACTTCATAAGATGCTCTTTAAAAGGTCCTATATTGCTTGCCCAAGGACAACCTCCAATTAGGATCACCAAAAAAAGCAAAGTACTGTGGAAACAATAACCAAAGGAAACAATACCAATTGCAGTAAAAGGTAACGCACAGTAAATCGAACAGAAAGGTGGTTAATCAAAGACCAACCAGGTTTCTTTTGGGTTGTCAAGCCCCATTAAGTCTATTTCCATATAGTTTTTGCACACCAGTGTGTTTTCAAAGAGGCTAGGTTCCATCAGGGAGAATGTAAAGTGTGTCCCAATCTGATAGAAAAATACCTATTTTGTCTCTAATCCCTCCCTGAAAAATATTGCCTTAACTAAACAATTTCTGATAGCTCTAACCATATCTGATAACTCTTTCTATCACGAGGGCATCTTCTCCAGTGAATGATTGCCAATTCCCCTACTAAGCAGAACAGCTCAGAGACGTGGCCATATCAGATGCACATTTCTGTGGGAAGAAAAAACACAAGAGAATCTTTGTGCTGCTTTGAAATTCTTCATCAGTTCATGGCTTCACCATTTCATACCTCTACCCAGTCAGGCCTTATGTACTAAATAAGTATTGGAATTGAAGGGGCTCCTGGCCAATTTGTGATTTGACCATGTTTTTAATCTTAACGCTGCAGCCATTGGAAATTCCATAACCTATTGGAAATAAGTGCACCATAACCTTATTGAAAAGGGAAAAATGATGCCACATCCGTTTGGCAAATGTGAATCTCCATGAACATGTGGAGACTACCTTTCGAAAACCACTAGTCAAGAAAAGCATGACCTTGTTAGAAGTCAACCCTTTGATCAAGTGATATTTACAAGCATTAATGTAATGGCACACAGGTAACTCTGCTGGCAAACTGAAGAACCATGTCTTTAGACTGCCAAGGATAATAATAATAATAATAAAACTTTATATTTCGCTCTATCTCTCCAAAGGTACTCAGGTTGGGTTCAAAATATAAAAGGCTAACATTCAATGCCCGAATAAAATTTGAGCACAATTCAAAGTGCTGGTTTTAACCTACAAAACCCTATACGGCTCTGGCCCAGTTTACTTGTCTGAACGAATTCTCCCCTATGAACCATCAAGGACATTAAGATCCTTCGGAGAGGCCCTGTTCTCGATCCCACCATCTTCGCAAGTGTGTCTCGTGGGGACGAGAGACAGGGCCTTCTCTGTTGTGGCCCC
The DNA here is from genome assembly GCA_030556195.1 of Anolis apletophallus. NCBI lineage: Eukaryota > Metazoa > Chordata > Lepidosauria > Squamata > Anolidae > Anolis > Anolis apletophallus. Next base: position 18,993,983 of record JARBWK010000008.1, read on the forward strand.
TCGGCTGTGGAACTCCCTCCCAAGCGATGTTAGATCTGCCCCTCCCTGTTGTCCTTCAGAAGGCGGGTGAAGATTTGGATGTGGAACTGGGCTTTCCCAGAATAAACTGAGATTGATTTCAATCTGAAATGAGTAACCACTTTTATAGACCCAGTTACATGGGTTTTTAATGGCAATGTGGTTTTTATGTATTTCTGTTTTTTATCTATTTTAACATGCTGTTTTAAGATGTTTTAAATTTGTATGGCATTGAATTTTGTTGTAAGCCGGTCTGAGTCCCTCAATGGAGGTGAGAAGGTAGGGGCACAAAAATTTTAAATAAATAAACCAATACATCCATACTAACAAATTCATACAACCCAACATATAAATACAAATTATAACTTAACAAACTAACATTAAATAAAAAGCACAGCCTGTGATAACAGACATAAGACAAGATGTCAAACATTAAATGGAAGCAATAATTTCCCATTTCATCGAGCTGGTGGGGTGAGCAGCGCAAGGATAAAGACATGCCACTATAAAAATATATTGGTTAGCAGAGGATGGTTTTTGTTTTTGTTTTTGTTTTTAGGTTTTTTTAAAAGTAGAATTTGCAGTTGTAATTGCCCAAACCTCTTAGTTAAAATGTGCTCTCAATTTTTTTTTTAAAAAAACCAAAGTCTTCGTTGAAAAATGACATCTCAGGTTTACTAACAAACTTCTTGTATTATTTAGCATACATACAGATTTCTTATAATCCAGTTATAGATAGGATTTGTAGTTTCACTGTGTTGTGAACACAGGACTTCACTCTTAATATCACTAGTCCATAGTCCAAAGTCTGTAAGCATATAGCTATACTCACTGAAGTCATGCTTCTCTATTGAAGTCCAAAAAGCAGCATGCACGCATCCACCTCCACTGAGGTCTGATGCAAACATATAACAAAACTGGATTCCTGTGTCTGAAGCCCCTCCCACACCAAAGAGGTACAGTCAAACTGGGAAACCAAAATGTACATACAATATAGGTTAACAATTATACACATTTACAAACAGTTAGTAGAGGCTTGGAAGGTTGCTACTTCCAACAGCAGCTCTATCTTTTCCTATTTGCTCAGTACTGTTGTGGGCTTGCTAGTCTTTCAAGTAAGATTGCTTTGCATAGACTAATGTTCTAAAAATTAGACCATACATTTCCTTATTTTGAATTGTGTTAAAAAAATTAGGGATACAGGAAGGGAAAGAAGGAGGTTCAGGTGGCAAGTATTTTTGATGAGGAACATTTTTTCAACATTTTGTCCACTTGCCTAAATCCAATATTTTCAAGTGATAAGCTTTCCTGTTAGCATATATATCAACCTATCCTCTGGGAAACAAGCCAAGGCTTATGTCCTTGGATACTTGCAAACTGAACTCCCAACAGAAGTACATTTCAGTCTTACTCCCAAGAAACTTGGATAAAAGCCAAATCTACCAAAAAGCAATCCCAAACAAATAAAATGCATCTCTTTTATTGGACAATACAACACAGTTAGGAACAATCAATCATGGCATGAATTACAACCTAAAAAATCAACAGAGAGGATACACAAATAGTCAAGGTCCCTTTTCAGCCATGATAGACAAAAACCAATGACTTCAAAGCTGATTTTGAGCAAGACCTGGTTTTGAACTGGCACAGTAACTCAGCAAAACAAAATGGAAAATTGAGGTTAGTTTCTATACCACCTTTGATATATAGCTGCAATGGACTAAAGGGGAATGATAACTGAAACAGCAATGCCGTAAAAATGAAATATTGAAAACTGATTATAAAAGCAGTAAGTAATACAAATATCAGTCAGGGTTGTTGTTGTTGTTTTTTAAAAAAAGCAATTAAAAATGGTTACAGCATAACAAGTGCAACCACTGAAGATACTAGGGGGGTAATTATAATAATAATAAAAACAATAATTGGTGACTAGGATCAAATACGACAACAATATAAAAGAATTACCCTATTTACTCAAATCTAACAATTACTTTTGTCTAAATTACATCTCTAAAATTGAGGTGCACATTGGGTTCAATGGCACATTAGATTCGCACACCTAAACCAATGTGCACTGTTGGGCAAGAGATCCCAGCTGGGGATAGAGGCAGGAGAGACAGCACTGACAATAAAAAGGCTGGTGGGAAGCTGATGGTGGCCACAAATAGACTGATGGGAAGGTGTTGGAGCATGTAAGAAATCAGTTAGTGTGTGTGTATCAACTGTAAAATAAGATGCATTAAGCTGATTGGTCAGGCTATGGCCGGGGAGCTGGCTGAGCCTGGGACTTTCGGGTACTGCGACTTTTTTAGGCCTGGGCTGTGCAGGTGCTTGCAGGGGGTGCTTTGTTGCTGTTGCACCTCAGAACTCGGACAGCCCCCTAGATCACACACACAGAGGCAGATGCAATAAATGTACTTTTATTTAGAATAAGGATAGGAATAGTCCAAAGAAGTAAAAATAAAGCAATCAAAATAGTCCAATGAAGTTCTGTAGCTGCAAGCCCAAGTGGCTTAAATCCCAAGGAAAGCAACGTTCCTAAACAAGGCAAACCACTCCGGCAGTCAAATGTGGTACTTGAGGCAAACCGCAACAGTGGTCAACATGAACTTGAGTCTGGAAGAAGTTGCCCTCCTCCTTTTTACATTTCCAACATTTGTTGGAGTAATTTTTGTTGTACCTGGCTATTTTTTTAGGGGTCAAGTACCATCTATGAACCATCTTAATAATATTTTCTTTAAGTTCATAGGCGTATGTGTATTTGTAGTGGACATTCCATACCCTTTCCCATTTGTTTAGGGGAATCTGGCGGCCTAGGTTCTGAGCCCATTTCACCATACATTCTTTGATCGATTCCTCCTCTGTTTGCCACTCTAAAATTTTCCTGTACAGGGTACTGATCCTTTTCTGTTTTTTCCGCATTGCCTGTTCCCAGAAATTTGGGTTTGACTCGAAGCCCTTGTTCTTATCTTTTTGATAGATACTATTGATTTGGGAGTAATGGTACCAATTTATATCTTTGTCTAGTTCCTGTACTTCTTTGAGATCTCTTAGCACCCATTTCCCCCCGTTCCTCTTGAGAAGGTCTGTATACCTCAACCAAGTGCTCTTCCCATAAAGTCTCCGGTGAAATGCCTCCATCGGGGCAGCCCAGCTTTCTGTACAGTCTCTCCCTGTATTTCTGCCATACTCTTAGAATTCCACCCCTAATTACATGATCTTTAAATTCACTTTCCACTCTTACTTTGTCATATAGCATATAGCCATTTACCTTCCACGATTTCCTAGAATCTCTGATGTTTGCCCTTCTATCAAACACTGGCTCGTTAGCAGGCCCAGCTGCACCACCATCAGAGTGAGAAGCAGGAAACTCCTCTTCTCCGGAATGCTCATCTGGGAAGGGAGTAGAAACTCTCTCTTGGGAACCAAGGCCACCGGGCCTCTCATAGTCTGATTCAGAATCAGCTTCCATGGAATCCTCAGTAAACTCATCTGCAGTCCTATATCCCTCTAGCCATTCATCATCCCATTGCAAACTTTCATTTGGAGACCCATACCCATCTGGCCATTCGTCATCTCCAAACTGCCCCTGATCAGCTGGGATCTGACCCTGGTCAGCTGGGACCCCCAGTGCCTGACTCTGACCACTGGGCTGACCAGGCTGGAACACCACAGTTTCATGAGCTGCTGGAGGAAGATTCTCCACATGGACAAAAAAAGACCCTTTTAAATCTCTCATAAAAGATACTATGTGAATCAATGCAACTGATCACATAACTGCGAATATGTGTTCTGAATTATGAAGAGTAAACTACTTGTTCTTTGTTGATCATCTGTATGGCGTATTTTCTTTCTGTGGCAAGACAGTGTGCGGACTGGTCAAACATGAACTACACGTGGTTTGTTTTACATTATGCCACAGAAAGCCAGATAGAGGAGGCGGCATCCCACCAGCCTCTTTGTAGCTGCTACTAGCTTCCTACCAGACCTAACGGAGTGGCACGGCTTCCTAGAAACCTTTTTTGTGGTCATTACCAGCTTTCTACCAGGCCTGATGGAGGGATGCAGTTTCTCACAAGCCTTTTTGTGGCTGTTAACGACTTCCTAACAGGTCTGACGGAGGGGTGCGGCTTCCCACCAGCCATTTCACAGCCACAGGAACTAAATCTAATGGAAATATACATGCAACATAGACTGTATTGTGAATCAGACCGCCTTAAACATGCACTTCAAAATTGGTGTTAATCTGTACTAGCTTCCTTCAAGGAAATTAATGATCTGGCCTATGAGGGACACCATTCCACAGACACATACTGGATTTCATGTATGTCCTATAGATTCCAATTTGTGTCAAACCAACCCAACATGTTCATATTTAGGTTGACCAGTCCAGCCATTTTCATTTAGTGAAATCTGAATAGCTGTTTTTGAGAAAATTAATGAAGTGATCCCCACACCATGAAGTGAACTTTGCATATGTTGCATAGCCTCAATTGTAACTGAAGCCACCTCCAATAATGACGGAAATCCATCTAGACATGTTCATGTAACAAACATACAGGCAGATATTAATTTTATTTATATAGATTAACATTCAGCTAGACCTGATCTGAATGTGTTTCTGGGTCCTAAGTCATTGGAAATAAGAAATCCTTCCAAAATCATTCTCCTGGTAAATTAATAGTCGTCATTTGGTTAAAATCCAACTATTATTTTATTATTGAAGAATAGTTCTAAAATGTCAAAGATCTGTGATAAACGAATCATAATTCTACTAGATTTATATGACCATGGCTGAGATACTACATGGTTAAGATGCAATATAGCTTCATGCTCATAGAGTAATGCAATACAAACTCATAATTAAACTGCAAAGTCAAATATGCAATCACACCTACACACATCAGTGCTCAGTTTGCATCTATGTGTATTCAAGTTGAACAACAACAACACTTTATTTGTATTCCACCTGTCTCCCCGAGAGGACTTTCAGCATATACAGAAACACAAGGCAAACATCCAATACATTAAAACAATGAAACACACATGGAAAAAGGCTTCCCTTTCATCTATGGCTCTGGGGGGTGACGCTCATCTCCATTTCAAAGTCGAAGAGACTGCAGAGTCCGTAGACACCTACTAGGTCATGTAGCTGGGATGACTGCATGGAGCACCATTTACCTTCCCACCAAGGCAGCACCTACTGATCTACTACTCACATTTGCATGTTTTTGAATTGCTAGGTTCTCAGGAGCTGGGGCTAACAGCAGAAGCTCACCCTTTCATGTGGATTCAAGCTGCTAACTTTCTGGTCAGCAAGTTTCGCAGTTTAACTGTTTAACCCATTGCACCACCACAGTCCTTTAAAATGTACAATGCGCATCAGGACAAAAAGGCACATGTAACTCTAATTCTGCAATTGTCAACTTAATACTTCTGTTCTACATTGGACAAATTTTCCAGCTTTTTTTGTAGGAGAGTTTAAACATGTATAAAGCATCAACAGGGTGCCAGTCCATACTGGACACTTAAGAACTATGACTATTTTACTTCATAAATAAATAAATAAATAAATAACCTGAACAATCAGATCATCTATCCTATACCCCCTTTTTAATTTTTTTTATTTATTTATTTACGGTATTTATATACCACCTTTCTCACCCCTGGGGGAGGGACTCAAAGCTGCCACGTCTCCTTGAAAAGTACAAAAACAATATCTTACATCTTACATCGATACACTTCAATAGACAGGAAGTTTTACTTCCTTTGAAAATTTGTTTCTTGCTCATCTGCTGCCAGAAATTTGATTTAGGTTTTGCCAGCTGGCTTGGTTGCAACCAAATATCAAAGCTATTGAAAGTTATCTCAAAGACAGTGACTGTCTGTGTTGTTGAAAGATTTTTGATGACAACAGTTGCGCACATACTTCATACAGGTTGGTTCAAGTGTTAGGTTCAATCTATTCGAGTTGAATACTGATAGTATTTCATACTGAATTGAAATTATACTTACAACATGTCCAGTTTTACACCAGACATAAAACTAGTGTTCAGGGAACTGTTTAAGTCAGAACTTGGAAGCTCTTGGAACAAAAGCACACTCACAAATGACAATCTTTGGGTCCAGCATTATTCCGTCTTGCCACAGCCATAAGAAAGACCGTTCTAAAGGCTTCCCACCAACCCCCATGTATATCATTCCCCAGGCCCATCCGTTGCTATCCTACATTCCATTCCCTCAGTTGCTATCCTACAGTTTCGTTTTCTTATAAAACCCGATGGCCTTATCTATAGTGTGCTCCCATCTATCCTCTCAACCTCCCCCTCTTCACATCATGTCATAGAGCAGTGTTTCCCAACCGCTGTGATGCAGCACAGTAGTGTGCCATGACGGACCTCCTGCTGTGCCGCGAGAAAAGCTCTCTGCCCCCTTCCTTCCCCCTTCCTCCTGCTGAACTCCTGCTGCTTGGGGGAAGAGTTGTGCTGGCTCTGCCACTGCTGGCTTGGCACTGCCCCCTCAAGGCTGTAGAAGCTCTGGGAGAGCTGAAGCCAGGAGAAGGGGGCGGGGCATGGCGCAGCCTGGCTCCGCCCCCTCTGCGCAGCTTCAGCTCTACCACAGCATCTCCAGCCTTGAGGGACAGTGCCAAGCCAGCATTGTGCTGGTTCTGCCACCGCTGGCTTGGCACTGCCCCCTCAAGGCTGGAGAAGCTGCTGGGAGAGCTGACGCTGGGGGGAGGGGCGGGGCATGGTGCAGCCTGGCTCCTCCCCCTCCCCCAGCTTTGGCACTCCCAGAAGCTGCTCCCAGCAGGCCACCATCCCCAGCCGTTCTTTACTGTGTTAGTGTCATTTTGTGTCATTTTGGTTGGTGGTGTGCCCCCGGATTTTTTAAATGTTAAAAGTGTGCCACGGCTCAAAAAAGGTTGGGAAACACTGTCATAGAGGACGGAGCAACTAATTCCAAGCTGGTATGAACATCGTGACATTTTACATGCCAAAACACACATCTCAAGATTTTCGGTTTTCAACTGCCATTTGAATCAAAATATTTAATATGGTGAATTCTTGTTGAATTATATGTTTCACCTGTAACAATGGAACTAATCAAGGAATGTTATCTCCTCTCTCCCTTGGGGAGAGAGGATGGAATATAAATAAATAATAGTAGTAATAATAATAATTATATTAGACAGTGACTTCAATTAGTTTATTTAATTAAGTCTAAATATGATTGAAAAGAACTCAATCATTGTTATTGATCTTATACCCCAAATTTCTCCTAGAATGGAACCGAAGGCAAGGGATCTGGCCGTTTTCCTCCTGTGGTGTTTAAACTTTGTTCTACTGAGCTTACTTATTCCACCATACACACCACATGAGAGGGGGTTTGTAACGGGATAACTAATTACAACGAGAGTTTTGTCTATGTTTATTACTGTTGACATTATGATGAAGGCAGGCAAGAGGTAGTTGCATATGATTTGGTTGATGCACTGCCATGGTTGCAAAACCTCTGCAGTAGAAATGTATCCATTTTAGAGTGGCTAGCAGGCAAAAGGCGCAGTGCTAGTAGAGAAGAAAAGGGAACATTTTAAAAACAAGTCAGTCTCTAGTCAGGGGAGCTAGAGGGAAGAGGTTCTTAGTTTAAGTTTGACTTCAGCCATGATATTAAAGTACTAAAGGAACCATTTAAACTTAATCTCTAGTCTGTGAACAAGAGGGAAGAAAATCCTTGTATAGGATATTGCCTTCAGTTGGGTTATACTGTTCTGAAAGTTATATAGTATCAATTTGAAGCATTCACAAGCGTAAAAGACAAATGTAACAATATTCAAGAGGATCTGAATAAAAGTACTGTGTAACAAATAAGCTTTATGTGCACAAGAATTCATAAATAAACATTTCTTTGTTTCATCTAATATATTGGAGTCTCATGTCAAATTACAAGGCTGAAGATACATTTCTGAAAGCCAGCTGAAGAATATTTTGAAGTTACATACTGACTACAGGATTGGTTATACAACAAAGAGACATATACAGACACCAAGTAGCTGAGTTTCTGAGAGGTTTGAGTTTCTGAGAGGTTTATTCTTCTTTAACCCCTTTACCAGCAACATTGCCTTGGCACCCACATATACATATAATTTACTGGTGGCAGAATGTGGCACATTAATAAAATATCAAAGTAAGAAGTTCACCTTCATTCCACATATATACACATATGTATATCCCCACAGGGGTCATAAAATATTACTCTCTCTCCCTTTATTAAAAAATAACAGGGCAGGGTTCAATCAAAACTAATACTTTCAGAAACTTTAAAACAATTTTAAATGGTTTGAAAATGTAAAACAATTAAACATAAAAAACAAACTGAGGCTTGGATCTACACTGCCATAAAATCCAGATTTGAAGTGATTATATGGCAGTACAAAGCAGATAATGTGGATTATCTCATCTGATAATCTGGATAATACGACAGTGTAGCTCCATCTGACAAAAACAAAACAAAAATCCACAGTCCAATACACCAAAATCAAGCCATGACCCTCAAGCCATCAATTTTTGGGTAAACAAGTCAAAATTAACAGTGCCAAAATGATGCATTGAAGGCATTGAAGAACATTTGACAACTGAGGCCCCTTCTACACTGCCATATAATCCAGATTATCTGCTTTGAACTCGATTATATGTGGCTACACTGCCATACAATCCAGTTCAAAGTACATACTATGGATTTTATGTGGCAGTGTAGAAGGGACCTTAGGCCCCTTCCACAGAGCTGAATAAATTCCACATTGAACTGGATTATATGGGAGTGCAGACTCAGATAATCCAATTCAAAGCAGATATTGTGTATTATCTGCCTTGATATTCTGGGTTATATGGCTGTGTGGAAGAGGCCTGAGAAACTCAGCAGCACAGCAGTAGAAGGGTTAGTTATTAAAGCAAATGCAATACTGTGCTTTCATAAGCAAAACAGACAAAATGTTTTGCTCCTTATGAAGAATAAATTCATACCCAGGACAGTAATTCAAAATATCATCGCTCAACATTAAACAAAGAAGGTCAAAAATGCCAAGTTGTTAGAAAATGCATTCACTAGCCACATGAAAATGAAAATGGGACCTTGTTTATATTTCTTTATTAATCAGGTTCCCAACACAAGAAATGAAACCTGGAGTATGTAGTCCTTAACCTCAGCATTAGCCAAATCTGCTTAATATTCTACACTTGCTGATTGTAGCTGCACTGTGGTATAGCCCTTCATGCCAGTCCTCTTCCTCACCTTTTACCTTTGAATTTAAGATGCCTTAATATTACATCCTTTCAACCCTTCTGAAGGGCAGGGAATTCGGCATAAACACTGAGCTCCTTTCAAGCCTTGTTTATAATGATTTATACATTATACAGGGACTGTACTTGCAGAAGCTGGCACAGAAGAGCGAGGTGTTGCTTACTAATTTAAAAGAAGGTTTGGAGTATTAGTAGTCACTGCTCAGTTAGAAAGTTTGATTAGTTTCTATTCAATTGTTCGCAGAAAACTACATAATGCATATGAAAGGTAAATCAAGCTAAAGGATAGACAACTTTAAGGCTCAGGATAGGAAATAATTTTATTTCAACTTGTGATTAAGAATTAAGCAATATTTTTTTTAAATCATATTTAGAATGGAAGGATTGTATATGTGTGTGTTTTATGAATGTGAGGAAGGAATGAAATTGGAAGATTTGAATCTATAGGTATAGGGCCATGAATTGTAAAATCTATAAGCAGACTTTTGCTTCAGGGTGACTTCAATGTACCACTGGAGGCCAGTTTATCAGATGCAGCTCGGGGGTCCATGGTATCTATGGCAAACATGGACCTACCCCATAAACCTATGCATGTGGCAGGTCATACACTTGATGAGGTTTTCGTGGATCTGTGGGTGAGGTAACCCACTACCTCTGAGTTGTCATGGACAGATCACATTGTGGACAGGGCAAGTATCACAGCTACAACCTACTCCTGCAGGAGTGGAGGACCTATTAAGGCTAATGGACCTCGAGCCGCTGAATATCTCGGCCATTCTGGCTAAGATCCTGGACGAGCGGCCCCGGCGGAGGGCTTCCCGTCACTCGCCCCTGAGGGCCCAGTCCAAGATGGCGGCGGCTACCCAAGACGCTGTAATGGCGTCTGTAGCTCCGCCTTCGTCTTCGCCTCCATCTACCTCACCAATGGAGCGGGAGGTGGCCCTGTGTCATCCTGGGAGGAGTCGAGGGCGGAGCCGGTCACAGGGAGGAGCCAGGAGCAGCAACCATGCAGTCATCAAGGAAGTGCTAGCAGAGCTCCCCTGTGACTCGGAAGAGGACAAATGGAACATACCGAACAAGGATTCGACGGGCCTGGTAGCCCCAGAACCTCCACCTCCGTTGGCAGAGACACCTACCAAGCCTCAAGCCCCCCTTCCTGGCCAGGGTTTGGCACATAAACTGCCTTCCCCCCTGTCATCTGGCAATGGAGGGGGGTGGAGGCGGAGGCGGAGGAGGAGGCAGGCAAAGGGACATGCTGGCATTGATGCCCCCAAACCCACGGCATTACCATCAGCCAAGGTAGACTCCCAACTGGCCTTTCGCCCAGCTAAACCACGTGGCCCTCTAGGCCTACAGCGGACATTTCGGGCGAGAACCTTTTGGGGAGTTGCATATGGGGGCAGAAGGACCTCTGCCTCTCGGACCAAGCAGGCCAATTTACCTCTGAGAGACCGAGAAGGCCCCAAATCCCAAGAGGAGTCCAACACCTGCTACCCCCACTCTGTGCATCATGCCCAATCCCCCAAAGAGGTTAACCATGATCTAGAGGGTCTCTGTGGGGGGAGGACGCAAGTTGGTTGGAGCCCCGGCAGCTATCTCCGCCCCGGGCTACCCCTCTCCTCGAGTGTTTTCACTGCCGGGTGTGTCAAAACCCGTGGGTCAGTTGGCCCCCCCTGATTCTCCTTTTCAGGGGGTGTGCCGCAAACTGAGCCCTCACGGGCAGTGTTAGATTCTATTGGCGGGGCCCCTATTGCAGTGATCTCTGGGCCGGGGAGGTGCAGCATTAGGCACAGGCCGAAAGCGAGAGGCACCCTGAGTCGATGCTTGACTCGGAGTGCCTCTGACCTGCATCCTATCCCGAAGTACACTGATGACGGGTCTCCGATTTCCTCCCCTACCTCTCTGGTGTTAGTGAACGCGCGTTCTGCCAGGAATAAGACAGCAACCATTAAGGACTTTATCGAAGACCAGCGAGCCGATCTTTGCTGTATAACGGAGACCTGGCTACAAGACGGTGATGACATCTGCCTGCAAGAACTGGTCCCTACCGGCTACGCCGTCACTCACCAGAACAGGAACGGGAGGCAGGGGGGAGGCATGGCAATCCTCGCCCGTGACCTGTTACATCTTAGAGCGGTCCCTGCGTTGGAGGCAGACGGGATTGAAAGTGTCGGCCTGATGTGGGGAGCCCCGGAGAGTGTAGCCTTCTTGCTGGTGTACCGAGCACCTAGCGCACCGGCAAGGAGCCTATCCCTGCTGCTTGAGACTGTGGCGGAGTGGGCATTGAGATTCCCTAGACTTGTGGTGCTGGGGGACTTCAATGTCCACGCTGACACAGCCTCCCCTCCATCTGCAGCAGGGGACCTGGTGTCGACCATGGCGGCGTTAAGCCTCTCCCTTTCTAGGTCGGGCCCTACACATCGGGCCGGTCACACCCTCCATCTGATCTTCTCTGCAGGTGTCCAAGTGTCCGCCACCTCCGTAATAGAGGTGCCATGGTCGGATCACTGTGCTCTAAGAGTCCGGGTTGAACAGCCATGCCCCCCCGGCAAGGGTGCCGAACCAATTTGGGTTCGCCCGAAGGGACTTATGGAACCAATCCGGTTCCTGAACGCCCTGAGGGATTTGGAGCCTGTCAGCGACTCGTCTGATGAGCTAGTTACCATCTGGAACTGTAAGCTATCCGCTGCTCTCGACGAGATCGCCCCTAAACGCCCTCTCAAACCCCGCATACGCTGTTCTCCGTGGTTCACTGAAGATCTTCGAACCATGAAGCGGGAGAAGAGACGGCTAGAGCGCATGTGGAGGAAGCTCCGTGACGGACCTTCGGAATCAGCTTATAAGCTCTTTATGGAGGCTTATGAGCATGCTGTCAGGGAGGCGAAAAATTTTCACTATGCCTCTCTGATAGCGTCTGCAGATTCACGCCCGGCTCAATTGTTCAGGATAATTCGGCAGCTGACGATGGTCCCTACCATCCCAAATAATGATGATCGGGCCCTCTCAGCCGAGGCTTTTCAGAATCGTTTTGCAGACAAGATTGCGAAGCTCCGCTGGGACCTCCCTGCCACGGTTGCTACAGTACAGGAGCTTGAGACTCCGTGGCCCTCCGCCGGATCCACCTTCGACCAGTTTCGGCCACTGGACGCAGAGGATGTTGACAAGATTGTCGCAGCTCTTCGACCGACCACCTGCTCCCTCGATCCGTGCCCCTCCACGCTGATTCGAGCTTGCGTGGAGGGATTACGAGGCCCTCTGTTGAATATAGTCAACTGCTCCCTTGAGCAAGGAGTTTTTCCAGAGGAGTTAAAAGAGGCGGTGGTCAGTCCATTGCTGAAGAAGCCCGGGTTAGATCTCTGCGGCTCCCTCCACCACCGCCCAGTGTCCAATCTTCCGTACCTGGGCAAGGTAATTGAGAGGGCAGCAATGGACCAGCTGCAGGCATTCTTGGATGAGACAACCTGGCTAGACCCTTCCAGTCCGGCTTCCGCCAGGCCATGGGACGGAGACTGTCCTGGTCTCCATCACAGACCTACTCCGCTGCCATTTAGACCGAGGCGGATCGGCGCTGCTCGTGTTATTGGACCTCACGGCAGCGTTTGATACTGTTGATTACCAACTTTTGACACACCGCCTGGCGGTGGCGGGGGTGAGGGGGACAGCCCTCAACTGGCTGTCCTCCTTCCTCCAAAACCGCCGGCAGCGAGTGAAGTGGGGGGGGGGGTGGCCTCCGAGGGTTCCCCCTTAGGTTGTGGGGTCCCGCAGGGGCTATCCTCTCCCGCTGTTATTTAACATCTATATGCGACCACTCGCCCAACTGGTGCGGAGTTTTGGGCTGGAGTGCCATCAGTACGCTGATGACACCCAGCTCATTCTGAGGATGGACCCCGGGGTGGTTTCTGTACCCGATAATTTCCATCTCTGCCTGGAGGCCGTTACTGGATGGCTGCGAGCCAGTAAGTTGAAGGTGAACCCGCGAAGACGGAGATCTTGTGGCTGGGCCGCCCGGAGGGGTAGAGACCCAGCTGCCGACGTTTGACGGTGCGGCTCTTCATCCGCAACCGTCTGTAAAAAGCTTGGGGGTCCGGCTGGACGCCCAGCTGTCTATGGAGGAGCAGATTGCCTGTGCCTGCAAGACAGCCTTTCTTCATCTATGTCAGGCAAAACGTCTGGCTCCTTACCTCTCCCGCCGCGACCTGGCCACGGTGATCCAAGCCACGGTCATCTCGAGGCTCGATTACTGTAATGCGCTCTACATTGGCCTACCCTTGTCGGCAATCCGGAAACTTAAGCTGGTGCAGAACGCTGCAGCGCGTCTGCTCTCGGGAGCTTTAAGATCCGACCATGTGACCCCACTCCTGCGCGAGCTGCACTGGCTTCCAGTCAAATTCCGGGTAATCTTCAAGGTGTTAGTTCTAACTTTCAAGGCCTTAGCTGGTTTGGGGCCAGTGTACCAGAAGGAGCGGCTTACCCCCTATGTGCCCAGGAGATCACTGCGCTCAGAGGGACTCAACCTTCTGGACGTGCCTAATATCAGGGCTTGTAGATTGGCCAGTACACGCCGGAGGGCATTTACCGCAGCCGCGCCAGCTCTGTGGAACGGCCTCCCCGAAGAGATCTGGGCTATCCGGGCTCTCTTGCCGTTCCGCAGAGCAGTAAAAACATGGCTATTTACGCAGGCATTCGGCCCATAGCCAACTGCCACTATCCGCGCTATCTGTACCTGCGGGTCCGCTGCTAGCATGCCATCACTAACGACTGTTACTGGCTGGTAATATGGTTTAATTCGGGTGTTTTAACTGTTCTATGTTGTTTTATTGTATTTTAATGTGTTTTTTAATTTGTTTACTTGCACTAATTTTGTAAACCGCTCTGGGCGCCAGAGAGAGCGGTATATTAAGTTGAACTTAATAAATAAATAAATAAATAAATAATGGACCATTTGAAATTCCAGGAGACCTTAGAGCAAGCATGGGCAAGCTTTCTAACTTGGAGGCCACATGGTGGGCTGGAAGAGAGGGGGTTTTCCCCCAAGTTCCCTCGCTGCCCTTTCCTCCCCTTCCTCTTTTCTCTTCGAAGAAAAAAGTGAAAGAAAGACTGGAAGTATTTGGATCTCAAAAGGGTTGGCCTTGGTCAGGATGAGATGGTGGATGGGAGAGAAAAAGTGTATCCATGAGGCCCCGTATTGCCTACTCCTGATATAGAATCCTAGAATCCTAGAGCTGGAAAAGACCCCCCAAGGGCCATCTAGTCCAACCCCCGCCATGCAGGAAGGCACAATCAAAGCACTCCCAATAGACATTCACAACCTAATACATTATATTTCTCACAATGAGTTAGATAATGTGGAAACAACAAAAATTCTTATGTAAACAAAAGAAAGATAATTAAAAAATCTTTTTAGATATTTCACTAAAAATTAATTATACTCGAGTATAAGTTGACTTTTTCTGTCTTTTTTAAAGCTGAAAAGCCCCCCCCCGGCTTATACTCAAGTCAAAGTTATTTATTATTTTACTGTTATTACTATTATTATTTTACTCTATTTATTCTCATGATATTTACTCTATTATTATTGCTAATAATACATTTACAATAATTTACCCTATTATGGTTTTTTTATTCTATTATTATTACCTTTATTATTTCACTCTATGGTTACAGTTATTATTACATTGCCATTATTTTACTCTATTATTATTAAATTTATGATTTATCATTTTACTCTATTATTATTATTATTATTATTATTATTGAAAGGATATGTAAGCACATTTACATTGAAGAAGGTTAGAATCATGGTTTAATCAGAGTTAGACTGTCTTATCTTAAATTACAGTTTTATGTAAATATTCAAAATTATTTAACCTACAGATGCCTCAATTAATGTAATTTTATTGGTATCTAATTTTATTTTGAAATTTACCAGTAACTGTTGCATTTCCCAGTCTCAGCTTATATTTGAGTCAATACATTTTCCCAATTTTTTGTGGTAAAATTAGATGCCTCAGCTTATATTTGGGTTGGCTTATACTCGAGTATATACGGTACTTTTTATTTTTTAAAAACCCCCTGCATTGTAAGGAAAACCATAGTTCTGAATAATGTAGAGAATAACGTGAACCAAACTGTTGTAAGTAGGAATGACTAGACTCTTGACTCTTGGTGTCATCCTATTGTGGGACTGAAGTCTGACAGGTCAGAGTATCCGGGGAGAGCGTGGAGAAGCTCCCTCTGTCAGCTCCAGCTCCCCATGCGGAGACATGAGAGAAGCCTCCCACAAGGAGGGTAAAACATCAAAACATCCAGGCATCCCCTGGGCAATGTCCTTGCAGACGGCTAATTCTCTCACACCAGAAGCAACTTGCACGAAAAAAGAAAGCTAACACATTGGAAGATATCTAAACACTGGTATTGTGTTTGCAGTGCGGTTGGAATATGGTCTCACTGAATCTAGAATACGTCTGATGTTTTGGTGGCATAGTAGAGGTAAAATAATCTATTTCTCTCTGGCATTTTTGGACTACAGGGCTGTTTTGTTACCCACTCACAGATACACTAGATACAAATATCCTAATGCATAGATCCTGAAAGAATTGCACCAAATACAGAGAAAATAATTGCAACACAAAAAACCAATTATCTAACTAAATCAGCCCTAATTTCCAAGTAGGCAAAATGCAGTGAAGCACGGAAGAGAAAAGATTGGAGTTGTTTCAAAGAGGGAGTTTATTGTATTGTATTTGTTTTTATTCTTAAAATAAAATAACAAAAGGAATAGAGAGTTACGATATTACCCTTCTACACAATCTCTCTGGTTTTCATCCCCTACCTTTCTCAGTATCCCTCGCCACTCCTTTTTTCCTTTCCAGAACAGGCTTCTCTTATGCTGAAATGATGTAGCAAGGAACCAGAGGCACCCCTCCTACTCACAGCGCCTGTTTTGCCTGCTGAAATGTTGACAGGTGCTGTATATTACAACATGTACTGGGGAAGACACAATAAATTCGAGCTGAAAAGGTCATGTCTCACGCAGATACCTTTGACTGTTCAGGCAGCATCCCCTTAAAATTTAGCTTGGAAATAGCTATGGTAACACACTCCTGCTTTCTTTCCCTCCAGCAAAGAGAAGAGCAGGATTTCAAGAAACATTTTAATTCCTTGTTAAGGCTTCTGACTGGGGAATATTTGCTGCTTCATTATTCTGGCACCCAGAGAGGCAGTCGTCGTGCTGTGAGGAGTACGCCACTGACTATTCCATTTGAAAACGGGTATCTAGGAAATATGCAATTATTCTTGTTCTCATCAAAAGAATTAGAAGGATGGTCTTTTGATTAGAGAAAAAGAGCAATAACCTAGCCGTAACTGCAAAAACTTCACCTAGCTCCCTTCATCCTCATCAGCGAATTTTCCATTACCATAATAACAGGGCATTCATACACTGAACACAAGAAGAGGGTGAAAGGTTAAAACAATCCTAAGAGATTACTACAATTTCATTCTATATTGTCTGGTTACATATAGGCGTTATGAGATGATGCATGGTACTAATTAAAACTCTTGCATATAGCTTCTGCTCTCATTATCTTGGTATTTTCCTCTCTCACCCATTAATATTTCAGCAGTTAATGATGCTACATCTCCTGTATAACAATTCAGTCATGCATATGAGCACTTGATTACCTAGCATGGAATGTTTAATCTAATTACTGTTTAATCCAATCTTAAAATGGGTTTTGCTTCTTTCATGGCTTGGGCGTGGGCTTTCAGTCACACACTCGGAGATGCCGGTTTGCAGCCTAGCCCCTGACTGAGGCAGTTATGCTAAGGCCCACGTGGAGATGACTTCAGGTCATTTCAGTTTCTCTCCTCTCTTTAATTCATCACATGCTCTTCTAGAATGCAAGGTTTGCTATATGTCAATATCACTCAGCACACTATATAGCTACTTCCCAAATCTCTTTTCCCACTTTTCTGGGTTCCCCAATTTAAGCACTGTTTCTAGACCAGGGGTGCTGAATAGGTAGCTCGGGAGCTACTAGTAGATCTTCGGCCCTCTTCCAGGTGATCTTCGGGCCTCACCAGCCGGATGGGGCGCTCCTGCCATGCGCGCACACACCCTACGCGCATGCGCGCTCCTGCTGCTGGCTTCCGCTCTCGCAGTGCTTCTTTTGCCTGCAGGGCATTGCAGAAAGAAGGAAGCATGAGGCGGGGCCTCTGGAGGGAGCGCCCTGTCTCTCTCTCGTCCAGAACCACCTGTGCAGCCTCCATTGCCGGCGAGACAGACAGGGCGGAGTGCTCCCTCTGGATGTCCCACCTCGTGCTTTCTCCTTCCTGCAATGCCCCACAGGCAGAAGAAGCACTGCACGGGCAGAAAACAGCAGCAGGAGCATGTGCGGTGGCAAGAGCGTGCAGCGGCGGGAGCGCGCGGCGGCGGGGGCAGGTAGATCTTTTGGACTTGGTTGCTTTAAGAGTAGCTCGCATGCTGAAAAAGTGTGAGCACCCCTGTTCTAGACCAAGTACTACTAACACATAACATCCTGTTTACAATGAACTTACATAAGCCTCATGCTTGTCACACCATTCTAACAAAGCCTATTCTAATAGAAACTTTGGTAGAGAAAGATTATCACAAACTGAGTTTATTTATTTATTTAAAATATTTATATTCCCCCCTTCTCACCCCAAAGGGGACTCAGGTTGGGGCACAGCATATATTCGGCAAACATTCAATGCCGGGACTAGAATTCATATAAGCATACATAAACATTTAAAACATTTATCTCAGTATTAAAATACACCATTTAAAACTGTCTTGGTCATCTGCGTCAAATCTAATAGGCCTGGTAAATTTTCCTATCGCTACTTTATTGCATTGTC
This sequence comes from Anolis apletophallus, assembly GCA_030556195.1. NCBI lineage: Eukaryota > Metazoa > Chordata > Lepidosauria > Squamata > Anolidae > Anolis > Anolis apletophallus. The sequence goes on from JARBWK010000008.1 coordinate 19,012,177, forward strand.
CCCAAAGCTTGGCCCCACAGCCAATTTTTATCATCCTTCTGAAGGACAGGAGGGAGGGGGCCGATCTGATCTCACCAGGAAGGGAGTTCTATGGCTGGAGGGCAATAAAGGCCTTGTCTCTTGTTCCCACCAATTGCGCCTGTGACAATAGTGGGATGGAGAGCAGGGCTTCCCTGGAGGATCTTAATGAGTTCCCTTCATTCAACCTAAGTGTACTCCAAATAGAAGATTTCCTATAAACAATGTATCTTATCACTATAATCCTCCTCCTTGTGCTTCTCTTAAAAACATTTACATCTATAAAGCTATGTAACAAAATTGAAATTTTTCTGTTCCTGAGTTGCTGTGAGTTTTCCAGGCTCTATGGCCATGTTCCAGAAGCATTCTCTCCTGACATTTCACTCACAAATATGGCAGGCATCCTCAGATGTAGTGAGGTATATCGGAAACTATACAAAGGAGGTTTACATTAACCTACAACAACCCAGTAATTTGATTCTTGGTGTTTGACCAGCCTGGAGACTGATCCTGGGAGAAAAGTATTTGTCCTATTTTGGTGGTGGATGCTGCTGGTTTCCCCCCAGATTTGTGGATTTTCGGTATCTTGACCTGTCACCTGAATTCTTGGAACTCTGGAACCTTGAATCTCTAGATTGGCTTTTGACTACATTGTAGACTCTTGATCTTTGGACTTTACTCATTGAATGCTTGGCGTTTGACCACTGGGCTGGACCCTTTGACAAATGACTATGGCGTTCTCTTGAACCTGCATTGGCATTTGCTATCAGACTTTGTGTGATGGTACAGCAAGCGCCACTTGTATGAAAAACTTTTAAGTTGCTAAGGTTTGCACTGTTGTATTGTGTTTCTGCAAGGCTGTTCAGTTTTGCAAGGATTTGTTTGCATTGATTGGTTCTTTACACCTGTCAATCATTGTTTAACAGAACCCAATTGAGTTTGTTCCACCTCTTTTCCTAGGGACTTGGCAATCTAGCCATTTTGTTCTCAGAGCTTTCCTGGATCTCTCCAGAAGATGACATATCTGAAGGTCTACCAGGGCCAGCCTTGGTCAAGTCATCTCTCAACACCAAAGAGACTTTCCTTGAGTCTCATACAGAAAACCCAACATACCAGACAGTTGGGTAGCTCTGAGGAGACCCAGGTGCCTTCAAATTAGTCAGCTGGCATCCAGAGGAAGGTCCCATACCTTCAATACAGGCCAACTGGCTGGGGTCTCGAGTGTCCTTACCTTGAGACCATAAAGACAGAGAGGACTTGAAGAGCCATCTGGCTGAAGCTTCCTGGACCCAAGCAACTAAGAGACTGTGAAGTATTTTTCTTTTATCCTTTTAGGAAACCAAGTAAAGTGGCTGAGTGAAGATAACTCATGTTGAGAACAATAAAGCCTGTTTGAGTTATCTATACTATATGTTTGTATGTTTCATAGATCTGTGTGGCCTCTTTCGCTGCCTCCCTCTGCAGAAGCAGAGCACAGGGCGGAAGTGATTGAGTTGGCGTTTTCGCGTTGGCTTGGATTTCTCGTGAGAACAGCCAAAGCCAGAAGCTCCACGTCGATGAATTGGGCAATGAGCAAACCTGGGAGCATTGGGAGGCTGAAGCATTCACAGGTTTCCAAGAAACAAATTGAGCCTCTCCGCTTGGAAATGGTTTTTTAAAAAACTATTTTACTGGATTTTTCGAGAGTTGCCCCCCCCCACGCCCACCCAAAGGAACTGTTTATAACAGCTTCATGGCATCCATAGTTAACTGGAAGCAAGTTTCACTCAGGGTGAAATTTCACACGGGTCTGGAGAACAATCCTTATGAGGAGCGGCTTGAAGGGTTGGGCATGTTTAGCCTGAAGAAGAGAAGGCAGAGAGAAGACATGATAGCCATGTGAGAGGAAGTCATATATATGTTGTGTTCATCAGAACAGGCCCAGGTTTCACACTGAGTGTATAAATACATTTAAAAACATATTAACTATATGTATTACTGTGTTAGAGTGTAATTTTGTATCATTTTGGTTGGTGGTGTGCCCCAGGATTTTGTAAATGTAAAAAGTGTGCCGCGGCTCAAAAAAGGTTGAAAAACACTGATCTATAGTGTGTCCAGCTTGGTCCTTTGGAGCCCCAAGCCTCTAAGGAAGGCAAGAAGCAATCCCTCAGTAGAGAGAGTCTATGTCCTCGCCTTTCCCGAGTATATATAGACCGGGTGCGACAGCACACTTTGTTTTATATTCTGTGGCTGAGTGCTATCTTTATGTTTTACATTTGGACTATGAAAACAGCCAGAAACTAAGTGCTGCTTTAATTAAACAGTTTGACACAAGCTGGGTGTTTGTTTTGGTTCATCCCTGCCTGTGTACTGGCAGATCCCTGGCAACATGACCATTTTTGAATAAAAATTGTCTCCCAGGATACCAATCTTGTCTATTTGAGGGACTACTTTGGACACAGATGCCATTACTTGGATACCTTCCCCAGTACACCAACAGCTACCGTGTTTCCCCGATAGTAAGACCCCCCCGATTGTAAGACGTATCGGGGGCGTCAGAGGGGTCGGCTAATATAAGCCGTACCCAGTAAGCCATACCCCCCCGCCGCATCATCACTCAGTCCGCCGCCACCGCCAAGACAGGCCCCATGGGCCGGCCGCGGCACGCCTCCCAAAGAACAGCTGTTTCTGCGCCAGCGCCAGGCATGCTCGGGACCTGGTGCCCATGCGCAGACATTCGCGCATGCGCAGAAACGTCCGTGCTTTGGGAGTCCCAAGCATGGACGTTTCTGCGCATGCGTGAATGTCTACGCATGGGCACTAGGTCCCGAGCGCGCCTGGCACAGGCGCAGAAACGGCTGTTCTTTGGGAGGTGTGCCGCAGCCGGCCCATGGGGCCGGCTGTGCGGCGGCGGCGGAGTAGGCGGGACCGAGTGATGCGGCGGCCGGGGGTACGGCTTACTTTCGGGGTACGGCTTACCCTCGCCCAATGTAAGACATACCCCGAAAGTAAGACGTAGTGGGGCTTTTGGGGGTAAAAAGAAAGTAAGACACTGTCTTACTTTCGGGGAAACACGGTATGCCTATTCTTAACAAGGCACCAGAGGGCAATTTATAAAACAAAATTACAAAGAAGTAGTTGCCCTGTTTCCTAATATTTTCTGCAGAAAGAGTGATTCTTATCCCTGGTATTTTGGGCAGATACAAAAGGTTAATAAGTCTACAACATGAAAAGGCAGTTCTGGGCTGTACCTCATTCAATATTCTCAACAATGCCGGTGAACATCAGTGGTGGTGGATGACATTCAGCCACTCTGTATCATATTTATTTTTGTATATGAAATGTCAGGTCTTTTCTTCCCTGCTTAACAGGAAATAACTTTTTATTGCAGTTGCTGCAAAAGGTGAAGACCGAGAAAGGTTTATATCCAAAAAATGTCTTTCTTCTCATCCTATCATCCCCAGACTGTTTTGGATAAACTATTTCTTAACAGGAAATAAATATGTAAAAGGTGACATCAATTATTAAAGTTTCAATTACAACACAAAAAAAGGCAGGAGAGCCCATGCATGGCGGAAATGACTAATTTGAAAAGGGAATAAAGTGTATCTGTTCAGATAAACTGAAAGGCATCTCATTTCTGGAGAATTTAGGCAGGATATTTATTCACATCTCGACAAAAGAGAAGCCGGAATCTATGTATGATAAAATCTTTTCGCTTTCTCTTTCCAGACAAAGGATCGGTGACAGGGTTGCTTTCATATTCAGATCCTTCTGTTATTAGCTTTACTAACTCCTTCTCTATTTGACATTGAATCAGCTTTCTGATATTACTAGTACAGAACAACTCCTTCATGTACCTCAGTGTTTTTGGCCTACATAACAGTAGGGTGCAAGCAGCAATTTCAAACATTTTAAAATCTAAAAAAAGACCTACGTTCCCTTTGTATCATCATAATCAAAGTATTAGGCACATTGAAACAATCCTGATATATACATTTTTTAACTTCATCACAACAAAAAGTCTTCCTTCTCCAACCGAAATAATTTTCCATAGGGACCATTTTAAATATAGATATCCTGTGATTTTCCCCATATGCACCTGGCTTCTTGTGCTTTTTAAAGGAATATTCTCAATGACAATCCCTGTGACTACTTTATATTTGCGCTGGCTTTGGCCTGTAAAGCCCTAAACGGTTCCGGCCCTGCTTACTTGTCAGAACGTATCTCCCTCTATGATCCACCTTGGAGATTAAGATTGTCGCGAGAGGCCCTGATCTCAATCCCGCCACACTCGCAAGTGCAATTGGCAAGGATGAGAAACAGGGCCTTCTTAGTGATGGCCTCCCATCTGTCGAACTCAGGGCCCCCTTTCCTATCGTTTAAGGGGAAAATTATATGATGGTTGTGGGACCAAGCATTCCAGCAGTAGATGCAGTGATAATAATGTAAATGACTTATGTGACTGACAATGGACAGACATCGAATTATGACTCTGGATTTGGATTTCAATGTGTTTTAATTTTTAATGGATGTTTATAATTTTATGTTTTAACTAATGTTTTAATTGTGATTTTATTACTATTGTTTGTTTGACATCTAAGGTTGTCAGTTGTGAGTCCTGTCCTATCCCCCTCACCCCCCAGGTTGAGAAGGACGATATATAAATGTCTGAAATAAATAAATAATATTTATTTGGGGAGGAAAAGCTAGTTATAGTCACAATGAGTGCTTCCTCCCCCTTTATAGGCAACACAGCAACTATTTAGGATGTTTACTTAAATGCAATGCTTATTTTCACTGGCCATTTTTATTTCTGACCTATTTGGAATGAATTGTAACATAATGTATTTTGGAAAAATAAGAACTGAAGCTGACTCGGAAACAATTACAATTTTACACAAGTGACATTTGAAAGGAATATTAAAGAGGGACAAGGACATGAAAGAGAAAGAAGAAGAACAACAACAACAACAACTCTCTTTATACCCTGCCTCCATCTCCCTGAAGGGACTCGGGGCGGCTTACAGAAAGTAAATATTACTAAGTTGCTGTGGGTTTTCCAGGCTGTATGGCCATGTTCCAGAAGCAGTTTCTCCTGACGTTTCGTCCACATCTATGGCAGGCATTCTCAGAGGTTTGTCGTAAACTTGGCAAGTGAGGTTTATATATCTGTGGAATAATGTTGAGGGTGGGAGAAAAAACTCTTGTCTGTTTGAGGCAAGTGTGAATGTTGCTATTGGCCACCTTGATTAGCATTTAATGGCCTTTCAGCTTCAAAACCTGGCTGCTTCCTGTGAATCCTTTGTTGAGAGGCGTTAGCTGGCCCTGATTGTTTCCTTTCTAGAATTCCCCCAGAGTTGCGGGTCAGAGTCTACTGTTAGACTCTGACTTGCCTAATCCATCACCATTGAGTCTGCTGATATTGAGATTAAATCTAGAGATCCACAGTTGTCCATCCTGGTATAATATATGAACAAACACTGGAAGGCCTTCAAGGCTAACTACAACATAAAGTTTTGTTTGTACTCTCCTGACATCTTCAAGTACTTTATATCAAAGGGTTATAACCTTTATCTTAACAACTGGGCTAACTCCTGTTCTTTCTGTCCCAATACATGCATTGTAGCATCACCAAAAGACTACATTTTTGAAGGCTGATTCGTTTTCCCAGATCTCAAAAGGTCAGTGAGCACTCAGGTTTAAACTAATGATGGGGACTCAATGGCTGAATATTAACATTTGTACATAAAGTGATGTGTTCTAATTACGAGACATAAAAATGTACATTAACAGGACAGCCATAAATGCCACAATGCAAATACATCACACAGTAAATGATCTAATTAGTACATAATTACTGTCTATTATCAAATGCTCTAGTGGGGGGGGGGTTAAAGATATGTATGTATTTGTTTATTTCAGCAAGTATACATTTACTTCCATTACTAAAATTGTAATTCTGGTAGAGATAATTAGATCCTTTCAGACAGCGATTGAATATTGTCTTACATATTTAGGTTTTGCGCAGATCAATTAGGTGATCATTAGTGCATGTGCCATGCCTTTAAAAGCTTTTGGACTTCAGTGTAAAATGTGTTGGTTTGGTCAGAGAGAGTTTTTCAATTGACTGCAATGTATGCATCAAGCTTTTTTGGTGTGTGCATCTAAGGGCCCTTCCACACAGCCATGTAACCCAAAATATCAAGGCAGAAAATCCCACAATATCTGCTTTGAACTGGGTTATCTAAGTCCACGCTGCCATATATTCCAGTTTAAAGCAGAAAATGTGAGATTTTATTCAGCTGTGTGGAAGGGGCCTAAATCACATACTTGGTTTTTGTTTACTGCTTTGGTTTTAGGATTCTCTACTGCTAGCTGCACTGTGTTCTGGGATAGCTTGGAATAGGGGAAAAAATTGCATAAGGTCAATTCTCTGCATTCACTTGCCAGTAATAATCAGGAGTAGCACCTACAATGACTAAGGAGTGTGCTGCATATTACCCCCTTTTGAGGTAACTCTTCAGCTAAGGTGAATCAGTAAGATATCAATAAATGTGCAGGAAAATCAGTGTTGTTCTTGCTTATTTGAGTTGGGGGGGGGTTGTACCATATCTACAGCTACTTATGATTATCCCGAATCACCAGTACAGTAAATCACTTCTGGTGAATTATCGCATTATCACAGGAGATACTGCATTAACACCACTACACTGGAAAAATTATACTGTTTAGCTGCTATTGCACCACCTGACATCCTCCGAGAAGTACCAGCCTGTAATGAAAGGACCAAGGCATTGACACCTCTTGCAGCCAGCGGGAGAACGCCTTAAATCAAGAAACAGCTTCCTACGATCTACAGAGATACTTGCAGGAACATCACAGCAAGCAAGAGTCCAAAGGTGACAGGCAAAAACCCAGAACCTCAATCAGTGGCTAATACCAGATGAGAGACACCCTCCTGGGCACACAGAAGATTGGGTGACTTGGAAGGTGCTGAACAGGCTGCACTCTGGCACCACAAGATGCAGAACCAACCTTAAGAAATGGGGCTATAAAGTAGAGTCCAGGGCATGCAACTATGAAGAAGAGCAAAACCACAGACCATTTACTACAATACAACCTGAGCCCTGACACATGCACAATGGAGGACCTTCTCACAGTGACACCAGAGGCACTCCAAGTAGCCAGATTCTGGTCAAAAGACATTTACTATAATGCCAAATTTTTAACTTTGTTTTTTAAAATACACTATAACTGTGCCCAATTTGCTTCTGACATGACAAATGAGTCAATACCAGTACAGAATATATTATGTAGGCAAGAAGCCATCAAGGCCAAAATTGGCCCAGAAGAGACAAGATTCAAAATTATGAAATTTCACTAAAACATTCATTTGTAATGAACACTTAGAAAAGCATCACCAAATAGACTTGTTTAACATCTTGCCAATTCATATGTAGTAGATATGGCGCCCCCTTGTTGTGGGGGAGAGGCTTGCGTACCCTAATGAAGTTGTGAGCTATACCAGCGGTGGCATAATAGCCACCAGTAGGGCCTCCCATGCCAAACAGATCACAACCGAAGGGTCTGACAAAGAGCGTCAAAGGGCAGGATGGGGCTCTCTAGCCTTTTGGCAACCATCCTAGGAGAAGAAAAACTCTGATTTCAAACCCGGGCAAATGGTGCTCATTTAACCCTGTAAGGTCAACCATCTAAAAGAAGGAAACTCTAACCAAACCTACGACCTGAGGACCTTGCTGCCACCGTCCTAAGCTTGCTAAGCCCCGGCAGACAAACCTTTGGTTTAAAGGGTGAGGCCAGTTCTGTGCACGCTGCGCTCAACCAGAAAGGTCCATTGCACAGGCTCGAAGGACAGATCCAACCTCCGAATTATCAACACGCTTGTAGAAAGCATGGGACGAGTCCTTCCTGAATCTTCATTCATGAAAAAAAGCCAAGAAGTCCGATTTATCTTCTGTTCACCCTTTATACACAGCCAACAAAATAACAAAACAAAACAAAAGCAGACTGGCTAGAAGAGGATAATGAAAGAATAAATATAACAGCTGATATTGAACAATGTGGAGATGAACTGTAAAACTTCACAGAAATGTTTAAGCAGAAGGAAAATGAAGGAGAGTGGAGACAAACGGGAAGGAGTGAGATTCTTTGCTTCCTCTGAACAAGGACAACTTGTTTGGATTCCAGATTGTATAATCTTCATATGAAGATTCGAAAATTGTCTTGCTGCTGGCAAATAATCAATCTAGCACCTCATACGTATGAAAATCACATATTCTCTACTGCATCATTTTGTTTACAGCATCAGAAACAGGATTGCGAACACAGGGTAATATTACACTCCTATATGCAATATGACACTGATATAACTACAGAATTGCAGTAAACTAAGTTTTAGTATTGCTGGGAGAGCTATCTGAAGAATTACACTTTTGTGCCCTAATACCACCATTCCACTCCTGCTTTCATTCTATCATAGAATTCCTACTACAAAGCTTCATTACTTCTCATTTGATAGCAGCTCTTACAAAAGTCTGTCATCTTTGTCCTTTCACCTAGCTCACACAAACACTAGCCATCTTTATTTGCTGAAGTAATTTTCAACATCAATTACTTCCCATTTAACAAATGGCTTGCATAACAAAGGAATACTGCACCACTAATAATGGTTGATGTTTTCCATAGCAATCTGTTTAATTGTCTTCTAACAGTTCTCTGGAGAATAAAAAAAATCTTTTCATTGTTTGTGTACAATACAGCTTTCCTGCAAAAGACAAAACCTACAGTGCCTTTACCGCTTTACAAAATAAGAAACTGAAGCAACAGGGAATGGAAGCAAAATTCCTTTTCCATCTTTCCTTTGGATCAAAGGGTAGCAGCACAAGTCATAAGGTAAAATATACAAGAAACTGCAGATTTATTATTTATTTATTTACTATTTTTATATGCTGCCCTTCTCAACCCCAAAGGGGACTCAGATTTAGGATTCAAAAGGCAGGATTAGACAGATTCATGGATACCAAGGGAATCAGTAGTTACTGAAATGGACATCCAAGTGCCACCTCTGTGTTGATGGAGGCAGGCAGGATTTTCCCCGGGTACTGGTTGTGGGGGGTCGGGAGCAGGTGAGGGTTTTGCCCTCCTTTCTGCTAGAGATCCCCGTGTACAACTAGTGGGCCACTGTGTGACACAGAATGCTGGACTAGATGGGCTGAGGCCCGATTCAGCATGGCTCTTCTTATGTTCTTAACCCCTCCTTACCCCAATGAGATTTTCCCTGAAATTTCCAACTGCCTAAAGTACTGTGTTGGCTGTGAGAACATTTTGTTGACTATATGGGATATGCATGTGGTGATTCAGGTAGTAATGGTGGTGGTGGTGGTTATGTCATTATAAAGATATAAATGGAAAGCTATATAACTTTAGCGAAACCAAGATCACAACAACGTCTGTTATAGAACTCCAATATGCTGAAGATAACATAGCCTGTGTGCATTCACAAGAAGACCTAGAACAGTAGTGTCCAGTCTTTGGTCCACCAGATATTTTGGAGTCCAGCTCCCATAGGTCCTGAGCATTGGACCACCTGGCCAGGGTTCTGGTAGTTGGAGTTCCAATCACCTGGAGGACCAAAGTTTGGACACCACTGATGTAGAAGAAGAAAGTCTAATCAGAACCAGATCCCTTGGATCATTATCATTTTTCTAGCACAATTATATCAAATGGGGAAGATAATATATTTTAAAACTACTACTACAAGAGAAGACTATTTTGTACATGTAGTTTCTACCCCGGTGCTCATAAAATGGAGAAAGCGATGAAGTCTGGACTTAGGAATGTGGAATATTGCCTGATATGAAACCAAACAACCCATCAATCTAGCCCAGGCTGAGTAACATTTTTGTGATACTGGAGTTAGGAAAAGCAAGTCCAAGCCAAAAATGACTGGGAATTACTACTACTTCAGGGGAAAAAAGACTTAAACAGTGAAGGGAAACCCTGTGACATATTTAAAATGTGAATCACAGTCAAGAAATCTTCGAAGAGAGACCATTTGCCTTAGGGTAGTCCAGAGGAGACATGGGGCCACAACTAGAAGACCACGTGTAGTCTTCAGGCTGCACTTTGCCCATCCTGGAGTCTTGAGGGTGAACCCGCGATCTTGTGACTGGGCCGCCCGGGGGTAGTGACAGGCCCTGCACGTTGGATGGCTGCACCTGCAGCCAGTTCTACCATCCTCTTGTGACTCTAGTGACAGTCCTGGGTGCTGCAACTGACCGCGCGACGATCCCTACAACCAGGTCTCAGAAAGAGATCTGTGCCCCACCTGCAGACTCCCGGAGCATTCTCCTCTTTAAATAGGTGCTTTGATGTTTAATGTGTTTTAACTGTTTAATCTGTTTTATTACTCACGGTGTTTATCTTCAGTCATCAGACTTATGGTCTTCACAGTCATCTATGGCTCCACCACAAATACTCTACCTCTGGTGACTGCTCATGACTACTCAAACCATTTTAGAGTGTAGATACCAAGCATGTAATCTAGAAAGTTTGGCATGCAATGTTATGTGCCCTCTTCCTGAGCAATCCCCTAATTTCCCTTGACAGTAGCACAGTAATGTTGGTCAAGTCTTGCCTTTATGGACCTATTATTGTTTTGTCTCACCATTCACAATGGCAGGAAAGAAGTAAAAAAATAACATTTAATGTGAATCTACTCATAGTTGTAATTTGTTGTGCAGCTACAGTATTTTTCAGTCATAATTCCTTAGAATAACCATAGGTATAAACACTTGTTTCCTGGATATTCTTTCTCTAACTGGAAACATAACATCAGTCTGGATACCATGAAGAAGCCAACAAATCAATAATAGAACAACTGCTTAAGCAAATTCAAATATTCCTAACAACTTTCACACACTTTCCATGTCTCAAATTAGTTTTCAGACCCACTTTTATTGCCATTCACATTATTTTATGTGTATAACCAGACACATCAAGGGTTTCTCTGCACATTCTCTTTGTAAGGTTAGATTCTTAAAAAAGTCATTATTTTGAGTAAGTGAGAAAAATTAGCATTAAAATAGATAACAGAAAACCAGGGAGACCAGTAAACTAGAAAAGATGAGACATGAAATGTAGAAAATAAACAGGAGAACTGAATGAAGAAAGCCATGCATTTAATTTTTGATTAAAAATTTCTATAAAAAGTCCATCTACAATAAAGCAACTTGCTTCTTGAACAAATTTAGGTGGTTTAGAAAAATAATAATCTTTGAAGTAATTTTGGAATTCACAGGAGGGAAAGCTGAAATGTAAGTCCTAAATATAAACTTCAGGGTTTACTACCCAGTACGGAGTATGCTACATCCTTTGGTCCTATGGTTGTATACAAACTATTGATATAATTATGTTATTATGCCTCTACGCAGTGGCTGCTTCAAGAACAAATAATTAAGGGTGAACCTGATTGGTGACACAGTTCTTGCAACCCTAAATGCAACCAATTTATATAGGGCAGTGAATCTTAAACTCTGGGCTGTGGACCACCAGTGGGCCACGAGGCCGAAAATCTGGTCTGAGAGTCTCCTTCCTCTTTATTTATTTTATTTATTTCCATTTCTTTCATGCCACTCCTTCCCTGTCGCTGACCATGGTGTATGTTCTTTATCCGAAACTAGAGCTGATGTGGTCTATCCAATGCAATTTTCTTAATCAGCACCCCAAACCAAATCTAAAGTTGACCAAAAACTGATTTGTAACCCATTTGGTCCGCAAGTCTGTGAAGACTTGGCTATATAGGCAGGCATTTGGTCCCAACTGATGCCTCCTATGTTGCCAGCTGCCAACATACCGTCCTGCCAGGTATTGCCTCTGCGTATTATTGCTTGCCGGGATCATTTGTGGGGAGGGGGGCTTTGGGTATACCTTTATCTGTTTATTGATGTTTTATTGATTTTATGCTGTAAACCGCTCTGGGCTCCAGAGAGAGCGGTCTACCAAATCGAATTTATAAATAAATAAATAATGTTGGAGATAGGTCCCTGGTCAAATTGGTTCCTGGTCAAAATGGTCCCTGGTCAAAGTGGTCCCTAGTCAAGGGGGTCCCTGGTCAAAGTGGTCCCTGGTCAAGTAGTTCCTGGTCAAAAATAGGTTGGGAACCACTGGTATAGGGCATACCAATGAACAATGCAAACACTGGGTTGTATAATCAGGATCTTGGGTAGCATCATCTGAAAGGCTTTACACTGCATCTATAATCTCAATCTTTGTTTTGATTGGTAGTTTGATTCAACCGATCCTAATGTTATAACTTTCTCCTAACTTGTTATCCCCCACAAAGAGTTATGAGGGGAGTCCCTCTTTGTTTTGTTCTGAGAGACCTTCACATTGGGTTTACTTGTTCAATCAGGCTGAGTTTCTGGGACCGTGGCCTGTTCCATGCAGACATTTCCAAGGGGTTTCCACTGTGACAGAAGACTCAATGCACTGTGACACCACTTTAATTGCCATGATTCAATGCTACAGGATCATGGGAGTGATAGTTTGGTGAGACACCGGCACTCTGGTGCCACACCTTCTAAACCTAAAACTTCCATGATTTCGGAGAATTCAGCCATTACAGTTAAAGTGGTGTTAAACTGCATTAATTCTACCATGTTGATGTCTTTCTGGCTCAAATACTCCATATAGTTGTCTTGTCTCGTATCTTATCATCTCTACCAGATGAAATTCTGGTGCACTGCTCATAGAGTGAACATAAAGTGGGAAGTGTAGAAATAGTTTCCCAAGGTAATCATTCTAGAGATCCTGATTCAGGACAGAAATATCCATGAAGCTCTTAAGCAGGCTTGGGCAAACTTGGGTCCTAAAGGTGTTTTGGACTTCAACTCTCACAATTCCTAACAGCTGGTAAGCTGTTATGAATTGTGGGAGTTGAAGTCCAAAACACCTGGAGGGCCCAAGTTTGCCCATGCCTGCTCTATAATAATAATAATAATAATACTTTATTTCTAACCCTCATCCATCTCCTCGGAGGGGACTCGGAGCGGCTTACATGGGGCCGTGCCCGAACAACACATCATAAAATATCAACAACATAGAAGAACAATAAACATAATAAAAGCAATAAACACAATAAAATACATCTGTGAAAACACAACAATACAGGTGAATCTAAAAACAAAACTATAGCTACTAAATCAAAGGCTCTTGTTTGTTTTTAACTTTCATAAAATCAGATTTTAATTTCAAGTCCTTTGGGTCCCATTCCGGAAGAAAGGCAAGCTATACATTAAATAAATACATACTATTTTGTGGTATTGTCACATCACAAAATATCTGCCATATGGTGACGAGCACATCCCTTTGAGTAAACAAAACAGGCATTTGCTTCGGTTCATAAAAGGTTTCATATTTTGATAGATCCTAGCCAGGCAAAACTGTTATCACTTATCGGCTATTAATAAATGTTTTAGACTATTTATTAACCATTCCTTCTTCCTTTTTTTGTAGTACACTTTGCTATTTGAACCTCATACTGGAGAAATCTAACCGTGGATTTAAAACATTCTGTGGTGACAGCATCCTTCTTAGCCATTATACATTTTCCTTCCATTCGAGCCTTTGTGCTTGTCAGTCCTTTTATGCAGCCTTGTGGCTTAGCACACCTGAACAGCTCACGATAATAGTAGTTCTTCAGTGTGATGCAGGAGAAAAGTCATAAGAGGCTTTTACTGAGGGTGGAGGATTGGGGAGGGAAGGAAGAGGAAAGTAAAGGTTTTCACAGCCATTCCCAAAATGAGTGGTCCAAAAAAAAATCAATTTGTAATTATCTGCCAACACAAATCTAAAGGCTTTTCTTTGATAAGGGTGGTAATACACAGGGCTGTAATGTGAATTATTTCAAAGAATAAAAGACTGATTGTCTTCATGACCTATATAGCTTTTAGTGAGCTTTCAATCAAAATTACATTTCATACAGCTCATGAATGGCTTTCCTTTCCTCTTTAAAAAAATGGGAGGGGGTATGCCATTTGGTAAGCTTTCAGGCTTAAACAAGACTCGGGTTTCTTCCTATTTTGAAACACTCTGTCCTCCTGAAAATGAAGGTTTGGGCTTTTCTGAAAAGAGAGAGCTTTGCCTAAACAAAAGACTGCCCTTTGAGATAAGATCAAAAAGAGGAGTACAAGTTGTCTGGCTCTTCCTTCTTCTACAAAAGTTCAATAGTATAAGAAAATCATTTTTAAGGGGACATGTTGCCACTTTTGAAATGTTATTTAAGAGAATTATTGACAACATAAATCACTATTCAAATAAAATATGGCTAAGGTGGGTTGCTGTGAGCTTTCTGGGTTGTATGGCCATGTTCCAGAAGCATTCTCTCCTGATGTTTCGACTGCATCTATGGCAGGCATCCTCAGAAGTTGTGACATCTGTTGGAAACTAGGAAAATGGGGTTTATATATCTGTGGAAGGTCAAGGGTGGGAGAGAGAACTCTTGTCTGCTGGAGACAAGTGTGAATATTGCAATAGGCCACCTTGATTAGCATTGGATGGCCTTGTAGCATCAAAGTGTGGCTGTTTGCTGCCTAGGAAAATCCTTTGTTAGGATTTGTTAGCTGGCCCTGGTTGTTTTCTGTCTGGAATTCTCCCGGGGTTTTTTTGGTTTTGTTTTTTAGTGTTGCTCTTTGTTTACTGTCCTGGTTTTAGAGTTTTTTAATAGCCAGAGTTTTTTAAAAAAATTCTCATCTTACACCGCCGAGTAAGATGCTCGGTGGTGCAAGACGGCTATAGGTTCAGTGAAAGTCTCGTCAGTACAGGAGTGGTTCTCTATAGACAAGGCATTGGATAACATAACCATGAAGCCTTGCTAAAAGCCCCCTTCATATTTCAGAATTATTTGTACTAAGAAACCTCATGACAATTCCCATAACTTTCTCGAGTACACTTTAATTTTATACCCAAAGTCCCAATAAAGGAATTATGCAAGAAAAGGAAACAGTTTAATAAATGTTGACTAGTAAAGGTAAACGTTTCCTCTGGTATTTAGTTGTGTCTGACTCTGGGCGGTGCTCATCTCTATTTCTAGGCTGAAGAACTGGAGTTGTCCATAGACACCTCCAAGGTCATGTCACCAGCATGACTGCATGAAGTGCCATTACTTTCTCACAGAAGTGGTACCTATTAATCTACTCACATCTGCATTTTTTCAAACTGCTAGGTTGACAGAAGCTGGAGCTAACAGCAGGAGCTCACCCCTGCTCCCCAGATTCGAACCGCCAACTTTTTGGTCAGCAAGTTCAGCAGCTCAGCGATTTAACCCGCTGTGCCACTGGAGGTTCCCAAATGTTGTCTACTTTTGGCCATAAAATGGTTATTTGGATTTCAGTAATATAGTTGTTCAGAGTTTGTATGAGATCCTACATAAGATGAAGTGCTAATGTATTCCTACTGAATCAAAGTCAATGTTTGTTCCAGTAAACTCAGAAAGTGTTTCCATGAAAAACCCTTCAAGTTTTAAGCGAATCAGACTGCTTGCGCAGGAACCCACATATGCCACTGTATCAGCAAAAAAAAAGAAGACTAGATAGCAGCAAGTAGACGATAACTCAATTTTCCCCATTTTTTTGTTTTGAAAAATAAACATACATTTCTGTTTCTCCTTTTCACTGAACCCTTTCCTCCTAAATAAAGACCTGACAAAAATGGTCTTGCAACTATTCTAAGAGATATCCTAGCTCAGGCTCTGGCAAGATCCCTAGTGGAGGGAATGTCTTAACTGAGTTGTTGCTTTGGTTTTTAAAGGGCTTTATTTCATCCCCAATGCTGGTCAACCTAAATGCAATTATTCTGCTGATGACAAGTCACTGGACGAAGAGAAGATATTAACAATACAGTTTCTGATATATCAATTGCTTAGATTATTAAGCAAAATTGTAATTTCTATAGAAATGATACACGTTTAAATAACTGATTATTATTAAAGAGACCACCATCTCCATTATGTATCCCCCAAGGCCTTGAGATGACCAGGAGAGTCCCTCCTCGTCAAACTATGCACTTCCTGAATTCTGTTCACAGTTGTTCAGGGCTATAATCCATAATTCGCAGCTATAATCCATAAAAACCACAGAAAACACTGACTGACTGTAAGCAATTTTTTGCAACAATGCCAAGGGCAGTACTGATCCAACTAGCTTTTGCTCAACATTTGTCAACTTTTATGCTGAGGTACATGTTTTGCCATTTTAAAAATCTATATAAATAAAAATGTAATGTTCGTTTGTGGGATTAACATAATTCAAAAACCACTGGACCAAGTGACACCAAATTTGGACACAATACACCTACTAACTCAAGGAGTGACCATCACTCAAAAATTGATTTTGTCATTTGGGAGTTGTAGTTGCTGAGATTTATAGTTCACCTACAAACAAAGAGTATTCTGAATCCCACCAATGATGGAATTGAACCAAACTTGGCACATAGGACTCCCACAACCAACAGAAAATTCTGGAAGGGTTTGGTGGGCATTGACCTTGAATTTGGGAGTTGTAGTTCACCAACACCCAGAGAGCACTGTGGACTCAAACAATGATGGATTTGGACCAAACTTGGCACAAATACTCCATATACCAAAATGTGAATACAGATGGAGTGTGGGGAGAAAAGCCCTTGACATTTGAGAGTTATAGTTACTGGGATATATAATGCGCCTACAATCAAAGAGCATTCTGAAACCAACCAACTAAAGAATTAGGCCAAACCTCCCACACAGATCACCCACGACCAACAGAAAATACTGTGTTTTCTGGTGGTCTTTGGCAATCCTTTGACACACACCCCCCATGACCCCCAGGGTCCCAACCCCCAGGTTGAGAATTGCTGCCTTAAGGCCATCCAGTCCAACTCCCTTCACCAGGTCAAGGAAGCCCTCCTGACAAAGAGCCATCCAGCCATGGATATAGATAGATAGATATGATTCAAACACAAACGCGCACGTGCGCACACACAGATATAACAGATATAATATCATAGATTTGAAAGAGACCCCTAAAGAAGAACAATTATATGTTGCATGTTCCAGAGTAGGCAAACCTAACAATCTCTACATCAACAGTAATAAAGAAACAACAAAGTACTATTTACTCACAAGCATAAAGAAAATACACATATTAGAAACCAATACTTTCTCATTATTTTGTTTTCCAGATCACCAGACTAGGCCACAGCAACGCATGGCAGAGGATGGCTAGTAATATATATATATATTTCTGCTCTTCTTTACAACTAGCCCAGAAAAAGCTAAATGCCTACCATAGTATAATTACTATTAAAATCCTAATAACAAGCTCACAGAGACACAAATAAAAAAACAACAATGCAACATCAGCAAAGATCAGCAATGTAGTTGTAGCCTAGTCAGGTGGAGTTGCAATGCATCTCACATTCATTGTACCATCAGATTAGGGGAATATATTTTTCTAAAATGAGGACAGATTTTTAAAAAGTAATGTTTCCAGAGTTTGTTTTGAATGATCAATGAGCACTGAACTTTAGTGGAGCCTTGTTCTATTCATACCTTATTCATAAAGGATATGGTGAAGTCAAGCAAGGGTAAAACTCAGAAGCTCCATTAGTGCTAGCCTTATACTACGATTTTAAATATATGTGTGTATAAATTCTATATGTATAAATTATGCACATCGTGCAGGCACTTGTAAGAGGGCCTTACAAATAGTGTCCCCTCAAGGCAAATTACATGAACTCTCATTAAGTTGTATCCAATGATGGATGCAGCAAACAGTTTCAGGCCTTGGGAGCATAATCTATGACTAGTAAAACTATTAGTGAGGAGGAAAGCTCATTTACAGCTTTCAGAAACCAGCAGCTATCAGTCTCTGCCATGTAAATGAGCTGGAAGAAGTAGTATTCTGGGATGCAAAACATCCTGCAAAGTGTAAATGGGAGTGTATTGCTAATCATTCCTCTCCCTGGTGTGTACTTTAGCTTTGCTGTGAATGGTGTGTGTAACTGAACTGGTTTCCTAGTAATAACACTTCATTCCCTTTGAGATATAGGTAAGTGAGAGAGGGGACATTGATCAATGCCAAAATGGGACATTTACATTTAAAAGAAAAACATAATATTCTTCACTACTAAATGTTCCAGAAATTGTAACTGGGAATTCAAATTCAATTCTCCACATCTTTAGTAAATGGTTTTGTGGACATCACTTAATTACACATCATTCTCCCACCATTTAACATAGGAAGGTTCAGACCAGACATGTAGCCTGACCCCCCGAATTCTCAGGGTGGTCCGCGAAAAGGCCTTACTGGTACATTATTTAAACTGTTATGCTTATTCATATCATGATCTGATCACCATGCTCATTATATCCCACATTAATGGGGTTATTGGGATAACAATACAAAAGGTTTGCTAGGGTAGACCCTCTTCCACCCAGTCTCAGCCCCCCGGACAAACTCAGCCCCTCCCCCAAGGGAGACTTGCAAATTACAAGCTCACGGGGAGGACAAGTGAGGGACATCGACTGGATTCCCTTGGTGCATTGTGGGAGTAAAACTACATTGGCATGGGCAATGGCAGCAGGAGGGAATTGGTTGCGGGTGCAGAAGTTGTGAAAGAAATCTCTCTCGGCATTACTTCGCATATGAAGATTCTTATGAAGGACTCATCCCACGCTTTTTACAAGCGCATTGATGACGAAAAACGCCAATCTGAGATAGGCAAGTTCGGTTGCAGAAAGCACAGCAGAAAGTCTCCTTGGGTGATGTTGTTTTCAAGTTGCGGTTCTTTCCGCGTTGTCATTTCTCTTCAAGACCCATTGGCGTGTCTTCTCGAAAGAGGCCGCAGCATTGTGGGTAGTGCGTCCCCATGCCTCCCGATGGACCATTGTTGGTGATCAATCTGGCTGAGCCTGAGATGTTGTTTCAGGGAGTCCTTATATCTCTTTTTGGGGGCGCCTCTCTTGCGCTGACCCGTGGCGAGTTCACCATAGAGTAGTATCTTTGGGAGGCCGTGGTCCTCCATCCTACAGACGTGCCCTGCCCAACGCAGCTGTGTTTTCAATAGCATGGCCTCAATGCTGGTGATCCCTGCTTGCTCAAGGGCAGCAACATTGGTCACATAGTTGGTCCAGTGTATATTTAGGATTGTGCGAAGACAGCGCTGATGAAAGCATTCGAGGAGTCGTAGGTGTTGGCGATAGGTGACCCAAATAGGAGAATAGACAGTACGATAGCTCTGTACTGAAGTAAGGCAGTAAGAAAATGCATTGCTCAGAGCTGGAAGAGTTTGGTCTGTCTTTCCTCATCACAAACAAGCAACCCTTGAAAAAGGGTGTTACCGAAAAATTGACATACACACCATTCCTGTAATAACAATACATTTATAACATACTTCTACAGAAAGGGACTGCCTTCATTATTCAATATAAATGAACAAAGAAGAGATTAAATACATAATCAAGGGCGAGTGGGAGACAAAAAAGGAAAGGATGACAGCTGTAATAAGAAAAATAATGTATGCATGTTTATTGTGATTTATGCAGAGAAAGAAATGCAAGTTTAGAGAGATTGCGCACCATTTAGGATACAAAGAGACGAAATATTCAGATACGAAATCACTATGAACTTGTCAATCTTCTGAGGAAGAAAATATTGTTCTTCTTAAACAAATGTGCATTTAAATAAAATTATAATCATTTTTATAGTATCTAAGTCAACTCTTTTTTTTCTTTATAAGAACTTGTCCACATATTAATTAAAGAGATGGCCACTGAATTATTTTGTTGTGAGGTATGTCATCATCATTCAAATTGCAAACTATGTTTCCGTGTTACTAACCATCATTCTGCTTGAAAAGTTCAGCTCTTGAAGAAAGATGTGAGACAGTTCCATCCAATTAAATTGGCAGTGACCTGACAAAAACATCATCTTTTACAACCTTAGCCTGAAGCGCAGTATAGTGATTTTTTTTCTTGTTGCACTATAACCTACACAAAAGCATTTCAACTATTGGGATGAAATGCTGTCAGTGTAGTGGCATTTGGAAATATTTTTATATTATCGCTTTTCTCATACTCAACACCATCAAATATAGTTTATTTTAAATAGTTTATGAAGTTGCATGAGAGTTTATTCTTTCAATTATCAAATATTCGGAAAGAAAGCCATATATTTTTACTTTTAATCTTATCAAGCACTTTGGTTACTTTCTAATCATTGTAGAAAAGCACAAGTTCTAGGTAAAGAAATAACGTGTTTGTTGGGTTGCTGTGAGTTTTCCAGGCTGTATGGCCATGTTACAGAAGCATTCTCTCACCCATCTCACACATTAGCCGACATCTGTGGCAAGGTGGCGCAGTGGGCTAAACCACTGGACTGGTAAGCTTATTGACCGAAAGGTCACAGGTTTGAATCCAGGGAGTGGCGTGAGCTTCCACTGTCAGTCCCAGCTTCTGCCAACTTAGCAGTTTGAAAACATGTAAATGTGAGTAGATCAATAGGTACCGCTCCAGTGGAAAGGTAATGGCGCTCCATGCAGTCATGCAGGTCACATGACCTTGGAGGTGTCTACGGGCTCTTCGGCTGAGAAATTGAGATGAGCACCAACCCCCCAGAGTTGTTGAAAATTTTTACCTTTACTATGGAAACTAGGCAAGTGGTGTTTATATATCTGTGGAATGTTCAGGGTGGGAGAAATAACTCTTGTCTATTTGAGGCAATTGTGAATGTTGCAATTGGCCAGCTTGATTAGCATTGAATGGCCTTGCAGCTTCAAAGCTTAGCTGCTTCCTACCTGGGGTTTGAAGCTGCCCTTGTTTAAAACCTGTGATTTAGTGCTGCCTGTAAGCATCCTGAGTTGGCAGAAACCGGTGCTAACAGTGGGAGCTCACCCCATTCCCCAAATTCAAACTGCTGCTCTTTTGGTCAGCAAGTTCAGCAGCTCAGCGATTTAACCCGTTTGGCCATCAGGGGGCTACCAGTAGAGAACTCCCAAAATACTTCTGGTGGTTGGACTGATAGAATACTGGAATTCCTAAAAATTCCCCAGGAGAACCACTACAAGGAATTATCCATAAAAATAAGAGAAGTGATGCAATAGTGTATTTTCTGGCGTATAAGATGATTGAGTATGTAAGACGACCCCCAACTTTTCCAGTTAAAATATAGAGTTTGGGATATACTTACCATATAAGACGACCCCTCTTCCAAAGCACACCAAATAAAAAATTTTAAAAATCAGATTTGATTTCAATATGGTAATTTTTCTATTACCGTACCTCCTTCTCTGCCTCTCAGATCTCACACATGCATGCCTGCACTGCTTCACTCTGGAGTAAGATTTGAGAGGCAGAGAAGGAAGCACAATAACAGGATACAAGGGCGGGCCAGACAGGTGAAAGAGGCGTGTTTTTCTGGGCACAGTGCTGCTCCATCTTTTTTTCCATACCCCGGGCGTCCCAGATGCCTGTAGCTTGCTCTACCCTGCACTTACACCTTCCTGGTGAGGCACCCCCTTATTTCGTCATCGGGTCCGTGTTAAACTCACTTCTTTCCACGAATCATGGTGAGTGGATTTTCTTCTACTGTACTTGTAGAGCGCCGCCCTTGCTGCTTTCATACAGTCTCCGCATATGGCAGGGATGCGGCCACAGCCATTTTTAGCTCCCCCCACCATATGCGGCAACTGCAGATTCTCCAGTGGCTCAGAAATTTCAGCACCCGCCCTATAAGACGACACCTTGCATATAAGTTGACCGCCGACTTTTGAGAAGATTTTCCTGGGTTAAAAAGTAATCTTATACACCAGAAAATACAGTAATTCTCATTTAATCCTCTTAATGGTGAATGGCCAGCAAAATCAGGGGGTTCAGAAAAAGTTTAAAGAGTAATACACAGACAAATGTTGATTCCCAGGGAGAACAACATAGAAAAAGATACGGGAAGGGGCATGGTGCTTTTTCTGAGTTGGGAATGGGGGAGACGGGTTCCATATCAACATCCTATACAATTGCAATATTGTGTCATTATGGCCTCCCCTTTTAACAAAAGAGTCTTAAATCATGGAGCAGGACATGGAATAAACAGCACTGAAAATGGTACTACCATATTTTAAGTGCAAGAAAGTAACAACTAAAGTACAAATGCAGTGATGGTGTGAAAGAGTGCGCGGCCATTGTTCTATCTTTTAGGGGAAGACAAACGACCTGAAACAACTAGTGGGATGAACACCAAAGCCAATAAGGCTATAGCTCTTATGAACTTTGATAAAGTCTGAAATCTGCAGGAAAATCTATTTTTAGGACCCCCAGACTACATTATTGTGCCTACAATTTTGTTCCTGAAGTAAGGTAAGTGCAATTCGTGACACATTTCCATTTAAAGAACTCATTTGAAGCAAATCAGCTAGACACTCAAGGATTAGAAACTGGCAGGGCAATTATTGACAGGTGCAAAAAAGCACTTACAACAACTGGGCCCAATATCAATATAATTATTATTAAGTTTAGAAACACCACTTCCCATTGCTACAGTGATCATTTTGTTCAAGCTGTTTAATACGTGCATTGATCAAAGCCATATGTAAGTACAAATCCCATCAAATTGCACTCAGAACAAGTATGCCAAGGTATGGGGTTTTTTTTACAAGCACAGTAGGAGCATGTACGAGACGAGAAATACAAATATTGCAGAAGACAAAGAGAATTATAGATATATGGCTGAACTGCCAGAAAAATAGGTGTATTCACACATATGATGATGTGCTCTGGTGGTATCTTGTGGAATGCCATAATGAAATATTATTTTTGAGACGATGCGATCTGTACAGCTGTTCTGTGCAAGCAGTATGATGCGGGCTATAATATGAATCCAATTTATGTTTTTTGTTATTTAAGTAATATCCAAGCAGATAAATAAGTAGGAACCAGGCTGCAGTTGGCAAGGAAGAGAGTTTAAGGTTGTTCTCAAAATCCAACATATAAAAATGAAGCTGCTTTTGTTGGCACCTTTCATATTAATGGTGAATAGCAGTGGGAGGAACTATTTTTCTTAGGACCATAAAACAGCATCTCATCTTTTATCATGGTCCTAGTACTGGAGCCCCCGGTGGTGCAGCGGGTTAAACCACTGAACTACTGAACTTGCTGACCAAAAGGTCGGCGGTTTGAATCCAGGGAGCAGGTGATCTCCCACAATTAGCCCCAGTTCTGCCAACCTAGACGTTCTTAAACATGCAAATGTGAATAGATCAATAAGTACCGCTCTGGTGGGAAGGTAACGGTGCTCCATGTAGTCATGCTGGCCACATGAACTTGGAGGAGTCTATGGACAATGCTAGCTCTTCGGCTTAGAAATAGAGATGAGCACCAACCCCCAGAATTGGACACGACTAGACTTAATGTCAGGGAAAAACCTTTACCTTTACTAATACCGTTGTAGGTATGGAAATGTGAAATCTGCTCTTTAATAAACAAAAAATTGGTGCCATCTGTAAGCGGCCCTGAGATCCTTCGGGGAGATGGTGGTGGGATATAAGAATAAAGGTATTATTATTATGTGGTTAAATGAATACACGCAATGCATCATCTAGCTTAGCCCAATTAATGGCTCTTTGGATTCCACTAAATATATTTATCTATAAAATAGCTGAAATACCAAAGACCCTGTTAACAAATCATAATGCAAAGGAGAACTTCAGAATGTTTAACATGTGTTTCATTCTTAAAATTGCTCAATATATTTCAGCCAGAAAATATTTGCACAACCTTTTCAATCACTATAATCAAAGAACAAGAGAGCAAAATCTAGATGTCATTGAGGCTAGATGATTATCATCCTGGAAAGAAGTGACAAGTAGAGTGCCATAAGCAGGGTTCAATCCTGGGCCCGGTTCTGTTCAACATCTTTATTAATTAATGACTAAGAATGAAGGGTTAGAAGTCATGATCATCAGGTTTGCAGGTGATACCAAATTGGAAGGGATAGCTAATACCTCAGAAGACAGGAGCTGAATTAAAAATCATCTTAATAGATTAGAGAGATGATTGGCCAACACTAACAAAATGAAGTTCAACAGTGACAACTGCAAGATACCCCACTAAGGCAGAAAAAATGAAATGCAAAGATACAGAATGAGGGACGCCTGGCTCGACAGCAGTACATATGATAAATATCTTGAAGTCCTCGTGGACAACAAGATAAACATGGGCCAACAATGTGATGCCACAGCCAATGGGATTTTGGCCTGTTTCAATAGGAGTATAGTGTCTACATTCAGGGAAGTCATGCCACCCCTCTATTCTGACTTGGTCAGACAACACCTGGAATCACACTGTGTCCAATTGAAGGGAGATATTGACAAGCTTGAATGTGTCCAGGGGTTTGGAGAACAGCGTTTGGAGAACACGTCCCAAGTCCTTAAAGAACTGGGCATGTTTAGCCTGCAGAAGAGAAGACTGAGAGGAGACATCTTCGCAAATGTGGTTGGTGGGGACGAGAGAGAGGGCCTTCTCGGTGGTGGCTCCCCATCTGTGGAACGCGCTTCCTAGCGACATACGTTCAACTCCATCCCTCCTGGCATTCAGGAAAAAAGTGAAATCCTGGCTGTGGGACCAGGCGTTTGCACACTAGCACAAGGCAGCACTTTGGACTGGATTTTAATGGCAAGTTGGTGGATATGGCTCAATGCTCTTTTTATGGACGGAACACTGTTTTTAATTAAAATGAATGTGTATGATGTGTTAATGTTAATTGTATTTTAATGTATTTTAATGCTGAATGTTTTTGGAGGTTTTATATTGTATTTTACTGTGTTTGTTAGGCCGCTCTGAGTCCCCCCTCAGGGGTTGAGAAGAGCGGGGTAAAAATGCTAGAAATAAACAAACAAACAAATAAATAATGATGGCCATGTATCAATATGTGAGGGGAAGTCATAGGGAGGAGGGAGCAAGCTTGTTTTCTGCTGCCCTGGAGACTAGGATGCGGAACAAACTACAGGAAAGGAGATTCCACCTGAACATTAGGAAGAACTTCCTGACTGTGAGAGCTGTTCAGCAGTGGAACTCTCTGCCCAGAGTGTGGTGGGGGCTCCTTCTTTGGAGGCTTTTAAGCAGAGGCTGGATGGCCATCTGTTGGGGGTGCTTTGAATGCAATTTTCCTGCTTCTTGGCAGGGGGTTGGACTGGACGGCCCATGAGGTCTCTTCCAACTCTATGATTCTATGATTCCAAATCATATTTGAAGAAGCAATGTTCTACTTCTTTCTATACACAGAAGGTCCACTAAAGAAAATCCATCTGACATAACCTTTCAGTGGACAGCTTTAAACCAGCTATTTCTCTACAAGCCTTGCCAAATCAAAGTGCAATAATTGGAAGTCCAAGCCCTGTTTTAAAAATTGATCCATCTGGAAAAGATGAAAGTCTAAGCCAAAAAAAATCCCCACACAGTACAAGCCAAGTTTCAGCACATGAAGAGTCACTGGTGGTACTGTTTCCATATGCTTTCCTTCCTCATGGGATTTTCTCAAAAGGGAAGTCCATCTGGCACAATCCGTTATGTCTCCTAGATGATCTGTCAACTATTTTTGTTCAGAAAGGTTTCAGTTTGCCAAGGCATGGTGATCTTGCTGATCTTATGAATTCTTGCTATGTTCACATATTCTGTAGTAAGGTATTTAAATCACATTCTATTTCTATAACGTACAAGGAAGACTACATCACCATACTATAATGCAATCAGAATATAGTATGCAAAATGTTAACAATAATAAATACTGGAGATCATAACTAATGTGTTGATATTAAATATGCATAAAATAATAAATAGGATTCTCACTCTTCTGGCATACTAGCTAAGTTGCATGGCATTCAACAAAATCTGAATTGTGCTTTTATAATGGAAGTGGTGTGGAAAGAAAATAAAAACTACAAAGTAATATGAGAATCCAATGCAAACCTATTGCATTGGGAGAGGTGTGATAGCCACCCTATTTGACATATTTTATTGGACACAGTGAGAGTTACTTAGGAGTAAACATGCACAGGATCACACGTTGTGTGTGTGCAAAGGCCCCCCAGAAACCCTTAAACAAAGAAGAAATAAAGCGAATGAAAAGAATTACCCAACAAAAAAGCAGTGGGTTCAACTTTTGAAAGGAGCCAGGGAATGAGCACGGCTGATTTTGAGGCTTTAGACACACCCTCCCTCCACAACTCAAAATATATCTGATACTTCACTGGAGATCTGAAAAGCATATTCCACATAGTCTTAAAAGAATATCCACAGCTCGGGTTGTTAGAACTATGCCACATAATACGCATCGCAAGCTTGTGACAGCCTCCCTTTTGGAAAGGAGTCCCAGGATAATAGCAGTCTTCTCTTGTTTGCTGAAGCATATATGAAGGCTGTGGATGCATACCCCAAAACACAGCATCACAGAAGAAGAGCTCCAGACAATTAATAAGGCTGCAATGTAACATGATCATGTACTATGGCCTAAGGAATTTTTCTAGAAGTCGTTTTTTTTTAACGCTTGTACTTGTAAGCCACTCTGAGTCCCCTTCGGGGCGAGAAGGGTGGCATATACAGTAAATGTCGTAAATAAATAAATAAACACAGAAAAATCATTTCGGAATCATTTTCACATAACACCAGCAATACACACCATTTTCCTCTTATCTTATGCCTACCGAACAGCTCACCAAACAGTAAAACATACAATCACATTTAAAGGACATCTAGTAGAGACCTGTGAATTAAGTAAATAAAAAAATTACTTCACTCCTTTTGCAGTGTATTTATTTATTTATTTATTGGTTACTTACACATTTTGTGTGCATCATAGGCCAGTAGTAAAAGTAAACAGTAAGTCAGAGAATAATTATTCTGAATACTTGTGACTAATATTGAAGCAAAGTATTACTTTTTTTAAATGCCACTATAATAGTAACCATTTAAGCTATCAAGTCTAGAAATGGTACAATCTTTCAAAAGTTAAGTTACAAGTTCTGGACTTGTTGTTGTTTATTCGTTCAGTCGCTTCCAACTCTTTGTGACCTCATGGACCAGCCCACGCCAGAGCTCCCTGTCACCTTCCCCAGCTCCTTCAGAGTCAAGCCAGTCACTTCAAGGATACCATCCATCCATCTTGCCCTTGGTCAGCCACTCTTCCTTTTTCCTTCCATTTTCCCCAGCATCATTGTCTTCTCTAAGCTTTCCTGTCTTCTTGTGATGTGGCCAAAGTACTTCATCTTTGCCTCTAACATCCTTCCCTCCAATGAGCAGTCAGAGTTCATTTCCTGAAGTATGGACTTGCTGGATCTTCTCACAGTCGAAGGCACTCTCAGAATTTTCCTCCAACACCACAGTTCAAAAGCACCTATTTCCTTCGCTCAGCCTTCCTTATAATCCAGCTCAAAAATCCATAGGTTACTATGGGGAATAATACTATTGCTTTAACTATGCAGATATTAGTTGCCATTGTGGTGTCTCTACTATTCACTATTTTATCAAGATTGGTCATTGCTCTCCTCCCAAGAAGTAAACGTCTTCTGATTTCCTGACCGCAATCTGCAGTAATCTTTGCACCTAAAAATGCAAAGTCTGTCACTGCCTCCACGTTTTCTCCCTCTATTTGCCAGTTATCTATCAGTCTGGTTGTCATAATCTTGGTTTTTTATGTTTAACTGCAACCCAGCTTTTGCACTTTCTTCTTTCACCTTGATTAGAAGGCTCCTCAGCTCTTCTTCACTTTCAGCCAACAAAGTGGTATCATCTGCATATCTAAGGTTGTTAATGTTTCTTCCAGAAATTTTAACTCCAGCCTTGGATTCGTCAAGCCCCTGGACAAATGAACTCATCTCAAAAAGGCATGTGGCAAAAGCGAAAAACTGGACACTGCCAGTCATATAATTTTTCTCCCTAGGAATCTCAGCTTTTGCATTGAAGTAGGAGGCATTATTTTCCAATAACCTCATTGCATGTGCCGATTTAAGCTCAGGTCACACACAGAGCCAGCCGGCGCCCATCACATGATGCCATACCAGCTCCATGGGTGAAGGAGGACAGGGCAACATGGGAGAGCTCCTGTGTTGCCATACAGTCTATGTGGGAAGCCACATACAAACACTTTCCCCATGTGATCACCCTCCCTTGGATCCGGGCGATGTGGGGCATGGGACATTGGATTTACCATGCCTCGAAGCAAAGTGGAGTGCCACTAGAAATATGATGAGTTGGTAAAAGAGGCTAAAATACCATTGAAAGACTTTGGATGAATCCTTACAATCATTTCCATGGAAATGAATAAAATCTTCAGCAATAAATATCCCAAATGCATTAATAGCAGAAATAGAAAAAATGGACATTTTCTGGCACCTGCATGTTTTATTCAATACAGAGAACTGTCCTCTTCTGTATGCAAGACTAAGGTTCAATTTCATGTCTCAAAAGGTAGAGGAAGGAGCATGGAGCTTTGTTATCCTGGACTTACCACTTCATCACATGGGTTTCAGGAAGCCTTTTAAGACACTCCAAGGATACTTCCTTGATGGAGCCCATCAAATGACGTGAGGCTACTTTCTGTGTGGCTCCGTAGAGGAAACATCCTGGAAGCATGCTAGGATGCTGTCCAGAGAACACAGGAAACTGCCCATGTTCACGTTGAAAAGAACGGGGGGAAGCTACGTGATGACATTTTCCCCTTTAGGATAAGGTAAAGGGTGATGTGGGCGATGCTGGGCAATGGTTTTGCCCTGCTGCCCACCAGATTCACCCCACTGCATGGCGAATTCCCCTGCTATCATCCGCCATATGGACCTCAATGTGCGGAGGTCCTTACTATGATTAACAGGTAAGAACAGGTAAGTGCCAAGGACAGAAATGCTGGGGGAGAGTGACTGCATTATTTTGGGTTTCATAGTAATCAAGGAGTTTGAAAATTGAGCAAGGCATGTTCCACAGACTTTATCATTTATTTGTATATATATTTATTGAATCTCATTTATAAATGTGCTTTCAAACAACACAGAGAAAGTTGTGCAGATATCATAACTAAACATTTTAAAAGAGAAAAGAGCCTGAGAGGCTTTGGGATTCTACAAAATAAATACTGAAAGCACAATTATGAAGTATTTCAATAAAAAGAAGAGAAAATGGAAAACATCTAAAGAAGCCAGAATTGCTGCAAATAACTGTTTGATGAGCTACGGCTGAAAAGGAACACATATATATCATGATAGGTATAATCAGGGATGAGTACAAAAGAACCAATTCCATCTGTAAGAATGGAATAAAGAAGGCTAAAGCATAGAATGTCTCATAATTAATGTGGGGTTTTTTAATATAAAAAAACACTTAGCTTCCTGAGTATGCTAAGGACACAAAAAATGTTAGGACCACTTCTTGCAAAGTATGGTGACAGAGAGAAGTCGGAATCATTAAATCCTGAGTTGTGTTAATTTGGAGAAGACAGAATAGATAGATAATATAAGGGGACCTGTATAAGTATGTGTATAACTAGAGAACATCCATTATAATTAAATTCAGGCCTCCAATCTAAGATTAATTACATCCAACGATTTGGGCAGAATTTGATAATTTAATTTCAGAGCTGCTCTTTGTCATTTTGGAAATTTGGAGATGACAGTTGAAGTGCCAAAAGTGGAAATGCTGTCGTTTTCTCCAAAATCAGGAAATCACAGTATATTCATCCTGATTAAATTCATGATGAACATTTGGCCCCATCTTAAACTGCTGTATTCTGATTACAGCAAAGCATCTGAAAAAGTATCCAATGATATCCTTGCTGGAAAAAGCTGAGGGTTAAACCGTAATGCTGTTTAGTCGCTCCACAGCTGGTTGAACCACAGTACTTGGCACATGCACATTAATGGTTCTGCATCAATCTGGAGGGAAATCTCAAATGGAAGGCTACAAGGCTCTGTCCTTGGCCATGTTGTGTTCAACAGTTTTCTAAATTACTTGGCTGCAGCTGAAAAAGGGAATTGCATACCAAATTTGCAGCTGACACAAAGCTGGGAACCAGAGATAATATTGCAGAAGCCTGAGATTCAAAATGATATTGACATACTTTATGCTGGACTAAAACCAACAAGATGAAACAGAACAGAGGAAATTATAAATATTCCTTCAGGAATAGCAAGGTGAGCAAGCTGTTAACTATGACAGCCTACACCATCCAGTTTGCAATTATCTGGACAGGCAAGAACATCTCCCCAAATGGCGAAAAGGTGCTGCATGATCAACATTAGCCCCACCTAGAGTGACCATTTAAGTGGGTTTAGAAAGTGATCAATGGGCTAATCCAAATTAATCCAGGGCGAAGCCACTTAATTCTCAGGTAGGGAAGGTTGTAGTTTTTGTTTCATATTAATTAATATTAATAAGCAAATATTTTATCCCTTCTGGGAATGGTGGTGATGTGGCTCAGCAAGCAGCAGAGGATTTTTCTGATGTTTCAGAGGATTAGGGAATTGATGGGTTTCAAAGCGAAGGGTCTGCTAGTGATCAGGGGATATTGCAGGCCGAGGAGGCTGAAGTTTGGGATTCCTGTGCTCGATCCCAGGAAAAGAAAGTGAAGGTTTTGTAGCAGCATATAGGAGAGATAATATCAAGAGAGATCCTTTCTGGAGGTAAAAAAGGTACGATTTTATTTCCAGCTGCGACTCTGGTGTGGAGTTGTGTCCAAAAGCAACCAGAGTGCCGATAAAAGCATTAACTCTGCCTTATATACACTTCAAATGCAGGCAAACAAAGAAACATACTTCTGCATACATAGCATCATCACTGCGTCATTTTAGCATCATAGGAATATCAAATTCTATCTTTCAACATGCAAGAGGCATGTCTTAGCCTCCTTCTCTAAAGAGCAGCTTGCATCCATCAAGGGGCCTACTTTGACCTATCAAGAGGGAGGGAGATAGGTACCAGGACCCTTTATCTCCCCCTCACTGGAATGTCCCCCCTCTTGCTGTGCCTGGACACAGACCTGAACTTTACAATACCGAGAGAGAGCACTTGATTTTTTCAACATCTCATTGCTTCTAAAAATACATACAATATGTAATAAATATAAATATATATTTCCAATATGTATATCATGTCCTCATCAGTTTCACTTTCCTTGTGAAACAGCCTTGGGCCAATGGTGAGGTTTATCAGAACACCAGATTAGGCCCGAGAAGGCAAGGAGTGAAAAGTATGGGTTGCTTACCTGTAACCATATTTCTTCGAATGTCAGGTCTGTGAAATCCACACACATGGGTTTTCCCCCACGCATGCGCAGATTCTCGGATACTCTACTAGAAAGATCTAAATACAAGCACCGCCCACCTTCCCATCAGCCCCAGCGCCCAGGCGGGGCTTGCTCCTCAGTCCGTTTCCGCGAAAACACAGAACGAAAAGAGGCATGACCGTGGGGAGGATGGGTGGGTTCCTGTGGATTTCACAGACCTGACATTCGAAGAAATATGGTTACAGGTAAGCAACCCATACTTCTTCTTCATGTGGTCTGTGAAATCCACACACATGGGTGAGTAACAAGCTATTTACCTGGAGGTGGGTCATGCCACACATGAAAAGAGAACGGCTCTGCCAAAGGCTGCATCCCTCTTGGCGATGATGTCCAGCTTGTAATGGGATGCAAAGGTGGAAGGAGTTGACCATGTTGCCGCTTTGCAGATGTCATGAACTGGAACTCCCCGCAGAAAGGCCTGAGAGGTAGAAACTGACCTCGTGGAATGTGCCTGTAATGTCGGGGGAGGATCTCTACCTGCCAATTGATAGGCCAACCGAATTGTGGAAACTATCCATGACGCCAGACGCTGTGAGGAGACCGGAGTGCCAAGGGCATCCTTTCTATATTTAAGGAAAAGTCTGGGCGACTTCCTATAACTGGCAGTCCTGTCAATATAGAAGGAAAGTGCCCTTTTGACATCCAGGGAGTGTAGGGACACCTCTAACTGAGAGGATGGTTTAGGGAATAGGGCAGGGAGAGTGATGTCCTGGGACATATGAAAATGGGATACAACTTTAGGTAAAAAAGTAACATCGGTCCGAAGAACAACCTTGTCTTCGTGGAACCTTATAAACGGGGGATCAGCCCTAAGGGCTGTTATCTCGCTAGCTCTCCTGGCAGAGGTAATAGCAACCAAGAACGCTGTTTTCCAGGAGAGATGGGAGATATCAGCGTGAGCCATGGGCTCGAACGGGGGTTTAGACAACTGGGAGAGAACAAGTTCAAGGCTCCAGGCTGGAGGTGGTGGGGGAACTGGGGGTGGATC
Source organism: Anolis apletophallus (assembly GCA_030556195.1). Lineage (NCBI taxonomy): Eukaryota > Metazoa > Chordata > Lepidosauria > Squamata > Anolidae > Anolis > Anolis apletophallus. Next base: position 19,044,535 of record JARBWK010000008.1, read on the forward strand.
ATCTTATAACCCTTTAGGAACATGTGGATAATAGGATCCTGAAAGAGGGACGGGAGTCCACCTCTCCTCCTATACCATGATAGGGCAGCTAGATAGCACTTTATCGAGGAGAGAGAAAAATTAAGGGATGAAAGATGAACCAAAAAGTCTATTACCACCGGAATAGGGGCTAAAAGAGGAGGGTGGCCCCGGGATTCGGAAAAAGTAGCGAACTTTTTCCATTTGTAGGTATAGGACTTTTTAGTCGAAGCCTTCTGGGCCGCCAACAAGATGAGGCGTGCCGCATCAGAGACGTGGTCTAGGGGGGTTATCCTCCAAGCCGTCAGGCGGAGGGTTGGGAGGTCTGGGTGTTGAAGTAGGCCGTCTTGTAGCGTCAGCAGGCCCGGGCTGGACAGCAGGCGCAGTAAGTGTCCCCGGGCTGAAAGGAGGCGGGGGGCAAACCAAGGTTGCCTGGGCCACCATGGTGCTATGAGGATGCAATCGGTCTTGTCTGAGACAATCTTTGCTACCACTCTGGAGAGGAGTGGGAGGGGTGGAAATACGTAAAGGAAGCCTAGGGACCACTTGAAAAGGAAGGCATCTCCCAGGCAACCTGGGGATGCGCGAGGGTCTAGCCTTGCGCAGAAGAGGGGGCAGTGAGCATTGTCGGGGGATGCAAACAGGTCCACCTGTGGGTGGCCCCATCGGCGGGTTAGGAACCTGAACTCTCTGGGATGAAGATGCCACTCGTGAGTGGTCAAGGATGTCCGACTGAGGGAGTCTGCTAAGGTATTGTCCTTGCCTGGAAGGTGAACTGCCACCAGGAAGATGTTTTCTGTATGCACCAGTCCCAGATGTGAATTGAGAGGGCCAGGAGGTTGTGCGAGTGAGTCCCACCCTGTTTGTTGAGATAAAACTGGACAGAGGTGTTGTCTGTGATTATCTGGACGGTGCGGTTGTGAACTAGGTTCGAGAACGCCCGAAGGGCTTTCTCTACTGCCAGCATCTCGAGTGAATTTATGTGGAGTTGCATCTCCTCCGGGGACCAGCGGCCGCTGATCTGGAGGTGTAGCGTGTGGGCTCCCCAGCCTCCCTCGGAGGCATCCGTGGTCACTGACAGGGACGGGTGGGGGGGAAGAAAGGGCATGCCCGAGCACACATTGGATTCCCTTGTCCACCATATGAGTGACCAAAGGACAGGGGAGGGAGGGTGGAGGATGACAGACTGACTGTCTGCAAGGGGATTGAAGGCAGCAAGGAACCAAGCCTGAAGCGGGCGGAGTCGGAGCCTGGCAAAGGGTGTGACACTTGTGGTGGAAGCCATGTGGCCCAGGATGGACTGAATGGTCCATGCAGAAGCATGTCTCTGGGAGAGGAGGCCAGTGATGGCCCGCTTGAGATTGAGGAACCGGTCCTCTGGGAGGAATGCCTTCTGGGCGTTGGAGTCTATCATGGCACCTATGAAATGAATGTGTTGTGTAGGAATCAGTTGAGATTTGTCGAGGTTGACAATGAGTCCAAGGTCCTGTAAAAGAGATAAGGTATATGATATGTCAGAGAGGAGCTGATTTCTAGTGGGAGAGATCAAAAGCCAGTCATCAATGTATGGAAATACGGAGATTCCAAGGTTTCCGCAAATGAGCCGCCACAACCGCGAGACACTTCGTGAACACGCGGGGAGCTGTGCAAAGGCCAAAAGGTAGGGAGTTGAATTTGAAAACTTGTCCTTCTAGGGCAAAGCAGAGGTATCTACGGTGGTCTTGGGCAATAGAAATGTGGAAGTAGGCATCTCTCAAATCAATGGTGGCCATCCAGTCTCCCCGTTTGATAAAAGGGAGGATAACCGCTAGGGTAACCATACGGAACCTGCGGGGCTTGATGAATCTGTTGACTTCCCTGAGGTCAAGGATGGGCCGCTGGCCACCGTCTCGTTTGTCTACCAAAAAGTAGCGAGAAAAAAGGCAGTTGGCAGTATCATCTAAAGAGACAGGGGAGACGGCTCCCTTGTGCAACAAGGAGTCAATTTCTTCCCATAGGGCAGGTGAAGGTGTAGTGAGTAGTATGTGCCCAAGTGGGGGGCATGAGTCAAATTCAATAGAGTAGCCATAGTGAACTATGTTGAGGACCCACCTGTCAGTAGTGATGGAACACCAAGCTGACGCAAAGGGTAGGAGTCTATCAAGGAAGGTGAGGTGTGGGATGGTGTCAGTATGCTGTAAGTGTTGAGAGTGTGGAACAACAGGAGGTGTGAGTGGAGGGGAGGGAGGGGGAGAAAGTGACGGGTTAAAACCGCCGTCTGTTATTGTAAGGAGGCCTGGAGCCGCGTGACTGTCCTCGAAAGGGCAGAGGGGCCTCCCTAACGCTAGAGGGGCGTCTGGGGACGCTGTTTGTCTCTATAGTTTTGGTAGTAGTAACCTACTCGGGAATAAGGGTATCTACTATAAGGTTTCCACCTATGGCGTTGTTGGTAAGGGCGTTGACCATAGCCACTAACAATTTGTTTATTTTTGTGTGACTGTTCAAGTTGTGAATTAGTCTCTGTGTTAAACACACCTGTCTCATCCAAGGAGAGGTCTTCAATCAGGTTGCGTTGGTCTTGGGATAGTGTAGATGCCCTAAGCCAAGCATGTCTTCTCAAGGCCACAGATCCCGCAATCAATTTCCCCACGTTATCAGCGGTATTTTTAGCTAAGTCCTTTTGGAGCTTAGAGAGAAGGGCAGCCTCTTGGGCAAAGGCGGTAGCCATGGCTTGTTCAGCCGGTGGTAGCAACTCGAGGTAGGGAGTTACCTTATTCCAGATGTATGTGTGATAGCAACTCATATATACCCCATAATGGGCCATTCTAGCGAATAGGCAGGGTGAGGAATAAAACTTTCTTGACATGTTGTCAAGCTTTTTTCCTTCCTTATCGGAAGGGGAGATTTGGTTTCTCTGTATTGGTCTCGGCTGAGCATCCGTCACCAAAGAGTTGGCATTAGGAAGTTTAGCAAGCCATGTGGCTTCTTTAAGGTCAAGCTTGTAAAGATTTTCAGCCCTTTTGGAGGTTGCTGGAACCAGGCCTGGTGCCACACCTGTGGTTTTTAATATTTGTAATAGATAGGGCAAAGTTGGTAATACAGCAGCCATAGGAGGTCGCTGTTCTGAGATGGTAAAGCATGGATCTTGAACAGCATTGGGTGGGGGAGGAGATCTCAAGGCCGGTTGGGCAGTGAGGTGTCTCTTTTTTTGTTGCCTTTCCTTCTCCTTGTGTTTGGTCTTTTGAGCTGCCTGTTTGGGCGGCTTTGCCTGCTTTTTGGTGGCTCGCCCTGGGAAGGAGAGGGGCCTTCCAATGGGTCTTCTTGCTGCGGAGGAGGTTGTGAGCTCTCTCCTGCAAGGGAGGGGGGAGGCGGCAAAGGCTCGGGAGAAGGCTGAGCGCCTTGGCGAAGCTGTTCTGGCGCCAGAGACTGGTCGTAGAGGAGCGCCTTAAGGCGCGAATCCCGGCTCTTTTGGGCCCTGGTGGTGAAGCTCCTGCAAATATTGCAGGCTTGTTTTAGGTGAGCCTCCCCAGACACATTTTAAATGTTTATCAGCCTCGGTAAATTAACCCCACAGGCTGAGCATTTTTTAAAAGTAGGGACAGACATATCTAAAAAGGGGTCTGGTCGAGAATGAAAAAGGAAAGAAAAACCTGGTCAGAGGAAAAAACTAGAGAGAGCAATCCGAGATGTGTCCTGCTTCACGCGAAAAAAAGGACTGGGGAGCAAGCCCCGCCTGGGCGCTGGGGCTGATGGGAAGGTGGGCGGTGCTTGTATTTAGATCTTTCTAGTAGAGTATCCGAGAATCTGCGCATGCGCGGGGGAAAACCCATGTGTGTGGATTTCACAGACCACATGAAGAAGAAATAGGCAATCCAAGATAAGACCACGAAGGCCCGTGGTGTTCTGAATGATCTCATGGGCACCTAGATGGGCCTGGGCAGGCTTACATTAGGTACTTTGGGCTTCAAGCTCTCAGAGGAGACAATGTTGCAATAAGGAAGGCTTTCCTGTCTCAGTTCTCAAGTTCATAGTTCAATTTCCTGTTCTGGTTCATGCCTTTGTTCCTTGAAGGGTTTGCATTGGGAAAAATCCTGCTTTCATGCTTATGGATTTATGTTTGAATGACTGCGGTGGATTTTGGCTTTCTTGACTTTATGTACTTGGACATTTTTTGGATTGTTGCTATTTTGTACTTTCTACTCTACTGCCCTTTTGGGTTATGCCCCTTTCTGCCTTTGTATATGCTTTCTTTAATAAACATTTGTAGATAGTACTACCGGACTCTGGTGTGGCAATGGGTGAAAAGGTGAAAAGGGTTAGAGTGCAACGTGTAAGGTCTTGGAAGTCTGAGAATATGTTAGGCCTGTTACTCTATAATTTTCCTCTATTTCCATTCCATTTGAATTGTTTATGGGATTGCTTGTTGGGTCATAATGATTTGAAATACTGGTATGTTACAGCAGTTTGAGATGTCATAAAGAATGAACAATAACTTAAAAATAGAAGTCAAACTCCATCTCGTCCTAAAGCAGGTATGGGCAAACCCAGGCCGTGAGGCCGGATGCGGTCCTCTGGGCTCTTTTCTCAGGCTCTCCTCTTTCACACCATCCTATCCTTCCTTTTCTCTTTCCTTCCTCCTTCGCTTCCTTCTTTATCTCCTTCTTTCTCCCTCCAACCCTCCTTTCCTTCCACCCTTTTATCCTTCCTTCCTTCTCTTTTGTCTTTCCTTCCTTCTCACTTAGCTCCCTCCCTTCCCTCCATTCCTCTCCACCCTTCTCTTCCTCCCTCCCTTCTCTTTTTCCTTCCTCCCTTCCTCCTGGGGGATGTTTAGCTGGGAGAAGAGAAGGCAGAGAGAGAACAGGAGAACCATGTTTCAAGATTTTAAAGGGTGTCCCATTGAGGAAAGAACGGGAAAACTGACTTTCTGCTGCTCTAGAGACCAGGGCACAAGGAAGCAATGGTTACAAATGGCAGAGAAAGAGATTCCACTGAAAATATCAAGAACTTCCTGAGAGTAAGACACGTTGGAGAATGGCATAGGCTGCCTTGGAATGTGGTGGAGTCTCCTTCTCTGGAGGCTTTTCTGCTAAACAGGAGTGCTTTGATTGTACCTTCCTGCTTAGTAGGGGGGTTGGACTGGACGGTCCTTGGGGGTCTCTTTCTGCTCTAGGAGAATATATATATATATATATATATATATATATATATATATATATATGGAATAGGCAATACGGGGTCTAATAAATATACTTTTTTCTCTCATCCACCATCTCATCCTGACCAAGGCTCATCCTTTGGGAATCCAAATGTTTCCTGTCTTTCCTTCACTTTCTGCATCTGAAAAAGAAGGGAAGGGAAGGGTAGGGAGGGGACTTGGGGAGAATCCCTCCCTTCCTCCCGGCCTGTCCACCCCGCTCCGGTCCACCATGTGGCCCCAAAATTAGAAAGTTTGCCCATGCCTGTCCTAAAGCCATGCAAGAATAAGGAAGCACAAAACCTTATAATTTTATAAATCCATTTACCTAAGGGTTCTTGCTATGTTTGAACTGTTCCAAAGTGTCATTTTCCAAAATCTATAGGGATTGTCTTTCTGGGACATCTTGTTAGCATGTACTAACTCCCAAACAGATCGATACCCATCACTCATCATCTACGGTTTTGTGGACTCTTCTCAGCTAATTTCAAGGTGCCCATACATACCCAATGTTATGAAAAGCAAATGTTGTTTGGATAGCAGCTGAGGCCAAATGTAGAAGATAAAAGTGAGTGTAGATCACATGGCTTGATGAAGGAATATCATGGACGGAAGACAAATGGATTTTTGCAGTAGGGTATAATAAAAGATTTTTGAAGAGAAAATAGAGGGGAGTAGAGCATGCTGGTTATATGGAGAATCATGGAAGAACACACAAAGGAAAAAGGAACAAAAGGAGATTTTTCAATCTCCTTTTTTTGCATTTCCACATTGATTATAATATTGTAGTATAGATCAGATACAGCACTGTAAGAAGTCAAGGGGAACAAAGAGATAATGTATACGGAGGAACAATCAGCCACTGAATGTTTGGATGAAAATGAAACATTTCACACAACAAGGTGGGAATCCTTTGATTAAAAAAGCATATCAACAGCAGGAAGAATTGTATTATATACTTTGCTGTCGTCTAGAGTAGACTACCTGAGCCTCCTAAATTAATAGTGATGTACTGGTAATATTTTGCTTTATTTTATTGATACTGAATCTCTTTGATCTGCACTTTGATCATAGATATAATTTGGAAGCAATCAATGGTGGTATAAAGGGAAGAAAAACACAGGTGGAAATTGTAACTGCAATATAGGTGAATGTGTTATTATCAGAGAAAGCACGCGTCCAAATGGCTTTGGAGCAAAAGTGTTACAACACAGAGATTTTCTGTGTAATATATGGCAATGTGATAAAGTTGGATAGCCAGTTTGGCTGGCCGCTCTACACAGCCCTTTCTTTCCATTGGATATAGTAGCTTCTTGCTATGATACTAAGAAACAAAGATTATCCCTGCATAGAAATATTCCGTTCTCTCTTGTCTCAGACAGGAAGATGTGTTGCCCCCCCAAGCAGTCAAAAAAGCATAATTACTGACTGATATGGGATGACACAGGTCGGGGAAGAGAGAAGGGAGACAAATGAAGCCCTTCTAAATGTTTATGTCATCTCACTTCTTGACAATTTTATACGAACAGTGCAAAGCTTGACCAACTCCATAAATGTTGTTATATAATAAGACTGTTTTTAAACCTTTTTAAAAAATAAAAAAGCTCAAAGTGTGCAAATTGCACAGGCCTTTCTGGCACTTTGTTCAATAGAAACAGGCCTTATGTACCATCTCTATTCTGTACAGTACCTCTATGCAATAGCTTCTCTAAAATAATTTTCAAGCGCTGAAGAGTAGGTGGCGAAACTTCGTATTTGTATACGTCTATCACCGGAACCTGCTGACACCTCCCAAACACTCCATCTGGAAGAAAGGGGGAAAGGGAAGTTGGAGAAAAGGGGAGAAAAGGGCAAATCACATTATTTTGTGACATAGTTAGTACACAAAGGCATGTGTATAATACAATATAATAATTTTATATTATATATTATACTAGCCGTCCCCTGCCACGCATTGCTGTGGCCTAGTCTGTGTATACAGTATGTGTTTTGTGTGTATATATGTGTGTGTATATATTTGTGTATATGTGTATTTGCGCATATATATATATGTGTTTTTGCGCATGCGTGTTTTCAAACTGCTAGGTTGGCAGAAGCTGGGTCTAACAGCGGGAGCTCACCTTGCTGCCTGCATCTGAACTGATGACCTTTCGGTCAGCAAGTTCAGGTTTAACCCGCTGAGCCACCGGGACCTCCACTAATAATAATACAATATAATAATTATATATTATATATTACATGTAATATTACTAATAATATTACAGCATAGTGGTATAGTACAAAATAGTAATTTATAATGCTAATATTGTGCTATGCTAATAATATAATATATTGTATGTACATATAACTTGTAAGCTGCTTTGAGTCCCTTTCGGGGCTGGATATAAATATTGTAAATAAATAAATAAAAGTGTATTAGTAGTGACTATAAGTCCTAGAAAATGACAGATACATTACATGCAAAAGCTGTGAGACTCCTTGCTAATATTTTTTCCTTACCATCTACTTTTCAATCAAAAGCTTTTTATCTACAGCAATCTTATATAAGAAATTAATGAAATAAATACTCTTGATGATAAACAGAGGGCTCGGGAAACACGGGTGTTAGTTTGCCGAGGCCTGGAGTTCTTGTTGTTTTTTCATTTTCCCCTTTTAATGCAGAAACTCTGTACTTGTAAATGAGTGTTGAATCGATAATAGGCAGCAAAGGCTAGTTTAATGTAGTACCCTCTAATGAATGCAATAAAAGAGAGCCGCTCGCACAACAATGAGATATTAATGGAACCTAATTTATTTAGCTCCATTCCATTCATCTAAAATGACAGACTCTTCTCATCAAACTCTTTTCATATCACACCTTCTAATTAATTTAGGTCCTAATTAGTCTTTATTTAGAGAATTGTTCATTTCAAGAGAAGCTTCCTGTGTGGGAAGAAGAAGATAGGCAAGGGAAGGGGGAGTTCAAACATTCAAATTACCTTTGTCCCTTCCATATAAAAGGCTCATTTAGAACCTAGGTGCTTAATAATACCCTGTGACCATCTGCAGCTCTAGGCTTCAAAAAACAAGTCTGGGGGTACAGTTATTGTTGTTCCCTCCCCATACACAGTGATCCAAAGAAAACCATTCAGATGCAACAAGTTTAATTAGCATGCTATTCTTCATATTGCTTGTTTTAATTCAGTAATTACTGCAGATATTGCACTGATAATCAAAAGGGACAGTGCAATTTGACTAGGAGAACATAACATTAGGAATTAATTTACAAGTGTCCATTTATTTCTATGGGACTTCAACAAGAAGAAAAGGAGGGGAAATGGGTGTTTTCAAAACCTTTTGTGACAATGCAGATACAGAATTATATCAAAGCTAGCTCTTTACAATATAAAATTAGTATTAAATCAAATTCGAAGACGTATATAAATTATACTAACAAAAATTAGAAACTCACAAGTATATTTTGTTTACTTGTTATTTCAGCAAACTTTATTTTAACTACATTTCTTTTACCAGGAAGCATTTTCCTTCCTTTGATATATGTAATACTTAATCTAAGGTCTTAGCATGCCACCCTGCACTTTGGGGCTTGGTTTCATATTTCTGTATCTTACGAAATAATGGGCTCTGCTACTGTGGAAGACTATTCAAGGTTGCACAAAAGCAAGGTGATATCTTTTTTTACCGCCTGTTCACAAGCTTGCTGTACTTCCTGTACACACTCTTATGGCAACAGAGGTTGATCTGATAAGTGGTTTTATCTGTCTTGTGCTGCTGTACTCCAAGACTAGCTAAGCAATAACTGTCTTCAATAGCCATAAAAGAACATGGGTTTTTTTCTAGAGTATCTCAACACAAGCATCTATTCTGTATTCAACAAGTGCATGGTTGTTGTGAGACTGACATGCTTTCCCAATCCCTGACCTATGTATCCTGATAGCTTGGAAAGAACCCATTTTGTGTACAGTTAACACCGTTTTATTTATAGTATCCAGTGATTTTTAATCCAGGAGGTAATAGCATTCCCCCGAGCTAAGAATTCGGTAAGTCATAGGTGATACATTGTGTGTGCTACAAGGGCCGGTCAATAAGTCCATGACTTTTTGAATTTCCCGCCTCTTAACTGAAAGGGCAACATTGCTCCTGTCAACAGGCATCTGTCAGTTGACTCCTGTCAACATTTGAACACGCTGCACCATTTAGTTTGTGTTTGACAGCCATTGATAGCAGACTACCGCGTGATTTGAGGAGTAAATGGAAAAAAGTCAATTTCATGTGCTCATTAAGCATTATTTTTTGCGGAAAAAACCATCACTCAAACCAAGCCTAAGCTTGATAAATACTATGGGGACTCTGCACCATCAATTTCAATGGTAAAAAAGTGATTTACTGAATGTTGTTGTGGCCATACAAGCACAGAAGATGCTGAATGTTCTGGACGCCCAGATGAGGTCTCTACACCGGAAACAATTGAAAAAATTCACAATATGGTGTTGGCCAATCAAAGATTGAAAGTGCAAGAGATTGTGGAAGCCATAGGCATCTCACATGGCTCAGTGGTTTCAATTTTAAATGACCACTTCGGTATGAAGAAGCTTTCCACAAGATGGGTGCCACGTTTGCTCACAATCGACCACAAACACAATCGTGTGACAATTTCGCAGGAGTGTTTGGCGTTGTTCAACTGCAATATGGACGAGCTTTTGCGCCATTTTGTAACCGTGGACGAAACGTGGATCCACCACAACACACCAGAGACCAAACAGCAGTCAAAACAGTGGGTTTCTCAGGGTGATCGGCGCCAAAGAAGGCCAAGGTGGGTTTGTTTCATCGAAACAGGCCCAGGTTTCACACTGAGTGTATGAATACATTTAAAAACATATTGACTATATGTATTACTGTGTTAGAGTGTCATTTTGTGTCATTTTGGTTGGTGGTGTGCCCCAGGATTTTGTAAATGTAAAAAATGTGCCACGGCTCAAAAAAGGTTGAAAAACACTGCTCTAGAACTGCTTTCCAAAAATAATTAAGCTGTCTTCCTTTATATTGATCTCTCACCATCTGGTGAAACCCTTTCATTCAGTAGGACTTTCACTTCGGTTAGGTTTACAATTGAGCAGCATTCTTGTTACCTTTTATTGATGATGTTTTTTTTGTTGTTCTAACCTGCCTTATAGTTTAATAGTATTTCTGTGGTTTTGTTAAATTTTAAATTTTTTAACCATTTTTGGTGCTCTTTTTTGGCAGAAAGATTGAACCCTCTTGCAGATTATTCTCAGTACGCCCACTTCTCCAAAGAACCAGGAGATACCAGGACCACAGAACACTGCTTCCTTAGATGAAAATCCAGTGCCATTTAAAAGTATTTATCAAGCTGCACTCCACAGAACATTATGAATGTTATAGAAATCATATCAAACCATGTTCTATTGAAGCAGACATCAGAAACTTTAAGAGATTTTCAGATCAATATTTCCAATATTCAGAAAGCTTCTACGTATTGGGTCTCCCTATTCATCTTTTGTCAAAGCCTTTCTTTATTAGACTACTGAAAATAAAATAAGTGAAACTGTTTTTTCTCTACTTCATGTATTTATTCTGTTGCAATTTTGTTTTGTAACTGCTAGCTATCAGATTGTTTTAATTGAGAAGGGAATAGGGGTAGACTGACTGCAAAACACCATCTCTATTGATGCATACAACACGCAAAAGTATGATGGAAATTTCCATCTCTGCTCATAGGCTTGAAGCTTATGATGGTAGAGCAACTCAAACATCCTCTCATCATAAAGCAACAGTTGGCAGTTTTACCATTTAGACTTCAGAGTTCTAGATTTCAAATTATATATGGCTATGAGAGACAATGACAAAGCTTGCTATTCCTCTGAGTTGTCTACCTTATATTATATTTTTACTTTTTTGCAAAAATAAAAAATAAAATCTTATGTGCTACATCTCCCATGCTGATGAATCCTGAATATCATGAAAGCTAGGCACACTATTATGAGAAAAGAATGTTCTTAACTTTCCTAATGCTGCCACCTGTTAATACAGTTACTCATGTTGTGGTGAACCCCAACCATAACATTATTTCCATTGATACTTCATAACTGTCATTTTGCTACTGTTATGAATCATAATGTAAATATTTGGTATGCAGGATGTATTTTCATTCACTGAACCAAATTTGAATACTAGTGAGGTTAGGGGGGATGGATTTTGTCATTTGAGAGTTGTAGTTGCTGGGATTTATAGTTCACCTTCCATCAAAGAGCATTCTGAACTACACCAACAATGGAATTGAACCAAATTTGGCACACAGAACTCCCATGAGCAACAGAAAATATTGGAAGGGTTTGGTGGGCATTGACCTTGAGTTTTGGAGTTGTAGTTCACCTACATCCAGAGAGCACTGTGTACTCAAACAATGATGGATCTAGAGCAAACTTGACAGGAATACTCAATATGCTCAAATGTGAGCACTGGTGGAGTTTGGGGAAAATAGACCTTTACATTGGGAATTGTAGTTGCTGGGATTAATAGTTCACCTACAATCAAGGAGCATTCTGAACCCCCCTCCCATGATAAAATTGGGCCAAACTTCCTGCACAGAACCCCCATGATCAACAGAAAATACTGCGTTTTCTGATGGTCTTTGGTGACACCTCTAACACTCCCATGCAACTCCCCCCGCCCCTGTTATCCCAACCCCCAGGTTGAGAAATGCCGATTTATATGGAAAGGAGGTATAGATCTGGGTGTTACCAGAGTAACTATGGCACTAAGCCACAACATCCTGAACCATTTCTCTTTGGGGTTTCATGTATATGTCGAAAGACATGGAGGACAAAATGGAGTTTTAATAACTGAATGATATGCATTCATGTTTAATTATTTTGTTAGCTGTTCTGTCCCTACTATCTCTATCCTTAAAACCATTTATCTGGAGAAATCGCAATGGTGCTCATAGAACTACCCAGCAGTCAAAAATGTCCATAAGCTTGAAGCTTACAGTTGCAGAACAGCAGAAACATCCTTTGATCATCACATCTGGCTGAACATGCTTCCAAAAGAAAGAAAAAAAATCACTCTGGATCAGGAAATGAGAGTTTAAGCAACAATGCACTCAATTTAATGGTAGCAAAGATTTCCAGGCACTATCCTAAACCTGCCAAGCAAACTTGGGTCTGGAGTGAAGCTCATTCTTCCCAGCTCTGTCCTATTTGGAGCTACCTGTTAAGTGTTCAGGGGGGAAAGATAAGCAGCAGCAGGGCAGCAAAAGGGAGGAGGTTTATCTATGGCAGCTAATCTCTTCAATCAACAGCACTCAGCTCTGCTCAACAGCCGTTGCCAAGTAACAGGCCAGGCTTCTCTTATCAGCTTCCTAATGTTTCATTGACTATTCAGACAAGAATAGAAAGATGTGACATAGAGGGTTATAAGCAGCACAAAATGAAAATGGCATATAATGTGGGAGGAAAAGGCAAAATCTTTTAGTCCTCCCTTTATCTGGATAGTGACTAGCTGTTGCTGTTAGCGAGAGAAATATTCAGTTACAAAAACAAAAAGGAAATATATATTTGCATAAAAAGAGCCTTCTGCCTTTCCTTGGTGTGGAGGGCTTAGCAATGTATTGACATCAACAGTTCCTTTTATACAAACAGCTGCTTCTCACTTACATGTTGCACTGGCGCATCCGAGTATTTCTGGTAGGAGTGGAACTGCATTGTTTGTACATTTTATGCTCTGTTTATAATAAAGGCAAATTCATGTCAAATCAGCAATGTTAAAATGTTATCAACAGTATCCTCTTTCTCACACCAAAGAAAAAGAAGGCTAGTGTTTCCAACTGGATCATTACACATACAATGTGTGTGTGTGTTGCCTCTTTTCATACTCAGCATTAGTCACATAAACAAATCTTGATTTCTCCTTTGAAACATCAAGAAATCCTTAAATATTTTTTCCTGCAGAAGCGTTTAAATAAAATGGAAGTCATAATCATGAGACCGAGCATAAAGACAATGCTTTCTACCATTCTCTCATTAGCAAAATAAGCAATCAATATTTCTCTTGCTTATCCTCGCAATATATATTACCATGTAACCATGCTGGATAAAGACTTTCATGCTCCAAAATGCATAGGAACATTAAAAACCCTCATCATACAGGATGAGAATTGGAAGCATAAGCTGATCTAGCCCTGGACGTCCATGGTGTTGGCCAACTCCCATCAGACGACATCATGCCAGACCCATGGGTCAAGGAGGGCAGAACCAGCACACCATGGTGACAACACAAGAGGCTTCCTGTGTTTCCTGTATCTATGGGGGAAAGCCACACACTCTGCACACGCTCACAGCCCCCCTTCCCCAGTGATTACCTTTCTGACGGGGGATGTGAGGTATGGGGCACCAGATTCGTCACGGCAAAGTGGAACACTGCTGCCTCTGGTCACCGGTTGTCTAATGAGGTCATCAGTACACGTTACATTAGGACCCCAACTACATTGCCTTATAACTCAATTTGGAATTGCATTATATGGACAGTGTAGACTCACATAATGCAGCTTAATGCAGTTATAATAACAGTGTAGATGGGAGTCTTAGATATACAGTCATGCGCACATAATTGCCATTACTGCAAAGTTACAAATAGGTAATATCAAAACATAAACGGCATATCCTTCCGAGTTGTTGACCCAACAGTGGACAAAGGAATTCTACATACATGTAAGTTAGGACTTTTGTCCAACATGTTTAGGGCTCTGTTTCCCTGTGCTGCAGAAGTAAGGGCAATTATGACGGGACTCTGTGGGACTCCGTTTCCGCAGTGCATGGAAATGGAGCCATAAACCCGTCTTCAGGGTGTTAGCTGACTCCAAATGGAGAAAAGTGGAAGAATGCAGGGGGAGGATGGGTATCAACACAGTAAGGACTTGGGATGGCTGGCCATCCAAGAAAACAGTGAAAGGCAGGAAGGAACGGCTTGACAAGTGGGCAGTAGGAGGTCTCCTGGATGGCAGAAAGCATGACAAATGCTCACTGCCAACCAGGAGGGGATAGGCACTACTCCTTGCCTCCCAAAACCAGGACTACAATGTGTACATTTACACAGAAGCCCAAGATTCTGGAGGGAGGCGGCTGAATTATCACTACCATCATCCATCCCCCACAGCTGGGGCTGCTAGGTGCATAAAAGTGGGCTTTCAAAACAGTGGTGCAACTGTTTACTTCTCTCCGATTCTAAACGGGAGGGTGTAAATGCATAAAGGCATTTTCTCAGCTTCCTTCTGTAATAGTTTTAATGCCAGCTTTTAATTTAAACTTAAATAGCAATTTAATATAGTCATGATAATTAAAAATGTTCCTCTTTAGTTTAAATGCAGTTTAAGCCTTTGTTGAAGCTTATTAATAATTAATTAAACACATTCACTAACCCAGGGGAAGCACATCACTGGATCCTGGCCACTGATTCTGGTGAATAAGGTACACAATTGTCTGAATTGCTAATTTCTATTTCAGAGAGATAATAACTAGGAATAAGTTTAGGCAAACTAATTTCAAAAAGACCTTCTGTGGGCTTAGTATCATACTGATAGTAAACACAATGAAATGAATCTAAGTCCTCATCTATCAAAGACACATGTAGACAGGTGATTAAGTTAAACTTGCTTTCATTTACTTTTTCCAGAGCAGTATTTAATAACCACTATGCACACTTGAATTTTCTTACCAATTCTTCAATTTTCTTACAAGTTTTCTGGCACACTGACTAACTTCCCTTCTGTTCAAGTACAATATGAACTGTACATTCCCATTACAGACATTACATATCTTTTCAGATCATCTCACACGGAGAACATCCGAAATTGTTCTGTATACTCTTACAGTGAATAATAATAATAATAATAATTATTATTATTACACTTTATATTCCGCTATATCTCCCCGGAGGGACTAGGAGAGGATTACAATACACATATGAGGCAAACATTAAATGCCTTTTTACACACAGAGAGAACAATGGCATGCAACACAAACAAAGGTAAGGGGCTTCCTCTTTTTCCATCTCCAGCGTCTGGAGGCGATGCTCAACTCCAGCCATGGGGAGGTGCTCTTGTTCCATTTTCCATGCTGATGAGCCTGTTGTCCACGGGCTCCTTGTATTGTTCCTTGTATTGCCGGCATATCTGCGTATCTGCATTAGGTACTCTTTTATCTTCCCACTGAGGTGGTACCTATTGATCTACTCATACTGCATGTTTTCAAACTGCTAGTTTGGCAGAAGCTAGGGCTGACATTCACTCTAAGTTGTGGCCTCCCATGTCGACTAACATTCCACAGACTAACATTCCACTCAACCTCTTTCCTGCAGCTAGCAGTTTAACCCACTGCGCTACCGCAGCCCATTAGTATAGTTTGACACCACTTTAAATGTCATGTTGTTGTTGTGTATTTTATCAGTCGCTTCTGACTCTTCATGACCTCATGGACCAGCCCACGCCAGAGCTCCCTGCCGACCACCGCCACCCTTAGCTCCTTCAAGGTCAAGCCAGTCACTTCAAGGATACAATCCATCCATTTTGTCCTTGGTCGACCCCTCTACCTTTTTCCTCAGCATCATTATCTTCTCCAAGTTGCCATATCTCAGTGCTATGGAATCATGGGAGAGCTAAATCTCAATGCAATAGAATCATTGGAGTTTTACAACATATTTAGCCTTTTCAGCAAAAGAGGGCTGGTACTTCACCAATCTATAATTCCCATGATTCCACAACACTGCACAATGGCAATTAAAGTGATGTAATATATGTATGTATACTATACACACACACACACACGTATATGTACATGTGTCTGGCTACCATACTTTCATGAGGTCTACCATAATCCTTTTTTTACCATAAGCATATTAATTGCAATTTAGTTTAATGCCATCTGATCAGTAGGCAAATAGCTTCATCAGCTAGCTAGTGCAACTGAAATGTAACACACTTCATCACCTCTCATGTGAATCAAACAGAGTGTTTTATTGATATAGTGTGAGCCTACAATAAAACAGCAAAACAGCTTTTAACTAATCCTCCTAACCATAAACATCTCCTCCCACACAAAAATATGTGTAGGAGAAAATGCACATTTAAATACACGTATTAAGATTATTATTTTCAATTGAGGTATAATGCAGAAATGAACTGTAAAAGAATGACAATAAAAAAAACATCTGAGAGTAAATCAAACCAGAAACATATTCACCCGTACAACATATGCTTTGTGAAACATTTTCCTGGGCAAGGATAACCACCATTCAATCAGTTCAAAGTCTGGATGAAATCATATTAGGAATAAACAGGTCTATTTGCTTCATAAATTGAACCCTGTTTGACTGAACATGCTGACTTTTTCCCACTGTCCCTAAAGAAGCACCAACATCCGCTACTCTCTTTGCCATGATTCCTCTTCTGGCCTTTTTGAATGCCAGATGCCAGGGGTAGCTGGACCCTTGAGATGGCATTGATGCTCCACCAAATAACCCTCAACTTATCCTGCTGAACTTGCTGACAAAAGATCACAGATTCGAATCTGGGGAGCAAGGTGAGCTCCTGCTATTAGTTCCAGCTTCTGCCAACCTAGCAGTTCGAAAACATGCAAATGTGAGTAGATCCGGCAGGAAGGTAATGGCGATCCATGCAGTCATGCCGGCCACATGAACTTGGAGGTATCTACGGACAATGCTGTCTCTTTGGCTCAGAAACAGAGATGAGCACTAACCCCCAGAGTCGGAAACAATCAGATTTAATGTCAGGGGAAAACCTTTACCTTTACTATACCTTTTTATAATGGCTACAGATCTGCAGAGGAGATACTTCTGTCTGGACCACCACTTTCACAGTTGCTCCTACAAAAAGTGGCTTTTATGGTTATACATTGTATTTAAAGTAAAACTTAAATTGGTTTTAATTCAGTTGTCATGTAACACTATTTTGATTTCAATCTTAAATGTATTATTTATTTTATTTACTGTATTTATACCTTGCCCTTCGCACCCCGAAGGAGAGTCAGAGCAGCCTTACAATGGGCAATAATTCAATGCCATACAAACAAAACATATAAAATAAACATATACACTATAACACAAAATTTAAAAAACATATAAAATTAAAAACCAATTATTAAAATCACACCATCCGAAATCATATTCCAATTTTGCAAGTTATTATTATTTTATTATTATTTATTCATTTTTATGCTGCTTTTCTCCCATGGATGGGATTCAAAGTGGCATACAGTGGTAAAATAGCAATTAAATAAAAACACATTCAAATATACATCATAAAACAACTAACACAAATACCGATTTACCTAAACCATATACATTAAATTAATAACTTACAGCAATAACATTAAAAAATTGCCCTAAAAATGGATTATCTTGGCTTTTCTTCACAAACAAAGATTCAGGAAGGGCTCATCCCACACTTTCTACAAGCGCATTGATGATTCGGAGGTTGGATGTGTCCTTCGAGTCTGTGTAATGAATTTTTTTTCTGGTGGAGCACAGCGTGCACAGAACTGGCCTCATCCTTTAAACCAAAGGTTCATCTGCCGGGGCCTAGCATGCTTAGGACGGTGGCAGCGAGGTCCTCAGGTCATAGGTTTGGTTTGAGTTTCCTTCTCTTAGATGGTTGACCTTGCAGGGTTGAATGAGCACCATCTGCCCGCGTTTGAAATCAGAGTTTTCCTTCTCCTAGGATGGTTGCCAAAAGGCTAGAGAGCCCATCCTGCCCTTTGACGCTCTTTGTCAGACCCTTCAGTTGTGACCTGTCTGGCATGGGAGGCCCTACCGGTGGCTGTTATGCCACTGCCAACATAGCTCACAACTTCATTAGGGTACGCAAGTCTCTCCCCCATAACCAGGGGGCACCAACGGTGAGGCCAAAATGGATTATACAAGTTCCAGAAAAGAGTCAATTTTCATTAGGCCATATCATATTGCCATGTCCAATATACCATTTAAAGGGAAATACTATTGCCCGCTATCTGGTAGTTGACTGTTATAGTTCATTTGGGAAGGTCTAGCTCCACAAAAAGATCTTAATTTGAGAAAGGCCAGCAAAGAGGGGGCTGATCGCACCTCTCTAGGAAGGGAGTTCCAGAGCTGCGGGACCACCACCGAAAAAGCCCTCTCTCTGTGACATTGGTGGAACCGAGAAAAGGGCCTCTCCTGATGATCTCAGGGTGTGATTCGACTGGTAGAAAAAGATGTGGTTTTTAGCTAGATCTTTTTTTAGCTAGATTTTTTTTATTATATCCCCTTCCTTTTTGTATGCTGTCTTGAGTCTTAGCCTGGCAAAAAGACGGAATGTAAATTAAGTGATTGAGGAATGGATATTTTTTTTAAGGAACTTGAGACAAAGTCATGTATCTGGAAAGCCTTGCTGCAAGTGATTTGCACAGTTTTTACTGAGGATGCAAATGAACAGTCTCAGTGCAACATCATAAGTAACTATTCTACCTGTGAAATGTTGAATGACAAATTTCCCAGTTTCTCCTGTTTTTCAGGAATGAGAAAATGTTTTATGACTTATTCTGCACTAATTGAATAATTAAACACATTGGAGAGGCACCAATCCTACTATTTCAGAAGTATTTTGTGGCAAATTCACGTGGGATGAATTCACACTCACAGAGCGACACAACAAGCCCTGTAAGCCAGACATTTATTAGCTATCACAATTATCTAAAATTCCCTGTATGTTCACATGTAGCATCGTGTCAAAACAAGCCAGCATAAACAACATTTCTGCTTAACCAAACATCTCATTATCGGGATGTTTTCAGATGCTTTCCTGACCACTTGGATAAACAAGATTTGATTAATATGTAATCCTCTGCCATGAAGATATATCAAGAACGGAGAACCAGCAGGTCTGTCAATTATGACCAAGTAATGCAGCTTAATGGGAGGATGCAGAAGAACATGGGTCTCTGGGTTAGCTAATACTATTAAGCCACCTTTCTTTTCATAAACAAACCGAAACACTGTTTGTGCAGAATGTCTACATGTTTCAATTCATTCTTGCTGCACTTTGGGTCTGGTGTTTTTAAGGGCTACAGAATAATTTCTACAAAATCAACATGGATCATCTTTAATTACTATATTGCAACCATGGTTATTTAAAACCCCGGTCTCAGAATAGTAGATGACAAACATTAATGAGCAGTAATGCACACATGGTATTGTAAATGAAAGGATAATGAAAGCAATTTATTTGAAAATTAAAATATGATTAAGAATGGCAGCCTGAACTAGGGCCCAGATGCGTGGAAAAAAAGCAACCAACAGGCAACCAGACTCTCATTAATTTAGAAACCTTGTGAAATTGCTTTTCTTTCTTTGACAGTTTTTAATATACAGTAACTTAACTAGTCGACAGCGTATACAGTCCAGAAACCCAAACCTCATTGCAGAGATTGACAGAAATTGGGAGGACAATACAAGAATACCCTTTCAAGTATAGCCAACTTAATCCATATTACAAACCATTTAAGCCACCAAACTTAAGTTGAAGCCATAATCAACCAAGTACATTTTTTTCTCTTTCATTGTGACTCAGTTACTAGTCTACACCATTATGATTATGACTGTGGGTAGCATGATTTTAATAGTGATTATGTTGTTTATATGTTTTTATGTGCTTTTTAACTCTAATTTTTAAAATTAAAATGTATTTAATTGTTGTTCTCTAAAGGCATCAAATAGTTGCCATTTGTAAAGCTGCCTTAAGTCCCCTTTGGGGTAGAGAAAGGCGGGATATAAACAGAGTAAATAAATAAATACACAATACTTTCGCCATTGAGTTTCAGGTCATTTGCACTTTCACAATCAATTTGGCACTCTGCTCGAATATTGAGTAGCTTTGCCTAAGAGCATACCATGCTATATTGGTATCCAGTTTATGAATCTGATTAAGTGAGTTCTTATCCCTATGAATGCTATTGCTGTTGGACTGGACCAAAAGTCCAACTTTTCAGTAATTGCAGGGAACCTCTAAATAAGTTACAAAAGCTAACCCATTTTAAGGGTGGTTGATATGTGACTTGGCGATAGTGATCCATGCTCTTGTTACATCCCAAATAGACTACTGCAACACACTCTACGTGGAGCTGCCTTTGAAGACTTCCTGGAAGCTTCAACTAGTCCAACGGTTGGCAGCCAGGTTGCTCACCAGAGCAGCGTACCAGAGCCGATCAATTTCCGAGCACAATTCAAAGTGATGGTTTTAACCTTTAAAGCCCTAAATGGTTCTGGCCCAGATTACTTGTCCGAACATATCTCCTGTTACAAACCATCACGAAGTTTGAGATCGTCAAGAGAGGCCCTGCTCTTGATCCCATCACGTTCACAAACGTGGTTGGTGGGGACGAGAGACAGGGCCTTCTCAGCAGTGGCCCCCATCTGTGGAACTCTCTCCCTAAGTACATCAGGTTGGCCACCTCCCTACAGTCCTTCAGAAGACAATTGAAGACTTGTCTTTGGGATTAGTGGATAGCATCAATTGGAAAGAAATTAGGATATCTGCAACTTTGGATTTACCCAAACTTTGATTTGGTTTTAATTGGCATGTTTAGTTTTATTGTTTAATGAATTGCATATTATGTTTTTAAAGGATTTTTAATGTTTTAATGTAATTTTGATTGCTGATATGTCAATAGCATCATGTGATGCTTGTGTGGGGCCGCCCTGAGTCCCCGTTCTGGGGTAGAAGGGTGGGGTTGAAACGCATGTAATAAATAAATAATAAATGTTTATCTAACAGCTGACTTTTAGATAAATGTGCTTCACAGTATATTTATGTGTCATGGCTAATAATTCATGTAAGGCTACAATAGGATGGAACACCATAAAACATGAAGTCTGGCGATTCTTGTCCAAAAACACATACTGCAAAGACACTTGGGCTACTAGTTGAACTAGGGTGGGTGCAATTTTCATTCACCCTAGTAAACACTCAAGTGTTAATTTACCAGCACTGAGACAATTTAAAATTGTAAGGAGCATGCACAAAACAGCTCATGCAAACATTAGACACTGCCATCTATGGTCGGAAGCATAGATCACTCTAAAAACACTTTAAATGCTTACATTTTATCTGATATTTAAACAAACTGCATAATGTTTTCCAACAAAAGAAACATAGAAAATATTCCCTACTGATTTCTTTCAGAACTATGGTAGCTTTATCTTAATTTCTCAATTAAAAAAAAGATTAATAAAGTGAAAGATTAGTTGAACATTTTTCAGTTTCCCTGGCAATACATATTGTAGTTACTCAAAGTCTAGCAAGTACTGGTAGTTTTCTATTTTTAAAGCAATGTTTTGTGTTTAAAATTCTGCATAAAATGTTTTAACATAAATAAGTGTTTAATTTGCAGTTTTTGAGGAGATTAACATCAACTGAGCCAAAGTGGTGTAGTAGTTTGAACATTGTTCTGTGACTCTAAATGTGGGTTCAAATTCCCACTACGCCATGGAAATCCACTGTGTGAACTTAGGCAAGTCACAGTATTTCAGTCTTAGAGGAAGGAAAAGACAAACACTTCTGAATAAATATTGCAAAGAATGTCCTGTGACAGGTTTGCTATAGGGTTCCCTTAAGTCATAAGCCTCTGGAAGACATACAACAAGTACAACTTTCACGATGATAAAGAAATAAGTTTTCCAGCTGGGTGATATTTTTCATATTCAACAAGTTTCATATTCCCCTGTTGCGCCAGCTCCACTGGCTGCCAAATAGCTTCTGGGCACAATTCAAAGTGCTGGAGTTGACCTACAAAACCCTATACAGTTCCGGCCCAGTTTACCTATCCGAACGTATTCTCCCCTCTGAACCGTCAAGAGTGCTAAGATCGTCTGGAGAGGCCCAGCTCTCGGTCCCACCACCGTCGCAGGCGCTTCGGTGGGGACGAGGGACAGGGCCTTTTCTGTGGTGGCCCCCTGGCTGTGGAATTCCTCCCAAATGAAATTACATCCGCCCCCTCCCTCCTGACTTTTAGGAAACAGGTGAAAACGTGGCTGTGCAATGAGGCCTTTGCAGAATGAAGGAGGAGATTGCGAAGCAACTAAAGTCACTTGATATGGACCAAATATATGGATTAAAATGGACTTGATTTTACTTTGGCGAAAGGCTTTTTAATTGTGTTTATTGTATTGTATTTTATTGTAAATGTATTATGTTTTTAGATTTTAAATGTTAGCATTGAATACTTGCTGTTTGCCAGTCTGGGTCCCTCTTCGGGAGTGAGAAGGCCAGGGTATAAAAGTTTTAAATAAATAAATAATAAATAAATAAGTTTGTTTTGCAACAACCTCACAAAATAATTTTTCCAAAAGACATTGATTTTGCACAAAATACGTTTCTGTGCAAAATGCATGTTGTACACAAAGAACAAAAAGCACTCCTCATTTCACTTTCGAACAATGGCAAAAAGTGAGGCTGACAATTTTTCAGTGAGGATGAGAAAGTTTTTGAAGAGTCTTTGCTTTACTATTTAACAGGCTGGCTGAAATCACTAGAACTAATTTACACACCACAAGAATCAATGACTCACAGAAACACCTGGGAAAACAGGAAGTGATCGCTTGGTGATAGAGTGTGCAGTACTTAGAGAGCCTGATTAAAAACCAAATCGCCAATGGCTTTAGTATAGGAATTCCGCTGAAAGATAGGAAAGTTACTAGGAGTGCTAATCTAACTAACTCCATTCTAGAGAAGAGCAGAGAGAGGAGGACTGGCAGGAAAGAGAAGAGGTGGAAAAACATCCCTAAGAATATCAGTTTACGTCATAGAGGAGGCAGGTCAGACAGACACAGAAGGATCACACAAACTATTTATTCCCATTGCTAGTGACCACTGTGAGGCATTTTTTACTCGCCACTGCTACACACTGTTTGAACTCCAATACCTGGGAGAAAACTAGTCCCTCCTTATCTGCAGGTGATAGGTTCCAATATATTTATTTATTTATTTATTGTTCATTTTTTTATTCTGCTCCTCCCAGCAGGCTCGGGGCGGATAACAGTAAATATAACGGGCAACATGTCACAACATGTCGACATGTGGCCCTACAATAAAAGCATAAAAACATAAAAGCACATTAAAACACATTACATCACCACATAGGGTATGGGAAGACATACGACATGGTTCTTAGTCCGTGTGCCTAATTAAAGGCTAAGCCAAAAAGGGCAGTCTTACAAGCCCTCCGAAGGGGCCAGTTCCGAGATAGCTCGGTACTGTCCGGGGGCGCGTTCCAGAGCACCGGTGCCGCTACGGGAGAAAGTTCTCTGTCTAATCGTCGATAGATGGCAGGAGCGGATTGATGGCACTAACAACAGATTCTGTTCATCTGAGCGCAGTGATCTCGGGGCAAAATACGGGCTAAGGCGGTCCCTCAGGTACGCAGGCCCTAGGCCATGCAAGGCCTTAAAGGTAAGAACCAACACCTTGAAGGCAATTCGGTACTCAATAGGGAGCCAGTGCAGTTGCCGGAGGATAGGTGTAATGTGCTCCCTCACTGGCGATCCCGCCAGCAAGCGAGCAGCAGCATTCTGCACTAGCTTGAGTTTCCGGATTGTCGACAAGGGAAAGCCAACGAGGGCATTACAGTAGTCTAATCTCGAGATGACCGTCGCTTGGATTACCATGGCCAGGTCGTTCCTGGACAGGTAGGGTGCCAGTCGCCTAGCCTGTCGGAGGTGAAAGAATGACGTCCTGCTGACCACGGAGACCTGAGCCTCCATGGTCAGCGAGGAGTCCAACAGAACCCCCAAGCTCTTAACCGATGGCGATGGGTTAAGCCGCTCGCCATCCAGGGTAGGCAACCGGCACCCACCCAGCCCAGGTCGACCGGGCCACAGGATCTCTGTCTTCGACAGATTCACCTTCAGCTGGCTGGCACGCAGCCAACCAGTCACGGCTTCAAGGCATAGATGGAAACAATCGGGTACGGAGTCCGGCCTGCCGTCCATTCTCAGCAGAAGCTGGGTGTCATCAGCGTACTGATAACACTCCAGACCAAAGTCGTGGGCCAGCTGGGCCAGGGGGCGCATATAAACGTTGAATAATAAGGGGGAGAGGATGGCCCCCTGGGGGACCCCACAGTTAAGTGGGAGTCTCTCGGAGACCTCCCCGCCCCCCTCCACGCGTTGTCCCCGGCCCTGGAGGAAGGAGGCCACCCATTTAAGGGCAGTCCCCCCAACCCCAGAGCCGGCTAAACGGTGGGTCAACAGTGTGTGATCTACAGTGTCAAACGCTGCTGTCAGATCTAACAAGACAAGCAGAGCTGATCCACCCTGGTCCAGCTGGCGGCGAAGTTGGTCTGTAATGGCGACAAGCACGGTCTCCGTCCCATGCCCAATACAGAAGCCGGACTGGAAGGGATCAAGTCCAGCTGTGTCGTCTAGGAACCGCTATACTCACTGGATATCTCAAATCACAGGTAGTACTGAACTCTATAATCAAAAATGAGGTGTGCCTTAGATTCAATGACACCTTAGATTCTCCAGGTTTTGAAGGGGGGGAGACTAATCACCTTACCTCCTAAGGAGGAAAACATGGAAGAGGAGGAGGAGGAAGAAAAAGGCCCAAAACGGCTTGTGTTCCGGGATTTTTTAATGTATATCTCAGAGAGAGGAGGAGGAAGGGAAGGAAGGAAAAAAGATTGTGCTACCAAACAGCAATGATACAAAAAGAGCATACAGAGGAAATTCTTTTTTAAAAATTCCCTCCAATTTTTGTATCAATGCTTCAAAAATGTGGCACACCTTACATTTGATGGTGTCTTATGTTTTGTGATATAAAATTGAACAGTTTAATAAAAGTTACGTGAATTTATTTATTTCCTGTATTTTAACCCCATGGTATCTCACCCCGAAGGGGACACTTCCATTTAATATTTTTATTTCCACTTAATTATTTTTGGACCACTTTTGATCACAGGTAACAGAAATCACAGAAAGCAAAACCACAGATTAGAAGGGGCTACTGTATTTATTTTTCTCCATCATCATGGTGTAGTTCCTTTGTAGCCGTAGTTTCTACTGCAGCGTCTAGAAAGCTTTTTGGCCCCTGTGGAACTTACAAGAGTAGGCTCCACATTCCTCTTCCATATGAACTCAAAGCTTAAAATTGCTTCATAACATTCTCCATCTTACTGTTTTGGTAGTGAAACATACTGTTTTATTCCAAAGCTTTATAAATAAGATATATAGATATAGATATATATATATATATATATATATATATCTTATATATACACACACACACACACACACACACACACTATTCAAACCACAGAAAAGGCTGTTGCATTTCATAACCAAGCACTTGTATATTCCGTGTATGATAAAACAAAAAATTAATCTGAATTTAGAATGTCCTTTCTTAATAAGAGGGAATAAAATAATGCAAATAATTCAATATGTTGAACAAATCATTACGCAACTTTAACCTCTTAATGAAAATAATTCCTGGATAGAATCAAGGCTCAATTTTTTCAAGATGCTTTTTCATTTGAAAGCATTGCTCAAGTCTTCAAATTCTAATTACAGGCATATTATATATCGCTCATTTAAGACAGCCATTAATCAAATTGTGGTAAAAAATAAGAATACCTTGTTTGGTTAATGACAGGGAATAAACAACGTTGGTGAAGACAGGAAGGTGCAAAAAAAACCCCACCACCATTTAAATTGTATTTTATTTCTTAACAATCCCCATGGGATAGCAACAAAAGATGGTGTGCTTTTGGCTGTTAGGAAGGCTTCTTATAAAACTCACATGAGAAAAAGAAGACAGCTCCAGGAAAAATGCCAGTGTGCTGTAGAACAACATTATGGAAATGGAAATTGGATACCAAATTGACAAGTTGACCTTGGAGCCTTGGCTTATCAGGAATGAAAATGACTTGTGAGATGAAAATTTGGCCGTAATTTGGTAACGCTCTTCCAAAAGAGTTGAAGGCTTTTCTAACCCAGTTGAATAGGAATGCCATTCATTCACAGCATTAAACAGGAGATTCTTAAATACCATTATTTAGGGTATTCAATACAATACTGTAGCTTTTTCTTAAGCCTTATGAAGAACAAAGCACATTTGCATTGTCAATGAGAAATCAGCAGGGAGCAGGAATAACATCTATAATTAAATAATTTTTACAATAAACTCTTGTGCTCACTTGAGAGGAAAGTATTTAAGACTACAGTTCATGACTATACATAGTTTTGCCCTGATGGATTCATCTTGAGTTGACGCATCTCTCAAACAAAGACACAGAGAAACGGGAGATCTGCATCGTTGCACATTGTTTGCACATGTGAAACATCTACTCCAAAAGCACAAAATAAACAAGAGCACAGAAAAAACCTAATTGCAGCCCCATCCTCTATTATATACTCTTCTTATAGTAAGAAAAAAAGTGCAGGCATTGACTCCTTCACTTTCAAGTCCAAAGCAGATTTGTATCTATACAGAACATGATATAAGCACCGGGAAGTGGCGCAGCTGCATAACATTTCTCTGACCAATAGGTCATGAGTTTGAGGCCTGCCCGGGTCGAGGTGGGTGCTCGACCTTAAGTGTAGCCTGCTGTCGACCTTTGAAGCCTGAAAGACAGTTCATTTGTCAAGTAGGAGATAAAGGTATCGCATTAAGTAGGGAGGCAAATTTTGACTGATTTATGAGGCCATAAAGAACTCCAGGAATCGCTGAGGATTGCAGAAGAACAACAAGGGACACTGGAAAACGCTGAGAGAGATGAGGAGTGCGTCAACTTCCCCTGGTGGCCAGAAGTTTGCCAGAGGTTTGTCTCTGTTCATCTATGTTCGTCTATATATGTTTAGATATGTCTATATATGTTGAACTGCAGGGATTGTCTTCAAGTATGTGTACTGTAATCCGCTCTGAGTCCCCTTCAGGGTGAGAAGAGCGGAATATAAATGAAGTAAATAAATAAATAAATATGCTCTGGCCTTGTTAAAAAAGAAATAATATGGAGATATTGAACATTTTATCATGCTGTAAGTCCATTAGTAGAAGGCAGGAATGGGCAGTTGATTCCAGCTTTGAAAATAAGTCATTTTATCATATCTAGGCTACATCCTTGTCCACAATCATAATGTTTAATTAAGCAATTATCAACATTTGGAGGTGAGAAAGGTTTGATCTCCAAAACAACTTTTAAGCCAGGCCACTGCCATGTCCCCAAATATTTAATAGATCAAAACTGGGAAATAAGCAGTAAAATATCATCTAGTTAATACAAATTGTCTGTATCTTTTGCACAGGGACTGCAACCAAGGGACGTTTCAGAGTTGGCCTTTGGAACCGAAAGTCATTGTTGGATCTTCGCAGACCATGAAATGACAGCTGATTCGAGCCATTGCGGTGTGCTCTGTGCCAACCTTGTGGGATATGGAAAGTGGCCCTACTTGGATCATGTTTCCAAAATTAGCAGATGCATTACTGAAGGTATCCACAGCACCAAAAATCACACCAGATGTTTTCTCCAGCTTTAAAAGACTTATGTGGCCTTTGCGTGACCAAACAAGCACCAGTATTAACAAACATAAAGTAAGGATAAAGTAATTTACAAGAATTAATTCCCTCACATTCCAAACACAACCCCTTCACATGGTGGCAGGTCAAAAGAAAATATTTCTCCTCCACCTCAGTTTTCCAATACTACCACCCCACCTCATATACTTCCACTATTCTTGCATATATAATGAAGATCATAGTTAAAACATCAACTGTTTGACAGGAAAAAGAACAGATCTGTGATTGCTATTATACGTGTCAATGTACAACCAAAGTATAATTAATGCAAATGCCTATATATGTTCATAGTTGTCTTTCATGAAGACATCTCTCTTGCATAATCTGCCCGTGCTTTCAATATTCAAAGAGCTGATGAATTAATTCTTTTGGGCAACTCTGAACAACTTTTGGACCATTCCAATAACAAAGTTCTTAAATATTAATCAATTGCAAAATAACACCTTTTTTTTCAGAGGCACATGTACAAAAAATGAATTTTGTATCTTAAAATAGAATTGTATCGTGTGAGTACATTTATTGCAACTAAAATTGGCTACAGGTCTTATCTGAGTTTATTTACTGACACACAGATATTTATTGTTGTGCACCATGAAGAAAACCCTTACCTAACACTACCAAGTAAAATGTCTATATATGTTGTTCATAGTTGCCTTCCATGAGGACATCTCCCGTGTATAATATACCTGTTCTTTCAATATTCAAAGAGTGAATGAATTAATTATTTTGGGCACCTCTGAACAACTTTTGGACCATTTCAATAGCCAAGTTCTTAACATTAGTCCATTACAACAGTGTTTCCCAACCAGTGTGCCATGAGTGATCATAAGGTGTGCCATGGGAAATTGGAACCTCCAATACCCTTTCTTCCCCCTCCTGCCGAACACTTTTTCTTCTCCACTGGGGCTCCCTTCTTCCCAGCCTCACTCTGCTCACTTTGCCTCGTTTTGCTCTGGGGCGAGTTGCGCAGTAACGCCTGCACCGGTCACATCTTCCTCCCTTCCCCCTCCCCTAATGAACACTCTCACGCTATCCCCTTGGATCAAAATGATGGCATTCTGTTGGTAATGGGAATTCAATATGCCAAGTTTGGTTCAATTCCATTGTTGCAAGAGTTCAGGATGCTCTTTGATTGTGTGTTAACTATAAATCCCAGAAACGTTAACTCCCAAATGTCAAGGTCTATTTTCCCCAAACTCCATCTGTGTTCACATTTGGGCATATCGAGTATTCATGCCAAGTTTGTTCCTGATCCAACATTGTTTCAGTCCACAGTGCTCTCTGGATATAGGTGAACTACAACTCCAAACCCAAGGTCAATGCCCACCAAACTCTTATAGTATTTTCTCTTGGTTATGGGAGTTCTGTGTGGGAAGTTTGTGTCTTTCTGCCATTCCTGCCAGGATATCTATGTTGTGTTCATCGAAACAGGTCCAAGTTTCATACTGAGTGTATAAATACATTTAAAAACATATTAACTATATGTATTACTGTGTTAGAGTGTCATTTTGTGTCATTTTGGTTGATGGTGTGCCCCAGGATTTTGTAAATGTAAAAAATGTGCCGCGGCTCAAAAAAGGTTGAAAAACATTGCATTACAACATATCATCATTTCTTTCAGAGGCCTATGTACAAAACTTGAATTGTGTATCTTAAAATAGAATTGTATCGTGTTAGTACATTTATCAGATCTAAAACTGGCTGCAGATATCATCTGAGTATATTTACTGACACGCAGGGATTTATTGTTGTGTACCACATAGAAAACCCCTACCTAACACTACCAACAAAAACAGTAACTCCCGTATGCTACTATTACCATAAATCACAATCTATTGCAAGGAGCACCTGCTCATGCAAAACAGATACTCTATAATACAGCCAAATTTAAGCCTGAAATAATATCTCTTTGTTTTAAGAAGAGTGAAAGAAAAGCAAAAGGCTGCCTCCAGTTTTTCAAATGAAGCCAGCTTTCAAAGCCAGATAAAACTGATAATTTCTTGAAGGGGGATATTAACACAAAATTTGTCAAACTGAATAGGGCATAAAATGAAAGTCTCAATTCTTTTTCCTGTACAGAATACTTAATTAACATATTTATTGAGTTATCCTGGCAATGAAGACAGGAATACATTGAGATTCATTGATTTGTCCTCCTCCTTGGTAACTTAAAAGCTACACAGATGCTTATTATAAAGCAGCGGTTCCTTGTCTTGTTTTCCTCACCTTCTTAAAAGAACCTGGCAATTTCAAACTTAATAATAATTATATATTCAGCATGTGCCGTTAAATGGCATTAACTACATAGATCCCATCAGAATGCAGTGTGTTCAAGAGGCAATCACGCGCCGATCTTACAAATTTAAAATGAAACAAGGAGCTCCACAGACCTCCCGACTCTTCAGGCTGTTTAACAACAGAGTACTAGAGATCATTCTGAATGTCATTATACATCAAAAAGATGAAAGATGTGCCTCCTCTGTCATATCTGATGTACCGTTTATAGAACACAATTTAATTGTACATTATAGCAATGCCTGCCAAGAACCACTGTCACTAAAGCTACAACGTACTGACACTGCATACTGAAGAAGAAAAAATAGTGGAAGAAATACGGAGGAGGGTAATGAAAATGAGGGAGGATACGCAAAGTAAAAACCCTTCAGTACAGAATAAAACCTAAGATGGGTCTGAAAAGAAGGGTTTAGAGAAAGTGAATCGGGAACAGCTGTTGATCCTCTGCTGTAATGTAGTACCAAGGTGCCAGCAATGAAGTGAAGCTTATCAATTATGAACACAAAGCATTTAATATATTTCCCATTCCCGACTTGTTCTCCCATTCACCAGACAAAACTGAATTCAGTTCCATCTAAGTGGCTTCCAAAAATATTAACCTGATTGCTAAAGGATTTTAGTTTTTAAAGAAAGTGAGTAACACCGTTAGGCAAAACAGTACCTTTGTATTTAACATCTATGGAAAATGCCAATTCCCCTGTAATTCTATTTTCTATGGTTTACATACAAGGACCAGATTTGGGTTTAGTACAGAAGGCTAAACCGCTGTGCTGAAGAAAAATCCTGCTGATCAGAAGATCGGCAGTTCGAGCCTGGGTTGGGGTGAGCACCTGCCGTTAGCCCCAGCTCCACTGCCCACCTAGCAGGTCAAAAGCAGAAATGCGAGTTGATAACATAGGCACTGTTTTTAGCAAGGAAATAATAAAGGCACCCTTAAGGACACTGATTGGATGAAAGCTCCTCAGCATGGAAGATAGAGCGTCAACAACCCATGTTTATCCCAGCCTCCAAAAGCTGCCTTTACTATGTCTTACTTGTATAATCAGCATTGAATGCTTGTTCATGTCTTATATTGGGGTAAGAGGATGTGTCAGGGCAAAGCCGAGGCTAACTAGTTTATTGAATATAAAAACAGTCCAAAGAGAATATAGTCCAATAAATGAAAGTATTCAAAGCATAAAGTCAATAGTCCAAAGTATAATGGCAAATAGCTTGAAGCGAAAGGCTCCGCAATTAAATGCGGACAGGAAACAGCCAGCCCAATCGAATCAGAACCAAGACAAAGTGCGAAACCACTTCCCAAGGCAAAGGCACAAGACTTGATGAGGCTGGCGTGGTCCCACTCCGCTTTAGCGCCTATTCAGTATAGAGCCGGAGAACTGAGGATCAGTTCCACGGGGCCGTACTTAATCCTCGGCCGGGCCCCAGCGATCTAGGGCCCGGCCGCCCAGTCTCAGAAGGGACAGGTGCCAGCTCCTCCCCTGCCCTCCTCTATGTCCCTGCGCCTGTTATGAGAACGGCCCGCTCTTCCAGCCTAGTATCAGCTATCTTCCTGAGAAGAAGCCTCCCCGGGTTTCCATCCGCTAGCCTCCATCTGCTGTTCAGCCAGCTCCTGGGAACCTCGGCCATTTCCCGGCTCCGGGAATTCATAACTATCTCCGCAGAACCGGGAGAAATGCTTCTGCCGCCCTGGCTGTCACCATCTCCACCTGGTCCGCCCTCTTCCCTCAGCCGGAGGATGCTCCCACTCAAGATCCCAGGCTAAACTCTCTTACAGGTGAACTGGGCAAACCCCGACGCCTTACAATCAATCTTGCTCTCGGGCACTTCCAACTCATCCTCACTGATTGGATCCCTCAGCATGGAAGATAGAGCCTGTGGCTGGGTCCCAGCCTCCAAGATGCCAAATAAAATGGGGACCCCTGGTCTGTGTTAATTGTATAATCAGCATTGAATGCTTGTTCATATGTGTGTTCCAAGTGGGTGCTTAGGGTAGGATGGGGATAAATACTGGACATAATTAATAAATAAACATATTTTAAATATTTTTTTCAGTTCAATATGTGTTATATTGTCTGCTACATGATGTTGTATAATATGTGATCTAGCACACAACTAGAGTTTTTCCTATGTATTTTAAGACCCTCGCTGTTATCCCTGCACAGAAACCCTTGTTGTTTTGGGTTGCAAGATACCTACATACAATTTTTACCTCCTGCAGAGGCTGGCAAATTGCTGTACGATGCAATCTCAAAAAGGCCTATCAGTTAAAAGCTGATCCACTTCAATCGGAAAGTGCTAATACATTTGCAGCGACATGAGCACACTGCAGAGTAATGGAAAGCACAGAAGGTAGACTGGTGGTTTTTGCACATTTTAGACAAGCTTCACGAACTGTTGGATTTTTCCTTTAGCTAATGATGTTGTACAATAATACACATCTCTTCTTAGTTTCATCAGGTAGGATTTTGTAACATATTTTAGAATTCCCTCAAATGCATGGATGGGTTACATCAGACAATACATAGGATGAGTGATTCCGGTTAACATACAATTAGTGCAAAATGCATCAGCATAAAAACTATGTTCCAGAAGTATGGAACACTTACAAACAATTTTAAAACAATTGTACTTGCATTAAGCAAATTTCTAATCAAAATTCAAAGTGCTAGTTTCATCAGATAAACCCTTAAACACAATAGTGTAGTAGAGCCAGAACTTGCAGAGTTAGTGGGCACTTACAATTTGCAAGGGCCATAATTGGATCTGCCATGTGTTCAGCTCTTTCTGAAATCAGTTCCAATCTCTGCAGTAGCATCAGAGGATTTTCCCCATAATGAAGTACGTACAGTATTTTGAGCTATTCCTCTTATTACATATTTGTTTGCGAATGGCTTGCTCTTGAATGGGCAATTGCCATAGACATCTACACATCCAAATTTACTACTGCTGTCCTATTACCAGAGGTCAGAACTATGAATACCAAGACACTTAGAAATAACCACGGAAAAGATATTGCAGGTTCTGAGTTTAAGTACATGATCTGAAAAAGAAATTTAGACTATGGTTGCAAGAGGCAACTGCATTGAGTGCTGTAACCCAAGTGATCGTATTAGTGCGGATAATCCGTTTGTCTATATGATACGTCAGTAGTTTTCATAGTTTTGCAATATAATTTGCACCATTTTATTTTTTACCCGTCTCTCCTTGTGTCTCAAGGTGGGTCACAGCACAGTCAAACCACACAAAAATTCTATAAACACACATTTTAAAATGCAGTTCTATAAAAGATATGCATTAAAATATATTTATATAAATACACAAGACAGAGATTAAAACACAGGGCACAGGTTTAAAAATCATGCTTAAAACTGGCTAGGTAAGCCTGCCAAAAGAGTTATTTTTAAAGTTTTTAAATTCCAACAGCTTATACAGCTGTCACAGCTCTTCCAGCAGGTCAATCCACAGTCTTGGGGTGGCTGATGAAAAGTTCCTTTGAGTGACAGTCACCATTTGAGTTCTGGCTGGTTGGAGTAACTGCCCCCCCCCCCCTGAGGACCTCAGTGTTCAAGGTGGATGGTATGGAAGAAGGCAATCCTGCAGGTAACCTGGACCCAAACCACGTGGGGCTTTAAAGGTCAAAACCACACCTTATACTTTGCACATGGATGTATGTTGTTGTGGTTCAGCCAGATGAGGGGTGGATGAAGATGAGGGAACTGTTCAGTCAGGGTTTGTGAGGACTGATGGGCTTTCCATTGCGAGAAATGAGGGGATTTTATATTGTGATTCTGTCTGGGGAAAATGGGTCTGTGGGGAGAGAGAAACAACTTCAGAGCAGAGTGGAGATGGAGATGCTGTGGCATCAGAAGACAGGGAGAACTTTTCCTCTAGCCGTTCCTTGGCAATGGAAGATAAGGAGCTGGAAAACACTTGGGGTCAGAAGGAGTTGGAGGCTTGATCTCCGGGAGGAGGGAGCCAGATTGTGGAGGTCACAGAGACTTCATGAGAAATACTTGAAACAGAGCAGATGTCAAAGATACGACTTCATGGCTTAGTGGTCCTTAAAATAAAGGGTTGTTTATTAAAAGGGTTACAGCAGGCAACGCTGCGTTACCGTATACACCTTGGTCTTGTTCCATGTTCAAGTCTATGTTTAAGTTTCTTAGGAAAGTTTTGTGCTCATGTCCATGGATTCACATTTTGAAAGAAGTTCCTGTGTTCCTGGATGTTTTGATTCCTGATTTTTCATGTTACATTTGAATAATACTCCAAAGGTGAATCCAGGCCAGAGTGCAACATACATTTTCAACTCAGTCAACAAATTGTGTAAATTATAAAAGTTATAGCAGTACCTACACTAGAACAGCACCAGCCTTTGTTTGTGGGGGCAGAGAGGGGAGCATTTCACACAACAAACCCAAGGACACACTACTGTGTCCTGACACACAGTTCCGAAAGCTCTGGTGTATGGTATAGTAGGGGGCAAAGTATGTTAGGCCTACCTTTAGTTGTAACTCCTAAGCAACCAGAAACTAAATTTACCTGGCATCTAGCAATCCTCATGAGTGCTATAGCTTATTGCCACCACTGTTCTTGAGGTTATGATTATGCCAAACGTCTGAAATATAAGGTTGCATATGTACCTGAATTGCTCTGCACTCAAATATATGAGATCTATATAGTCAAGTTTATAATTTTTTGTTTTAAAGCAGAGAGGATAAATAATATTGCTATGTTTTTTCTCTCTGAATGTTGTTGTTTCTCAGGCTCTCGGATCAATTTTGTTAAATCTTATATAAGCTATTTTAATTTACTCACCAGTAAGATAACAGTGTTGTTCCTGATACATTATTCCCTCGTGTGCTAAAAGCAGTAACACAATCAAACTTTTCACATATTAGATAAACTTTTGCTTTTTTCCCTTCCCGTTTGGGGAATTGCTATATTATATACATAAAACAAGGCAGCAATATTGAATCAGAAAAAGCATTTTCAGACTTAACTCTAGCCCATTAATTTATTTGATGTTGTACTGGACCATGATCACTACAGTTAAAAATTCAATACAGCCACATCAGATATTTTGTGATATTGTGACAAATACTCCCTCTGCTGTACAATCTACAGTGTTACAAAAAAGATACACATTCAACTCAAGAATTTACCAATACTGATAAGGAACATAATAAGGAAAAGTCTAGTGTGGTTCAAGTTTGGACTAGGAGTCTGTTAGATCAGTTTTCGAATTTCTGCCCAAAAAAGCAATGGCAAGCCTCCTCTGAAATAAATCTTGACAAAGAAAACCAGCGATAGCGTCACCTTAGGTTTGCCATAAGTTGGAAATGACATTGAAGCTCACGTTTCAAAAGTATTTCTTTCCCTGATTTAAAAAATAATGTTATATAGGATTCCTGGTACAAAAAAGGGACTTCTTATTTCCAGGCTGCAGTCTTACACCGAACAAAGCCCCACTCAACTTAGTGGAGACCTATGCATATTTCTTCGTATACATCTGCATTGTAGAATGTATGCCATTCGACACCACTTTACCTGCTCTATCTTATTTCAATGGAATCATGGGAGCTAATAGTTTTATGAGAGCTTTAGCATTCTCTGCCAAAGAGTGCTGGTAGGGTTCCCATATGTCCCTTATTCTAAGGGACATCCCTTATTTTGGCCCTAAAATTTGTGTCCCTTATTTTCAGGCCCTGTCCCTTATTTTTGACTAGCAGGACAGGACTGGGCGGGGTTGACCAGAGGAAGGTGTGTGCTGCAGTTTCCATGGCAATGCCTGCCCGGGGATTCCAACTCGCAGGGCAGCCTGCATCCCCGTTGGAAGGAAAAGGCGATACAGGACTTTTTCAAAGTACAGTAGACTAATTAACCATTACCCAAGGGGAATGTTGGATCATGTTGGATAAAGATAGTTTCTGGTTGCTTGAGAGTTACTCTTAAAATAGGCCTAGCTGTGCATCCAAATACTATACCATTCTGTGTATCCCATACTATACTATACCATTAACTATTGGCATAATAATCATGAAGATGTACTGTCTTATAAAATTTATTTTATTTTAATGTTTAGACAGTGCACTTTTAAAGTCAGCAAAGTCAAGTACTAAATACAGATGGAGAAAATTAGGTAGTTCTGATGTTTTTTCTGCATGACAAAGCATGCAGAAACATACCATGTCCTGTCAAGAGGGTGTAAGTCAGTTTCTTTTGTGAGTTTCAATCATTATCTTATTCTGTTAATAAAACTATTTCTACCTAATGTTTGAGTTTCAAGTTTTTAATGAAGTGTCCCTTATTTTTGTGGAAAATCCCGTAAATGTCCCTTATTTCTTATATCAAAAATGGCAACCCTGAGTGCTGGTGCATCACCAAACCAACTCCCACGATTCCATAGTATTGAGCCAGGGCAGTTAAAGTGATGTGCTTTAATCTTACTGTGTAAATACACCCTATGTTGGCAACAAGCTGGGAAATATATTGATCCATTCATACATTAAATTAATATCTAGTGCTGCTAGCTTTATCAATGACAAATTATGCATGTTTTGAATTTTATGAAAATGACACAGCCAGATCCCTTTTATTTCATGGAATCCAAAAATTAAAAGAATTGGTGTACTTGAGTATCACTTAAAATAGTATCATATACAGCAGTGGTTCCCAACCTTTTTTTTAAACTAGGGAACACTTAACCAGATATCACTTTGATCAGGAACCACTTGACCAGGGACCACTCTCCAACATTAGTACCAAAAGGTCCATTTTTGGTCAACTTTAGATTTGGTTTAGTTATTTGGGGTGCTGATTCAGAAAATTGCATTGGATAGACCACATCACCTCTAGTTTCTGATACAGAACATATGCCATCCAGTAGTCGCCATCTGCTCATCCACAGAAAACCATATTTAATAAGACTCAACACTATAAGAGGGTTTCGTGAGACCTGTTGCTCCTGTTGCCATGTGGTTTCAAGGCAATGGTGTAGTAATGGTGAGGCCGCGGATCATATTTTCGTTCTTGCAGACCACTGGTGATGCACGGACCACAGGTTGGGCACCACTGATATACAGGAACATGTTCTAATAATACATATTCCTTTCCTATCTGCTCTTAAAGGATCTTGATACAGCCAAGATACAAAATTTAAAAATGGCATTGTACATGTAAATATAGAAGAGCCCGTGGTGGCGCAGTGGGTTAAAGTGCTGAGTTGCTGAGCTTGTTGACCGAAAGGTAGCAAGTTTGAATCCAGGGAGCGGCGTGAGCTTCCACTGTCAGCCCCAGCTTTTCCCAACTTAGCAGTTTATAAACATGCAAATGTGGGTAGATCAATAGGTACCGCTCCTGTGGGAAGGTAACAGCGCTCCATGCAGTCATGCCAGCCACATGACTTTGGAGGTGTCTACGGACAGCGCTGGCTCTTCAGCCTAGAAATGGAGATGAGGACCACACCCCAGAGTCGGATATGACTGGACTTCATCTCAGGGGGAAACCTTTACCTTTACCTATGTAAATGTAGAATTTTCAAATCACATACAGAAGAAATGCAGAAAATATATGATCTGACCAAAAATTTCGAGAACAGCTAATTTAAGAACAGTTCTGGTCCATGCCAAGCCAGGGAAGCATAACTTATTAAATAACTTGACCAATCTTCTATTGTTTATGCCAAAAGGAGACCAAGTTCACTCAAACACTTGTGGAAAACTCTTCCCTATTCAAGTGAATGGGAAAGTTCATGTTACCAATAGAAGTCTATGTATGCATACAAAAAGTCAGAACTACAGGGGAAGGAGATAAATGTATCTAGACACACATGGATTCAACTCTGTAGGGTTTTTAATCTCTGTCACTCTGCCTTACCTTAGTCCTATGGCAGTTGAGATCAACTGATTACATTGCCTCATTGCATCTGATATGTCTAGTACAAACACCAATGTCTTGTAGGAAGATGTGTGTTAGGGGCTTATCTTACGTCATCAATCTCCCCCCCATTAGAAAATAATATTGTTTAAAAATATTGTTGATGATTCTTAAAGAAGATATAACATTGTTTGTTGTTGATGCTTGGGATTCCATCTCACAAAGAAAGATAAACATTTCGTGACATTATTTGAATGGATAACTTTCATACAGCATGTGACACTGCTTAAGGTTTAAAAATCCATGTTAACTGGATAATATGGCAGACTAATATAATCCAGTTAAAAGAAGATAATGTGGATTATCTGCTTTGATAATCTGGATTATATGGCAGTGTAGAAGGGGCCTATTTTATCTGTATTTGTTTATATGAACAAGACAAAGTATTCAGCATCTTCCTTCTGAACGATAGGCCAAAATTAGGATCCAGGAATCTGAGTCCTTTACTTAGTCCACGATAGCTTACTTAAATTTCCATCCTGCTTAATTCAACTAAGCATACTGAACGTCTGCCTATTTCAGCATTAATGCCATGCTCTTATATTGTGGAGAGGCCTCTCCATTGGTGCCCCCTTGTTGTGGGGGAGAGGCTTGCGTACCCTAATGAAGTTGTGAGCTATGCTGGCGGTGGCATAATAGCCACCGATAGGGCCTCCCATACCAGACAGGTCACAACCGAAGGGTCTGACAAAGGGCGTCAACGGGTAGGATGGGCTCTCTAGCCTTTTGGCAACCATCCTAAGAGAAGGAAAACTCTAATTTCAAACGCGGGCAGATGGTGCTCGTCTAACTCTGTAAGGTCAACCATCTAGAGAAGGAAACTCAAATCAAACCTACGACCTAAGGACCTTGTTGCCACCATCCCAGCTTGCTAGGCCCCGGCAGATGAACCTTTGGTTTAAAGGGTGAGGCCAGTTCTGTGCATGCTGCGCTCCACCAGAAAAATCCATTGCACAGGCTCAAAGGACACATCCAACCTCTGCCATCAATGCGCTTGTAGAAAGCGTGGGATGAGTCCTTCTTAAGAATCTTCATTCACGAAAAAATGCCAAGATATTGTACTTTTTCATACACAGCAGAAATAATATGACAGCCACAGGGAATACAGAGTGGATTTGCAAACTTGGCTAGTAAAAGTTACCGCTGTGAGTAATTTTTTTTTGATGCTTTGTTTCTCTATGGGCCCTTCCACACAGCCATATAACTCCGAATATCAAGACAGAAAATCCAACAATATCTGCTTTGAATTGTGTTATCTGCATCCACACTGCCATATATGCCACTTCAAAGCAGATAATGTGGGATTGTATTCAGCTGTGTGGAAGGGGCATATGTCCGGGAAGGGATTTCCATCATGTCCATGCGTGACTAGTGTAACCCTAACAAAGCCATGCCACTACAAAGCACAATTCTCATTAGTAAAACATCATTGAGTTACTATTTTGCTAATGTATACTATAAAATGTGACAAAGTTGGTCATGCTGCCTATGCAGTACTAAGAAACAACCACAGGATGGCAGAAAAAGCAGCCAATAATTCTATCTGCATCATCCAAAATGCCAGGAACTGCAAGTAAATGCCTATTCAACCTGATGTGTCTGAATATAGCCCTGTGAAGTTATAGATGCACCATACATCCCAACACTATGGAGCCCTCTGCTGTGGAAGATGAGAGAACATTGCAGAGATGTAGATGTCAAAACAAGCATAAACGAGTCTTGCTCTTATTCAATATCTAGGTTGTAAAATCTGTCAACAGGCTTTTCAGGGCTTCTCTGTCAACAGCACGTTTCAATTCAACAATGATCTGCCAATAAAACTTCAGCAAAAAAAACCCCTCCAACAGCTACATTTTGGTTTTAGATATAGGCCAGTCTTGGGCAAACTTCTACCAGCTGTTAGGAATTCAGAGAGCTGAAGTCCAAAAAACCTGGAGGGCTGACGTTTGCCTATGTCTGATACAGACCCAGGAGGAAACGACAGACAGGGGTAAGCATTTGAAACACATTGTTTTGAATGTTACAGGTGTTAGAACAAAGACTAAAATGATGGAAGGTGTTTTGAAACACATTTACTACCAAAAATTAGAAAGAAAAATACATGTAAACATTAAAACCTTAATTTCTTCTCATGGATTCCTCCATTCCAAACTCTTTTGGCCAGAAAAAATGAAATGTAAAGATACAGAATGGGGGTGCTTGGCTCGACAACAGTGAAAAAGATTTTGGGAGTCCTGATGGACAACAAGTTAAACATGAGCCAACAATGCAATGTGGAAGCTAAAAAAGCCAATGGTATTTTGGCCTGCATAAATAGGAGTATAGTGTCTAGATCAGACCTGGGTAATTACCGGGCTCCAGGTGTTTTGGACTTCAAATCCCAGAAATCCTAACAGTTGGTAAACTGGCTAGGATTTCTGGGAGTTGAAGTCCAAAACACCCGGAGGGTCGGTAATTGCCCAGGTCTGGTATAGATCCAGGGATGTCATGCTACCCCTCTATTCCACCTTGGTTAGTGAAGTGAGATGTTGACAAGCTGGAATGTGCCCAGAGGCGGGTGACTAAAATGATCAAGGGTCTGGAGAACAAGCCCTGTGAAGAGTGGTTTAAAGAACTGGGCATGTTCAGCAGGCAGAAGAGAAGGCTGAGACATGATGAGAGCTATGTATAAATATGTGAGGGGAAGTCATAGAGAGGAGGGAGCAAGCTTGTTTTCTGCTGCCCTGGAGACTAGAAGGTGGAACAATGGCTTCAAACTACAGGAAAGGAGATGCCACCTGAACATTAGAAAGAGCTTCCTGACTCTGATAGCTGTTCAGAAGTGGAACTCTCTGCCCCGGAGTGTGGTGGAGTCTCCTTCTTTAGAGGCTTTGAAACAGAGGCTGGATAACCATCTGCCGGGGGTGCTCTGAATGCGATTTTCCTGCTTCTTGGCAGGGGGTTGGACTGAATGGCCCAAAAGGTCTCTCCCAACGCTATGATTCTATTGTTCCAAGCACTAGAACACATTCATTGTCACATCATATCAAACAAGAATTACAAAATGAATCGGCTGTTTAGCACACATTGTACACAATATAAAATGTTGCTGTTGTTTTAAAACTTTCAAACCATTTTCAAGTTATAGCAACCCTAAGGCAAAAGTATTACAGGGTCTTGGCAGAATTTGTCGATGGAGAAAGATTGCACTTGCTTTCCTCTGAGGCTGAGCATGTATGACTTCCCCAAGGAGGTCCAGAGGGTCCAAACCCTAATATCCTACTGCCTTGTCCAATACTCAAACCACACCGCATTCTTCCCCAATATAAAATATATCATAATTTCATAAAAAGCATTTAAATAAATGTATGCTAAGATTACATTTTTTTTAAACGATCAAAGCCACCAAAAAGTTTTAGTAGCTGTGTACTGTCATCAAAGGAGCTACTTTCAGGCGATATCAAGCAAAGCTTTGTTCAATCATATTAAATACCACTACAGTTTATATTACTATCAGTCAATGCAATTGATCGTTCACCTTTCTAAACCTCTGTCACAATTTAAAGAATTGAAGGAACGAGACACATAGGGATGGAGGAAAAAGGAAAGCTCGTGACAGATATTGTGCATGTCTCAGCATGATCCATCTTTAAAAGGTTTCCATGGATCTGATCACTGAAGGAAAGGTCAGTTCTGACAAGCACCTGACTTGTACTGTAAGAGACTAGCAAGGCAGACACATAAAATGCATAAGTTACACGAGAATTTTCAAACCACTGCTCTTATTTGGG
This sequence comes from Anolis apletophallus, assembly GCA_030556195.1. Taxonomy (NCBI): domain Eukaryota; kingdom Metazoa; phylum Chordata; class Lepidosauria; order Squamata; family Anolidae; genus Anolis; species Anolis apletophallus. The sequence goes on from JARBWK010000008.1 coordinate 19,086,350, forward strand.
CCAGTACTAGTATTCACTAACCCGAACTGTCCAGATTAATAGCCAAACACACTGGAAACACTCCTTTCTTGAGCCAATGATCATAGAGGGGACACAACTGAACATCCAGCAGTGGCTTCAATATTAAAGGTCAGTTGGAGGACAATGCTCAGATTCCAGGCAAAAAACACAAAGGTGGTGATCATAGAATCATAGAGTTGGAAGAGACCTCATGGGCCATCCAATCCACCCCACTGACAAGAAGCAGGAAAATCACATTCTAAGCACCCCAACAGATGGCCATTCAGCCTCTGCTTAAAAGCCTCCAAAGAAGGAGCCTCCACCACACTCTGGGGCAGAGAGTTCCACTGCTGAACATTGTTGGCTCATGTTCAACTTGTTGTCCACGAGGACTCCAAGATCTTTTTCACATGCCACTATAATTAACTTGCAGCACAACAAGGACCAGTATTTGCTGATAATAAGCAAATATTAGGCCAATGAAATCTGGTAGTAAGAAACCAAAGGGAAAACCAGGCATGATGAAGCGGTTTGAGCTTGATTCTAACTCTGGAGACCAGGATTTGAATCAGCCATGGAAACCCATTAGGTGACCTTGGGCAATTCACATTCTCTCAGCCTAAGAGGAAAGCAAAGACAACCCCATTTGAACAAATCTTCAAAAAAGCCCTGTTGATCGGTTCATCTTGGGGTTTGTGTAAGAAATAAATTATTTGAAGGCACACAACAAAAATGTCCTTAAGACTTAAAAGAAGCTTGGCCAGGATAACAATGAAAAACAACACATATAGAAATGCATGGAAAGAAGCACAATATGGTACAGATCTCACATCTATAGAACCAACATCCAGTTTTATTTATCTACATCTTACAAAGTACATCTTGGCTAGGAATTTTCTGAATCATCTATTGCAGGCATGGGCAAACTTCAGCCCTTCTTGTGTTTTGGACTTCAACTCTCACAATTCCTAACAGACTGTTAGGAATTATGGGAGTTGAAGTCCAAAATACCTGGAGGGTCAAAGATTGCACATGCCTGATCTCTCGTGACTCTGGGGAATTCTTGGGCTAGAAATCCTTGGTTTCAGTCGTATTCTCTTTTGTCTATGTTTTCACATATCCATGCCAAGTCCAGGAATTGATTCCCCGTGGATACATGGCTCCTCATATTGTATTTATGTGAGTGCCTTTGCCCTAGACAGACGCAACAGATACATGGAACAATATATATTGTGTGATTGCACTTCAAGTCTAAAGGGAGACAAATAAACTACAATTTTTGGCCACCAACTGGTTTGAATTTGAAAACTATGGGATATGGGATAGGAATCTCATTAGCGTATGTCTTCTGTGCAAATTAAAAAATATCCATAGAAACTTGATGCGATAAAGAAGCCAAAATGGATTCACAGTACTCTTATAATCAGGATTTTGATGGCAATAGGAGACAGCTTGGGACACAACAGCATAACAAGCAATTCACTGGAATGTATGAATTGGCACTGTTCTTTCTCTTATTTTATTATGCATCATGTGGGTGGCTCAAGATTGAATATAGAACTAGTAGGGGAGAAAGTTTTCACTGATTTCTTCCTGGACATGTGTATGCTCAAAATATCTCTGTCCTCCACACACACATCCATCAAACTGCTTTGCTTCCCAGAATTAAATGAGTTTCCTGTGTCTTTTATCATTTTTGAAGAAAATAAAAGAGCTGGAGTACAAAGGATTTATCTCTTGCGTCCTCTTTCTTACATACACATAGATCAAGCCACTTGCCGCTGTTTCACATCATTAAAACAATCCCCTCCCAAAAAAAAGCATGGCCCTGAGAAAGAGGTTCTGGAGTAAATCTTTTTCACTGAAAGACCACCATCCCTATATGAACCTGCATGAAACATTAAATTAACGTACAATGGGAAGGCACAGTGCATCCTAATAGGAGCCCTAATATTTGATGGACTCTTTTGCAAAAGGAAAGATTCACTATTGTGGAAGCTTTAAATATCACTTTTTCTGCTAGTTGTTGGGTTCATTTCTCGCTCTTTCCACAAGATTCTGTATCATTTCAAAGGATGATAATGATAATAATAATAATAGTTGTTGTTGTTGTTGAAGGCTTTCATGGCCAGACTCACCAGGTTGTTGTAGGTTTTTCGAGCTGTATTGCCATTTTCTAGAAGCATTCTTGATGTTTCGCCTGCATCTATGGCAGGCATCCTCAGGGGTTGCGACCTCTGAGAATGCCTTCCATAGATGCAAGCGAAACGTCAGGAGAGAATGCTTCTAGAACATGGCCATACAGCCCGAAAAACCTACAACAACCCAATAATAATAATACTAATAATCTTCATCTTTATATATACCCAGCCCCATCTCCCTGAAGAGACTCAGGACAGCTCACAAAAGCACTCAAGCTGTCACACAGTAGAATAAAATTACATAGCACCAGAACAATACATAAATTGACTGAATACAAACAATGGGCAACCTCAATTGACAAATTTAAGAGTTTAAAATTTCTAAAACACAGTCAGCCTGTGGGTCATTTGGCTTCTTCAATCACAAACTTAAAGTGCCAAGCTACAATGGTCGATGTCATCAAATACAGCCATAGTACACTACTCCAGGCCAAAGGCCTGTTTAAATAGCCCTGTCTTTAGGCTAGACTGGAAGATTTGCAGAGTTGGGGCTAATCTAATCTCTCTAGGGAAGGCATTCCAGAGCTGGAGAGCCACCACCGAGAAGGCCATTTCTCTCGCACCTGTGATGGTGGTGGGACTGAGAGAAGGATTTCCCCAGCAGATCTTAGGGCCCACACCAGTTCATGGAAGGAGATGTGATCTTGAAGATAGGTTGGACTCAATGCATATAGGGTTTTGTAAATGATAACCTGCACTTTGAATTGGGCCCAACAACTATTTGGGAGCCAGCAAAGCTACTTTAAGAGGCTTGGTTTTACTCACCAGCTATTAATAATGTATTACTCTGTAACTATTTGCTCTTGGATAGTTCAATTTCATATTTTATATCATATTATTGACATTTTGTTTTTATTTGTTAAATTGTATGGGTCTCTTTGCATATTTATGTATTTACTTATTTTTTATTCTACCTGTCTCCCAATATAGGTACTGACGGTGGCTGAAAATACACTGTTTTCAGACAAAAAAGGTTCCCAGAGAGATTAACAAACATCTAGAGCATAAAAATTTGTTTGCATACTTTATCCGCAATGGCTGGTAGCTTTCAAAGCAGTGCTGTGGTAGATGTGCTTTGGGCTTTAGTCTGAAGTTTAAAAGTGCTCAAGATGCTGTCCCAAAAATCGGTTATGCACCTTTGACAGTTTGTTTGAAATTGAGATCAAAAGTGGATTCATACTGGATCTATGCTGCCAAATAATGCAGTTTGAACAGGGTATGATCAGTTTAGACCAGACATGGGCAAACTTTGGCCCTCCAGGTGTTTTGGACTTAAACTCCCACATTTCCTAACAGCCAATAAGCTTGCTTTGATTCATCATCTCATATACATGGAAGCCACTAGCTGCAACTATAATTAACTTGCAGGACAACAAGGACCAAACAGCCCTACTCTGACTGTAGCACTGTGGTTCCCAACCTTTGGTTCTCCAGTTGTTTTTGACTTCAACTCCCAGAAATCCCAGCCAGTTTACCAGCAGTTAAAAAATGTGAGCTGAAGTCCAAAACACCTGGAGAACCAAAGATTGGCAACCACTGCTTGTAGCATAATGTAAACCAACAACAACCTACCGGAAGCACATTCACAATTTAGAACTTCAGGAAGTGGCTAACAATAGTTTAGGTTGCTGCGTCACTCAAGGTAAAAAGAGAAAGGATGGGAAGAACTCTAATGGCCATATAAATGTCTGCAACTTGCTTTTCCCTTGTACTTTAAGGATGCAACTAAATAATATGAAATATTAGAAACCAGGAAATTCATCATTGCGAACATTAATCATTCAATACACTTAATTCGTTATCATTTAGCTCAGCATTAAAATAATTTCTCTCCATGACAGACCATGGAATTAAGAAAGAAAGACTTCGAGATTGTCACAGTTCATCCTAGAGCCACATTTTGTTATTGGTGTCTTTTTGTTGTTTTAAAGTTGCCTTCCTGGAAAATGGATTATTCCCCTATTGAAAAGACCATAATAAATTTGTTGTCGGTGGAGAATTGGATTTCAACCTTATCTAGGACTTATCAGGTTGGGAAAGAGAATTCTTAATCAAAAGTGTTCCGAGTTTCTCAGAGCATATGCCAAAAATCCAGTTGCTGCGTGCTCTCTGTTTCCAAACTCCATATCAAGAACAGAGATCTGCAAAGATCAATGGTAGAATGCATGTTTTGTTCATCCCGCTCAAATTCTGAATCTTCTTTTTAAAAGAAATACATTGACACATATAGAAAGTTGTGAATTTTGGCAGCCGTATCTTCTGGCTCCAAGTTTCACCCCTGCCAAGTCCAGTTATGTGATCCACTGAAGAAAAGGAGAAGGAAAAGCAAAGGGAGCAGGTTGTGACCGGAAGACAGAAAAGCCAAGAACGGTGGGAATGGTATAAGAGGACAATTTCCCACTTAATGAGCCAACTGTCCATCACTCTGTGAGAAATAATAAACATGCTAAAGGATTAAAATTATGTTCAATTGGATTTGCTCTACCCCATGAGTAGAACATGGTTTAGCTTTTATTATTTTAAAAAACACTAATTTTGCTTTGAAATCAATGGTTTCAACCTTACCAAAATCTTCAAAGCATGTGACCCATAAAATCAGAGGTGGAAGGCAAAATTACAGAAGTTGGGAAAAGTCATGAGAGAAGGAAATGGAAAACTTTCTTTTTCTTTTTTTCCTTTTTTTCTTTTTTTCTTTACATACAATAACAACTTACAATGTAGACAAAACACAAAACAGTGAACATTTTACATACACATAGCCCACCACCAAGGCCTGAACAGGTATCCTTTCCTTCGCCATATATTTATAAATCAACTGTTAATCGAATGTCATATCCAAAATTCCTGACCAACAGGGTTATATTGCATTCCATTTTCACTCTCTAAAGTGTATTTAATAAAGACCGACCAGTATGTCTCAAAATCTGATCTATTAGTTTCCCCCCCTGAATACCTTCATTTCCATTGAAAACTTTCTACTTAATTATCCACATGCCTTTTTTGTGTCAGGAGCAACTTGAGAAACTGCAAGTTGCTTCTGGTATGAGAGAATTGGCGATCTGGAAGGACATTGCTCAGGGGGTGCCCAGAGTTTGATATTCTAACATCCTTGTTGGAGGCTTCTCACATGTTTCTGCATGAGGAGCTGGAGCTGACAGAGGGAACTCAACCTGTGCTCCCTGGATTCGAACTGCTGACCTATCAATCAGTTTAACCCATTGTGCCACTGGTGGCTCCTAGCCGCATGCTGTATGAACACCGATAAAGTATGCTCAAAGGGTTCCATGCAGTTCACCCTAACTAATAATATTGTATATTATATAATAATGTACAATACAAACCTGTTTAAAATTAGTAAATGTGGGGAACTAGCAAGAGTCACAACAGGGAGGACTTCTGTATTGTACTATATCAATGTCCTCTAAGTCGAATAAAACATCAGGCTAAATCCAATTCCTAGCTCAACTAGAGTAGATTTATTGAATCAATGGGACTTGCCATCTCATTTATTTTAATATGTCTACTCAAGTTAGGACTAGAAATTGGATTTAGTCTTTAATTCCTTATTAACCTTCCCTAATCCAGACAATCTTCAGTGTTTGATCGGTAGGTGTATAGAATACATGCTTCTGAGATAGTGCATGCATATAGAGAGGAAAGACGGGCAGATCAGTGATAAAACACAATGGGCAGATTAGTAGCATGTTTTAGGACAGCCTGCCAGTTTTCAACTATATGTTTCAACTACATGTTCAACTACAAATTCCACAACCAACAACGACATATCCCACAACCAGCAATAGAATTCTGTGATTTGTAGCCCAACGCACCTGGAAACTTTGAGGTTGCCTCACTAAAGAACTATAGTGTCAACCTCAAAACAAACCATTATGTCCAATGATTTATTTTACATCTTTGGGCTAAATTAATCTACTAGTTCCAATTAAAGTAATTGGTTTAGAGATCAACCGCTGAAAGATAAGTCAATATATGTGTAAAGACAACTGATTCGGTGGGGATTTACTCTATTTAGGACTCCATTCTGCCATAGTAGGAATCAGATGTTGTTGAAGTTCAATTCCCAGCATGCTTGATCCTTGGCAATGATATCCAGATAACTGTTGGGGGTTGCAAGTCAACAATATCTGGACAGCAAATTACTTTATCTCTGATTTAAATCATAATATTTAATATAACGACCGGTATGAGCAATGATTTAAAATTTTCCTTACTAACAATGATGTATACTTATGTTTTTGGACCTTGTCACTGACATCTTAATAAATGAGTTTCTAAAGTTTCAAGTAAACAGCAGCAAGATGCCCAGCTACAATGGAAGCAGCCTGATGGAAGGCTGATCCTAGATGTCTTGGAGAGAAAACCAAGGACGGCTGGCCTTTTCAGGAAATCTTTTTGAAATGCAGTGGAAGACCTTTAATTCCACCATGTTCATATCTGTCCTGAACAATATATTCTCAGTTACTTTGGGAAAGAGAAATACCTGGTCTTCTTCTTCGCCACTCCCCTCTCCAGCAAGTTAATCACATTGAAATGCATGGTTGGTTGACTCGATGTACTTTCCTCAATAATATCTGGTAATATAGTTCTTAAACACTGCTCATATTTTTTTTTCAATTCAAGCCCCTTACTTACCCTTTTATCCTCCATAACAATGAAAAATGTTTAGTGACCTTTAGTGACCATGAAGCTGAACAGATGGTTGCAAAATGAAGGAATAAAGATGGCAAAGTCAGCCTTGTCTGAAGGATGCTCAAAGGAGGTCTTTAAAAAGTTGAGCAATCTTGTTTAAAAAGTCTCAGGATCTGCATAGCATAGTAATCAACCCCATTCAGGGAAAACTGACATTGTTTTTCTGGTGTACAGAGAGACAATGATAATCACTAGGGCCAGGAACATAGTATTATTCTAAACTGCCACCTTGCATGCAATTCAGTTTCATCTCTGGCAACTGAAGAAGGTGGAAGCTGAAATGTTTTGCTGCTGATAAGTATTTTAAAGTTCTGCTTGTTAATTGCATATATATTCTAGCAAGACTTTGGGGATGTATTCCAAAAATAGATCTATGTAACTAAAGTAGCCTGTCGCTACCTAAGAGGGTGGTTCCCCCAAATACAGATAAAGGAACAGAGGGACAACAATGAACCTTATTTATAAATGAGTCTGGAAAATCCTTTCCCAACAATGCTCCATCATGATACATATGTGCTCAATTGCCATTTGACACATCTGCATCTCTTATCTTTCTTCTGTCAAGGTAAGTAATTAAGTGCATTGTTTATTCTGGTAATTTCATGATCTGTAATCCTTGATCTTAATAAGTAATATGCTAATATGAGAACACAATATCCTTAGCACCTCATAAAATTAAAGACTAGGATGTCAGAGCTGGACCACAAGGAAGGCTGAGTGAAGGAAGATAGACGCTTTTGAATTGTGGTGTTGGAGGCCTTGGACCACAAGAAGATCAAACCAGTCCATACTCCAGGAAATAATGTCCAACTGTTCACTGGAGGGAAGGATATTAGATTAAAAGATGAAGTCCTTTGGCCACATAATGAGAAGACAGGAAAGATTGGAGATGATAATGATGCTGGGGGAAAAGGAAGGAAAAAGGAAGAGGGGCCGACCAAGGGCAAGATGGATGGATGGTATCCTTGAAGTGACTAGCTTGAACTTGAAGGAGCTGGGGGTGGCGATGGCCAACAGGAAACTCTGGTGTGGGCTGGTCCATGAGGTCACAAAGAGTCGGAAGTAACTGAATGAATAAACAACAACAACCAGAAGGTATAATTAAATACCTCTACATGCCAAGGAATTTCAAAATAATGTAGTCATAAAATAGTATCTGTTTAAGAGCACTTTTCAAGGACAGTAATCTTCTCAAAGGAGAAGTCAAGGCAAGCATGAAGGAGAAATCAAACATCACTGAAGGCTTATATGTAATGCATTGGACTTTTTTCATTAAGAAATCTCCATCTAGCATTTTTTTAATGAATGTACAAGTTGAAGCAGCAGTAGCTGACTTTTCTTTCAAAACTCCCAAGTTCAAAAAATAGCAACATAACATTTCTTCATGACAGCTGGAACTTCTGCAGAGGTGGTATCCTCTATATGATTAACCATTTTAAATCTTTAATATTGTTAATGACACATTTGAATCAAATGCAAAAAAACGAAGAGGATATTAAAGCAGAAGACCGCGGATATATATGTTCTGAGAGAAAGGTTAATAGAGACAAGGAAATTAGCTCCCAGACAGGTAATGCGTGGGGGCAACAACGGAGCTTGTCATTCCTGATGAGTTTGCTAGAACAAATCATGAATCCGCAGAATAGATTGAGCTATTAATATAAAATAAAATAAATCTCTATGTATGAAACAGAAGCACAATAAGTGACTAACAAAGCTATTCTCAAATTTGTTTCCAATAGTTTTTTTTATTTCCCCTTCCACCTTGCATTCTCAGTGCTCAAAACTTTTCAAATACTTGCTAACAGTTCTTTTAATTTGTTATATTAAAGCAGGCCCGGATTAACACCTTTTTGTGCCCTAGGTCACACTTTGGAATCACGCCCCCTTTAAGCCAACCTCTACCGCACGCCCCCCTCACACACACATCCTTTCATCCGCTTGTCCCTTTTAGGGCCCCGCATCCAGCTCTCCCAGTGTGGCCCCACTAGGTCCGCCACAGGAGTTTCCCTCTCGGCAGGCACTATGGATGCAGGCATGGGGGGAGGAGCCTCCTCCCCGATGCCTGTCACACCCCAAGGGCTTCAGGCGGCGTTGTTGCTAGGGTCTGCCTTTTGCCCGCCTGGCTCCAAGAAACTTTCCAGCACAGCTGGGCTAACTCCCGGGCCCTGCTGAGGGCCTCTTTGCTGCTCTCATATGCCTCCCAGGGAAGATGCTATAGAAAAGGCATGTCAAGGCCAGGCTAGGCCCACCAGGCTGATAGCAGAAGTGGGTACACGGAGCACCAAGCGCAACTCCCTAGCCCAGGTGGCGCTCGCTAACGAGGCGCTGCATTCTTCAAGACTGAGGTTCTCAAAACAACCCGAGGCCCATCCATCACCCGTTTTGATGTTCGACGCACCAGGTTCTATAGAGAGAAATCCTATAAAAGCTGTGAGATCCTGCACACCAGTATCTCGTACCAATGACGCTACCATGATGCTAATGTGAACCGGGCCGTTCGGCCAGCTACTAAGGTCGTGCCAGCCAGCCTCTCTCGGCTGCCTCGTTCCAGCATCAAGCCTTGTTCCTGCTCATCGTCGAACCCTGCAGAGGAGCTGTGATACTCCCGCATTGGACTTGCCTGCAGTACCTCAAGCCGCCCACCCTTCTTGCGCCGGTTGGGGGCTCAGAGACTATCTATCGCATCCCGCATTTGTTCCTGAACTTCCTCCGCTTGAGATCCTGCTGTTGCGGATTCTCAAGCCTTGCTGATTCCAGCAATTGCTGCTAAACGGAGGCTGCATACTGAAGGCTTCCTGGACTCTTTACTTACCCTGCTACCTTATAATCAATAAAGCTTGTTGTACCTTAGCTGCCTTGTGTTTTGTCCAGGGAGGTCAAGTGCCAAGGGCCCAAGGGGGCGACAATGCCGGGGCTTGAGGCACTTGGCTCCTACCTGGTATCGGGGATTGCGCATGCGTTGTAGTCAGCAGCTGTACCGATGCCACGCTTCTCCCCGATAACAGGGCTTGTCGCGTTAGGCTTCTCTCCTGTACTGGGGTTTGCGCATGTGCCGTAGTCAACAGTTGCGCTTCTCTCTCCAGTAAGGAGGAGTCTCCTCCTTGTGTTGGAGAAGGAATACCAGCTTTCATGGTGTTAGGGCATGTGCAGACTGCGCAATTGAATTTCCTGTACTTGCACTGAAGAAGCCAGCAAGTGGATGCTGTCGGCACCAAGGGAATTAATTGTTCCTCCTGTCAACGTTGACGCCAGTGTCGAGAGCCCCTGCGCATACGCCGTTTGCGCAACAATAGCAGAGGCAGGAGCTGGTATTCAGGAAGGGGCAGGGGCGGCGCCAAAAAGGAGGACCTCCGGTATCCTTCCTTCCCCATCTCCATGCACATTGCGTTTTTATTTGTTTCAACATTTTTATTAATTTTTTGGGGTCCGTGATCTGCGCCCCCCCCCCTGGCTTGCACCCCTAGGCCATGGTCATGTATTAAAGACAATAAAGACCAACATTTTATATCAAATGTTGGGTCATAGTTGAGGACTGGCTTTGTTCCGCAACTAAATTCAGTCTTTAGATGCAGACTGTCATATGAATGAATCTGCAGTAGACCTATGTACTAACAGGTATGGATAGGGGTTAATTTGGTCCTCATGATCACAATATCTCACCCAATTTTATCTTCACAAGCTTCTATTTCTTCGTATCACCAACTCTAAAAAAATCATTTTAGAGAACTTGTGAACGTTATAGTTAGCCTTAATAAAGGTATTGCCCAACTGTTGATTTTGTGCTGATTCTTCCACATGGACCACATGCTTCTCTGTATTATTTTATATCCACTCAGCCTTGTTCCAATTACCAGTAAGGGATCAAATCCTCAAAAGTGAAGCCTTTAACTTAGGAAAGATTACCGAATTCCCCCCACTCAAAATGTGGATGGCACAGGATGTAAACAAGTTGTTCACGATTTTAATTCCAATGGCACTTTTCTGAACTTCACAAAAATGAGATCCGAAAAGTGGGCTTTGATAGCTAGTTAGAATTCTGTGCTTTCTTTAATCAGTGCTTTTTGGATGCTGCGTTAGAAACCCCTTTCTGGCATATGTCCTTCTGCAGAAAATCCTTTAAGCAGAAGCTATGCTGCAATTTGTTCCATTTCAGAAGAAGAGTGAGATGTAAACAGATGGCTGGGTTATATCCGAACAAGCATTAATTATGGAGTTTTGGGACAGCTGGGGCACTTTTACAGAAAAAGGAAAAAAAGTTTTACCAAAAGCAAAGAGAGGCTTTTCATTCTATTTTAAAAAATCAAAGATAGCTTGATCTTTTGGAGTTGATGTTCTCATTGCTTGGTTTACGATATGCATGTTTGAAGTCGTTTCGAAGGTTCTGTTAAAATTATATTATATGCCAGCCAAAATATGTAGAAGGTTCCATCATTCCTTCAGAAATTTAAAGGGCATTCTTAGTGATTTCGACAGATTTCTGGAATGCAGTATTTCGATCTTAGGTTTCGCCATCTGTAACTTCACTTGTATCACTGAAATTTTGTTATGATACATTAAGGAGGCCAGTTCTCTAAATCAGTGTTTTTCAACCTTTTTTGAGCACATTTTTTACATTTACAAAATCCTGGGGCACACCACCAACCAAAATGACACAAAATTACACTCTAGCAGAGTAATATATATAGTTAATATGTTTTTAAATGCATTTATACACTCAGTGTGAAACCTGGGCCTGTTTCGATGAACACAACATAGATATCCTGGCAGGAATGGCAGAAAGACACAAACTTCCCACCAGGGGCGAACCTACCTGTTCCCGGGGGTACGCAAAAAAATTTTTGTCCCCCCCAGTTGCTCCTGAGGGGAGCCCAGTGCGCATGCGCGCAATCTGTGCGCCGCGCACTGACTCCAGAGCGCCTCCCGCTTTGGAGGCCAGTGCTCTTGTGGGTCTGTGCGCACACTGCACTGGCTCCAAAGCAAGCGGTGTGCTCTGTAGTCAGTGCGCGTGCGCAGAACTTTTTCACGCATGCGCAGAAGCTCCTACAGGCGCTGTAGCGCCTGTAGAAGCTTTTGCGCATGTGGAGGCGCGGCCGGCCTAACAAAGGCCCGGCCGGCACGGCAGCGTGGCGGCGCGGCGCAGGCTGCAGAGCCGACTGTGGAGGCCTGGCCGGTGCAACGGGTGGGGCAGCGCGGGGCGGGTGGCGGGCGGGCAGAGCCGGCGCGGCGGCGGCCCTCCCAGGTGACGCCGCCCTACGCGCCTGCGTAATCCGCCTAATGGATGAACCGGCCCTGCTTCCCACACAGAACTCCCATAACCAAGAGAAAATACTATAAGAGTTTGGCGGGCATTGACCTTGGGTTTTGGAGTTGTAGTTCACCTATATCCAGAGAGCACTGTGGACTGAAACAATGTTGGATCAGGACCAAACTTGGCATGAATACTCAATATGCCTAAATGTGAACACAGATGGAGTTTGGGGAAAATAGACCTTGACATTTGGGAGTTACAGTTTCTGGGATTTATAGTTAACACACAATCAAAGAGCATCCTGAACTCCTGTAACAATGGAATTGAACCAAACTTGGCATATTGAACTCTCATTACCAAAGAAAGTACTGAAAGGGTTTGCTTGGGAATTTACATGAAAATCCAACAAATTTATTACAGCTGGAGCTTTCACTTCAGATATATGTCCTGTTTCTCTCTTGCATTGAGATGCTGTAAATTTGATCAGGTTATCCACAGGAAGACACCAAAATTCCCCTCCCTTGTTTTGGAAAACTATTTGGGAAATGGGATTCATAATCTTTTTGGAAAACAACTGGTCACTGGAAAGGCACAATCTTGTTAGAAGTCATCACCTTTTGAAAAGTTATGCTCACCAGCATTCATGCAAGGCAACTATGTCTCTCAGCTGTTAAACTGATGTATCTAGTAGACATGGGTAGGTTCATTCGGAATCTTCGTTATTCAGATTAAAATCAGAATAAATCCCTTTTTGAAGCGATTTCAAAGTGATTCGGGAACTTGGAACTATCCTTGCCCTTTCGAAGCCACTGTCGCCATCTTTTTTCTGATTTAGGAAGTGAATCGGAAATGAATCAGTGTTTGGAGGCAAGCAGCTGCTTGCATGCTGGAATGTTTGCCTTCAGCCAATGAGGGAAACTACGCCTTTAAAAATGTCCGTGCGTGCCTCGTGGGCTTATTGTGAGCCGGGGACGTGAGAATGGAAAGGGACTAGGGCGGGCTGTTTGGGTGGGAAAGGTGCCGTGGCACTGCTTTTCAAGGGAAGGACAGGGTTGGGAACAAATAATTTTCTTGGGGAACCACAAAATACCATTAAGGAGCCCCCTTTGTCTGTTTTGGGTTATTTATTTATTTATTTATTTGTCACGTTTCTATACCGCCCCTCTCAGCCCGAAGGCGACTCGGGGTGGTTTACACAGGCAGTCTCTGCCCTCAATATAACACGTTGTAGATTTGGAAACTAGAAATCTACTACAATCTGCTTAATAATTCTCTTCCTGAAGCAGGGAATACAACTTTTAAGAGCCTTGTTTTGATTTTACCGTGTTTTTTAAGTGTGCAGAAACAGGGTGGGGAGGGACACCCGGGATGTGATGAGGTCCTAAGTTTTGATTTATTTCTGCTCTGTTCTTAGTGTTTGTTTTGTTTTTCTGCATGTTTTCAGCAGCACAGTTACACTCAGAAACAAATACACATAGGATTCTGAAGGGGAATCTTTCTATATGTAATCTGTATATGTTGGCCTACTTAGAAATACAAAATAGGAATTCAATGAGGATACTTACCACAAAGTACAAACAGAAGTACAAGGAATAAAACTAGACATTAACTGCTGTGTGTGACCATTATTATATTAGGTTTTATGGAGACTTGCCATAATGTTTCCTGGCATGTTTTGCACTGTACAGTACCTTATAAATGGGGGTACTGCCAGCATCCTGCCTTAGATTGAATTTCAGTGGGAAAGAGTTGGGGGAAAATAATGACAAAACATAGAAGGGGATAAGCAGTTAATTCAATTTCTTTTTTTTAATAAAACTGTAACCATTTATAAAAGCATTTACGTAATTTCTGATGGAAGAACACTTTTCCTCTGTTTCCCCTGGTATTCTATGGGCACTCATCCATCCAGATCTATGTAGGTTTTTTTATGGCAAAACATCTGAATTTTGCTGTCAAGTGAATTCTATTCAAATTTCTTCAGTATAATTGCTTTTGCTCAGTGGGAACCTCTAAACTTAGATCCTTAATTTCTTGGCATTTTATAAATTTTCTAAATTGATTTATGTACGCACCTTTGACACCAAAATTACTCACTTAATGTATGGTTTCTATTTTAAGCACAAAATAAAAAGCTAGTAATAATTTAGAGATTTCGCCTCCAACTATTGACAGGTTGCATATTTCCTACCTAAATTTTGGTGTTTTACAATGCAACACTTAGTTTTAAAAAATATGTAATAAGTGTTATGTAACACAGTACTGAAAGGAAGAGCGACCTTAGACTATAAGAGCGACATTAGAAACTGCACCAAAGTTGTCTGTATGTTGCTTATGTAGTTCATGATCTCCTAATAATGACAACTATACATTTATAGTAATTTTAAAATATCTTAGCTGGGTCCCAGCTCCAGCCCAACCTCAAACATTCCTGGGATGATTAATAAACCTCCTCAGGCCATAGGCAATGCCCGTGCAAAGAAGACAATGGCCCCACGCCCCTTAGAGAGGTTTGTATTGACAAAACAATTTAGGGTTCTCCTATCTCTTGATTCAGGTTTAGGTTTTATTAAAGAACAGAGAGGGGAGAAGACTCACATATATACACAAAAACTGGGATACAACCACAGACATATTCCTGGGCACCCAAAGAAATCTGATATAAAATGTGCCTGGGAAACAGTTGGGAAACTGAACAATCGAGAAGCCCTAACACCTTAATTTGATCAACTCTCCTTTTGTGATTCTGAGTTAACCCCTGGAGCCAGGCATGTAGCCAGGGGGGGGGGCTAAAGGGGCTTCAGCCCCCCCCCGAAATTCTCAGGGTGGCCCGCGAGAACGCCTTACTGGTACATTATTTAAACTGTTATGCTTATTCATATCATGATCTGATCACCATGCTCATTATATCCCACACTAATGGGGTTATTGGGATAACAATACGAAAGGTTTGCTAGGGTAGACCCTCTTCAACCCAGTCTCAGCCCCCCGAACCAAACTCACCCCCCCCGAATCAAAATCCTGGCTACGGCCCTGCCTGGAGCCAAGATTAGGCTGTGACTTTAACTGAGCTTAGGCAGGCTTTGAGATCTGTCGAGGACGCCCTTCTCTCGGTCCCACCACCATCCCAAATACAGTTGGTGGGGATGAGACAGAGGGCCTTCTCGGTGGTGGCCCCCAGCTCTAGAATGTCCTCCCTACAGAGATTAGGTTAGCCCCCTTTCTCCAAGTTTTCCGATCCAGTCAAAAAATATGGCTTTTCTAGAAGTCTTTTATTTTGAGTAGATTTTAATAGTGTTTGTTTCATTTCGGCACTTGGCTCGTTAATTGAAAACAACCAGTTTTATCCACAGTCGCAACTGTGATTTATGAATTTTAATATTTTATTATGTGATATTTTAGGTGTGTGTCATGTATCATGTCCCACAGTTGATGGTGGTTGGTGGTGGCAGACCTAGCAGTTGGTGATGGAAGGGTTGATGTAAGTGTTAGTTCTAAAGGGCTGAGTAATTTGTAAGTAACAGTTTACAGGTAAAAGCAATTAAGGGTGGAGGCATGCAGGGGATTGGTTGCAGCTGGGTGTTACTGGATTTAAGGAGCTAACCTGGGGACTGATATTTGGGAGGAAAGTATTGTCTTATTTTGGTGGTAGATGCTGCTGGTTTTCCCCAGGTTTGTGGATTTTCGGTGTCCTGGCCTGTCTTCTGAAACTTTGGAATCCTGGAACCTTGAATCTTTAGACTGCCTTTTGACTACGGTATAGACTCTTGATCCCTGGACTTTGTTTACTGAATTCTTTGCATTTGATCACTGGACTTGACCTTTTGACTACGGAGTTATTTTGAACCTGCAACGGAGGTTGCTGTTTTTGTTTATTCTGTGGCTGAGTCCAATCTGGACAATGGGGTCCACACCCTCAGATGACGACACTGTAACAAACCTTTCATTTTGAACCTCACCAATCCCAGCTGTTTTCTCTTCCTCTCTGCCCCGGTTTGTGATGACAGAAGGAAGTCTCTGCCAATGAGAACGCGGATGCTAGGAGGCAGGTCTCCTGACCAACCAGGGGAGAGAGTGGGAGGTAAATTTAAAAATGTAATAACGAGACTCATTTAATATCACTGACAAATTGATAGACCTTGGACTATGATTTGAATTTATGTGTTTTTAATTGTTGTTTTAATAATTTATGTTTAATTACTTGGTTTTAATTACAAATCTTTTCTGTAATTGCATGTTGTCAGCATCTAATTGCTGCCTGTTGTGAGGCCGCCCTGAGTCCCCTTCCTGGAGTGCAGAGGGTGGGGTACAAATGTGGGTAAATAAATAAATAAATAGATGACAAACTTTATAAAATGTGCTGCATTTTTTTCTGTATGAGTTAAGTAAGTTCGTTTGGCGATTATTCTGTTATGTCATCCATCTGACCAGATGAATAAACCTCTGTTACTGCCTTCAAACCTAGTCATGTTTTTAAAGGAGCATGGCATGCCAGACAACAGACCTACACTGCCCCCTGGTGGCAGACAGCTGATTTTGTTTACAATATCATTAAAGTCCTGCGCAAACTGCATGGTACAATTGCATAGAGTAGTTTTGGCCTGATATGACAATATCTTCATTTTTACTAGTTAACTGACCTATTGTGCGCAATTAAAACTTATCACCCTGCAGCATAGACAACACTCCAAGTCAACCTGCCAAATTACACCTTCAATTGCAGCCTTTGCATTAATTCTATTGCTGTTCCTGCTATTTCAAAGGGGAGAATTGATTAAATCTTGATTTAGTTCATGCCGTTAAACACGGCGATCTCACAGTCCAAAAGTAATCCCAGAACAAAATAGTCTGACACTCTGCACAGATATATTGTCTATTTAGAGGAGCAAGAAAAATCTATCACAGCAAAAACAAAAAGAAAAACTAAAAGGCATGGTGAAAGCAGTATCTCTTCTCTGCAGTGGTTGAAATTCGGTAACTGGAAGAATATTTAATTGAGAGAAGCATGCCCTCATCCCTCCCTGCTCCCCATAGCTATATTCCTCCCCTATTTCCAGACTGCCATACATATTGGGATTTTTATATAAACATATTCAAGTTTATTTGAAGAAAAATCTGGATAAATATATTGAGTTTTTTAAAGTGATATTCCAGGTTTTATGACAATTCAGTAGTTAAGAACATATTTCATAGAGTTTCTTAGTTATAGGAGAGTTTCAGTGATTTTCATCAAAATTTTATTTGCATCTGAGAATAGTAATAAAAATGAAAATTACCCTGTTTAATTCTACACTCTAAATTAGAAAATAGTCGTGTTCAGACACATAACACTGAGGTACCATGAATAAATTAAGCCAAGATAGCTACTGATAGTTAGACTGTAGAATATGTATCCCTATATCTCCATTTGCACAGTCAACAGTTCCTTATATGCCATTGACTATTTACATATGCAGCATTTACTCTCGTTGTATTTCCTTTTAATTTTTAAATATTACCTTGTGAATATTTTAAATATTACCTTTATAATATTTTATTTTTCCCTAGTGAAACACAGAATATATATATATATATATATATATATATATATATATATATATATGATAACTCAGAGAACAATAACCGATGGAGATATGAATTCATTTCCATTAATATACAAGCTATCTTCCAACATTTAATCATGAAGAAATTCAGCCAATTTTACAATGATAGTGTAATGAGCAACCATGTCCATATATTTAATAACTCCTGTTCTCTATCTATTTTTTCCAACAATAATTTGTCTTTAAATACTGAAGAACCTCTTAAGCAGAAGCAAAAGTTTGATCAAATAAGAGGTCAAGTTTGTTGTGTTGGAACTGAGCTGAGGAGCAAAGAGGAGTGTAAGTTTCAGCAAAGTAGACTATTAAATTTTGATTGCTCTTAAGCCTTCTAATTATACCATATTAGTAGCAAATGCCTCACTGAGCACTATTTTAATTTAAACTAGAACAATGTTCACATGCATGGAAAAAGAATACAAATTAAAAAGACCCAGTCGTTCTGAACGTTTCCCTCCGATACCTTCTCATAAAATTAAACAACATCTCATATTAAAATGCAACACTGAAAATTCAAAACCTGCTGTGATTATTTCTATCAACACAGCAATATGTCTCCCAATTAGCAAATTTTCCATGAAGTTTTACAGTATGGACATCTAGCTTTAAAAGGCCTGAGGGAAAGTCCAGACAGCACCAAATCACGCGCTTTAATCAGAGCCAAAAAAAAACCTCGGGACCTGTGAGCAGGTCCTCACACAGACCTGTTGGTCCCGAGATTTCTGCCTCCATCGTTCACACTAGCTGTTTTGTCCCAGGATTTTGAAGCCCCCAAGATGGCCACCATGGGACATCTGCCATAAATTTCAGCAGGTTTTTTTTAATATGAAGAAATTTGCACTGGTTCGGAACCCACTAACTTTAAAAAAAACTTAAGATGCGAACATGCAAAGATTCAAATTATTGTATAAGTGCCTGGGGTATAGAAGCTGCAGGGCCATCTCTGCAGACAGGTTTGTGGTGTACTTGTGGCAGGGTGTTGTTCCTGGGTTATGCATGTCTGTTCCTGAGTGCTCTTATAGTGAAAAGATGTACAACTTTGACTGGGGGGGGGGGACTTTGTTCTGACAAGAGAAACTGTGCCCTCCACTTATTTCATAAAGTTTCTGGAACACAAACAAACTTTCATATTCTACTAAATTGTCTTCTTCTTTTTAGGAACTAACCAATCAGGAACAAACATCTAAAACTTGGGAACAAGCTCGGATTAAAAAAAATGTGCTTTTTGAGTGAAGGGACATACAGACATTTGATGATGCCGATTTTCGGCTCAGACCCGGGATATTCCTGCACCTGAAAATCTCTCGTTTTTTGCTGTTTGTAGCAATTGCTACTGCGTTTACAGGGAATGGCATTTGGCCACCCTGTTGCACTTCAGACAAGGAGCACCCCCCTAATTCACACACACAACAGACAGTCTGAAAATTAGGCTTTTATTGAAACACATATAGTGTCCAACAAAAGGGTTAAAAGAAGATCAATTGTAGAATATATCCAAGGTAAAATCACACAGTTCAATTAGTCCCAAAATCCAAAAGACAAAGGTAGCAAGCTTGATGCAAATCCCATAAATGATACAAGGCAGCTTTGGAAGCAAAACATGCACACAGGCCTAGGCAAAAATCAAGAGCTTGGAGACAAGAATAACTTGGCATGGTAATCTGAACGAAGCCTGGAATCTAAAGACAATTTCCCAAGCAAGTTCTAATAAGGACAAACTAGTTTTGGTTTCCCAAACGGCCACTACGTCGTAGACTAGCAGCCTGCCGAGATTCTAGAATGTTATCCCTACAATTGAATGTAAGCTCGTTAAAATTACCAGGTGTTCTGTTATCAGTCTGAAGGCCTTCAGACTCCTGAACACAAGAATGCTCATCTAATGCAGCCCTGGGAATTGGCCTATTCTCAGGAAGGCAAGCCTCATCTGAAAGTTCACTTTGCAGTTCAGAGTTCTCATCATCAGCATTTACATTAACAGCATTTTCATCATCAGCATTTACATTAACAACCCCATCATCCCTAGCATGCACATGAATACCAGGCTGAAACACCACACACCCTCCGGTTTGTTGTGGGAGCTCCTGGGATAAAGGTACTGTCTGGATGTGCCCTAGGTCTAGGAAGTTAATTGGACTCACCTGCTATTCTACTACAGTTTCATTAGTGTAGACAGTAAATTCATACCATGTTCGGCACCTTTAATAATCGCACCTCCCTTCATTACTGCAACAATGCCAATTTCCCATTTCGTACTTCTATGCACCTTGCCTTCTTGCAAAATTGTAGCTCCTTTCTTTTTAAATATTTTTTAGTTCTCAGTGCATTTGCTCATTTGTTAGCAATGAGGGAATTGTCTGTGTCTTTTATTCCCCCCCCCCCTTCCTTATAATTTACTCTTTTTCACATATTCTATTTAATGAGCAAGGGGATTGAGTAGCTTCCAAAAAGCTGAACACAGTGGGGTATATAGCCCAATTTCTTTTTGTTTTCTGTGATGTTGTATATGTGCAAAGGTCATGAGTAAAATATTTTATATATTGTTACAGAAAACTGTATTTGTCTCTCTCTGCTAGATAGAGATGGGTTAGGCAGCTCATTGTTTTCATCTTTGCCATTTTTCTTTTGCTAGGGATAGAATTATAAAGACGTTCTACCACTCATAAATCAACATAAAAAGCATATATACTTTATTTTTCAAAAACCTGGCTCAGAGAATGAATGATATAATAAAAGTGGAGTGAAGAGTTGGCCTGGTTGTATATCTTGAATACCCATGAGAAATAGAATACTGATAAAATCATAATGATATAAGTACCCAATGATTATGGTAACTCTGGGAACTAGTTGGGAGGCAAATATTTTATTATCTAGTAGCTTAGGTACTCAACTATGCCCAGGTTTGAAATTTTGTAAGGACAAACATTAGAGGTAGTCATTGCTTGGTTTTGGATTTTTATGAATGGTCCAATTAGAAAATGTATTTGGATGTGGAGAAACTACAACTCCCAACATTCTGGGTGAATCCTCAATCCAGCTCCTCCAATATTCAAAAATGGTCATGTTGAACATGTGTGCCAAGTTTGGTCAAGATCTATCATTGGTGGGGTTCACAGGGCTTTCTTGGTGTGGGAGAACTGCAGCTTGTGGCGTAATGTAAAATAAACCACATAGTTCATGTTTGATCAGCCCACACACTGCATTGCGTATGCATGGGTGACACACCTTCCACCAGCGGATAGAGATGACACATACACCAGATTGGGTTGAAAACTGGCCACAACTTATTTATTGATTACAGGAACAAGGGTTGGCCACCATGCATGGGTTCTGGATCAAATATCGGATAGCCCGCTGCTGACAGATACCAATTTCCATGCCAGGGTGCTGCCGGCACAATACCGGGCAAATGCTTATGTAGCACCCCCTGCTCCACCGGGTGCTTCCCCATTCCAGTAAGAGGGGATTCGCCAGCCAGATCCAGGGCCCATGCCAACCGCCAACCTATGAGTTGTGAAATAATCCAAACATGACGACTTACAACAGGAAACCAGACCAAACAATCTGCCGGGTGAGTGGGATGGATCACCAAAAGCAGGCACTGTGCCTGCAGCAGCACAAGGCTGCCTAATAAAGGCTACCTGGCAAAATGGTGGGCGGCCCCAAGCCAATGAGGAGGGAATATCACTGGCCATGCAGAGGCTTCTGGTTTGGGGGGCCCAAGGACTGCATAGGATGCCCTTCCTTCTGCTAATGAAAACCTCTACTAGAGTATAGCCATTGTGCTTTAAATGGTATGGTGTTTTTTTTTTTAAAAAATGAAAAAGTACAATGAAACAACTAAAATTTATACCACTTGAATCCTAGCATCATTGGAAATGTCAGCTAAAGAAAACCCTGTGTATTCCATGAAAGAAAGTCAAGTGCCGTGGAAATCAGTTGGAGAAGCAGCTGGCATGTCCTATAATGAAGAACAGTTTCTTCCCGCAATGATCTGGTACTTTCACACATCGCAAAATCTGCCCACCAAGGCAATCTCAAAGTCAGCTGTGTCACATGAGGAAGCAGCTGTTCCTTGACAGAAATTGGGCAGA
This sequence comes from Anolis apletophallus, assembly GCA_030556195.1. Lineage (NCBI taxonomy): Eukaryota > Metazoa > Chordata > Lepidosauria > Squamata > Anolidae > Anolis > Anolis apletophallus. The sequence continues at coordinate 19,108,203 of JARBWK010000008.1, forward strand.
GTGGACTGAGGCAACCTATCCTAATTTTTCAAAAGCAAATGACCACATTCAGCAATGGCACTGCCCTTTGTTTTATTTAATATTACAAGTCCTTTCCAAAATTATTATTTTTCCTGCCAAGAGGAACATATCAAAAGATCTGGACAAAACAAACACTATCATCGATCAATGTTCAGCAATGATAAGGAACAGTCCGATTGTACGACTGTATTGTTACTTATGCAAATAGATGTTCTGTTTATCCTGATCTAAGAATTACCAAATAGTTGCAGCCTTTTGAAATAATGGAAGCCATGTCTGATTCTTATGCCACAAACAAATACGTATCGGTTTAGCTATAAAGGGCACTGGTTCTCAACCTTCCTAATGCTGTGATCCCTTAATACAGTCCCTTGTGTTGTGGTGACTCCCAACCATAAAATTATTTTTGTTGCTACTTCATTACTGTAATTTTGCTATTGTTATGAATCGTAATGTAAATATCTGATATGCAGGATGACCAAATTTGGCACAAATACCTGATACATCCAAATTTGAATACTGGTGGGGTTGGGGGGGGTCTTGATTTTGTCATTTGGGAGTTGTAGTTGCTGGGATTTATAGTTCACCTACAATCAAAGAACATCTGCCTGGGTTTGAATTTAGAGTTTTCCTTCTCTTAGGATGGTTGCCAAAAGGCTAGAGAGCCCATCCTGCCCTTTGACGCTCTTTGTCAGACCCTTCGGATGTGACCTGTCTGGCATGGGAGGCCCTACCGGTGGCTATTATTCCACCGCCAGCATAGCTCACAACTTCATTAGGGTATGCAAGCCTCTCCCCCACGACAAGGGGGCGCCAATTGGGAATTGTAGTTCACCTACATCCAGAGAGCACTGTGGACTCAAACAATGATGGATCTGGACCAAACTTAGCACGAATCCTCAATATGCCCAAATGTGAACACTGGTGGAGTTTAGGGAAACTAGACCTTGACATTTGGGAGTTGTTGCTGCGATTTATAGTTCACCTACAATCAAAGAGCATTCTGAATCCATCAAGGATAGAATTCTGACAAACTTCCCACACAGAACCCTCATGACCATGACTGAAGGGTTCAGAGGTTATGACCTCTGAACCCTTCAGAGGTCATAACCTCTGAAGATGCCTGCCATAGATGCAGGTGAAACGACAGGAGAAAATACTTCTAGAACGTGGCCATACAGCCCGAAAAACCCAGTGATTCTGGCCATGAAAGCCTTCAACATGTCACAAACACCGACTTAGTACTGCCCCTTTAACACACACACGGAGACGTAGCAAAGGCTAACTAGTTTTATTGAATATAAAAAGGTCCAAAAGGCAATTCTCTAGAAGAGATCAAAGAATAAAGCAAACAGCAAGGCTGTAGTCCAATTAGGAAAGCAAAGTTCCAAGAGATAGTTCCAATAGCAAACGTGGCAATAAACTTGGCAAGTTCCCGGATTGACTCCGGAACAAAGCAGGGTATCCGCAGCAATGCGAATCAATAACAAGGCAAGGTCTTGGTCCAAGGCGAGCCAAACTAGGCTCCGAGGTTCACTCCGCTTTCACGCCCTTCAGATCAGACGTGGCCGGAGAACTGAGGATCAGTTCCCACGGGGCCGTTCTTAATCCTTCGGCCGGGCCCCTCGACGATCTAGGGCCCGGCGTCTCCAGTCTCTACTTTCCGAACGGTGACGGTCTAGGGACAGATGCCAGCTCCTCCTGCCCTGCTCTATGTCCCTGCGTCTGTTATGGGAACGGCCCCGCTCTTCCAGTTCAGTATCGCTATCTCCTTGAGAAGCAGCCTCCCCCGAACTTTCCCAGCCGCTGGCCTCCATCTGCTGCTCGGCCAGGTCCTGGGAACCTCGGCCGTTTGGGAATTCATAACTATCTCCGCTATCTGCTTCGCTGCCTCCCATCTCCACCTGGTCCGCTCCTTCCCGGGAGAATGCTCCCACTCGAGATCCCATGCTAAACTCTCTACAGGTGAACTGGAGCAAAGGCACTGCTGACCAATCTTGCTCTGGGCCTTCCAACTCGTCCTCCGAGTCCCCTTCAGCCTGTGCGGGTCCCAATGGCATCGGGACCCCCGGCGCCTCACCCCCTCCCAGTGGCACGAACGAACCCATGGGTGCTACACTATCCCCCCCCCTCAGGGCCCCCCCTGGGCCGCCCCCGGGGCTTGGGCTTGTCAGGATACTTGCGGTGGAAACGGGCCACCAACTCCGGCGCGTGGACATCTCGAGCCTTGACCCAAGCACGCTCTTCCGGGCCAAAACCTTTCCAGTCAATGAAGTACTCCAACTTCCGGTACCGGATGCGAGCATCCAAAATGTCCTGCACTTCGACCTCCTCCCCGCCCTCCCGCATCACAGGGGGAGGAGGCGGCTGCGTCATCAGGCCGCACCCCCTTCGCCGGGCGGAGCAAGGAGCGATGAAACACCGGGTGGAGTTTCATGTCCGCAGGGAGCTGGAGCTTGAAGGAAACAGGCCCCACCCGCTCCAAAACTTTGTAGGGCCCCAAAAACCGGGCATCCAACTTGCGGCTGGGGCGTTGCGTGGGCAGATTCTTGGTAGACAGCCAAACTTTATCCCCCACCAGAATCGCAGGACCCTCCTGGCGCCGCCGATCAGCCATCCGCTTGTAGTCGGCCTTCGCCTGGTCCAATTGAGTGCGTAGCAAGTCTTGAAGCGCAGTGAGCTCCTGGAGCCAATCCTTAGCCTCCGAAACGTCCCCAGACGGGTCCACCGGAGGGTAGAACCGAGGGTGGTGTCCGTAGTTGGCAAAGAAAGGAGTCTCTTTGATGGATTCCTGCGTCGCATTGTTGTAAGCAAACTCTGCCAAAGACAACAAGGACGCCCAGTTGGTTTGCTGATAGTTGACATAGCAGCGCAGGTACTGCTCCAAAGTGGCATTAACCCTTTCGGTTTGCCCATCGGTCTGCGGGTGGTGAGCCGTGGACATCCGCACATCAATCCCCAGCAGCATCTTCCAGAACTGGGAAGTGAATTGGGTGCCCTGTCCGTCACCAGGCTCTGTGGAAGTCCATGCAGCCGAAACACATGTTGCACAAACATATCAGCAGTCTCCTTGGCAGTAGGCACCCCCACACAGGGGATGAAGTGTCCCATCTTGGTGAAACAGTCCACCACGACCAGTATCGTGGTGAATCCCTTGGACTTGGGGAGGTCGGTGATGAAATCAGCCGAAATCATCTTCCAGGGAGCGGAAGGAGTCGGAAGAGGCTGGAGCAAGCCAGCCGGCTTGCCCCCCTGGTTCTTAGCCCGGTGGCACACAGGGCAGGATCCCACATAGTCCTCCACATCCCTCCGCACTTTAAGCCACCAAAAATCCCGTAGAACCAACTGCAGCGTCTTGAAGAGCCCAAAATGGCCCGCCGCCTTAGAGTCGTGGCAAAGCTTGAGAATGTCCCCCCCGCTCAGGGCCCGGAGAAACATAAACAGAGTCCCGATGATAGAGCACCCCGTTCCGCGCCTGAAACGGAGCCTGCACCCCTTGGACAGCTGCTCGCGCACCCAAGGGTCGCTCCGTTGGCGGGCCTGAACCCGCACACTCAACGGCCGCTTATCCACGGGGCCGGACGGGGCCGCCGGAGCCGGCGCGGGGGCCGTTCGGGCGGCTGCAAAGTTCTCCGCTTTGAGCAGAGGCTGCTCGGAGAGGACCTCCCTCCGCGGACATACTCCGGCTTCCGGGACAGGGCATCAGCTTGCTTGGTCTGCTTGGGGGTCACATAGTGAATGCGGAAATTGAATCGCTCAAAGAACAGGGACCATCTCTGTTGCCTCTGGTTCAATTTGCGCTGCGACTTCAGATGCTCCAAGTTCCGGTGGTCGGTGTGAACCTCCACCGGGAACTTGGCCCCTTCAAGCAGGTGTCTCCAGACTTCAAACGCCACCTTGATGGCCAAAAGTTCCTTCTCCCAAATGGTGTAGTTCTTTTCCGGGCCGTCAGCTGCCGGGAATAGTAGGCACAGGGCAACAAGTCCGTCCCTGAGGCTGTAGCAGGATCGCTCCCACCGCCACATCCGAAGCATCGGCCTGGGCGATGAAAGGGGTGCGGGGTTGGGGTGCTGCAAAAAGCGGCTGAGTGGTGAACAGCTGCTTCAACTTGGGAACCCCACATCCGCCTCCGGAGTCCACCGGAACGGCACCTTTCCCGCAAACACTGGGTGATCGGATCAGCCCACTTGGCAAAGTCAGGAATGAACTTTCTGTAGTAGTTGGCAAAGCCCAGGAATCTTTGAATGTCTTTTTTGCTAGCAGGGGGTGCCCAGTCGACCACTGCTTGGACCTTGGTGTCATCCATGGCAATGCCCGTAGGGGAGATACGGTAGCCCAGAAAGTCCACTTCACGCAAGTCAAACGCACATTTCTCCAGCTTGGCATAGAGCCCGTGGGCCCTCAGTCTCAGGAGCACCTCCTTGACATGGCGATCATGGGTCGCCTGATCCGGAGAAAAAATCAGCAGGTCGTCAAGGTAGACCGCCAGATAGCGGTCCAACAGGTCTCGGAATATGTCATTCATGAAATGTTGGAAACAGGCGGGGGCGTTGCACAAACCGAATCCCATCACCAGGTATTCGAAACTGCCCCACTTGGTCTGGAAGGCCGTCTTCCATTCATCACCCTGGCGAATCCGGACAAGGTTGTAAGCCCCCTCAGGTCCAGTTTAGTGAACACCTTAGCTCCCGCATCCGCTCCAAGAGCTCGGGGATCAAGGGCAGGGGATACCGGTTCCGGATCGTGATCTTGTTGAGTTCCCTGTAGTCATTGCACAGCCGCAACTCCCCCGATTTCTTCTTGACGAAAAGAATCGGAGCCCCGGCCGGGGATTGGGAGGGCCGAATGAACCCCTTCCGCAGGTTCTCATCCAGGAAGTCTCGGAGAGCCTGTTGCTCCGGGTCCGAGAGCGGTAGAGGCGCCCCGCGGAATGGGGGCCCCGGCTGCAAGTCAATGGCACAGTCATAGGGCCGGTGCGGAGGCAAGCGTTCCGCCTCCTTCTCACTGAAGACATCCCAAAATCCGGCATACTTCTTGGGCAGGGTGGCCACATTCTCCACTTCTTGAGCCTGGCACGCCCGGGCCATCATGCAGTGGCCCTGGCAATGATCGGAAGAAAAATTAGCAGTCTCTGAGCCCAGGGGATCTGGGGTCGTGGAGCGCGAGCCACACAATGCCCAGGACAATGGGGAAATCTGGGAGCTTGGTCACAAGAAAAGAAATGTCCTCTTTATGGGAGCTAGTCCACATCCTGGTAGGGGCTGTATACTGAGTTACAGCCCCAGTTTTCAACACTCTCCCATCGATGGTCTGGACACCCTTGGGCTCTTGGAGGTCAAGAAATTTTAATCCCGCAGACTTGGCATAGTCTGCATCAATGAAGTTGTTGGTCGCTCCCGAGTCAATCATGGCATGGACCATCATCGGCCCCTTCTCGGGCGACCACAAGCTGACCATGACAAGGAACAATTGTCCAGTCTTGGGTTCAGGGGGAGGGTTAGCGACGTCGGCCGAATGAGCGAACCCTCTTACACTCGGCCGTACCCTTCCCCCGCCGCCTGGAGGGCTTCCTCCGGCTCCGGAGGGCTGGCCACCGCTGCGGAGGCCCGAGGAGTCTTCCCACGCGGTTTCTGGGGGCAATCACGAGAAAAGTGACCCGGGCCCCCGCAGTACCAACAAAGGTTGAGTCTTTGACGCCGAGCCTTCTCGGCTGCATCCACTTTGGGCCGCACCGTACCCAGTTGCATCGGTTCAGAGTCATCCACAAGAGGGGTGGGGGCAGGGATCTGGCGGGGCACAAATTGGCCGGTCCCGGCCTCCCGCTTGGTCGGTGGTTTCTCGGCCGTGCCGGCCCCCCCACCTTCTCTTGTATTGCACGGTCGCCTCCGCCCGCAAACTCGAGGCGATGGCCTCCTCCAGGTCGGCCGGCCGGGGTAATTGTAACATCTGTTGCTGAATCTCGGGCGAGAGTCCCGCTAGATACGTGTAGCGCAAGGGTGGCCCTTCCCACTTGGTCTGGCTGGCCAATACTCGGAAACGGGAAATATACTGAGACAAGGTCATGTCCTTCATGGTCAGCCGTGCTAAATCCCGTTCCGCCAGGTCCTCATGGACGGGGGGTCCCCAGGTCGCCCGGATCGCAGCTAGGAAAGTGTCCAAAGTCGCCACATGAGGGGACGCGCCATTGATGAGGGGAGTTGCCCACGTCGCTGCCATCCCTTCCATACAGTTGAACACGAACCCCACCTGGGCTCGAGGGGTGGCAAACTCATTGGGCCGCAACTCCAGGTACATCCGAACCTGGGCAATGAAAACTTCCACCGACGCCGGATGTCCATTGAAACGAGCCGGGGCATTCACCGACGGGTGCCGCCCCGCTCGGGTTCGCAGCTCCGCCACCTCCTGTTGCAACGCCACCACTTGCGGACCCGTCAAGTTCGCCATGGCGGCCGTGGAGACAATGGGAGCCTTGGTACGCAGCCGGCGGTTCCGGGTACGTCCCGTGGTGCAAAAAAGGGGTTCGTGGAGTTCTCCGGCCAACTGTCACAAACACCGACTTAGTACTGCCCCTTTAACACACACACGGAGACGTAGCAAAGGCTAACTAGTTTTATTGAATATAAAAAGGTCCAAAAGGCAATTCTCTAGAAGAGATCAAAGAATAAAGCAAACAGCAAGGCTGTAGTCCAATTAGGAAAGCAAAGTTCCAAGAGATAGTTCCAATAGCAAACGTGGCAATAAACTTGGCAAGTTCCCGGATTGACTCCGGAACAAAGCAGGGTATCCGCAGCAATGCGAATCAATAACAAGGCAAGGTCTTGGTCCAAGGCGAGCCAAACTAGGCTCCGAGGTTCACTCCGCTTTCACGCCCTTCAGATCAGACGTGGCCGGAGAACTGAGGATCAGTTCCCACGGGGCCGTTCTTAATCCTTCGGCCGGGCCCCTCGACGATCTAGGGCCCGGCGTCTCCAGTCTCTACTTTCCGAACGGTGACGGTCTAGGGACAGATGCCAGCTCCTCCTGCCCTGCTCTATGTCCCTGCGTCTGTTATGGGAACGGCCCCGCTCTTCCAGTTCAGTATCGCTATCTCCTTGAGAAGCAGCCTCCCCCGAACTTTCCCAGCCGCTGGCCTCCATCTGCTGCTCGGCCAGGTCCTGGGAACCTCGGCCGTTTGGGAATTCATAACTATCTCCGCTATCTGCTTCGCTGCCTCCCATCTCCACCTGGTCCGCTCCTTCCCCCGGGAGAATGCTCCCACTCGAGATCCCATGCTAAACTCTCTACAGGTGAACTGGGCAAAGGCACTGCTGACCAATCTTGCTCTGGGCCTTCCAACTCGTCCTCCGAGTCCCCTTCAGCCTGTGCGGGTCCCGATGCCATTGGGACCCCTGGCGCCTCACCCCCTCCCAGTGGCACGAACGAACCCATGGGTGCTACACAACAATCCAGTTTACCAGCTGTTAGGATGTCTGAGAGTTGAAGGCCAAAACATCAGTGGGGACCCACAGGTTGAGAAGCACTGCCTTAAATGTTAGCCTTGTTTCTGGGTATATTCAAACTGCTGATTCCAGACATTGCACCGGTTTTCTCTATCAGCTCTAGTTTTGGAGATACAGAATATATGCCATATATCAGTTACTATCTGCTTGCCCATAGAAAATCATGATAAGCATATCTAAGAAATCAAAGCTGAGGCAGTCTATCCAATGCAATTTTCTGAATCAGTACCCCAAATAACCCCAGGAACAGGCCTAAAAACCAAGACACAAAGATATTTTTTTTGTTGGGCTGTGTAATCATTATTACCTATATACTAGTTTGAAATTCTTTATTTTCTCCTAAAGAGAGAGATACAGGGCATTATTTTACTGTCCATATACCTGAACATACCAAGAATCCTTTAAATAAATCAATTTATCAGTTCAGAATATTTCATTCTACGGTTTTGGCCTCATGTATTGTTAATACATTATTAAACCTAATGACGACTGGAAAAGTGGAAGAAAAACATGTAAATAAATATCACTTATGATCACTGACAGAGCAGGCTCTCAGCCCCAGGGTCACTGTCTAATAAAAATGAAAAGCTGTTGTTTACTGTGTGTTGCAGTTGACTAAAAATGCAATTACTCAATTGTACTCCCCAGGGCTGTGATATACACATACAATATTGAAACAAGTTTGAGTAACATGCCAGCTAACTCTTTCACTTCAGACAAGCATTGCTCCTGCCTTAATGCTTAATTGGCTACCTTTCTTCCCCAAATGGCAATTTCTTTGGCGTAAAGGTACTCATGCATGCAAACAATAAATAACATTGCACATTTTATGGTTATTCAGTAAGTTCATTGTGAAATTTACCTCCTGAGCCGTGCATATTAGTGCTACCTAATGGGTCTCAACACAGAAATGGAAAATGTTTACTCTTTAAAGCCGACTGCATGCCATTTTTTCATATGCAAATCATGGAGTGAAGTGTCTTTTGGCTCCACCAGGTGCTTTAAATGGCAGCTTAATGAAACTGGGACACACACAGGTCTGTTTTTGTCTATTAACACTTCTGAATTCACCCTCTCCAGTAAACAGAAACCACCTGCTCAGGTGATTAACTGTCTTAGAGACCTCTAAGGGAGAGGCATTTATGAGGCAAGTCAAAAAGGAAACGGCTCCTTGGAGAAGCTCACATTTAGTAGAACAATGTGGCACGGCTAAAAGAGCAAGAAGTGCAAACTGGGACATTTATACCCAATGCTATAATTATGCTTGTAAAACTATTTGCTTGATTAATATGTAAATCATTCAGATCCACAATATAATTAATTAATATATACAGGCAGTCCCCAAGTAATGAACAAGACAGATTCTGTAGGTTTGTTCAAGGACAGGTGACAAAGCTTCAGTGGAGACACCTTTTCTCCATGATAACTCTTTCAGGAGTGAATTTGTCCTATTGTCTCATCCCTGTTTGTAACTATGAGTCATTTGTAAGTCAAATGTTTGTAACTCAAGGACCGTCACCAAGTTGACACAAGTTAAACTGTTCTGAAAATTATACAACATCAGTTTTATGTATTCTCAAGAGTAAGTCAGATGTAACAACATCCAAGTGGAACTGAAGTAAAGTACTGTGTAACAAATAAATTTTATTTGCACAATAATTCATAAATAAACATTTATTTGTTTCAACTAATTTATTAAAGTCTTGTGTCAAGTTACCGGACTAAAGTTACATTTCTAAAAGTTGGCTGGAGGTTATATTGATGTAACCTCTGAGTAGAAGTTGGACACTACGCACTGACTACAGTATTGGGTTACACATCAAAGAGACATATACAGACATATAAAATCAAATCCTGTAACAAATATCTAAAGAAAGGTGACACAGAGACAGAGATTGCGTATTTTCAAGGTGTGAGTTGCAACCAGAAAAGGGTTTTATTTTTTATATATATACTAGCTTGGGGACCCGGCGGTGCCCGGGTCATTTGAGAAGCGCAGCAGGATGTAGAGTGGGTCATGGGGGCTCTGTGTGGCAAGTTTGGTCTTGATCCAACATTATTGGGAGTTGCAGTGGTATCATGAAATTACTGAAGGTAGTGGAAGTCCCATCATCTCTGGTCCACCCTCCCCAAAATGTAGTAGGATGTAGATTGGGTCATGGGGGCTCTGTGTGCTAAGTTTGGTCTGTATTGGTGAATGGATGAAGGGTGCATTGTTTTTAGGAAGTGAGTGAAGGTACTTCAAGTCCCATCATCCGTGGTCCGTCTCACACAAAACAGCACCAGAATGTAGAGTGGGTCATGAGGGCTCTGTGTGCCAGGTTTGGTGTTGATCAGTCATTTGATTAGGTTTGTAGCAGGTTGGAAAGTGAGGGAAGGTACTGCAACTCCCATCATCCATGTTCTGGCCCCCTCCAAATTTCAGTCGGATGTAGAGTGAGTCACTGGGGCTCTGTGTGCCAAGTGTGGTCTTTCTCGGTGTTTGTTGGGGGCCGCAGTTGTCTGTGGGAACAAAGGGGTGTGAAAGTACTACAAATCCCATCATCCATTGTCAGCCCTCCCCCGAACCTCACCAGGACGTGAAGGCAGTCATGGGGGTTATGTGTGCCAAGTGTGGTCTCGATCAGTAATTGGATGAGGGTCACAGCGGACTTGGGAAGTGAGTAGAGGTACTTCAAGTCCCATCATCCATGTTCTGGCCCCCTCCAAACTTCAGTAGTATGTAGAGTGGGTCACTGGGGCTCTGTGTGCCAAGTGTGGTCTTTATCAGTGTTTGTTGGGGGCCACAGTGATGGATTGGCTTCGGGAGCTCACTGCGCTCCAAGACTTGCTACTTACTCAATTGGACCAGGCTAAAGCGGATTACAAGCGGATGGCGGATCGGCGGCGCCAGGAGGGCCCGGAGATCCTTGTGGGGGACACGGTTTGGCTGTCTACCAAGAACCTGCCTATGCAGAGGCCCAGCCGCAAGTTGGATGCCCGGTTCTTAGGCCCTTACAAAGTGTTGGAGAAGGTGGGGCCTGTTGCTTTCAAACTACAACTCCCAGCGGACATGAAGATCCACCCTGTGTTTCACCGTTCTTTGCTCCGCCCGGCGAAGGGGGTGCGGCCTGATGTGACGCAGCCGCCCCCTCCCCCTGTGATGCATGACGGCGAGGAGGAGTTCGAGGTGCAGGACATCCTGGATGTGCGCATCAGATACCGGAAGCTGCAGTATTTGATTGACTGGAAAGGCTTTGGGCCGGAAGAGCGTTCCTGGACGCCGGCTCGAGATGTTCACGCCCCGGACATTGTTGCTCGGTTTCACCGCAAGTACCCTGACAAACCCAAGCCTCGAGGGCGGCCTCGGAGGGGCCCTGAGGGGGGGGGGGATAGTGTAGCACAGCAGTTCTCGTTTGTGCCTGGGGACCTGGGAACAGCACCGGGAGTTCCATTAGCATTAGGGCCTGCACCGGCAGAGATAGATTCCGAAGAGGATTTGGAAGGGTTACCTGAAGATGCGTTTCCCCTCACGGGGCCCCCTTCTCCCACCGAAAGCTTGGCTTGGGATGAAGGTTGGCCTGACCCCTATGAAGACATAGATAACCAGGTGCAAATGGAGTCTAGTGATAGCGGAAGTTATGAACACCCGGGGGGGAGAGGTTCGCAGGAGTTTCTAAGTGAAAACATGGAAGAAAGCGGCTGGGAAGATTCTAGGGAGGAAAGCTCTCATGCAGATAGGGGCCCAGCTGCTGAGAGGCAAGGTCGAACCTTTGATAGGAGAAGTAGCATTGAGTCCAGGAGAAGGGGATGGCACCGCAGCCTAGACAGGCCGAGGTCCGTCAGCAAGGATTGGAGAAGACAAGGCCTAGAGCATCGGGGACCTCGGCCGAAAGATTAAGTATAGCATCCGTGGGAACCAATCCCCAGTGCTTCGGCCACGTCTTTTCTGAGCAGACGTGTTAGCGGCGGGGTCCACGGAGCTAAGTTGGCTAGTGGCCGCCAAGTCTTGCCTTGTTTTGTTTTGCCTTGTTCCTGAATCCGCATTGCTGCGCGGAGCCTTGCTTAAGCCTTTTGGATTATTTTGCCAAGCTGTTTTGGACATTGATTGCTTCAAGCCTTTTTGGATTACACTGTTATTCTTATGGACAATATACCTTTTGAACTGTTTTATATTCAATAAAGTAGTTAGCCTTTAGTCCGTCTCTGTGTGTGTGATTAAGGGGCCGGTCAAGTCCGTGCATCGTGACACCACTTTTTTCAACTCCATCTAATGAAGTCCTTCAAATGAATTGAGCATGTTTTATTTGCTTATGCAAGGTTTATCTACCAGATTATTTGCTTTTACACGTGCATATTATTCATTTTTAATAAAAGTTTGCCGATATGCATTGAAATGGAACCAAAGAAAAATGAACATGGAACGGCTTGACAATGACCTTGGAAAATGAGTTAATAGGAGGATACTAGTGTCTTATGCTTTTAATATTTTTACAGGGTTTGTAATAATGTTTTAAATTTTTTAAATTTTGTTTTAATTCTGTTTATGTTCATTGTGGCATTGAATTGTGCCAGTGTAAGCTGCCTTGAGTTGCCTTCAGGCTGAGAAAGGTGGCATAGAAATGCAGTAAAGAAATAAATATTTTTGGTGGTGTAGGAATCTATTCCAATTCTTTCCCTATTATTTTTACTTCCAGTATCAGCATGTCTGTTAAAGAACAAGAGCTTAGAAACACATCTATATCATTAACTGAGGTGTACCTGCAGTGTTTATCAGACATATGCTAATGTAGCGTGAGGCGGGACCTCCGGAGGGAGTGCGAGGCAGGGCCTCCGGAGGGAGCGTGAGGCAGGGCCTCCGGAGGGAGCGCGAGGCATGCCTCCGGAGGCCCCATCTCACACTCCGCCCTGCCTCTCTCTCACCCGGAAGCAGCCATGCAGCCTCCGCTGCCGGCGAGAGAGGCAGGGCAGAGCGCGAGGCGGGGCCTCCGGAGGCCCCCCCCCTCGCGCTCCCTCCTTCCCACAATGCCCCATGGGCGGAAGAAGCGCAGCGCAGACGGAAGGCGGCAGCAGGAGCGCGCTCGCAGCGGCAAGACCATGCGCAGCGGGGGCAGGTAGATCTTTTCGACTTGGTTGCTTAAAAGTAGCTCGCATGCTGAAAAAGTATGGGCACCCCTAGTATAGACTCTTAACATATTTTATTGAGATTATTCTTGTAACCTAAGCTATAGCTGCAAGAATTTAGCCCCACTAGCAGCTGGTAGCCTTTGTATATCTTTTCAGACACTGAAAAAGATTCAATTATTCAATTCCATTGGGTTAGCGGAACATCTTCAGTAGGGATGGGGAAGTTTACCCAAATGCACATATGCATGCCCGTCAACAGTGCACACAGATCTCTTGTGGAATCAGAATTGCGTTCTCAAAGGAAACATGCTACTTTAAAAAACTTATGAACCTATAACTCTGTTGAGGTTATTCAATGATGAGCGCATAAAGTATTTTTCCTCATTAGTGCATATTGCATTGTGCGCCCAAGGCTGATAACCAACAGTGTAACAGGCAGCTGGTGAAATAAAGCTTACATACACTAATGAAATGCCGCTTGTAAAAGAAGTGCTGACAAGCGCTTAATAGCAGGAGCTCTGCTAGGCACCACTCTACTGAGAGTCCCCAGTGGTTTTGATAGGGCAACATTAAGACTGAAAAGGAAACCTACACATGGTTTCTGAAAAATAGTGGACTAGAAATGATGATGAAGCAAATTCTCAGACTGGAATTATGGGGCATCAAGATGAAAATGTATGAGATGGGATTTGGAAAAGACGAGCAAAGAAGCTGAAGAAATTTAAAAAAAACACTGCTTTTCATCCAGCAAGTGGCACTGGGCAAAACTCCCAGTTTCTACAACAACAAAACACACAAATGTGCCACCTCTGTCCTATTGTGTGGCAACTGTTCCGTAATGGATGCCATCTTAGTCGAAAGAAAAAGTTGGACTGTTTTCCATTTTCTGCTCAATTTGAGTACAGATGCTGGAAAATATGCTTCTTAAGAAATGACACATTTTATTTAATATACGTATAAATAACTGTAAATATCTAGGGCTTAGCCAAGGGGTACACTCCTTCAAATATTCCCCTGCCAGCAAAAATGCATTAATATTTCCTTTTACCTTAGAAATTGTTCTTTTAAAATGTCAATTTCCCTCTGTGGATTAATTTTATTGTGCCAAAGCTACCATAGCTTTCTGCTTTTTGTTCTGACTTTGATGTATTAAGAGGAATATTAAAAGCTTATTGTGAGTCCTTCCATTGGAAGGATGCAAAATATATGGGCCATTCTTGTCATACTACTGGAATCACCTTTCAAATAAAATGCTATACAAGTTTTTAATGATTTTAATGATTTCTTTATAGCCACTTTCTAAAAATCCAGAGCTGTGAGCGGAATGGTGTATGCCTTTCTTACCAAGGGTAGACAGTAAATAAGTGTCCTTTGAACTTAATGGTATGTCTATTCCAAAAGTGCAATTGAATGTTAGGAGAAATTAGCAGCAAATAAATACGTTTCTCTTGGACATACTGTATATACTTGAGTATAAGCCTAGTTTTTCAGCCCTTTTTTAGGCTGAAAAAGTCCCCCTTGGCTTATACTCGAGTCAAATTTATTTCTTATTTTACTCTGTTATTATTATTATTACATTTATTATTTTACTCTGTTATTATTATAATAATTATTACATTTATTATTTTACTCTATTATTATTATTTTACTTTATTATTCTTGTTATTATTACATTTAATATTTTACTCTAGTATTATTGTTATTATTATTACATTACCATTTTTTTACTCTATCATCACATTTATTATTTTACTCTCGTCATTATTATTGGACGGAGACATAAGCACATTTACACTGAAGAAGGTTAGAATAATGGTTTAATCAGAGTCGGGCAGTCTTAGCTTAAATTACAGTTTATGTAAATATTCAAAAACATTTGACCTACTGATGCTTCAATGTAATTGTATTGGTATCTATTTTTATTTTGAAATTTACCAGTAGCTGCTGTATTTCCCACCCTTTTTCTGTTTTCCAATTTTTTGTGGTAAAATTAGGTGCCTCAGCTTATATTCAGGTCGGCTTATACTCGAGTATATACGGCATTTATCTAACCTGTAACTTTCAGAATTTCTCATTACTGTCCATGTTGAATGGGGCTAAAGGGGACTGAAGTCCAAAACAAAAGGAGGTCCACTGGTTGGGGGATGTTGCCCTCTGTCACACTTCAAGGACCTCAGGCATCAGTATTGCTTGAGCGGCACTTCAGCCAGGATGGCTGTAAGGTATTTTCTAAGCCAGCTTGCTTAACTCCAGAGTTCCCCCCTGGGCCTCTTTGCAATTCCCGTGTGAAACCAGTCTTGAATGCATAGTATGAATAGACCAAGGTTACTCAAACGAGCCTCCCTGGTAAGTGAAACGCCTTGTAGGTGTCTCAAGTTTGACTCCCTTTTTACCATCTGCAGTTTGCTAACGAGCTATGCATTCCAGAGAGGCTGAAGTAACCAAAACATATAGACAATCCGCAATCATAGAGCATTGACACTCGTTGCATGTAGATCAAAGCCAGGGAACACTATAATTGCCCCAGGATACCCATTGAGGGTATCTCGTACCAACGTCGCTTTGAGAGGATGCTCCTGTGAGAGAAGCCGCATCGGGCCTTCCAGAAGCCGCGCCAGCCAGCCAACACCGGGCTGCCTTGTTCCTGCTTACTGCCATGTCTCTGTTATGATCTTGAGCTGTTCCTGCAAAGACTTTATTGCTAATGAACTCTATTGCTACTAAGAAGTGCTTTCCCTGCCTTTATAACTTGGTGGGGATCTTTAAAGAGACTTTCCATTGCATCCGGCTTGTTCCTGTTTTCCTCCGCTTGGATTCCTGTTGATGCGGATTATATCCTTGCCACACGTTCCTGTTGATTGCTGCTACCTGGAGGCCTTGTATTGCCCCAGGCTCTTTCCTATACCTACCTATTCTAAATAAAACCCGTTGTACCTCAGCTGCTGTGTGGTTTATCCAGGGAGGTCAGGTTCCAAGGGCCCAAGGGGGCGACACCCTCACGTGTGAAAAAAAATCTTCATTATCGCTTTCATTAGCCACCAAATAATCAGTTATATCTCCTTTTCCTTCAATCCTCTTTCTCTTATCTACATACTTCACAATCTGTCCAGCATTCTCTCCTGATATACTTATGCCTTGTTCATGTCCACAAGGACGCTATACATTACTTTGGAATTTGAAGTGTAATCTCTAAAAATGTTAGTTACACGCTATGCATTCCCCTCAAAACATTATACTATAGTGCCCTAATAGTGGGCAATAATTATTGCAAAATCTATTGGTATTTCCATCGAATAATTGCAACAGGTTACATAATAACAACAACAACAATGTGGTGTTCCAGCCTAGTGGTCAGGGTCAGACACCCGGGGTCCCAGGGGGTCAGGGGCAACTTGAAGAGGATGAATGGTCTGATGGGTTTGGGTCTCCCAATGAGAGTTTGCAATGGGACAAGTTTCCAAGTTCTAGTAGGGCCGTTGGGGCGGCCTGTTATCCCAGCTCAAGGAAGCTGCCGTTGTGGCTTGTCTCAAGTACCACGCTAGGCTGCTGGAGCAGTCTGCCTTGCTAAAGAACTTTGCCTTTTTGAAACTTAAGCCTTTGGGCTTTCACCCTAGAACTTCCTTGGACTATTTTGATTGCTTATTTCTACTTCTTTGGATTTTATTTTTTCCTTTATTCTAAAGAAAAGAACATTTATTGCATCTGCCTGTGTGTGTGTGATCTAGAGGGGGCTAGCCAAGTTCTGAGGTGCAACAAACAACAACAACAATAATATTAAACTGCATTTTATCCCATCCTTCTCAACCCCCAAAGGGGGATTCAGGGCGGCTTACAATAGAGCCCCATTAAGAGGCTACTTCAACAGTTACAATAAAATCACAACAAATAGACAACCCAATAAAACATCATAATTAAAATCAAATACAGTCATCAGTTAAAAACATACACCAGCCTCATCCATCTTAACATCAATCCAGATGTATCCCTTTAGGGTGCTGCTTCTTCTATTGACCAATTATTATTTATTATTATTATTTATTTATATTTCCCCCCTATCTCCCCAACGGGAATCAGAGTGGATTCCAGCTCTTGTTTCTGTGCTAACTGCAGCCTTCTGACATGGTGCTATGAAGGACCAAGAGACTAGCCAGCATCAAAGTGCAATATCTAGAGATCTCTGCTTTGCTTTCACTTATTTTCTACTCCACTGTATTTTTGGCTTTTACCACCTTTTAAACATTCAGTTGCCTTTTCTTTTACCAAAATAGTAATAGTTAGAAAGCCCTTAAATTTATACGTATAAAAAATAAGAAGTGGGTGAGGACAACACACACTTGTGTGATAGCTCAGCAAACTGATGATTTCGGAAAGAAGGCTGCGCAAAAGCATATATTCCCATTAAAGAAGAACTGGAAAAGAATATATGAAGACCAGGACACAATGTGAGAAGATTGTTAGAGTCCTCAATATTTTTTGAAATATGTGTTAAAGAAACAGTGGCGAACACTTAGTTGCAACAATTTTGTAAAAGAACTCCCCTCACAACCTCAACAACGCTCACCTTCTTTGTTTTCTCCTTACAACATACTAGACATTTGGAAAGATGCAACTAACCAACAATTATTTTATTATCCCCATTTTTTCCCTTTTCTTTCCCTTGTCCCCCTGCCACTTTCCTAGTAAATGTTTAATAACATTATTTGCGGGGAGGAAAGCATATACAGTATATTACCAACTTCTTTCTCTCAGTTTCAAAATCTTTTGCAAGATCTTTTTCAGACTGATTCACACTAAGCACAGTTGTGCCTTTGAGGTACAACTACAGCTTGCCGCTTATGATAAACCTCAAATAGCTTTAAATTAAAAAATACATCACAATATTAGTGCAAGTAACCTAGAATCATAGAGTTGGAAGAGACCTCGTGGGCCATCCAGTCCAACCCCCTGCCAAGCAGCAGGAAAATAGCATTCAAAGCACCCCCGACAGATGGCCATCCGGCTTCTGCTTAAAAGCTTCAAAAAAAGGAGGGAGAAAGACATAGAGCTTAAAGTGAAAAGCTTATAAAGGGAAAGAGGGGAAGGGGGGAAGGAGAGAGAGGAGCCAACGGGTCAACAGGGGGGGTTAGGGCGGGGGGAGGGGGGGACAAAAGGAAAGGGGGATATGTTTGTAATTTTTGGATCTTTGTGTATAGAGAACAGCACCCAAACACCCCGGCTGAGCCAAAAAACAGAAGAAGAGATACCAACTAGCCACAGAGGTCGAAAGAAAGAGAAATTCCGTCATGCCTTCAAACCATTATCACTCCGTAAAAGCAAGGGGGTTACCAACCCCTAGCTTCTTTATACACCCTAAGGCACATACTTTACTTTGTACTTTGAACTGTTTATGGATTTTCTGTTTCTATTCTCGACACCCAGAGTAAGCAACTCGGGTGATACACTTCTTTACTGTCTTATGTTTTTAAAATTCTTTCTGTCATATATTTGAAACTTAATAAAGATTTTATACCAAAAAAAAAAAAAAAAAAGGAGCCTCCACCACACTCCAGGGCAGAGAGTTCCACTGCTGAACAGCTCTCACAGTCAGGAAGTTCTTCCTAATGTTCAGATGGAATCTCCTTTCCTATAGTTTGAAGCCATTGTTCTGCATCCTAATCTCCAGGGTAGCAGAAAGCAAGCTTGCTCCCTCCTGCCTATGACTTCCCCTCGCAACTTCCTAATGTTCAGGAGGAATCTCCTTTCTTGTAGTTTCCTGTAGCTACACAAAACTCTAAACACATAGCAAACACTCAGAGACAATGATGGGTGGGCATTAAATACCAGAAATATATGTGTTCTTAGCTCTTCGAAGTGGTTATGTACACACAAAAAATACTCTACCTCATGCAAAACCTGGCACGCAGAAATATTCCCACAACTCCATGCCCTCTAGTCACAAAGAAATTTCTTACTTCAAACCATTTTTCAGATGTCTACTCATAACACAAACGTGTACATGGGACTATCTCACAGAAAACTTTTTAATTGCTTTAATTTTGAGGAGTACTGGCAGGGAAATAATTAGGCTTTTATAATTGGTGTGAAGTGACAGGTAGTGTGAGTGACAGTATCGTGACAAGTCCTCATCAGAACAGATTAACTATACTACGTTTAGCTGATAAGACATGTCATACCTAATTTTGCTTATAAATCTGGACCCATATATTGGAATAAGTTTCAATGGGCTAAATAGGGCTTCCTTTTGAATAAATAAAAAATGACTCCCCCCAAATACCTGCAAAGAAAAAAAATGCCGTCAATATGGCAAAATTGTTTATTTTATGTGTGGCTGGTATAATTTATGGATTTATTATGTTGAATAAGTTTTATGTATTGCAAGCTCTGTGGCTGGTAACATTTGCAGGTTTATTAATGCGAATAAGTCATTTGTATTGTAAGACAAAACAACTCTGCGAAATATGTTCAATGTTGAATGTGTTACAACAGATATTTTTTAAAGTGTGGGAGTTCATGTTTAGGAAGGATTTTAATCCACATTCAGATCCAGCAGTGCATCAACAAGACCACACAAGAGCTCTGTCCATTTACATAAATTTCTGTTAAACCTCACAGAAAATTCAGATCATGGCAACTGCTTATACCAGAAAACAGGATACACTCTGCATGGATTGCAGGAGCAGATTTTGTTTAGCAAATGCTTAATGTCATTGTCATGGTTTCGGATGCACAGTTTGCAATGGCAATGCTGCACTTTCATTAGCACGTGCCTACTTCTACCTTATGAAATGTATAGAGGATTTTATATTGAAACAGAATACATGACTATAACACAGTAGAGCAGAATTCTTGGATAGCCAAGGAAAAATGAAATAGGTAACTGAAATTTATACTCCATAACACATATGTTAAGTTATACATTGAAATAGATAATATTATTAATAATATTAATAATAACCCGTGTGCCACAAATACCATATGCTGCGACAAATAACTGTTAGGATCACAAGCTGGAAAAAGTTACAGAAAATGAACACATCAAACTCCTTTGGGACTTCCGAATTCAGACAGACAGAGTTTTGGAGCACAATACTCCTGACCTCACAATCGTGTTAAAAAACAAAGTATGGATTGTCAATGTTGCAATCCCAGGCGACAGCAGGATTGACAAGAAGCAACTGGAAAAGCAGACACGAAATGAAGATTTAAAGATGGAATGGCAAAGACTCTGGCACAAGCCAGTAAAGATGGTCCCAGTGGTGTTTGGCACACTGGGTGCAGTGCCTAAAGACCTTGGCCTGCACTTAAACACAATAGGCGCTGACAAAATTACCATCTTCCAGCTGCAGAAGGCCACCTTACTGGGAGCTGCACACATTATTCGCCAATACATCACATTTAAAGGATAGGGAAGTGTCTGTCATGTGATCCAATACAACAGCCAGCATAGTGATCTTCTTTGCTCTGGAATCATCTTGTTGTGTTTATTATAATAATAATAATAATAATAATAATAATAGTTTTTGTACCTGGCCTCCATCTCCCCGAAGGGACTCGGTTTGGCTTACATGGGGCCATGCCCAATCAACACCATTAAAAAGTAACACATTAAAATGCAAACAATGATATAAAACAAAATATAACAACAGCATTATAACAATATATAAAGATATAAGCAGGCATCAAAACCAATAGCCAATAACAACACCTGAGGATACAGAGATTTCACAACCTCCGAGGATGCCTGCCATAGATGCAGGTAAAATGTCAGGAGAGAATGCTTCTAGATCATGGCCATACATTCCCAAAAAACCTACAACAACCCAGTGATTCTGGCCATGAAAGCGTTCAACAATACAACCAATAACAAAACATCACGGATGTGCAGGCCGGTGCAGTAATAATTTAAAGGATAGGCTAGTAAGTAATAATGGAAGCAATAAGAACTAAAGCAATAGTAAAGTGCAATGTCACGATTTTGGGTCCTAGCTGGGGATCAGGCTTTCAACCTAAGGAGATATGGTACCAACTGAAATTTTCAAAATTATTCAAACACATCCCCATATTAGAGCAATGCAAAAATAAATAATAAATAATACAACGTTATTTATATACTGCTCTATCTCCCTGAGGGGACTCAGGGAGGTTTCCAAGTAACATCACCAAAGCATAGAGTAAACAACATAAACATAAAATTAACAACAACATAAGCATAAAAATTATCATAATAACATATATTAAAAATAATCCTGCATAAAATCTAACTAAGGCAAATCAGGCATCTCCAGGAACAAATGCAGTTGGGATATTGGTTCTAGTTATGCATAAGAAATCCACTGAAAAAACCTGGGTCTCCAGATTTAGGACTGAGTCCAGAAATATGCTTGAAGTGTGAACGTGCATATTTAGAGGTAGTGTTACCCCATACAACAGGGGCTGAATCCTTATTATCTGATCTGCCTTTTAACTGATCAGTTGCACTTCTGTCTTATCTAGATTAAGCACCAATTTGTCCAACTCCAGGAGATCTCATTTAGCAAATCCTCTGGCCATCAAGAAGAACAAATAAACAATATACTGTTGTTTAACTAACTCTGAATTGGATTTCAGCAAAGTGATAAAATGGTTTATGAAGGAAAACTAACACTGCCTGGCTGCTATCAAAAGCCACTGGTCAAATGTAAATAAGATTACAATAGCCAGACAGCGCTTTTGTGTCAAATACATCAACGCTCTTAACAAAATACATATTGCCTCACAAAGAAAGGGTATTTGTATGGTTTACGTAAGTCTAGTTTAATGTTTCAAAGGCAGGGACATGTCATAATCACTACATTTATTTTGAATTAAAATGCCAAGGTTATTTTGCTTATAACTTGAAAGTAATTATTCTGATGGCTTCTTTTATAAAACCAAAAATAAACCTCACCAGGTCGGAAAGTATGAAGAAGACAGACAGAGGAGTTAGTGAGGAAGACGGACACACCTCAGTTGTTTTGTCAGCAAAATGCTATCAGAAACAGAATGCCCATTACAGAAGTGAATTGATGAGGAATTTGAAAACATACCAAGAAAAAGAATTGTAGCATCATAGCAAGTCTAGGCAATTTAAACACCAAGAATTGTTCTGGAATGAAAATACTTCAGTTTGTGATAGTAATGGAGTCTGGGTCTGTCGGAAGCAGCCAAGCAATGTATCAACTGAGAATAAGAACATGCAAACATAGTGTATGATTCACTCCCTGAACCCCCGCAGGTCCTCTGACTTCTCCTTTGTTGCAACTTTGAAATACCTGTCTCCTTTTGATTTAGAATAAGGCTGGGCAAAGTATCACCAATGCATTGCTCAAGATCCCAAAGTGTAGCCCCTGAAGTTCCCTAAATCATATGGGATTTATCACACCCACTGACAATCCCCCCAAATGCTGAAAACTGCTAAGTTTTGTTCCCACAACCAACCCCCACCCCAAATATTCCTTAAAACCTGCAATGGCTTTGAGTCATGGAGGGGGCAGGAATGAAAGCAAAAATACCTGGGAAATAAAGTGTTATTTCTTTTTTTTTCATTTTGAAGGATTGGTCAATGGTGCATTCTGCCAAAATTCTGGTGGTCTACTGAGCTTCCCCCGGCTCATCGTGCTGGGTGACTTTCCCAACCCCCCGGACCCAGACCCTCTGACAGCCAGAGCAAGGGAGTTCCTCAACATATGGAGGCTTTGGATCTCCCAGGACCAAAACTGGCCCTACACATCAGGCTGGCCACGCGTTAGACCTGATCTTCAGCCACGGCCTAACCTTAAAACATCGTGAATCCAGAACAGTGCCTTGGTCGGACCACCTGACCGTGAGGGCAGACGTTGACACCCCTCTTACAGAAAGGTTGGAACAAAAGACCATCCTAGTCCGCCAAAGGAGCTCGATGACCCCGAGGGCATTCATAGCTGCTTTGGATCCCCTGGAGGTCCCGGAGGATCACTAGCGGACTTAGTTGCCAGGTGGAACAGCGTCCTCTCGAAGGCCATCGACCAGGTGGCACCGAGGCGCCCCTTGATCCCCGGAAAACCTGCTCACGGTGGTTCACAATGAACCTAAAGCAGTTGAAACGCCGGAGGAGACAATTGGAGAGTGTCTGGAGACGGAAACCCAGCATGGCAAATAGAGCAGCCTACAGAGAACTGCATAGGCTGTACGAACGTGAGATCAAAGAGGCTAAGAAATCCTATAATGCCGCCCAGATTACAGCCGCCGGCTCCCATACAGCCCAGATCTTTAAAGTGGTCCGGGCCTTCTGGGGTCTCCACAGAGTGATTCCACAGCTCTACGGTGACGGCAGAGGATCTCCAAGAGCACTTCATTGGGAAAAATCACGGCACTTCGGCGCCTGCCCATCCCGGAGGAAGGAAATGAGTGGATTCGACATCAACCCAGACAAATGGGCTCTACCTCACCGAATTCAAGCCCCTAACATCGGAAGAGGTGAAAAAGCTGGTGACCGGGGCAAGGGCTACGACCTGCCCCATGGACCCTTGTCCATCGCACTTAATCAAGTCCTGCATAGACACCATACTGGACGCCCTGGTGGATCTGGTGAACCTCTCATTGGACACAGGCTCCTTCCCCGAGTCCCTGAAGGAGGCTAGAGTTAGCCCTCTTCTGAAAAAAAGGCGAGCCTCGACCCCAATGAACCGGCGAACTACCGCCCTGTCGCTAATCTGCCCTTTCTGGGGAAGCTATTGGCGAGCAGTGGAAACCAGCTGCGGGACTTCTTGGAACGATCCGGGGCCTAGACCCATTTCAGTCAGGCTTCCGAGCGGGCCACGGTGTCGAATCCGTTCTAGTAGCAATCACAGATGACATCCGCCGCCAGTTGGACGGAGGGGCCTCGGCAGTCCTAGTCCTCCTTGACCTAACCGCGGCCTTCGACACCGTTGATCATGATTTGCTACTTCGCTTGGCGGCCTCTGGGATCCAAGGCCAGGCCCAGCCCTGGTTAGGATCACTTCTGCGGGGTCGCTCGCAGCGGGTCGAGTGGCAGGGCCAGGTCTCCAGGAAATGTGGGCTGGAGTGCGGGTTCCGCAGGGGTGCCATCCTGTCCCCACCCTTTTAACATCTACGTCCAGCCCCTGGCCGGTATCGCTAGAAGCCACGGTTTCAACTGTTATCAATACGCCGATGACACACAGCTGCTGCTGAAGCTCGACCCAGGGTGCTGTCGGTACCTGAAAGCTTTAGTCAGGGGCTGAGGGCGGTCACAAGCTGGCTCAGAGCACACAGGCTAAAGATCAACCCGGCAAAAACGGAGATCCTCTGGCCTGGCCGACCCGACCCCCACTCTCCACTACCACCCTTTGAGGGCGAGCCCCTGTCCCCAGTTCCCGGGCGGTGAAGAGCCTAGGGAGTACTCTTGGATGAGAAACTGACGATGGAGGCTCAGATCCAGGCCGCTGCCAAGGGCGCCTTCTTTCACCTCCGTAGGGCCCGACGGTTGGCCCCTATCTACCACCAGATGCGCTGAGGACGGTGATTCATGCCACCGTGGTCTCCCGTCTTGACTACTGCAACGCCTTGTATGTGGTCCTACCGTTGGCCACGACTCGGAGGTTGAGACTCATCCAGAATGCAGCGGCCAGACTCATCTCCGGGGTATCGGCCAGGAGCCATATTTCACCAATTTTAAAAGATCTTCACTGGTTACCCATTGAGCTTAGAGCGATCTACAAACTCATGGTGATAACCTTCAAAGCTCGGCAAAAATGGGACCAGCCTACCTGGGCGATCAGCTGACAGACCAACGCTGTGAAAGACCAGCGCGTAATAAATGGCGACCGGTTAGCTATCCCTGGGGTGAGAGGCCCGGCTGACAGAGACCCGTAGAGAGCCTTCTCGGTGGCGGCCCCTATGATCTGGAACTCACTCCGCCTGCGCTTAGGGCCACACTGGCCCCAGCCAGATTTCTGGCTGGCCTGAAAACCTGGCTCTTCCGCCAGGCTTGCTTCGGGACTGAACTGGATGGATGGCAGAGCCTTCTGGCTCATATCTGCTGTTTTTAACTGATGTATCTATGTTTTTAAAGGATGTAAGTCGCCCGGAGCACCAATGGTGGAGGGCGACTCACAAGAAATAAAGTTATTATTATTATTATTATTATTATTATTATTCTGCCAAAATACCAGCCCCTGGATCTGCGCTTGGATATATCCATCTGAACACTCAGAAATAGCATGAAGTTCAGGGGCAATAACTGCAATAATCATTCTTAAGTAGAAATGATATTGAGCGCTAAGTCCGGCATCAGAAACACAGTCTCATCCAATACAGGTAAGGCCAAAACCAGTGGTTCCCAACTTTTTTTTGGCGATGCCCCATTAAGCATCTCTCAAATCCTGATGCCGTCCCCTCACTTCCACAACATATAATTCTTCTTATTCCAAAAGTGAACTCCTATTCACATGGAGCAGTGGTTCTCAACCTTCTTAGTGCAGTGACCCTTTAATACATTTCCTCATGTTGTGGTAACCCCCAACCATAAAATTATTTTCATTGCTATTTCATAACTATAGTTTTCCTATTGTTATAAATTGTAATGTAAATATCTGACATGCAGGGTGTATTTTTAAATTAAAGCATAGTGATTAATCACAAAAATAATATATAATTATATTTGGCTGGAGTTACACTTAAGAAATGTACCTATTTTGGTTTACATACAAATTAATCTTAAGGACAAACCTACAGAACCTTATTTGTAACTTGGGGATTGCCTGGATATGATTTAAGAGGAGGGATGAATTTGCAAAGACTTGAACAGGTATGTGAATGAGAAGATCCCTTCTCTAGAGGAAGGCTGCTCTGATGTAACTTCAAACCAAACCCGGCTTTTGGAAATCTTAGGCCAAAACCATCAGAGTTTTCTTGACCAAATTGTGTTGTCACCATTGCCTTCCTCCGAGGCTAAGAAAGGAAGGGAGAGGGAAAGAAGAGAGAATAAAGGGTCACAAGAGATAGAGAAGAAGAGATGACGGAAGAAGGAAAAATAAAAAGAAAGGGAAAGATGGAGAGAGGAAGAAAGGGAGAGAGAGGCACAAGAGAGAGAAAGGGAGAAAGAGAAAAAAGAGGAGGAAAGAAAGAAGAGAAGGTAGAGAGAGGAACAAGAGAGAGAGAGAAAATGAAAGGGGGAGAAAGGGGGAGTGTGAGGTCCCGTCTCCTCGCCTTCTCCCACCATGTGCGCCTCTGCCTCCAAGTGCCTCCCCCTTACTCCTCTCCTCCCTGTCAGAGGAAGAAGAGGAGGAACCCCTTTTCGGACCTGAAGAAGGCAAAGTAGCGACCCGCTGTGCATAGTCATTCAACCCTCAAAGGAGTCGCGATCCACAGGTTGGGAACTGCTGACATGAAGGGTGTCTAAAAGGTCGTTAACTTGGTCTAAACAAGCTTCCAAAAACATGGCATCCATATAAGAGAGAGAAAAAAGAACGAATTCATTTGAGTAATATGCATCAGTTCAGGGTAACTTAAGCATCCAACTTCATTGTATATATTTGGTGAGAATATGAGAAAATATCCTGTCAATCTGTTAATTTTCTTGTGACTAATATTTTTAAATATTTTTTTCATACAAAATGTTGATGTACATATGAAAGTAATAATTGTGCCTTGTATTTTTTCACAGATTTCTTGCTACATTCATATGAAAAATCAAAAAGACATTTTATATATTTTATTTTTATTTTTATTTATTTATTTATTTCGGATTTTACCCCGCTCTTCTCAATCCCCAAGGGGGGACTCAGAGCGGCTTACAGTACGGCACAATTCGATGCCCACATAATAACAATATAAACCCCAAAACACTTCAACAATTAAAATACATTAAAAATACATTAAAATACAACTACATTAGCACCATACACATTCGCTCTGGATTAAAACAATGTTCAGTCCATAAAAACATTGGCCATAATCACCCACTTTCATTAAAAACCAATCTAAAATGCTGCCTTGTGCTGGTGTACGAATGCCTGGTCCCACAGCCAGGATTTTACTTTCCTGAAGGCCAGGAGGGATGTGGTGGATCGTACATCAATAGGAAGCGCATTCCACAGGCGGGGAGCCACCACCGAGAAGGCCTATCCCTCGTCCCCACCAGCCTCATCTGAGGCGTGGCGGGAGCGAGAGCAGGGCCTCCCGGATGATCTTAGATTACGAGGTGGGACATAGCGGCTGATGCGTTCGGACAAGTAAGCTGGGCCAGAACCATATAGAGCTTTAAAGGTCAAAACCAGCACTTTGAATTGAGCCCGGAATTGGACAGGCAGCCAGTGGAGCTGACACAACAGGGAGTGGTATGCTCCTGTATGTAGCTCCCGTTAGCAATCTGGCTGCCGCCCGCTGGACTAATTGCAATTTCCAAACTGTCTTCAAAGGCAGCCCCACG
Organism: Anolis apletophallus; assembly: GCA_030556195.1. Classification (NCBI taxonomy): domain Eukaryota; kingdom Metazoa; phylum Chordata; class Lepidosauria; order Squamata; family Anolidae; genus Anolis; species Anolis apletophallus. The sequence goes on from JARBWK010000008.1 coordinate 19,135,257, forward strand.
TAGAGTGCGTTGCAGTAATCTATTCGGGATGTGACCAGAGCGTGGACGACCGTAGAGCTTGCATTGTTAAAAGAACATCAACAGGAGTGGTGTGTTTGGAATTAAAGTGGCCAATTTTTTTCTGTACTTATGCACTCTCTAGTTAAAACTCTATGCCCTCACTTCTCCACGACACTCTATGAGCAAACTTCCCCCTCTCTATTGTCACCAGCTGACTACTATGTAAATTCCGATTTTAATTTTTTTAATGTGTATGTCGCAAAATATATTTATGTACGGTATATGAGCCTCTTAGAACCATAAGAAATGCAAAAAAAACCAACTTAATAGCTCATTATCTAAAAAATACCTGAAAACCTGGCTTTTCCACTGTGCCTTTGGAGAGTAATTATTTAATTTCTAGCATTGCTCTCCTCAATGTTCCCGTTCTTGGAGTCTACCCCCCTCCCCCTCCCTGGTAAAGGATGCTATTCCGCTTACCCCACCCTGAGTTTTTAACACTTTATATGTGTGCCTACGGCCCAACCTGTCCTTTTGATTTTGACATCTAGTTGTATATTGTTTTTTATTTATATGTATGTATTTTTATTGTGTTATTGCTGATGTTTTGGATTTAATTTTATTGTAATTTGTTGTTTGGGCTTGGCCTCGTGTGAGCTGCCCCAAGTCCCCATTGGGGAGATGGGGTGGGGTACAAATTAAGGTTATTTATTATTTTTATTATTAATAATGCAATGATGTTATAATCATTTCCTGTTATGTTGATATAACAATGATTTCATCACTTCCCAAACAGATTTCAAAAGATCAGTGGAAATTATCATTTCCTGCTGCGAATGTGCTTATAATAAATTATATTTTTGAGAAATCCTTCCCGTTTCCTTTCATTGTTTTAAATCAAATACTATACATTCCCCGTGATTATCAATCCTGTAATTGAGAAACTTCACATTTGAAAATACCAAAAGGTGATCCTTATAATTCATTTTTACTAACCTCACCTAATGAAAAAGACAATTAAATGTACCATTAGGTAGTTGTGGCTGTTAAAATGTAATTTTTACTGGATAATTTTATATTCCTACAACAGAAAGTCATGGGAAGATGGGTTTTATGCATATGTCTGCAAGACTGGAGAAAAAAATGTTCTGTCATAACTAAAGTGGCCCAAACACCTTTACCATAATTTTAATTGAGCTTGAACAAGTTCAACTCCACAGGTTTCATGTCTTAAGATTTTGCTTGAGAAATCCCAATTATAATAACCAACGTGTGGTCCAAGGTTTCTTTTGGTCCAAAGTTAAGCAGAAAAGAAATATCACTGCCTGGAAGAGACTAAGGAAATTGCAGAGAAACATTTATTATGTCATTTCCTATACTATGTGCCACTCTGAGTTTACCTAATTTACGCCCCTTCTGCACTGCCATATAATCCACATTATCTGCTTTAAACTGGATTAAATAAGTCTACACTGCCATATAATCCAATTCAAAGCAGATAATCTGGATTTTATATAGCCGTGTATACGGGGCCTTAGATAAGCATATGTATAGAACCCATACTACTTTCTGTTTATGATTTTTTTTTCTTGTACAAAATGTGGCTGCAGATTTTAAGAAAAACCAGTATGCACTAAACAGCAAAGATATAAATAGACCATGTGCCATATCTAAACTATCAGGGACAGGACAGAGATATCATGGAGGGAAATGCCCCCTGGAATTTATTGAGTGGGATAATTGCTAATTTGTTTGCAACCCCAAAGAGCAATCAAGTACATAAGAGTTATCTAGAATCAGAAAAGGGGAAACCCATGAGCATCAGGCGAGAAGAGCTGTGTAATAGCCAAAGTCCTTTTCAGCACCAGTACACTGGCTACACAAATCCACAAATATATAGGATTGCCTGTGTGCTCTGTACGTTTTGGGAGGGAGCTGCAGAAATCATTGGGTTGCTGTGAGATTTCTGGGCCATGTTCCAGAAGCATTCTCTTCTTACATTTTGCCTCCATCTATGGCAGGAATCCTCAGAGGTTGTGAGGTCTGTTGGAAACTATGCAAGTGAGGTTTATATATCTGTGGAATAATGTCCAGGGTGGTCACTTTGAGTAGCATTTAATGACCTTGCAGCTTCAAAGCATGTCTGTTTGCTGCCTGGGAGATCCTTTGTTGGGAGGTGTTAGCTGGACCTGATTGATTCTTGTCTGGAATTACACTGTTTTTGAGTGTTGCTCTTTATTTACTGTCCTGATTTTAGAGGGGTTTTTTTAATACTGGTAGCCAGATTTTGTTCATTTTCAGTTTCTTCCTTTCTGTTGAAATTGTCCACATGCTTGTGGATTTCAATGGCTTCTCTGTGTAGTCAGATTTCACAACCTCTGAGGATGCCTGCCATAGATGTGGGTGAAATGTCAGAAGAAAATACTTCTGGAACATGACCATAGAGCCCGAAAAACGTACATCAACCCAGTAATTCTGGCCATGAAAGCCATCAACAATACATTATAGCCTTTTTTATGGTTGAACCTTCCAGATGTTTCCCATAATTCCTGGTCATTGGCCATGTTGGATGGACCACTGGAAGTAGTGATAGGAAAGATGTTAAGTTCTATATTATATTATACTAGCTGTACCCGGCACGCGTTGCTGTGCCCTATTTAGGAGATGCGAGAAAGTCTGAGTATGTAAGGGTTGAAAATGATGTTACTTATGGTCTTGGTGGGGTCATGGCTGTGTCGTTGTGGGTTGTTCTGGTGGGTGGGATGTTGAAGTCCTGTGGAGTTGTCCTGTGTTTGTAGTGTTGTGTTGTGTTGTGGTTGGAGTATAGGTGGAGTTGGTTTTTGTTTGTGGTGGTGGTAGGCGTTGTGTGTGGGGGGGTCCAGTAAGGTTGGGGGGATGGGTTGTGATAGGAAGTTGTGTTGTGTTGTGTGGGTAGGAATTGCTGGAGTATTGTGCCTGGGACGTGTGTGTATTTGGAGGTGTGCATGGTGGTGAGTAGTGAGTGCAGTTGGGGAAGTTGTCAGGTATTTGTGGGGTTTATTTTGTGTGTGTTGTGGTGACATAGTTGTCTCAGTCTGGCTGTGTGCTGGTTGTGATGTGGAGAGGGTGTGGCTTTTGCCAGTGGTGTTTGTTGTGAATTTTGGTTGGGTTGGGTTTTTGTGTTGCAGGATTGGTTTTTTTGTGGGTTTTGCAAGTTTGTGTTATTCCAGCGGTATGTGTTTGTCAGTGGTGCCTGTGTCCCTGGTGCCCTATTTGTGTTCATGTTATGTCCCCTGGTAGTTGTTATGTCCTCCTGTGTTAGTTGGTTGTACTGTGTAGGTTTCTGTTTAGCAGTGGTATGTATGCGTTGTGTGTGTTGTGTTTCTGTTGTGTTGTGGGTCTGTAGAGGTAGGCATCGCGAGTTGTGTGGCTGTCATGTTGTGGGTGTGGTGTTTGTAAAGTGGAGGATTGGTGGTGTGTGGGTGGGATGGTGGTTGGGGAAGAGTTTGTGGTGTTGAGTGTGCAGTTTGTTGTTGTGAGTGTACAGTTATAGTGTGGTGTGGATGTATGGTGTGTATGTGGGGTGTGTTCGTTGGTTGTACTGTGATGGTTTCTGTTTAGCAGTGGTATGTATGTGTTGTGTTTGACTTGTGTTGTGGGTCTGTAGAGGTAGGCATCGCGAGTTGTGTGGCTGTCATGTTGTGGGTGTGGTGTTTGTTAAGTGGGTGTCTTTTGATGTGGGTGTCTTTTGTCCTGTGGGTGGTATGTATGTGCTCTGTGCACATAGTTGTATATCTTCTGCATATTGGCGTTGTGTGGTATTTTGTGCCTGTGTGGAAGGAAGGAATGGCATACGAATGGGTTGAGCAGTAGACGTAAGGTTGTGTTATGTGCGTATTGTGTTGTGTGTAGGTATTACTTTTTTGGTGAGTTAGTGGGTGTGTGGTGGCATTGTGGGTGGTAGTATGTTGTGGAATGCTTGTGTGGGTGGGGTGTTTTGGGTGTTTGTGTGTGTTTGTAGAGTATCAGTGCAGTGTTGTGTTGTGGTTGGAGTATAGGTGTAGTTGGTTTTGTTTGTGGTGGTGGTAGGTGTTGTGTGTGGGGTCCCGTAAGGTTGGGGGATGGGTTGTGATAGGAAGTTGTGTTGTGTTGTGTGGGTAGGAATTGCTGGAGTATTGTGCCTGGGACGTGTGTGTATTTGGAGGTGTGTGTGGTGGTGAGTAGTGAGTGCAGTCCTGGGTTTTGTGTTGGGAAAGTTGTCAGGTATTTGTGTGGTGTATAGGTTTCTGTTTAGCAGAGGTATGTTTAACTCACAAACACCAACTGACTAAATTCAAATCACTCAGCATTCTAACCTAGCCTTGGCTGGCTCAGCCCACCGCTACTATGGGAACTCAGCCTTCCTGCATTTTGTGTGGGCTGATGACGGCCAATGGGATTAGCTGGCGGCTGCAAAGGATGCTGGGAAATGTAGTTCTTCTTGTATCGTTGTTTTGGGGGCCTTCTAGGTTTTGGGGGGGAAAGTTTCTTTGCTAAAAACCTACCTTGCCTGAGGCCTATTTTTGTTGCCAAGTTTGGTGTGTCTGCCTTGTAAGGTTTCTCTGTCTATGGCGGTCATTTCATGACGGGAGCTCCTTTATCCTTTATATATATAGATTAGATTTCCACTTCACTACAAATAATTGATTAGCAAGTTAAAAGTTATGAGAGCAATTCCAGACTTGAGCATCAGATGTCTAGGAAGCAATTTTGTGATTTATTTTTATCAGAATCAGAAAATGAGACATGTGGAGTCAGAAGCAAAGACGACACTGTCATTTGATTGACCTGAACTACCCCTTGCCTCATTTTTCCAGTTGTTAAGAGTGAGATTAGGATAGCATCTACTGTTGCCAAGATACCCAAGCAGCATGTTTATGAAGAAGTAGAATGAATTATGTCCTCCTCCTGCTTTTCACCCGAGAAGTAGAACAATCTCCTAGCTAATCATTGCTAGAGCATACAAGGCATGAAGTGCCTGCTTGATGAATGATTTACTTGCTGAAACACTGAAGTGATTTTTGGCTAGCCACATGCATGAAGGTATACAGGATACAATAAACTCCTCCGCTAAATGCACCATTTATTCAGATACTTACCATTTATGCAGATTTCAAAAGACTTACAGAGGTCATCCTCAAAGAGACAGCCTAGAATGCAATCAAAATACAAAATTAGGATGGTTTCAAATGGTTGCAATTTGAAAACAGTTCAACATCTCAGTCTATCAAATCTCAAACTCTTAGACAAATGTTCAACACCAGAATTTTAAAAAGGAAGCAATAAAGAAGCAGAGGATTTGGGGGGGGAAACGACAAAGAAAGTGGGCAAAAATACAGCCAGCGAGCTTGAAGGAAATGCAAAGATACAGAATGGGGGACAGTGCCTGGTTTGACAGCACTATGTGTGGAAAAAGATCTTGAAGTCATCGTGGACAACAAGTTAAACACAAGCCAATTATGCGATGCCGCAGCTAAAAAAGCCAATGGGATTTTGGCATGCATAAATAGGAGTATAGTGTCTAGACGCAGGGAAGTCATGCTACCCCTCTATTCTGACTTGGTCAGACCACACCTGGAATACTGTGTCCAGGGAGATGTTGACAAGCTGGAAGGAGGGCGACTAAAATGATCAAGGGTCTGGAGAATAAGTCCTATAAGGAGCATGTTTAGAGAAGGATGAGGGGAGACATGATGGCCATGTATAAAGATGTGAGGGAAAGTCATAGGGAGGAGGGAGCAAGCTTTCTTTCTGCTGCCCTGGAGATTAGGATGCAGAACAATGGCTTCAAACTATAGGAAAGGAGATTCCATCTGAACATTAGGAAGAACTTCCTGACTGTGAGAGCTGTTCAGCAGTGGAACTCTCTGCCCCAGAGTGTGGTGGAGGCTCCTTCTTTGGAGACTTTTAAGCAGAGGCTGGATGGCCATCTGTCGGGGGTGCTTTGAATGTGATTTTTCTACTTCTTGGCAGGGGGTTGGACTGGATAGCCCACGAGGTCTATTCCAACTCTATGACTCTATGATTCTAGCAGTTCATTTCCTAAAGCTGAGCCTTTGTGCAAGACTTCTGTATGGGAGCGCCAATCCAGAGTGTTATGACACTCTTGACAAAACTAGGTCCAAAAACAGACCAGTAATTTTTCATTTACAATTTTAAATGATTTTACGTCCCACATTAAAAGATGGGAAATCTTTCTCACGTGGCTTCCAAAGAAAGGGGAGTATATGGATGAAGTAATCTCAATGTTATCAGACAAGACCATTACGCATTTGATTTTGACAATTATTATCCCTTGTCACTTAAAAATTGCAAGTGAAGCGCACCTCATTACCTCAGCTGTCACAGTGAGATGGAAATTCATACACTTGCTAAGGCAGTTTAGAACAAATTGCAAGGATGGAAATGACAACAACAAGAAACTCACACACATAAAGACATATTTGGCTATAGTGTAACATTTGGCATAGAAAAAATAAAATGTTATATTTTCAATCTTATGTTCTAAAAACACGTTCCTACAGGATTGGTGTTATTCCCTTTCCTCCTACATATTATTTTTCCTTGATCCTTCTCCATATCTGTCAACACTATCTTTATAAACATTATTGAACAGACATGTAGTCTTGTCTTTGCTTTAATTGCTTTCTATTCTCTCTTTTTGTACCCAGCATTCAATCACCTTACCAGATGTGCAATTTCGCTCAATTCAAAACTGAAGGAGGGGAAATTTAGCCTAGTGCAATAGCCCAGTATAACTATGCTTCGGGTTCAAAGAAATGCGCATATTTCATTCTGTGCCCCGTGATGTGATGTCTGTTATGTTTTTAATCTCTGTTGTATGGCTACATGATTGGTCTCATGTGCCTATTTTATTCTCTGTTATCCGCCCCGAGCCTGCTGGAAGGAGCGGAATACAAAATCAAACAATAAATAAATAAATAAATAAGTAAGTAAGTAAAAACATGCGGCATTCCTGTTCACTTACCCCAACTAAAAACCTGGTTCGTGATCTGAACTTTGCTCATTGTAATTCTCTTCTCTCTAATCTAAGTTCTACATCTCAGTCCTCCTTCTCTGTCCAAATGACTGATCCCAAAAAATCTACTTCTCCCATTCTAAAGACCGTATGATGATCCTTTTCAGTTTGTTTCATGAAGAGCCCCCAATGACGCAATGGGTTAACCAGTAGTTCCTAATGCTGCGACTCCTTAATGTGACCCCCAACCATAACATTATTTTCATTGCTACTTCATAACTGTAATTTTGCTACTGTTATGAATCGTAATGTAAATATCTAATATGCAGGATATATTTCCATTCACTGGACTAAATTTGACACAAATACCTGATATGCCCAAATTTGAATACTGGTGGGATTGGGGCCGATTGATTTTGTCATTTGTTTCTGGGATTTATAGTTAATCTACAATCAAAGAGCATTCTGAACTCCACTAACGATAGAATTGAACCAAACTTGGCACACAGAACCATGAACAAGAGAAAACACTGGAAGTCTTTGGTGGGCATTGACCTTGAGTTGAGGAGTTGTAGTTCACCTACATCCAGAGAACTCAAACAATGATGGATTTGGACCAAACTTGGCACAAATGCTCAATATTCCCAAATGTGAACACTGGTGGAGTTTATGGGAAATAGACCTTGACATTTGACAGTTGTAGTTGCTGGGATGCATAGTTCACCTACAATCATTGGGCCAAACTTCCCACACAGAACCCCCATGACCAACAGAAAATACTGTTTTCTGATGGTCTTTGGTGACCCCTCTGACCCCCAGGTTGAGAAACATGGTTTAAATCCTTGTGCCGGCAGGACTTGCAGACCAATAGCTCAGCGGTTTGACCCTGGGGAAAGCAGGTTGAGCTCTCTCTGTCAGCTCCTGCTCCCCATGTCAGAACATGAGAGAAGCCTCCCACAAGGATGGCAAAACATCAGAAACATCCAGGCATCCCCTGGGCAATGTCCTTGCAGGCGCCTAATTCTCTCACACCAGAAGCGACTTGCAGTTTCTCAAGTTGCTCCTGACATGAAAAAAAGGCTTGTTTCATTACTTTCCGATGTTAACTTTATCTTTTAGTCAAATATATTTTTATTATACTCTCACTCTTCACCACCACTTCTCTACCACTACTATCCTGAAATGGACAAATGGTTCCACATATTCTCCTTTTGCTGTCTCCGTGGATTCTCTTTGAATATATATTTTCACTTGCTTCCATCAAATCTGTTCTTAACTCACCCCACCCAAATTCCATGTGACTCTTAATTTATCCTCTTAATCCTCCTTCCCCACAAACGTATCTAAATTCTAAGGCTTAGATTATAAATATATTCAAATGGCTCTTGCCTACATTCTTTCCCCCATATCCTTGTCTCACCCACACACTATGTTGTTTACTCCATGTTTATCATGGACAGTAAACTACTAACGGGGAACATCTATTTTGCTAGTGTCAGTATAAAACAGGCAGTCCCCAAGTTACAAACAACTTGGGGGTGAGACAACAGGAAGTGAGAGAAATCAACCCCTCAGAAGGGAAATTCACTCCTGGAAGAGTTATCATGGGGTAAAAGTATCTCCACTGAAGCTTTATCACCAATAACAGGCCTTTTTTTCAAAATCCAGTTATCACAGTGAGGTGAGATCTTCTGAACAGGGGCATAGACAGAAAAACAAACACCACAGGGGTGCTCACTTTTGTCTATGCTTTTCAAAGCTTACACACACACACACAAATCACATACATACACATATATTTGGCTGGAGTTACACTTTAAAATGTACATGTTCCCACTTACAAACAAATTTAACTTAAGAACAAGCCTACAGAACCTATCTTGTTTGTAACTTGAGGACTGCATGTATCCTAAAGGCACAAGATCTTGTCTTATCTTGGAAGCTAAGCAATATCGGTCCTAGTTAATATTTGGATGGATGATCACCAATGAATACTAGGTATTGTGGGATGTATTTCAGAGGACTGAACTGTCAAAATTACATTTATTTATTTATTTATTATTTGGTCTTGTATTCCGCCCCTCCCTGCAGGCTCGGGGCGGGTCACAACATATAAAACAGGCGGCATGTGATGGCCATGCAGCCATACAATAAAAATACAATAAAACGATAAAACATTAAAACATTACAAGTCACATCACGAGGTATTAAAGGGAACGCAGACATTTCCTAGGGCCCGAGGAATCTGAGTGTTCCTTGTCTAAGAAAACCCTATGAAATCCATGGCATGTGCCAACAGACATGTAAGTCTACAAAACACAATAAACATAGATGGTGAAGTAATACTAAAACTACCATTTATCTGTATATCTATGTTTATGAAAAGTGATACCAAGGCTGTTCATATTATGTTGGATTCTGTGTCGTGAGGGGCACAAAAGGAAAAGCAGGTTCATGGGCAAAAGAAATGGAATGACTAAGCCTTTTGAATGGTTCAGATGTACATAGCTAATTTTATACTTTTTAATAAAAAATATTTTCAGAACTGGCCACAAAATAGGTGACATGTGGTATTTTTTCATTACTAGTTTCATTTGTATTAGATTTATTGCATTATTTGCCATTTCATGGTCTATTTTTGTTTTTATTATCACCTTCATTTTTTTTGTAAGGCACCTTGAATAATTTTCAGAAAAGGTGTTGTAATAATCTGAATGATTCCCGGGAAAGTGATTTAAATAATAACCTTGCAAGCAATGGCATTACCAATTGTATCATTATAGTTTCACCTTGCTGCATACAAGTAATGTTCAAATTATTTCATACTGGGGTCAAAATATGTCAGTGCAGTTTCATTATTTAATCAAAACTGTCTTGAAATACAGCTCAGTAGTTTTGGTAGACTTATAACCCCTTCCCATAATGCCATATAAAATCCAGGTTATCTGCTTTGAACTGGATTATATGGCAGTGTAGACATATATAATCACGTTCAAAGCAGATCATGTGGATTACTTGCTTTGATAAACTGGGTTATATGGCTGTGTAGAAGGGGCCATAATCTCACTGACTTTGCTCTTTCCTTTTAACCCTTGCACAGCTAGTCTTTTTTGACATTATCCTGTTTATAGAAAACATATATAATCCATGGAATGGTAGGATACCATTGGTAAAGAATGGTTGCTTACCAGTAACCATGTTTCTTCGAGTGGATGTCTGTGAAATTAGCACTTATGATACTTGATGCACCTGTGCAGCAATCACTGGAAAACTCTGCAAAGCTGAGAAAGGCTTGTGGCTGCAGCCCCGCCCTTCATCCCCATGAAGCATATATATTGCATGAGGGGCTGTAGCCAGTAGTTCCCCTGCCGCCGTGCAGCGGCCCGAGGTAGAGGCATAATCTGCGGGGAGGAAGGGTGGGGTCATGCTAATTTCACAGACATCCACTCGAAGAAACATGGTTACTGGTAAGCAACCATTCTTTCTCCTTCGTGGTGTCTGGTGAAATAAGCACTTATGATAGACTAGCGAGCCACAAACCTTGGTGGTGGGCATCATGCCACTGCCGAGAAGAGAACCGATCTGCCAAAAGCAGCATGCCTTCTCGACTGGACGTCCATCTTGTAATGGGTGGCGAAAGACAACGGAGTAGTCCAGATCGCCGCCCGGCAGATGTCGTCCAATGGAACTCCACGAAGATAAGCTGCTGACGTAGCAACAGCCCTTGTGGAGTGGCCCCTCAGATGTAATGGCGGAGCCTTGCCCGCCACTTGATAGGCCAGTCTGATAGCGGAGACCACCCAGGCGGAGAAGCGCTGGGGGAAAACAGGGAGACCCTTGGTGTCAGTGCGATACTTGACAAAGAGTCGAGGAGAGTGCCGGAAGTCCTTCGTCCTGTGAAGGTAGAAGGAGAGGGCCCTGCGGACGTCAAGGAGATGGAGCGCCCGCTCAAGCTCAGTTTGAGGAGCTTGAAAGAAGGCCGGGAGCACAATATCCTGAGCCATGTGATACGCCGTAGCGACCTTCGGGAGGAAGGCGATGTCGGTGCGGAGAACCACCTTGTCCCTGTGGAACCGGAGGTAAGGTTCATCCACACGCAGTGCACACAACTCGCTCGACCGGCGAGCTGAGGTGATCGCCACCAGGAAAACCACTTTCCAGGATAGATGACAAAAGTCGGTGGTAGCCAATGGCTCAAAAGGTGGCTTCATCAGTGCGGAGAATACAAGGTCAAGCTGCCATGCGGGAGGAGGTGGGGAGACCGGTGGTCGGAGGGCGCGATACCCTCTAAGGAAACGATGCACAAGAGGGTCCTGAAACCAGGAGGAGCCACCGCCTTTGCGGCGATATGCTGACAACGCCGCAACATAGCATTTGACAGAAGAGAGCTGTAGGCCATCCTCCGCCAATGTCGTAAGGAACAGAAGGAGGAGAGAAGTAGGGGCCTGGAGAGGAAGGACCCCGTGTTGGCGGGCAAACGCCTCAAAGCGTCTCCACTTCGCAGAATATGAGCGCTGCGTGGAAGGCCGGTGTGCAGCATCCAAGAAGGCCGTTACTGCTGGAGGGAGTGGGACGGCCTGATCCGCCATGCCGTCAGGCGGAGGAGGCGGAGGTCGGGGTGACGCACTAGACCTTCCTGCACCGTGAGCAAGTCCGGTCGTCTGCTCAGGGAGAGATGATCGCCCGCAACCATGCCCTTGAGGAGGGCGAACCAGGGCTGCCGGGGCCACCAAGGGGCGATCAGGAGAGCATCGGCTCTGTCCGCGTCGATCTTGGCTACCACTTGGCTCAGGAGAGGCAGTGGTGGAAAAACATACAGCAGGGGCCCGTGCCAATTGTAGAGGAACACGTCTCCCAGAGAGCCCTGTGGCGATGCCACTGGCATCCTGGCACAGAAGTGGTGGCATTTGGTGTTGGCTGGCGCCGCGAACAGGTCGATGGCTGGCTGTCCCCACCGCCGAAATATCATGCGAGCCTCGTGAGGGTGCAGTGACCACTCATGGTTGGTGGGCCCGGAGCGGCTGAGGTGGTCCGCCACCGTGTTGTCCTCGCCAGGCAGGTGCAGCGCCACAAGGTGGATCCCCCGAGGAATGCACCAGTGCCAAATGTCCAATGCCAACTGGAGCAGAGTGCGAGACCGAGTCCCACCCTGCTTGTTGAGATACCAGAGGGTTGCCGTGTTGTCCGTGCAGATCTGGACCACGCGGCTGTGCAGAGAGCGTTCGAAAGCTCGGAGCGCCTTCTGGACGGCAGTCAGCTCTAGCACATTGATGTGCAGGAAGGCCTCGGCTGGAGGCCACAGGCCCTGGACAGAGAGGGTGCCGGAATGGGCTCCCGAGCCCTGAAGGGAGGCGTCCGTGGTGACGACCACCGAAGGGCCGGGAGGGCGAAATGGCATGCCCATGCAGACAGCGCTGCGAAGAGTCCACCAATGTAGAGAGCGGTGGACGAAAGCCGGCAGCCGTAACAGGCAATGCTGGCTGTGTCAGAGAGGGTCGAACACCCTGACGAACCATGCCTGCAGAGGGCGGAAGTGTAGCCGGGCATATGGAGTGACAGCAGTCGTGGAAGCCATATGCCCTAGCGTGGACTGGACGCGCTTGGCCGGTACAGAAGCAGAACGTCGAAGGAGCTGCACTACTGAGTGGAGGTTGCGAAACCGCTGCTCCGACAGAAACGCCTTGCGCTGAAGAGAGTCCAGACGTGCGCCAATGAAGTGAATGTCTTGTGTTGGGTCTAGGTGGGCCTTGCCCACATTGATCGCCAGACCAAGGGTCTGTAACAAAGATAGGGTGAAGTCTAGATGCCGGAGGAGTTGGGACCGCGAAGCCCCGACGACCAGCCAGTCATCAATGTAAGGAAACACCGTGATTCCGTTCACCCGTAAGTGCGCCGCCACCGCTGCCATGACCTTGGTGAAGACACGAGGTGCAGTATTATTATTATTTTATTTCAGGATTTTACCCCGCTCTTCTCAACCCCCGAGGGGGGACTCAGAGCGGCTTACAGCACGGCACAATTCGATGCCACATGAAACAGCGTAAAACCCCAAACCCCACAACCCATTAAGATATTTTAAAAACATTAAAATACAATTCCTCAGCAACATCTACAGTCATTCCAATTAAAACAATATTCGATCCATAAAAGCATTGACCCTCTTCCTCCCTTCCATTAAAATCCCCATCTAACATGCTGCTTAGTGCTGATGTGGGAACGCCTGGTCCCAGAGCCAGGATTTTACCTTTTCCTGAATGCCAGGAGGGATGGGGTGGACCGTACCTCCATGGGAGCGCATTCCACAGGCGGGGGCCACCACCGAGAAGGCCCTGTCCTCGTCCCCACCAACCACATTTGAGAAGTCGGCGGGAGCGCGAGCAGGGCCCCCCGGATGATCTTAGGTTACGGGATGGGACGTAGCGGCTGATGCGTTCGGACAAGTAAGCTGGGCCAGAACCGTATAGAGCTTTAAAGGTCAAAACCAGCACTTTGAATTGAGCCCGAATTGGACAGGCAGCCAGTGGAGCTGACACAACAGGGGGTAGTATGCTCCCTGTATGTAGCTCCCGTTAATAATCTGGCTGCCGCCCGCTGGACTAATTGCAATTTCCGAACTGTCTTCAAAGGCAGCCCCACGTGAGAGTGCGTTGCAGTAATCTATTCGGGATGTGACCAGAGCGTGGACGACCGTAGCCAGATCAGACTTCCCAAGGTACGGGCGCAGCTGGCGCACGAGTCTCAACTGTGCAAAAGCTCCCTGGCCACCGCTGAGACCTGGGGTTCCAGGCTCAGCGCTGAATCCAGGATCACTCCCAAGCTGCGAACCTGCGTCTTCAGGGGGAGTGTAACCCCGTCCAACACAGGCTGTAACCCTATGCCCTGTTCGGCCTTACGACTGACCAGGAGGACCTCCGTCTTGTCTGGATTTAGTTTCAATTTGCTAGCCCTCATCCAGTCCGACACAGCGGCCAAGCACCGGTTCACGGTCTGGACAGCCTCCTTGGTGACAGGTGGAAAGGAGTGACAGATCTGGACATCATCTGCGTACAGATAACACCTTACTCCGAAACTCCGAATGATCTCTCCCAGCGGTTTCATGTAGATGTTGAACAACATCGGGGACAGTACTGAACCCTGAGGGACTCCACAGGACAACGGCTGTGGAGCCGAACAGGTGTCACCCAATGACACCTTCTGGGTACGACCTTCCAGGAAGGATTGGAGCCACTGCAAAGCAGTACCCCAAGCCCCATATCTGCAAGGCGACCCAGAAGGATACCGTGGTCAACGGTATCGAAAGCCGCTGAGAGGTCCAGCAGAACCAACAGGGACACACTCCCCCTGTCAAGTTCCCGGCGTAGATCATCTACCAAGGCGACCAAGGCTGTCTCAGTCCCATGTCCCGGCCTAAAGCCAGACTGTGCCGGATCAAGATAATCAGTGTCTACCAAGAACCCCTGGAGTTGCGAAGCCACCACACGTTCCATGACTTTGCCCAAATAGGGGAGATTGGAAACTGGCCGATAGTTCACTAATTGAGTGGGGTCCAGTGATGGTTTCTTCAACAGCGGTTTTATAACAGCTTGCTTTAAGCTGGCTGGAATGATGCCTTCCCGAAGGGAGGCATTAACCACCACCTTCACCCACTCTGCCAAACCCCCTCTGGCTTCCTTGATCAGCCAGGATGGGCAGGGGTCTAGGATGCATGTGGTGGGCCTCGCCTCTCCAAGGATCTTGTCCACATCCTCGAGCTGAACCAATTGAAACGAATCCATTAAAACCGGACAAGCAGGTGCTCGTGTCACATCCTCAGAGACTGCCGTTAAAGTGGTATCGAAATCGGAACGGATCAGAGCCACTTTATCCGCGAAGACCTTGGCAAACTCATCACAGCGTACCGCCGAGCCGTCAGGGATCTCGCACTGAGGCGGATTTAAAAGACCCCTAACGACTCGAAACAGTTCCGCTGGACGGTTCTTCGCGGCCACCTTGGCCGCAATAGATGTTTTGTGCGGCTTTTGTTGCTGCGTCATAGGTCCTCAAATAGGAGACCAGGCGCGCCTGAGCTGATCCACTCCGTTTCCGACGCCACACGCACTCTAGCCTCCTCTTTTTCGCTTCATTGCTGCCAGCTCCTCAGTGAACCAAGGGTTACTCAAGAGGGGGCGTTCTGGAGCGATCGTGTCAATAGCCCTTGTCATCTCCCTGTCCCAGAGTGAGACAAGAGCCTCGACAGGGTCACTTACCAAGGAGGCGGAAAATCCCCGAGAGCCGTCAGGAATCCGTTCGGATCCATAAGTCTCCTGGGGCGGACCATTCTAGTAGGTCCACCACCCCTGCGGAGGTGGAAAGGCCCAGTGAGTCTAAACCTGATCAGGTGGTGGTCGGTCCATGGCAAAGGAATGATGGTCAGTTCCTCCACTCCGCCACCTTCATCCCATCCCTGGCAGAAAACCACATCCAGTGTGTGTCCTGCACTATGGGTGGGACCCGATATTAACTGGGACAGGCCCATGGTTGCCATGGCGGCCATGAAGTCCTGAGCCGCTCCTGATAGAGTGGTCTCGGCATGGACGTTGAAGTCACCCAGCACAATGAGCCGCTGAGACTCCACGGCCAGGCCCGAGACCACTCCGGCTAGCTCAGGTAGGGAGACTGTAGTGCAGCGGGGTGGTCGGTACACTAACAGAATCCCTATCCTGTCCCGGTCACCAATCCTTAGGCCGACACATTCAAACGTGGCTGACTGTGGGATGGGGCACCTGGTCAAGGGGATGGAATCCTTATAGACCACTGCGACTCCCCCTCCCCGCCCTCCCGGTCTCGCTTGGTGCTGTACGGAGTAACCCGGTGGGCAGAGCTGGGTACAGATGCCGAAGGGGAGGACGCGGAAAGAGTAGGCCTTAGCGCCAACCTTGAAGGACAAGCACTTGTGGTGGTGAGGCCCGATGGCTACGTGGAAGTAGGCATCCCTTAAATCAATGGTGGCGAACCACGCACCATGAGGAAGCAGTGGTAAGATGGTCGAAAGAGTTACCATGCAGAATCTGCGGGGCCGGATGTACTGATTAAGAGCACGCAGATCCAAGACAGGCCGTTGGCCCCCATCTTTTTTAGGCACCACGAAATAGGTGGAGAAAAGAGCAGAGGAATACTGTGATGGGTGAAGCGGCACAATCGTACCTTTCTGGAGTAAGGTCCGTACCTCATCCAGAAGGACAGCAGAAGGCGGAGTCGTCTGGACGCGCCCTAGGGGCGGAGGTACGTCAAATTCAATAGAGTAGCCATTGCGAATCACATCCAGCACCCACTGGTCGGTGGTGATGGAACTCCATGCCTTGTAGTAAGCAGCCAGACGCGTGCCGAAGTAGATAGATGGCTGAGGAGGAGGTGAGGAAACCCGGTGAGGAAGTGAAGGGAACACCTGTGAAGAAGAGGGAGGGGAGAGGCCGCTAAAAGCGACGCTTGCCCTTAGTTGGGGGCTTCCCCTTACCCTGCTGATGCGTTGAAGACCGTGTCTGCGGTTTAGGGGACCGCGGAGGTCTAGGGACTGACGATGTCCGCGGGGCAGAGGGAAAATACCTCCTAGTAGAAGAGGAGGAAGCCTGCTGAGGTCGAGAGCGAGAACGGGAAGAGGGCTGCGGAAAGCCATATTGACCAGCAGCCGTCCGTACTTCTTGGGACTCCTTCAAGGTGGAATCAGTCCCAGGGTTAAAGAGCCCAGCATCATGAGCGGGCATATCCTCTGCCAGAATCTTGCCCTCGTCAGAGAGCGTGGAAGTGCGCAACCACGCATGACGTCGGAGGGATGTAGCAAGAGAAAACAGCTTCCCTGAAGTATCAGCAAGATGCTGGGACATGTCCTTATGGGCACGGTGAAGAACCAGAGCTTCCTGCTGGTAAGCCTTGGCCATGGCCTGGTGGGAGGAAGGAATCAGATCCAAGTAAGGCCCAATCTTATTCCATAGGAAGGCATTATAAGCACACATGTAAGTCCCATAATGTGCCATCCGTGCAGTCAAGCTGGCATTGGCATGGGCCTTCTTCCCCATGGCACCCAGCTTCTTGCCTTCCTTATCTGGAGGAGAAGGTTGAGTCTTATGCGACCGCTTGCACTTGGCCATATTCAAAACAACAGTGTTGGGTGTGGGAGGCCGAGCAATCCAAGGGGCAAAAGCAAGGTCAACATGATAACGTGCATCCCATCTGCCCGTGACAGCTGGTACCGCTGAGGGAGACTGGTCAGGATTCCTAGTCAAGTGGAGCAAATAAGGCAGAGCAGGCAAGGTGGTAGAAGCCAATGACTGCTGGACCTGTTCATTGGGAGGAAACATGGGGTCCTCCACCGGGTCACGGCTCTTCTTAGGAGTCAAAGACAATGACTTAGAAAGCCGGACTAACAGAGCTGCGAAGGCAGAAGCGTCTTCCGAAGGAGGCGCAGGAGAGGTAGCAGGAGCTGCAGACGTACAAGTCGCAGTAATGGAGGACCCAGACTCAGAGGAAGAACAAGTCTCATCTGGAGGATCCTGGTGGGGGGCGGCCGGGCACAAAGGCAGAGCAGGCATGCGAGGCTGCACCCCAGGAGGAGGGAGGGGAAGAACAGGAGGCAAAGGCTCAGCACGGAGCTGAGGAGCCAGGCAATAAGCCCTCCCTCCAGGAGAATAACGCCAGCCAGCGTTGGCCTCCATGTGCCGCACCTCAGGCCTGGCAGTAGCACAGGACTGAGAGAGGTGGGAGTGACTTCGCCGCGGCGGAGAGCCCACACACCCATAAGGGTCTGGGCTAGCTGACCTCCACGAGCCTCGGGAAGGCGACCGGCCCCTGGAACGCCACGCTGATCCAGAGCAGGAAGAAGCCAGAGAGAGAGCCTCACGGAGTGCAGGCAGCTCGCTGTCTGGGGCATCCGCAGGCAGGAGGAACGCCGGAGGAGGGGTCAGAGCAAAGCCCATGCCAGAAACCGGCAACCCCGCCGCGAAGCCTTGGCCACTGGGACCAGGCTGCGGTTCCTCCAAGAAGTGCGGCGAAAGCATCGGAGGGGGCAACGAGGCTCCGCCTCCACTTCCGGCCGACGCCGGAAGTGCTTGGTGCACCAGCCCCAGCTGCTCTCGCGGAGGAGTCTGGGGAGGTGAGGCCAGCAGAGATGGCTGCGGCGCGGGCTCCACCGGAGAAAGCGCAGCAGGCGGCGAAGAATGGCGCGACGGGAGACCCCAGGAACGCCGCGGGTCTTCTGGAGCTTCTTCCCCCCGGTCCCGGCAGGTGAAGTGCTCCAGTCAAGAGAGGCTTTGCGCTTCGCCGGCGCAGTAGCCTGGGGAGCACTGACGTGGCCTGTAGCAGGCCCAGCAGGCTCCGACGCCGCTCGGCAGCCATCAGTAGGAGGGGGAAGAAGAGCTGCCTCACAAAGGAAGGTCTTCAAACGCCGGTCTCTGGCCTTACGGGCCTCCAGCGGAAAAGCCTTGCACAAAGAGCAAGTGGCAACATTATGCGTTTCACCTAAACAAAGGAGACACAAAGAATGGCCATCCCCCACAGGGAGCTTCTCCCCACAAGAAGTACACTTCCTAAGAGGAATAGGAGAAGCCATAGTAAACAAGAGAAGAGGTAAGTACGATACCAGTCCGAAGTCAAGGATTGGAGAAAAGCACAAGTCCATATAACAATCCGAGGTCAGGGTTTGGAGACACCAGAGGAGTCCAAAAACCAGTTCAAAATAGGGTTGGAGAAAGGAGAATATCCAATAAACAGTCCAATTCAATAGGAGGGTTGAATATAAAGCAGAGAGGTTCCTAGGTTGCTGCTGTAAGGTGGCTGGAAAAAAGAGGAACTACTGGCTACAGCCCCTCATGCAATATATATGCTTCATGGGGATGAAGGGCGGGGCTGCAGCCACAAGCCTTTCTCAGCTTTGCAGAGTTTTCCAGTGATTGCTGCACAGGTGCATCAAGTATCATAAGTGCTTATTTCACCAGACACCACGAAGGAGAAATTCACATTTTCATTCATAAGGAGTGACTTTTTTTCCGTCTCAGTTGCGGAAATATTGCTTTAATTGAGGGTCATGCTCACATTGAGCTATATAGATGTATGCTGTTGCTTAGAGCAGTGGTTCCCAAACTTTTTTTAAAACCAGGGACCACTTGACCAGGGACCACATTAACATCAAAAGGCCTACGAATCAACTTCAGATTCGGTTTGATTATTTGGGGTGCTGATTCAGAAAATTGCATTGGCTAAGCCACATCAGCTCTAGTTTCTGATACAAAACATATACCCACCAGTAATCGCCATCTGCTCATCCACAGAAAACCATATTGAATCATTTAGAGCTGTTGTGGTAGTAGTCTCCTACCAACATCCCCATTGCCTCAGCACTATAAGAGGGTTTCGCAAGACCAGTTACTCTCGTTGCCACATGGTTTTGAGGCAATTGTGTAGTAATGGTAAGGCTGCGGACCATATTTTCATTCTTGCAGACTACTGGTGCTCCACAGACCACAGGTTGGGAACCACTGGTTTAGAGTTTATAGTCTTAGGACTCCTAACAATGGCTCATGAATAAAATCCTGGAACATCTCTCTCATTGTTGCTGTTCCATACTTGGGTCAGTCTGCATTTGGAACCTTTTCCCAACTTCTTCATTCTGCAAAAAACACTAGGGGGAACGATTTGAATCAGAGCCATAGAGGGAATGGTTGTCCCCTTGATCCTTTATTCATGTTGTTGTTGTTTATTCGTTCAGTCACTTCCAACTCTTTGTGACATCATGGACCAGCCCATGCCGGAGCTCCCTGTCGGCCATCACCACCCCCAAATCCCTCAGTGTAAAGCCAGTCACTTCAAGGATACCATCCATCCATCTTGCCCTTGGTCAGTCGCTCTTCCTTTTTCCTTCCATTCCCCCCAGCATAATTGTCTTCTCTAAGCTTTCCTGTCTTCTCATGATGTGGCCAAAGTACTTCATCTTTGCCTCTAATATCCTTCCCTCCAATGAGCAGTCGAGCTTTATTTCCTGAAGTATGGACTGGTTGGATCTTCTCGCAATCCAAGGTACTCTCAGAATTCATACTCCAGTTTAAAAACTATCTGCTAATCCTATTTTACAAAGAACAGAAAATATGCAGGAGCACATCAAACTCCACATGGATGCATTGTGATAAAGAAAGTGACACAGTGTACTTCTCATTTAACTTTAGCTTCCACATGGGGCTTACCTTTCCTTTTTTCCATCTTGAATTCACCAGTTGTGAATATTTTAGGGAAAGTCAAGCAATTCAATACTATCCACTTCCACTTCATTTCTGTCAACTGACAGAATTCTTCTGAGAACCTTTCTCTCTCAATGCCATCAAAACTGGCATCTATCTTTTTAGTAAGTGCAGAAAGGAAGTAGCTTTGTGATCCTGACCCTTATTGCTGTATCAAGAGCTAGTTGCTAGTTCTAGATTTACACTTTTGGAAATATTCTTAGATATTAAAATAAAACTTGTACAGTTCTCTATTTATGAAGTGTGTACACTATAGCTTCAGCACATGTCACTGACTCATATATTTTATTCTATTGCCAACTATATGAAATCACTCAGAGAAGTTGAATAATTTAAAGGTCACAAGGTTTTGGTACATTAAATTATGTGGTTCCCGGTATTACATTTGAACATACTTTGACTTGAGAGTAGGTTACTACTTCCAAATGGGGGAAAGATTACTGCTAAATACTCCTTTGCCAGACCCCAACATATGTTGTGTGGGGAATTTATCACAACATGATGACACCACTGCACAAAACATGCCTACTTTCAGTGTAACGCAGCAAGAAGGAGGAAAATACTAGGCAGAGCTGGAGGCGTATTGGAAAAGGAAGGTGCTAGTGCCAAAGGTAATATTGTTGTCCTCAACATTCTTGGGAAAGAGAACAATTGCTTCCTTGATCACTAAAAAACCTTCTCTTTTTTTGCATTCTTTCTTCCACTTGCTCTGCTGTACCTCCACACTCTACAAATCCCTCTAACTCTGAGTAAGATAGCTACACTGCCAAAAGCACTGTTTATGTTCTGATTTCTTCCTCTTTGGACTAAATAGACAAGACAAGCATAGCAATGACTGGTAAAAGATAAAGGTAAAGGTTTTCCCCTGGCATTAAGTCCAGTTGTGTCTAAGTCGAAGAGCCGGCGTTGTCCGTAGATGCCTCCAAGGTCATGTGGTCCGCATGACTGCTTGGAACACTGTTACCTTCCTGTCAGAGGAGTACCTATTGATCTACTCATATTTGCATGCTTTCTAGCTGCTAGGTTGGTAGAAGCTGGAGCTAACAGGGGAAGCTCACACTGCTCCCTGGATTCGAACCTGTGATCTTTTGGTCAATGGCTGGTGCATGCAATGTCTAGAGGTCGAAATAAGGAGGAAAATTCCTTCCGCAATTTGGGCGTTGATTATGAGTCTGAACCCTTAATTATATAACTGGCTCAGTTTCCATGCTAGGAGACATAGCTCCAAGGATATGTCGCAGCAGTTCTAGACCTGGGGGTCGCGACCCCAGAGGGATCATTGGGCCATTTTCGGGGGGTCATGAAGCTGCCTTGGTTGGACCCGCCCCCTCCAAAATGGCTGCTGACCCCCTGTGCCAGCCAAAAAGCTAGCACTGCTGGTCAGCTTCTCCTGCTGCTCTTCCCACAGGGCTGTGGGATGTCAGGAGGAGCTTGCAGGAAAAGGCGTGCACAGGAAGAAGGTTCACCTTGCCATTTGGGCAGCCTTTCTGCCTAGCCCCTGCGCCCTTCCTAGCCAGGAAGGATGCAGGGGCAAGGCAGAGGGCTGCCCTCACAGACCTGCCATTTGGGCAGCCTTTCTACCCACACCCTGTGCCCTCCCCAGCTGGGAAGTGCACGGGGGCAAGGCGGAGGACTGCCCTCATGGGCCTGCCATTTGGGCAGCCTTTCTGCCTAGCCCATGCCTGTTTCCCAGCTGGGAAGGGTGCGAGGGCCAGGCGGAAGGCTGCCCGCGTGGCCTGACCATCCATGGAGTGCCATGGCTGCCCGTGCACTGAACCCTTGCTGAGCTCAGGAGGAGCAGAACCGAGCAGAGCTGAATCGGTTGAAAGTACTGCAAATCCCATCATCCATTGTCCATACTCCCCGAGCATATTGTTTTTGTGATCAATCACTATGCTTTAATTATGTTTATTTATTTATTTTATTTTGGGATTTTACCCCGCTCTTCTCAACCCCCAAGGGGGGGACTCAGAGCGGCTTACAGTATGGCACAATTATGTTCAATTTATAACAATGAAAATACATCCTGCATATCAGATATATACATTATTCTTCATAAGAGTAGCAAAATTACCGTTATGAAGTAGGAACGAAAACATGGTTGGGGGTCACCACAACATGAGGAACTTTATTTAGGGGTCACGGCATTAGAAAGGTTGAGAACCCACTGATATGTTAGAATGATTCCAAGATTCATTTGCCCCAAACCAAAGTTTCCTCTCAGTGTTTTAATAATTTGTTGACCAATACCATTATATGAAAGATCATCTAGGACAGTGGTTCCCAAACTTTTTTGGCCTACCGCCCCCTTTCCAGAAAAAAATTTATTCACCGCCCCCCTAGAAATTTTTTAAAAAATTTAATAGCAATTAAACAGCAATTAAATATATGTATTAATGCAGTGGTTCTCAACCTTTCTAATGCCATGACCCCTAAATAAGGTTCCTCATGTTGTGGTGACCCCAAACCATATTTTCATTGTTACTTCATAAATAATTTTGCTACTCTTACGAATTCTAATCCAAATATGCAGGTCAAAGCGAAGGGTCAGGGCAGAGCAGGGCAGGGCGGGGCGGGTCAGGGCCAAAGAAGAGGGCTGCATGACCCCTCCTAAATGGCCAATTGTTCACCGCGTCCAAAATACACAGTAGAACTGAATGGAAATAATAACTATGCAGGTAATTGTCACACACGTAAAGACTTTATATATCAACGGTGAATTTCATAGTATCACCAATATGAGATGTGGCATACATCCAAATAAACATCAAGTCTTACAATATGAAATGTGGCATACATCCAAATAAACATACAAGTCTTAACGCGGCCAGCACACTCTCAGGAGGAGAGAGATAAAAGTCTCTGAAACCCTGAAGTTGAAAAACAGTCCCTGAGAAAGGATAAGTAAGTAAGGGAAGGTCCCAAAATAATAATATCCGCAGGAGCAGAAACAACTCAGTGGAAATGCTCACTGTAGGGTAGTCACTCATACGAGGAAGCCTCCAAACAGTGAGAGTGGTTGGCGAAGCCGGAGCAGCCCCGCGTGCCGTGCCTGTAGTAATGAACAAGCCCGGGACTGGCTGTTCGGGCAGGAACAGGTTGTATAGAGACAATTGTTCACCGCCCCATTAAAGGGGTTCACTGCCCCCACATTCCCCTGAGCCTCTCACCGCCCCCTTGGATCACCTCACCACCCACTGGGGGTGGTACCGCCCACTTTGAGAATCAGTGATCTAGGAGTATGGTTGAGAAAAACGAAAATGTAAATTAGTGGGTAATGGAACAGAAAGGGTGTGTGGACAAGCATGGAGACAGAAAAGAATTTCCCCCAAGCTCTGGATGCTTACTAAAACCAACCAAAGTTAGGAAAGTTGGTCACATATGTTCAGGCCATGCTTTAGGAAACTATAATAGTACTGTATGTTGTCCTAATGTGACCTTAGAATAGTGTTAGATGTTGTCCATAAATATAAACAAACCATTAGAACAATCCAGAACAGAAATAATGTAGTATGTCTCAAGACCATTGTGCTTAAGGCGACTGAGGAAAGATACATTGTAAGAATAGAGTTTCATCTGATAGATAAGAAGATCTGTAGTTCTGTAGCCTGACTAAAATCCCGCACTAGACCCAACAGGAGCTCATGTTCAAAATGTAATATTCATGTACGCCAAAAAGTAGAATTTCTTCAAATTCAAGAATAACATGAGTCAGCGAAAACAAGATTCACACTCTGTGCTTAAACCATGAGTTGGAATACGTAAACATTTGTTTTCTACCAATGCTATCAAAGTCTAGGACAAGCATGGGCCAACTCCTCCTCCAGGGAAAGATAGAATGAGGAATTACAATGGTAAAGGGTCTAGATTCTAGTCTAATTGTATTTAAACTGTAATCGTCTAATAGTCTAATAGACTCACCTTGAGTCCTCTAAATAAATAGAGTAAATAAATAAAATAATTGCATTTAATTATGCATTTATTAAATGTTTTGAAATAGGTGTTGATCACTCCATTCAGTCCGGGAAACAAAGGGTGCACCTACACTGTAGAATTAATGCAGTTTGACACCACTTGGGCTGCCATGACTGAATGCTGTGGAATCAGGGGAGTTATAGTTTGACAAGGTCTTTAGCCTTCTCTGCAAGGAGTGATGCTGCCCCAGCAAAGAGTCTCTTGGCACTGAGCCATGGTAGTTAAAGTGGTGTCAAACTGAATTAATTCTACAATGGGATGCAACACAGTTCAAAAAGGTTATGCCATAATTAATAATGATTTTCTTCGGTTCTAATATGTACATTCCCCCCCCCCCCAATGTAAAATGAGGTGCATCTTAGATATGGGTGAGCTCTCTCTCTCTCTCTCTCTCTCTCTCTCTCTCTCTCTCTCTCTCTCTCTCTCTCTGTGTGTGTGTGTGTGTGTGTGTGTGTGTGAAAATATTTATGCATATATGGATGTATGTTTGTTCCATCAAGACTCCTACATAGCTTGATGGCTCTGGACCAAGCTTGGCACAGATATCTTTCATTATCCAACTTAAAATACTGGCTGGATTTCAGCTACAAACACCCACCCCTTTGGGGGCCAGGACCCCCAAAACAAGTAATTATGTATGTATGCATGCAGCACTCAGAGGCAACCAGAAGCTAAGTTCGAAAACTTTTATAAAACCACTACGGTAGCATTTTCTAATGGGACCTTTCATAAAATTGTAAAACTAATATTAGTGGGTATATCAGGCTTGGGTCGTCCAAGTGTTTTGGGCTACCAGATTTTAGGAATGATGGGAGTTGCAGTCCAAACACTCGGAGGCCCAAAGTTTGCCCATGCATGATCTAGGGTTCTAGTCAATATTAGAGAATGGAGGAACCATTGTATATAACTCCACCCCTTCTATGTAATGTTACAAAAACAACAGTGCAACCTGCTTAGATCGGCAGTTGAATATTATTGACTCAAGGTAAATGGCTCTCTCTCCCCCCCCCCCCTCTCTCTGGCTTTTCTTTGCGAACGAAGATTTAGTAAGGACTCATCCAACGCTTTCTACAAGCGCATTGATGACTAAAAAGGCAATCTGAGATAGGCAAGTCCGGTTGCAGAAAGCACAGTAAAAAGTCTCCTCAGGTGATATTGTTTTCAAGTTGCAGTTCTTTCTGCGTTGTCATTTCTCTTCAAGACTCGTTCGGCATGTCTTCTCGAAAGAAGCTGCAGCATTGTGGATAGTAGGCTTGTTTTAGAATCCTAAAATCGCAATTCTAAAATCAAATGGGGGGGGATTTTTTTTTTTTTGATTAGTATATTAAAGACTTACAAAAAATTTTGCAAAAAGTGCTAAAATGTAACTTAAGTACTAACGAAATTCTAAATTGGTTCTAAAGTCTGGAAAGCAGGGAAACAGGACTGACACTGTTTTAAGCACAGGCAAATCGAGGGCAACATTTCCCTTGGTTTCCTTGCAGGGAGATATAAAGCATTAATATATTATTATTATTAGTATTATTATTAGTATTAAATAAAATAGTCAAGTCTTGCTTCTCCAGAGCATTTATTAGAATTAAATAATAAATTCTAATAGTAAGAATGTAGTAAGGGTGATAGTGACCTGGAGGGTATGAGGAACGTGCTCTTGGTAAACTAGAACAGGGCTGTCAACTGGCCTGGGTCAGCTTATATCTTAGCGGGAAAGGGCTGCCGTGCGGGCGGCCCCTTCCCCGCTAAGAAATAACCCGACCCAGGCCTGGGAAACAGTAGGAAACTCAGCCCCGGGCTGCTTCCAAAGGGCTGCCCGCACGGCAGCCCTTTCCCTGCTAAGGCCTGGGAAACAGTAGGAAACTTGGCCCCGGGCTGCTTCCAAAGCGCGCTGTGGAAGCAGCTCGGGGCCTTGATTCGGAGTAATTTCCTCCTGTTTCCCAGGCTGTCCCTCAGAAGCGGAGGGACAGCCTGGGAAACAGGAGGAAATTCCGATTCCCAAACTCGCAGGGGTTAAGGGAGGCATCGATGCTTCCCTTAACCCCTGCGGAGATTCCCAATCGGAGGAATTTCCTCCTGTTCTCCAGGCTCTCCCTCCGCTTCTGAGGGACAGCCTGGGAAACAGGAAAGAAATTACTCCGAATCAAGGCCCCGAGCTGCTTCCAAAGCGCTGGAAGCAGCCCGGGGGCCGAGCCAACTGTTTCCCAGGCCTTAAACAGGAAAACCGCTGCGGGAGGCCCTTCCCCGCTAAAGAAATAAGCCGGCCCAAGCCTGGGTCGGCTTATTTCTTAGCGGGGAAGGGGCCTCCCGCACGGCAGCCCTCTTCCCCGCTCAGAAATAAGCTGACCCAGGCCTGGGACACAGTAGGAAACTCGGCCCCGGGCTGCTTCCAAAGGGCTGCCCGCACGGCAGCCCCTTTCCCTGCTAAGGCCTGGGAAACAGTAGGATGCCTCCCTTAACCCCTGCGAGTTCCCAATCGGAGGAATTTCCTCCTGTTCTCCAGGCTCTCCCTCCGCTTCTGAGGGACAGCCTGGGAAACAGGAGGAAATTACTCCGAATCAAGGTCCCGAGCTGCTTCCAAAGCGCGCGTTGGAAGCAGCCCGAGCCAGTTTCCTACTGTTTCCCAGGCCTGGGTCGGGTTATTTCTTAGCGGGAAAGGGCCCCGCATGCCTCTCTGCCTCTCTCTGCCCCGATGCATGGATCGAGGCTAGAGAGAGGCAGAGAAGGAAAGGTGAGGGCCTTTCTCCTCTCTCTCGCAGGCCTGTCATTGGCGAGAGAGGAGGAGGAAAACCCCTCACCCCCATCCATGTTTCTTTGCCTCTGATTGGCTAAAGGAAGGTGGAGTGAAGGCGAGTGTATGTCCACCTGGTATCCATCAGCCAATGACAAAACACGCTTACTAAGGGCAAAGAAACCATACGAATGCTTTACGACCCAGATACAAAAATGGCGCGAAGTGCCGTAAAGAAAGTCTACTTCCTGGTTCACGACAGCGTCGTAAAACATCAAAAGTCCCATTACATACGAATCTCTAACGAATTCATTTAATTTCCGTTTCATTTTTACCATGCCTAGTGGATAGTGCATCTCCATGCCTCCCGATGTGAGGCCAGGGTGGACCATTTATGGATGGACGAGCCTGAGATGTTGTTTCAATCTGGACGAGCCTGAGATGTTGTTTCAGGGAGTCCTTATATCTCTTTTTGGGGGGCACCTCTCTTGTACTGATCCTTGGCGAGTTCACCATAGAGTAGTATCTTTGGGAGGCAGTGGTCCTCCATCCTACAGACGTGCCCAGCGCAGCTGTGTTCTGAATAGCATGGCCGCAATGCTGGTGATCCCTGCTGGCAAGGACAACATTCATTACATAGTCCAGTGTATATTTAGGATTGTGCGAAGTTAGCACTGATGAAAGTGTTTGAGGAGTCGTAGGTGTTGGCGATAGGTGACTCATGTTTCACCTAAATGTATTAACAACTAAGTGTTAATGCAATGTAGAGGGCGAAGAAGAGTTGAATAAAGCCTAGAATGTCACAGAACTGTAATAGTCTAATTGTATTTTAACTTTCATTATATTGCGCTTTTAAAATGTTGTACACTGCTCTGGAAACCATGCTAAAAGACAGTTGGAAAATAAATGAATGAATGAAATCAAATAAAAATAGCCATCATAGAAAGGCAAGAAAATACCATACTTTTAGTACACAATAACAAAAAATGTGATTGTATTCACTGCATTGCTGGCAATCCAGGCTTTTATAAGGTCCTTCAGAAGAAGACTTCAATGAAAAGTAATCGTTCTTAAGTGTTCTCTATACTTAGTCTTAGTCCTCCACATTCCAGAGACAAATCTAACCACTAGAAGAACTGTCAGTAAAATGGGCATCCCTGTCAGTTAGGCTTACATAAATTATCCAGGCATTTTGTGAATAATTTTATTTTGTCTTCCTGAATCTATTTCCAATCCACTTCAGCAAATATCCTAAATTCTAGTATTATAAGAACGAAATAGGAAAAATGTTTTTAAAACCATCAACATTTTGCAATACGTTATCATGCAGCCTGTCCTACTAATTGATGCCATATATTATTGTTAGATGAAAAGTATTGTTTTCTAAATTCCAGGTGAAATTCTGAAATGTAGAAGTAAATCTCAGTGAATAAAGTGGGATTAATTTCTGAGTACAATTGCTAAGAACCCAGCGGTATGTTGCTTTTCTCTACCTTTTTAAGATGAGGTAGGCAGGATTCTAAATATGGCTACAGCACAGATTTATATAATGATATTTATACTTGCCGTTTTTCACTCCTTGGGGAAAAAATATCTGAATTGAACTAAATTTGTGCCTATGTTCCTGCTAAACTAGTCTGTGTAGGAAGACTATTTAAACATGTGTTTTTCTCTCTGTCCTCGAGTTGTCAAATATAGCTGAAACCTCGATCCCTTCTTTCCAGCTACATCTGATTCAACAATAGGGACCTCATCAGATGGTATTCAGGCTCTGTTTCCATGTGTTTAGGGAATGGAGTCCCACAAAGGCATATATGACATAAGGGCACTTCTGATGGTTCTCTGTGGCACTCCGTTTCCTACACGCATGGAAACAGATCCTAAAAACTGTCTTCAGGAGTTGGGTGTTACCTGACTCCAAGCAGCGGAAAGTGGGAGAAGACAGTGGAAAGATGGGGAAAGGTGCGTTAAGTACGTGAGGTAGCTGACCATTCCAGAAGATGCGGATAGTTAGGAGGTAATGGGGTAAGACAGTTTTCTATGACCGATCTGATGAGGTCCTAGGTCTCCTTTCTGTCTAATTCCAATAAAACACTTGCTAAATCAGTGTGTGCTGAATTAGATTTGGGCAAAGTGAACCCTAATCCAGAGATGCTCCTAAATACCAAGTGTATCGGTAGTTACTGAAAAGGACATTCAAGTGCCACCTCGGAGTTGGTTGAGGTAGGCAGGATTTCCCTGGGTACTGGTTGTGGGGGGTCGGGAGCAGGTCAGGGTTTTGCCCTCCCTTCTGCTCGAGATCCCCGTGTACAACTGGTGGGCCACTGTGTGATACAGAATGCTGGACTAGATGGGCTGAGGTCCGATTCAGCATGGCTCTTCTTATGTTCTTATGTTCTTAAATCAGCCAAAAGGCAGTTCAGAGACTGCACTACTGCTGGTTTTGCTTAATTTTACTTTGTCTTTTATTTCTGTGTTTATAAATGTATTAACTTGTTTCTTTTAAATATTTATTATTTCAATCTGTAATTCATGTTTGGCAAAGTGTACAAATATAATACAAAATATACTTCCAAAATGTATTGTCAAAGGCTTTCATGGCCAGAATCACTGGGTTGTTGTAGGTTTTTCAGGCTGTATGGCGATGTTCTAGAACAGTGGTTCTCAACCTGTGGGTCCCCAGGTGTTTTGGCCTATAACTCCCAGAATCCCAGCCAGCTTACCAGCTGTTAGGATTTCTTGGGGTTGAAGGCCAAAACATCTGGGGACCCACAGGTTGAAAACCACTGTTCTAGAAGAATCCTCTCCTGACAGATGCTTTCCACAGATGCAGGTGAAACGTCAGGAGAGAATTCTTGTAGAACATGGTGGCCATAACAGCCTGAAAGACCTACAAAACCCAATACTTCCAAAATCTTAAAATATACAATAACAAAACACATAAAGCAGCAGATATACTGAAACAGGAAGAATCAACCAATTAACTGTATTTCAGGATACCTATGGCTTGGTATACACCATAGCAAGAGTCTTAGATAGCAATGGCTCCCAAAGTGACCTATTTAAGATGGAATCAGGTATCCAAAAAGGATGTGTTATTGCCCCAACCTTATTTTCCACCCTCCTAGCTATGATTCTGTTGGGCCTGTGGCTTCAACAGGGATTGTGGGATTTACAGTGCAAGGAATTGTGGGATCCACAGTGCATGATGGAAACGGGCAAGAAGGAAATTTGCAAAGACAGCGTTTGGGGAAAGCAGTTAGGGAGTGCAGTTCTCCTGAGAATCAATGGGGTAGAGATAAAGCACCTGGCCTGAGAGGCCTGGGATGGAAAGAAAGAATGTGTTAATTGGCAGTTCAAGGTTTCTGCTTCCAGCCGTGGTTTCAGTTTGCCAATCAAGGGGGGAGCAATGGATTTCTAGTTTCTTGATATAACTCAGCTTGGCATTTGAAAATCAGATCTTGGACAACTTTGCAATCAAGCGTCATTTTTCTGGTCTCCTGTATTCCTGGTTTTAAGATTCAAGTATGAACTTTGATTTTGCTTTCTTTGGATTATTCTAGCTATTGGACCTTGTTTCCTCTGGATTAATCTAGCTATTGGACCTTATCTCCTTGGATTTATTTAGTGACTTTGCAACATCTCTTTTCCCTTTGGTCTCCTGGAACATTACCCTTGGATTATTGATTGTTTTTATACCTTTTTTCTTCATACATTTTACTGCTCATATTAAATAACTGTTTCTTTCAATGAAAAGACTTTCTATTCCAACTGGTGTTCTGTGAGTGCATTTAAAGAGCCCGGGTTTCTTCTGGAGTGCGACAGATTCTTCACCTTGTTGATGGGAAACATCACCTGTTGGACACATGGAAAGCTATTTAATCTCAGCAGACTAAAGGCCAAAAACAAGGTCACAACAGCATCTGTTACAGAACTTCAATAAACTGATGATAATATAGTCTGTGCTCATTCAGAAGGCAGCCTACAAGCCATGGTAAACACCTTTGCAGAAGCATAGAAAAACTTGGCCTCTCACTGAACATCGAGAAAATCAATATCCTCTTTCAGCTGGCACCAGCCAACCTCTCTGCAATGCCAGAAATGCAGCTTAATGGTGTAACCATCTTGGCAGCCACCTCGCCACAGAAGTCAAAATCAACACCAAGATACAACGATTTCATTAGGGTTGTCTCTGAAAAATTCTGCAAATTTCTTGGGAATACAGGAGGGCAAATATCAGTGTACTGGAAAAAGCAAAGACCACCAGCATTGAAGTGATGATCCTCCACCATAAACTTCGCTGGACCGGCCACGCTGTTCAAATGCCTGATCATCTCCCAAAGCAATGACTTTACCCTCAGCTCAAGAATGGAAAACGGAATGTCAGTGAACAGCAAAAGAGGTTTAAAGATAGGCTCAAAGCAAACCTTAAAAAAGTGGCATAGATACCAAAAACTGGGAAGTCATGGCCCTCAAGAATTGCTGTTTGGAAGTCAGCTGTTACAAACAGTGCTACGGATTTTGAACAGATATGAATCGAGGGTGAAAGGGAGAAACATGTCAAGCTAACCCTTGCTGGGACCTCCTTCAATCTGGAAATGGATGTTCGCACTACAAAAGAAAATGCAGATGTAGAATAGGGCTCTACAGTCCCTTATGGACCCACCACCAAGACTCTGCACTTGGAAAGCAATCATACTCAGCCACCATAGCATATGATGACCTTTCTATGGCAATGGGATTCCATGTTTATGTAGACAAGACACTTTGCTAAGAAATGACATATTTTGTTGGATGTGGATAAATGAAACTGTGGATGGATACTGGTCCCACAGATACAGGGATCACACTGTGTATTTGAGTACTGGAAGCAGTGCAAGTGGAATGGGGCAATTCATCAACCTTGCTCCTATTGCCATTGTTTGTCAAGTGTTTTTCCTTGTGATCCATTTTACACAATGATCCTTGAAAAAGATGCTGAAATCTTTATGGGATGAATTTATTTATTCATTCATCTAATTTATTCATTTAAACATGTAGTTAATGGACTCTTTTATTTATAATGAATGTCATACAGAAGCATAGATGACTTTTTATTTTTTTAAAAAAAAATCTTTTGAAAGTATGTGATTTGATACACAACAATCCATTCAAAATGAAAGGCCATGTCATTAAAGTGTTGATGTATTCCAAGGTTACTAATCAGGGCAAAGACACAATGTACATATCAGGACATCTTCCTAATCTTGCATAAGCAATTTGTTTGTTTCTTTAAGAAGTACCACACAGCACACAATCTGTTCAAATTTTAAAACCTAATTTAAATCATGTATCAAAGACTGGGAAGCAAATCTTCATGCAAAGCTCATTAAGAGAAAAAGTAATCATTCTTTTAATTGTCATAATCGAGGATCTAGTCTTTAAGCATATTAAAATTATTATTTTAGCCATTTTTAGACTCTCTGTGGATGTGAAAGTCAAACTGAAAAAAACTGAATCAAGCAATAGTCCAAGAATAATTCATAGAAATATATAATTTAATGGGGATAAAAATACAAATATATATATATTTAAAATATTTTATTGCTTTTTCAAAATTTCTCAGTCTTGTAATCATTATAGATGAGGGATGTAACAAAGGAGGGAACCAATAAGAGCATTATCCCCATCAAATTTTCCTTCCCTTTCCAAATTTCTAGCATTATAGTAAATTGAGCTTTTTTTTTAAAAAAATGATACGATAGAAATCCCCCAAATGCCCTAATATTTCATATGGTAGCAAAACACTGGCATTATATAAAGGAGGCTTTATATACTACATAATTTCGCTTTGGTACATTTAGAGCTGTGTGTGATAATTCTTTCTCAGCTTTGACATATGTGTTGACACCCTACAGGTGCTTCATCAGAGAAAATCAAAATGAGTAAATTTGACTTTTGAAAATGACGTATCTGCCAAGCTACTAACTGGAGCTGGGTATAGGGAGCACACCATGCCCCTACTAAAGCACCTCCATTGGCTGCAGATATATTTCCGAACCCAATTCAAAGAGTACGTTATTACCTATAATGCCCTAAAAGTTTTGGCTCCTGCATATCTTTGTGACTGCATCCTCCCCTAAGAACCAGCACAAGCTCTAAGATCTGCCGGGGAGACCCTCCTCTCAGTCCCTCCACTGTCAAAAGGGCAATTGGTGGTGACAAGGCAGAGCGCCTACTTAGTGGTGGCCCCCCAGTTTTGGAATACCCTCCCCAGGGAGATCAGACAGGTCCTCACACTGTCCTCTTTTCATAGGGACTTTAAGACCTGGCTATTCAAACAAGCTTTTGAGAACGCCTAGTCTGTAGCTGTTCCACACAATTGTTATCCAGCCTTGAACTTCATCTCATGCCCTCTAACCATGGTTACAGTTCTGCACTTATCCCGTTCCGTTGTCCTGTTGTTTACAGTTTAGCCACATTTACAGCAGTTTACTGCCATTGCTTGATGAGTGCAGTTTTTGTGAGTTTTACTTGTTGTTTTATATGCCTATCTGTTTTACTCTAACATATTTCATATTGTGTTCTATTGTATGTTCTGTTTTTAGGCAACTTGTGCAGTGTGTAAGCTGCCTTCAGACCCTACCGGGGGGGGGGGGGGTACAAGAATAGTGATAAAATTATTACTTTACTGACACAAAATCCCAGTATGTCACAGCAAATGTGGTATATATATATATGCTGGATTTCGTATCACAAAATCACAAGTTGAACACTTCCCAAGCGCTTAGGACTGTGTGATATATTTTTGAATGATGCACGGAGATGGCACGTAAGGTGGCCTTTTGCAGTTCACAGATCATTATTTTGTCAATGTTTATTGTTTTCAAATGCCAGCTGAGATCTTTTGGCACGGCACCAAATGTGCCAATGACCACTGGGACCACCTGTACTGGTTTATGCCAGAGCCTTTGCAGTTCAATTTTGAGGTCTTGATAATAGCTGAGTTTTTTCCTGTTGTTTTTCGCCAGTTTGACTGTCACCTGGTATGGTGACATCAAGAATCCAAACTTTTTTCTTTTCCACAATCATGATGTCTGGTGTATTGTGTTCCAAAACTTCGTCAGTTTGGATTTGAAAGTCCCACAGTAATTTTGAGTGTTCATTTTTTAGTACTTTTGCAAGTTTATGATCCCACCAGTTCTTTACTACTTGCAGGTGGTACTTGTGACATAAGTTAAAATGAATCATTTGAGCCATAGAGTTGTGTCTCTGTTTGTAGTCTGTCTGTGTGATTTTCTTGCAGCAGCTGAGGATATGATCAATGGTTTCATCAGCTTCCTCGTACAGTCTGCATTTTGGGTCATCAGCTGATTTTTCGTTCCTGACCTTAATTGCATTTGTTCTGATGGCTTGCTCCTAGGCTGCAAAATCAGGCCTTCTGACTCCCTCAGTGTTCCATCAGTAAGCCATAACCAGGTCTTCTCCTTGTCAACTTTTCCTTCAATTTTGTCAAGGAATTGCCCATGCAGTGCTTTGTTGTGCCAGCTGTCATATCCGGTTTGTAATAAAGTTTGCTGTGCTTTGAGAAGTTTCCAATTATTGACTTCAATCAAAGCAGGTTATTTGATTTCCTTTACATATTCTGCCAGGGTGTGTTTTTCTTCTTCGACTGCTTGTTTTACTTGTAAAAGTGCCATCAGACCTTGTAGGCAGATAGAGCCGGTCAACATCACTGCAAGGATGCAGTGAATTATTAATGGTCATGAGTTTTCTTGTTTTTCTGTCCAAATTGTCCAGTTCTGCCTGCGTCCAGTTTAGGATACCAGCCGTATATCTTATGACAGGTATGTTTTTATTTATGACAGATAAGTTGTTATTACTATTATTACTATTATTATTATTATATCTGAAGGAATTTCAAGTAAACAATTTCCCTGCAAGTTTACTTTAAATCATGACACATTAGAACTTATATATACGCTATCATACTGATGGCAGCTTCTTCAACTTACGGTAAGCCATCTGAGGGCTCGCACTAAGACTCTAAACTATCTAGTCCGTGAGCTGCTTTTTGCAGACGATCCTGCCCCTGTCGCCCATTCAGAAGCAGCCCTGCAGTGCCTAACATCCTGCTTTGCAACAGCTGCAGAGCTGTTTGGGCTGGAAGTCAGTCCGAAGAAAACGGAAGTTCTCTACCAGCCCGCACCACAGGAAGAACACCATCATCCCCACACCAGCATAGGCAAATCTGTGCTTAAGTCTGTTCAGCAGTTCACCTCCCTGGGAAGCTTAATCTCTTCAGATGCCAAGATTGTTAAAGAGATAGATCACAGATTAGCAAAGACATATAGAGCATTCGGAAGGCTTCACAAAAGAGTCCAGAGTAACAAACACATGAGGCAAAGCACCAAAATCAGTGTGTACAGAGCTATCATACTGTCTATTCTCCTCTATGGGTCTGAAACATGGGTCATATGGTGATAACCAACACCTACAACTCCTCAAATGCTTTCATCAGCGCTGTCTTCGCAGGCAGGGATCACCAGCATTGAGGCCATGCTATTGAGAACACAGCTGCGCTGGGCAGGGCACGTCTCTAGGATGGAGGATCACCGCCTCCCAAAGATACTACTCTATGGTGAACTCACCACGGGTCAGTGCAAGAGAGGCACCCCAAAAAAAGAGATACAAGTACTCCCTGAAACAACATCTCAGGCTTGGCCAGATAGATCACCAACAATGGTCTACCCTGGCCTCACATTGGGAGGCATGGAGACGCACTATCCACAATGCTGCGGCCTCTTTCGAGAAGTCACGCTGAACGGGTCTTGAAGAGAAATGACAATGCAGAAAGAACCGCAACTTGGAAACAACATCACCCAAGGAGACTTTCTGCTGTGCTTTCTGCAACTGGACTTGCCTATCTCAGATTGGCCTTTTTAGTCATCAATGCGCTTGTAAAAAGCGTGGGATGAGTCCTTCCTAAGAATCTTCATTCGCGAAGTCATGCCAGAGAGAGAGAACTTATTAATAGTAGAAATCGTTGTTGTAGGGTGGCTTTGCACGATCTGCATATAATTCCCAGGAGTTGTTATTTAGTTTCCACAACTATTTTGCATGTTGAGAATACTGCATTTGAGTTTGTTTTGCTTAATTCAAATGCAGTAAATCTGAATCATTTTTGTCATGAGCTATGAACCTGTTTCCACAGAAACGGCTTTCATCATGACAAATGCTCAAACTGCTTTGTGCCCCCAAATTTTATCTTCGTCCTCTTCCTCAAACCTCCCCCCTGTCTTGTTATACTCCTAAATGTCTATTTCTACATAAAATTGCATCTTTAAAACACATTTTACTTACTTGAAAATTTAAATCTGCTGCATCCTACACGATATTTGCTTATGCAAACATTCAGTGGCACTGATCCAGATATATTCACAGGGTTATGAAGGGCACGTCTTAATTGCTTATTCTGTTTCCACCTTTTAAAGTCTATTATTTTTCTGGTTTTGCTGAAATTACTCACTTTGTTTTGTGAGGTTTGGTGAGGGAATGTTTTCTTTATTCATTTATTACTTCCGAATCTCACTTAATCTAACCTTGAAAATACTCTGGTTTGAAGGTTTCAGGAGCCTTCATCTAATGATGAAATGTGTTGCAATTCAAAGTAGCAAACAGATCTTTGATCCAATGCTTCTTCTCCAAGAAACAGAAGCATACACATTTCAAACCTTTCAGTTTCTTCCACCCACACTGTTACTTTTGTAGCCTCTGTTCTATCCTAATATTCACTTGTTAAAGGGTAAAACAGAATTTGAAATTATTGGAGAAACTGATACTACAAGTACAATATTTTTCCATTTAATAGCATCTCCTTGTTAGCCCACAGTGAGATCTGTCAAATGAAGTGTTGGAAAATATATCCCTATCAATATTGTTTGCTGACAATTATCCTTCTATGAAACTTTGTGTCCGTACTTTGCATTCATCCTTTTCTGTATGAGTCAGCCACAGTGAGACCTCTTTCCAAAGCATTAAAATTAGTCATCACAAATATACGTCAGTGGGGAAAATTACACATAAATATATTGTACCTGTATCAGGCATGTAGCTGGGGGGGGAGGCTGGAGGGGCTCACCCCCCCCCGAAATTCTCAGGGTGGTCCACGCAAAGACCTTACTGGTACATTATTTAAACTTATATGTAGTCATATCATGATCTGATCACTATGCTTAATATATCCCATATGCATGGGGGTATTGGGATAATGATACAAAAGATTTGCTAGGGTAGATCCTCTCTCACTCAGACTCAGCCCCCCAATCAAACTCAGCACCCTCCGAAACAAAATCCTGGCTACATCCCTGACCTGTAAATAATATTGCAAATATATTTGCAAATACATTTGTGCGTGTATAAAAAGAATATCTGTGCATTCAATTTATACACAAATATTACCTTTATTAAAAAGAGCAATGCTGACACGCAACAAAGGTTATTAGAGTTAATCAGGTTTTCAGAGTCCAAAAATCAAAGTATTTGCTAAATGTATACAGGTGTTGCAGTGATACAGAGCAGGTGTCGTGGCAGCATAGTCACAGCTGACCAGAAGATGAAATAATGGGATGGATTTGACACAAGAACCACATCTGGGTTTTTTTGTACACAAAATGGAAGTGTCTATAACAGGAATTGTCAAACCCAGCCCTCCAGGTGTTTTGGACTTTAACTCCCACAATTCCTGGCCTCAGACCCTTTCCTTGTGGCCATTGTGGCCATTCAGTTCTCTCCATCTAAACACGTTGCATGTATATTGTACCCGTACCCTTTATTCTGCTTAATTATATTCATTCAACTACTGCAAGTCTGGCTTCTGGTGTTATGAGGTGCCAGTAGCAATGCTTTATCTTCTGGATATTGGGTATTTCTAATTATTCTCTGCTCTTTCACAACCTAATATAGATTTCCCATTTATTACACATTCTTTGATTTGACAGTCTAGTCATGCTTTGCAAAAAGGCTAAATTAGCCATGGATAATGACGATGGGTCTAATTTACAGAAATATTACACTTTCTGTATCGAAAAGGTGTCCTGAGTTCTATGGACATCTTCAAAGTTAATGCTTTAGTGGTCTTGAAAAATTACTGTCAGGCAATTTGCCATTCTAGAGTGCCACAGAACTGACCTGCATTATTACAGATGCAGTAGCCACCTTTAATGTCTAAAACACCTCGGAACACAATTTGAATAATTTCTGCCAAATTGTCCTGCCTAATCTCTGAGACCGCTGGATAATTATTGTTGTCGTTGTTATTTATGGGTCCACTTATATTGTCTGCATTGCACTAGTGAAGCACAGGACATGCACAAAAACTATAGGTGAATATTATGTAAATATCCATATTATACGCATAATAGACATCATTTCACCATAATATTTTTCATCAATTGTTTTAGTTAGACGCTTTTAATTTGGCTACTTGTTTGTTTGTTTTTTCACTTTATTTGCTTTTATAATTTGCTTTTATATGCTGAGTTGTCAATTTTTGTTATGATGGGCGTATTGTTATTATATTCAGGCACTAAATGTTTTTTCTTTTATTGGGACCCTGAGTCCCTCTGGGGCAATAAGGCGAATATAAATAAAGTTATTATTGTTATTTTACTGACACAAAAACTCACTATGTCACAGCAAATGTGGTATATATATGCCAGATTTCGTATCACAAAATCACAAGTCAAACACTTCCCAAGCGTCTAGGACTGTGTGATGTATTTTCGAATGATGCGCACAGATCCAAGTAAGGTGGCTTTTTGCAATTGACAGATCATGATTTTGTCAATGTTTATTGTTTTCAAATGCCGACTGAGATCTTTTGGCACGGCACCCAGTGTGCCGATGACCACTGGGACCACCTGTACTGGTTTATGACAGAGCCTTTGCAGTTCGATAGTGAGGTCTTGTGTATTGTGTTCCAAAACTTTGTCAGTCTGGATTCGAAAATCCGACAGTATTTTTGAGTGTTCATTTTACACTATCTTTGTAGGTTTATGATCCCACCAGTTCTACCCTTTGCTTTTAGGAAAATATGTTAAGATTGATGATTTCCATCTTCAAATGTACCAACACAAAACCCCTAATAAAATCAATTTTAAAAATCATCCCACCAGTTCTTTACTACTGGCAGGTGGTACTTGTGACATAAATTCTAATTAATCATTTGGACCACAGAGTTGTGTCTCTGTTTGTAGTCCATCTGTGCGATTTTCTTGCAGAAGCCAAGGATATGACCAATGGTTTCATTAGCTTTGTTTCCCTTCCAGTGAGGGCGCATTTTGTCTTTCTCCAGGCAAAATGTAGCTGCATGGATACTTTTGATATTTTATCGTTTTTACTTCCTAGAAGATGAACTAAGCGAGCTAGTTAGCTCCAAGATCTTTTCTATCTAGAATTGATTTCTTTTTACTTC
This sequence comes from Anolis apletophallus, assembly GCA_030556195.1. Lineage (NCBI taxonomy): Eukaryota > Metazoa > Chordata > Lepidosauria > Squamata > Anolidae > Anolis > Anolis apletophallus. The sequence continues at coordinate 19,174,670 of JARBWK010000008.1, forward strand.
AGTAAATGTTTATGAACCTAAAGTTGCGACTTTGCAATCCTGTGCCATCCTGTTGGATGGAAGCTAATCCTGATTCACCAAATGTAAGTTACTGCTGGTTATGAAGTCCGCTTCTAACATTCTGCTACATTTATGGTGGAATCACCCCTTTGAAGATGTAGCAATGGAATCTCTGTGAGGCATGACGTAAGTTCCTCTTTAAATGTATTTTTCTTGCCTTGCCTTGGCCATATGGTGATTCTCCATTGTTGGCTCTATTTAAGTTTATAAAGATTTAAAATAGTGTATAACTACTAAAATAATGTATAAATATTACAATAAAGTGAAGGAAAGGCCCTTCAAGGCTAGAGGGAAGGAGGGAGGACTGAAGAGAGAAAGTGCCTTGGAGAGTGGTGGCGGCAAACCCCCACAAAACAGCGAAAATACCATTTTTTATTTATATATATATATATATATATATATATAATATATTTTGAAATCTGCGAAATAGCGAGTCCGCAATAAGCGAACTGCGAAGTAGCGAGGGAACGCTGTATTTAGATACTTTGAATGAATAGCAGACTCGAATCCTTGAAAAACTCTTGCATCATGCAGAAAATCCCAGTCTACACTATTCAAATTTAATTCTCTCATATCAGCTTTTATGAAGAAAAGTAAAATCTCCCTCTTGGTACAAAGATCATGAACAATTACACAATTATCAAAGAACAGACACAAAAGACAATTACCATGCAAGAAAAACAAAGGCAATTACGGAAGAAGGCCATTCACATTTTGCCAAAGCTTTTAAAAAGCTGTAAGCATTCTGAGGAGTTAGTCAAACAAGAAGCTTTGAAAAATATAGTGAATCATCACAGTAACATCCTGCCCCTTGGTTCCACGCACACATTCTTCTTCTATTTCCTTCTTTGAAGTGAAAAAGACAATTTATTTTATCTACTTCTTAAAAAAGAAATTTGCTGTACTTGACTTCACACAATTCAAAAACTGCACATAAATGTGCAAGAAGAAGTGCCCTCCTGAGGGTGAAGAATCTACACTGGCTGGAATTTGGTGTGGGGGGCATTTTCAACCTATGGATGAGGACATTTTCAATCTATGGATGATTGAATATGTGGATGCAGAATCCATGTATAAAGAGGGCCAACTATACATGAATAGTGATGTAATTGTAGTAGTAGTAGTTTATATATAAGCAGACAGATTTATAAGAAAATATTTTCAGTTCAGAAATCATGGTTGGAAGGATAAATGGGTCAGAGAACAAATTAAGCCTCAACTCTCCCTAAAAGACTAGATAACTAAACGGAGACTGTTGTACTTTGGAAATATCATGAGAAGACATGACTCACTAGAAAAGACAATCTATATATATAAAGGAAGAGTCGTCATGGAAAGACCGTCCCAAACAGAGAAACCTTACAACGCAGAGACACCAAACTTGCCAACAGAAATAGGCCTCAGACAAGGTACGTTTGTAGCAAAGAAACTTCCCCCCCCCAAAAAACCTAAAAGGCTCCCAAAACAATGAGTAGAAAAACTACATTTCCCAGCATCCTCCGGGGCTGCCAACGACTCTCCCAACCTCTACATTCTGACAACATGGTTAGCTGCCAATAAGGGCGGATTTGCATAACTCCTGTACTGGCCAGCCAACATGAACATTCCAACCCATAATAAACTGTCAGAGGAGGATAAGGCAAAGGGCTGAGGCACCAAATTTACACCCCTACAAATCACAGACCACTCCCAAAATTGAAAGTAAGGCTTCATTAACTTAATTTCCCTGACTAGGCCTCACTTAATGGAATGCTGTTTACGCTCTGAATTGACAGTAAGGCTTCATTAACTTGATTCTCCCGACTAGCCCTCAGCTCATTGGACATTGTGTATGGCCTGAATTGACAGTAAGGCTTCATTAACTTGCTGTTCTTGACTAGGCCTCAGCTCATGGGACACTGTGTATGGCCTGAATTTACAGTAACCTACCTTGCCACCCAGAGCCCCTATGACCCACGCTACATTCTACTACAGTTTGGAGCAGGGTGGACCATGGATTATGGGACTTGAAGTACCTCCATGGATAATGGGATTTGTAGTACTTCAAAACCCATCATTCCCAACAGACCACTGTGTCCAAGAACCAAGACCGATGAAGACCAAACTTGGCAAACAATGCACCCCATGACCCACACTCCATCCGACTGCAGATTAGAGGAGGACACACCATGGATAATGGGATTTCAAGTACCTCCACTCACTTCCAAAGTACCCCACCCACACACGCATCAACCTCTACATCAACACAGCAGACGGAAAGACAAAAAACATTGCATATCCACAAGCTATGCAGAACGCCACACAACAACTCCACAGGACTCCAACATCCCACCCACCAAAACAACCCACAACAACACAGCCATGACCCCAACAACAACAACTTACATACTCAGACTTCCTCGCATCTCCAAAATAGGGCACAGCAACGCGTGCCGGGTACAGCTAGTCTATATATATAAAGGAAGACTCGTCATCGAACAACTGCCAGAGGCAGAGAAACCTTCCAAGGCAGACACACCAAACTTGGCAACAAAAATAGGCCTCAGACAAGGAAGGTTTTTAGCAAAGAAACCTTCCCCCTCAAAACCTAGAAGGCCCCCAAAACAACTATAAAAAACTACATTTCCCAGCATCCTCTGCGGCCGCCAGAGAAACCCATTGGCCAACATCGGCCCACACAAAATGCAGGGAGGTTGAGTTACCATAGTAACGGTGGGCGAAGCCAGCAAAGACTAGATTAGAATGCTGAGTGATTTGAGTTTAGTCAGTTGGTGTTTGTGGGTTAAACTGTCAAGGCCAAGCTCTAGGAGGAAGACAAATAGGGCACCAGGGACACAGGCACCACTGACAAACACATACCGCTGGAATAACACAAACTTGCAAAACCCACAAAAAAATAATCCTGCAACACAAAAACCCACCCCCCAAAAAATACACAACAAACACCACTGGCAAAAGCAACACCTCCTCCACATCACAACCAGCACACAGCCAGACTGAGACAACTATGTCACCACAAAATACACAAAATACACCCCACAAATACCTGACAACTTCCCCAACACAAAACCAAGGACTGCACGCACTACTCACCACCACACACACGTCCCAGGCACAATACTCCAGCAATTCCTACCCACACAACACAACTTCCTATCACAACCCATCCCCCCAACCTTACGGGACCCCGCACACACAACACCTACCACCACCACAAACAAAAACCAACTCCACCTATACTCCAACCACAACACAACACTGCACTGATACTCTACAAACACACACAAACACCCAAAACACCCCACCCACACAAGCATTCCACAACATACTACCACCCACAATGCCAACACACACCCACTAACTCACCAAAAAAGTAATACCTACACACAACACAATACGCACATAACACAACCTTGTGTCTACTGCTCAACCCATTTGTATGCCATTCCTTCCTTCCACACAGGCATAAGCTGACCCAAAAGACAAACCATGCCTCCTAAAAAGAACAGCATTGGACAACACACTCACAACGCTACATACATCAAACAAAAAAGGGCAGAACAAACGCCAGAACAGAAAGACACTGCACTACACTAGCTTTTGCCATCACTATAAACAAAGCTCAAGGACAAACACTACAAATCTGTGGCATAGACCTTGACACAGAATGCTTCTCCCACGGACAACTCTACAGAGTTGGGAAACCACAGAACCTCTACATCAACACAGCAGACGGAAAGACAAAAAACATTGTATATCCACAAGCTCTGCAGAACGCCAGGAACACCACACACCGACAACTCCACAGGACTTCAACATCCCACCCACCAGAACACCCACAACGACACAGCCATGACCCCACCAAGACCATAAGTAACATCATTTTCAACCCTTACATACTCAGACTTTCTCGCATCTCCTAAATAGGGCACAACAACGCGTGCCGGGTACAGCTAGTTCTTGATAAAGTAGAAATCTGCAGGAAAAGAGGAAGACCATATTACACAGGCATGGGCAAACTTTAGTCCTCCAGGTGTTTTGGACTTCAACTCCGACAATTTCTAACTACCTCAGGCCCCTTCCTTTCCCCCCTCAGCCACTTAAGCAGAAAAGGAAAGGACCTAAGGCTGTTAGGAATTGTGGGACTTGAAGTCCAAAACACCTGGTGAGCCAAAGTTTGCCCATGCGTGAAATTACAGGTGCATAAACTCAACCAAGAAAGCCACAGCCATACATCTGCAAAAACTGTTGATGATAAGGTAATATTTTGGGCACCTCCTGTTGGTGCTGTTACAGAAAAAAGGGACCAGGTGATGTACATCAATCACATATAAGCACATACATGGTTCAAAAACTGCACATGAGTGGTTCACTGTGCAAGAAGAGCTGCCCTTCTGAGGATGAGTCTACACTGGCTGGAATTTTGGAATTTTGGGAAGAGGGATATTTTCAACCTATGGATTATTGAATCCATGGATACAGAGGGCCAACTGTACATCAATAGTGGTGTAATTGCAGTAGTAGTTAATATATAGGCAGACAGATTTATAAGCAAATATTTTCAGTTCAAAAATCATGGTTGGAAGGATAAATGGACCCAAGAGCAAATTATGCCTGAACTCTCCCTAAAATCCAAGATGGCTAAACTGACACTGTTGTACTTTGGAAATATCATGAGATGACATCACTCACTAGAAAAAACAAAAATTCTTGATAGAGTAGAAAGCCACAGGAAAAGAGAAAGATCATATTACAGATGCATAAACCCAACCATGAAAGCCACAACCATGCATCTGCAAGACCTGTTGATGATAAGGTAATCTTTTGGATGCCTCCTGTTGGTGGTGTTAAATAAAAAGGCCAACATTAGACATCAATCACATATAAGCACATAATGAAATCAGCAAACATTAAATCTAAGAAAAGAATAAATAATTCTCTTCTTGTGTTGTCAAAGGCTTTCAAGGCCAGAATCACTGGGTTGCTGCAAGTTTTGCGGGCTTTATGGTCATGTACCAGAAGCATTATCTCTTGACATTTCGCCACATCTATGGCAGGCATCATCAGAGGTTGGGAGGTCCGTTGGAAACTAGGCAAGTGGGGTTTATATATCTTTGCAATGTCCCGGTTGGAAGAAAGAACTGTGGTCTGCTGGAGGCAAGTGTGAATGTTGCAAGGCCATTCAATGCTAATCAAGGTGGCCAATTACAACATTCACATTTGCCTCCAGCAGACAAGAGTTCTTTCTCCCACTCTGGATATTCCACAGATAAATAAACCCCACTTGTCTAGTTTCCCGAACAACCAGTACCTCCTACCTCAACCAACTCTGGCAGAATGTCTGCCATAGATGCCTTGGTTGAAACCTCAGAAGAGAATGACCCTCTGGGAAATGCTTCGGGAAAATGGCCATACGGACTGGAAAACTCACAGCAACCCAATTCTCTTGTTGAAAATATACATAGCTCCCCTCCCAACAACTTCTGACCTCTGCATAACTTAGGTAAGACTTGCTCTGTATTCCTAAGTGTCTAAAGAATCAGATTAGAAATTTTATAGCTACCGAGATGCAAATAAGGTAGTTAATTAACAGAATATCCTAAGAAATGTTTATAACTTCAAAGCCCTTTCAGTGCAGCCTATATGCCTGTTTTTTTGGGTTTATTTTTTCATGACAAAGTATTTCTGTCAGTTGCCGATAGATTTCAAAATGCGACAATAACTGTAACCTGACCTCCTCTTCTGTCACAGGCGTTGCACAATTACATAAAGCTGTTCAAAGGGGGAAATGCTTCCAGCTGAACTATACTTTGTTTCCACAAACATACATTCTGCAAAGCCTGCTTATTATATCTAGAAACTGAAGTTATTTCTCCTAATCAGAAAATTAAATCAATAGATTAAGTGATAGCAATGACAAGGCTCGGGGCTTTCAGTTTTCCTCTTGCCAGTCAACACAATAAATAATTTTCACACATTCAGCTGCACATTAAGAAAGCAATTTCCAAACTTACCAAGCTGTGAAATTAAGAGTATACATGACAACCAGAGACAAGATTTGGAGAGAGATTGTGTTACCTTGCAGAGTCAACTAAAGTAAAATGGGATAATCAATAAACATACATTAATCAGTTGCATCTGCTAGTTGATTAATATCTGTTTATTGATTATCCTATTGTTTTCATCATACCACAAAGTTTAAATACATAGGCTTTCAGCTTTTCTATTGAAATCAGTGGGGTGGAAATGTCCAGATTGTTCTTACTAACATCATTGTTTGCAATGCAACAGTCTGCAAGTGGTCCTCAAATCTAGCAGCTCATACTAAATTTTCGGCACGGACCACACAGTGAGGGGGAAAATTAAGTAAATATCAAACACACTTTCAAGATGTAACAGTTTAGCAGGAAAAACTCCCACAACACCATTTCACCACTTACATTCCTGGAATAGTAATCAAAATAGACTTTTGATCATACCTGGTTGGGATATTAGGGGCTTTTCTGCGTTTACAAGATGGTGTAGCCCAAAGCAGGGGAAATAATAATAATATCTCAGGTTTTTAATTTGGTATTGTTATATATTTTAGTCTGTATTATTTGCATTGAATTCTTGCTGTGAGCCGGTCTGAATCCCTCTAAGGTGGTGAGAAGATCGGGATATAAAAGTTTTAAATAATAAATAAATAAATAAATAAATAATCTTTATTTATACCCCGCCACCATCTCCCCCAATGGGGACTTGGGTCGGCTTACATGGGGCCAAGCCCGAACAACAGATTACAACAAAATAAAACCAAAAAGACCAGCAAAACTACAGCATCATAATTACATAGGAACATGTGAATATATTAAGCAATATAAAAGTACAATAAGCAAAATCACAATGACAGTGGAGGGAGGGGCACATGTGCAAGATAAAACGTTAAAAACAAAGGGTGAGATAAAGGAGGAGCAGGTTATTTGCAAAGGAGAGCTCATAAAAGTGGGGTTGTGAAACCAAACTTTCCCACAAGAGGGGGCGACGAAATAGTAGAAAGACCATTCTAGGAAGCATTTTCTAATATTTTTTTGTCTGAAACTCTCAAAATCTTACTGACTGAGGGCCATTAAAAGATTGGTACTACAAGCTATGCTCTCCTCATCCTTAGTCTCAAAACATACACAGTTATCCAAAGTTTATTTATTTTGTGTCAAAAGCATTGCATAAATAAATAAGTTTAGAACTGATAAAAAGGGATCACAAGCAGATAAATAGTTGTAGGAAACAGCAACTGCATTGTCTGTAGTTTTAAACAGTTCTTTCTCAATGCATGAGGCAGGGCATTGTGGGCACGCATGAGTTGTTTGTTCTGCTCCACAGTCACACAAAGTGGAGGATTCTTCTAGCTAGTGCCATTTAGCCAGGTTTCTTTTGATCTTCCAACTACACTTCTGAATCCGCCCAGGGACTTCCAAGTTGCCCATTCTTGGTATGCCCCTGGGGGAAGACCCTCATGGGGGGGGGCATGTGGATATTCTTGCTGTTGATGGAGGAACATTTAGAGTAGTGGAGGTTCTCATGAAACTTTTCCTTGATTTAAGTCTACTGGGAGGAGGCTCATAGCCACATGGTGGGTGGCTTTCACCGTGTTCAACCTTATTTCTCTTTCAATTGGCAGCAACTTCCCATCACATGTCACACAGTGGGGGGGGGGGGCAATGCCAGCTAGCTTATAGAGTCTATCAACAGGTGTAGATTTAAGACATCCTGTGATTATTCTACATGTCTCATTCAGTGCTATATTCACTTGCTTCGCGTAGGTAGATTTATGCCAGACGGGGCAGGCATACTCAACAGTTGAGTAAGACAAGGCCAGGGCTGATGTTCTTATTACTTTTGGGTCTGCGCCCCATGTGCTATTAGTAATTATCCAAAGTGAGTAATTCTTTAGATAAAGAATGGTATTAGCTGTTCCTACGACGTCTTATCAAGGAACAATTAAGATGGTTGGCAAAACATCAAAATGAGGCTAAGACAAACTCATTTTGAAACTATATGTTCTAAATGACCTTCTACTAACAGCTAGTGGAATGAGATCTAATTGGAGACACACCAAAATATGGAAATATAATTTTAAAGCTTTCTCTCCATTGAGGTGGAAGCTTTTGGTTCATTTTGGTGCTGCCCAGTCCCTCCCCCCTTCCCTCATCTTCCTATTAAGTTTTTAAAAAGGCAATATAATTCAATATGCATAACGTGTGACCCCATATATTTATATTTTTTCATTATTATTTCATAGATAAGCAGCCTTTGTCATGCTGACCAAAAAGTCGGCGGTTCAAATCTGGAGAGCAGGGTGAGCTCCCATCTGTCAGCTCTAGCTTCTCATGTGGGGACATGAAATAAGCCTCCCACAGGATGTTAAAACATCCAGGCGTCAGCTGGGCAATGTCCTTACAGATGGCCAGTTCTCTCAGACCAGAAGCGATTTGCAGTTTCTCAAGTCACTCCTTACATGAAAAAAAAATAACATCTGGAAGGCTGCAGTTTGTTCTGTTTGGTCGGGAGAGTGAATTTAGATACAAAGCTTGTGGATATGATGCTGGATTTTTAAAATGCCTTTTAACCTTTCCCTAACCTCAGAACCACATGTGCTTTTGGGCTGTAATTCCCATTACCCCCAAAAGTTAAGGGAGGTGTTATTAAATAATATCTGCAGATCCAAATAGGGTAAAAACTAAAGTACCCCAAGCACTATGTTTAAAAAATTGCAGTTGGCCCTCTGTATCCACAGATACTCCTTCCATGGATTCAATGGTCCTTTGAAGGCAACCCTAAGGTTGATGTGGCCCTCAATGAAAATGACACCCCTGTCCTATACTGTCACTCACTTCCTGCATCTCCCTCTGCCTTCTCTGCTCATTTTCCCATTTATCTATCAATACAGTATAATCCCCATATACCTGTGCCAGAAGCATACCATACAATCACACTGGAAGACCTAGAGATGCCCAGAAGCACTTCCAGGGAAATTTTTTTGTTTGGAGTAGGGAACCCATTGATATTAAATTCATGTATTAAAGCAGGTTTGGTACTTTTCCGAGCATAAAAAGTACAGTCAGAGAGTGATGCTACTTACGTGTTAACTCTGAAAAGTGGGTTTTGGTGCCAAGAAATCAGGCAGGCACTTGCAATGAAAGACTAACACTGTGATTTAATGCTTCTAATACACCCTGTGCCCAATTTCTGATAACATTAGGCTAGATGGGTGAAAGCAATACAGTTTGAGCTATGGAAAAGTTAATGCGAATGGAAACACCACTGCGCATGGCAAAGAGTCCGTCCTTCTCCGCTGCTGGCAGGGAGCCCGGAAATAATGTTTCAAGTCAGGAACAGAGAGACTCAGCATTGATAACTGCACTGTGTGAAAGAAATAACTTATAGATGGCTATTGTTCTCATTCTTAGGTATGACAAAGATGTGATGCTAATGAAAAATGCACTGTTTATTGGACTAATGAAATGTCATGTAAGCAACTGTAATCACCAGCCAATTATGATTGTTTTATCCATGAAGAAGGGGTGGGCTTGACTGGAATGACTCCATTGGGGTATAAATGTCTTTGTATGAGATGTGACGGGGTTCCTTTGCCCCGATTTGCAGCTGTGTTCTGCAGCAAAGGCCCACCAGCTGGTGCCATAAATAAATTTCTTTTTGATTTTCACCTACTTCACAGTTGTCGTGTGTTCTCCCTCATCCTAGAACCCGCGCGTACAAGCAGCTTTGGTAAAGTTAACTTGGTACTTGGAGTTCCATAACTCCTGATCTGCTTCAGTATAAGGGGATTATACTGTGTATATCAGGCATGGACAAACTTGGGACCTCCTTCCAGGTGTTTTGGACTTCAACTCCCACAATTCCTAACAGCCTCAGGCCTCTTCCTTTTCCCCCTCACCTTCTGAATGATGGGAGTTGAAGTCCAAAACACCTGGAAGGAGGTCCCAAGTTTGCCCATGACTGGTGTACCTGAAAATATCAGAGGAGTGAGAACAGAGGGGTGTGAGAAGGGAAGGAGCTTTTACTTGTTAAGTCTTTGTACAAAATTTTGAATTATCAGTGCAACCTCTGCTAACCAGCCTTCAGATCAGCATATATAATATGGATGTCTAGAAAGAAAATTTTAAGAATTAATAGGGAGAACCTAGAGGCCACAAATTGTGAATATTCGGGTCTATGAGACTTTGATCTGCCCTACTTGCCAAAAAGCCTCCTTTTATCATTTTATTTACCTTTTCTTTGTGTTTAATGCATATTTTTCTTCTATGCACAGATATAATAAAAACACAATAAACACTTTTTTATGTTGCCATTAATAAAATGGATCATATCTGAGATGCAATTACATTTGATGCCATCATGAGCCACAAAATCTCTAGACTCATGGACTGTAATATTAGATTTGGTGGATCTAAACATTCATTCTGAACTCTTTTCATGAGTCAGCTGCTAAATCTCTTTTTTCATTAATATTTAGCCTCTGAATTAATTACAGAATCCAAGCACTGATAAGCACATGTGAGCACAGAGCCAAAATTGAAAAGACCAGAAATTACACATTTTTATTCCAGGGAACAACATTCAACACTTTAAACAGAAAATTTTATCTGAATACCTCTCTATTTGACAATTTTAAATGTATTTATGCAAACAAAAGGAAGAATGCCTGCTGGTTCCCTTTAAGAGAGAAAACAGAATTTCCTAATTTCCATAACTCTAAAAGGTTGCCTAGAGTAACTACATTTTGGAAAAATGTGTATCTCCATAACCAGTTGGAAAATGGGATTCATAACCTTTTTGGAAAACCACTGGTCAAAGGAAAGGCATGACCTTGTTAGAAGTCATAACCCTTTTTGAAAAATGGCATTCACCAGCATTCATACAAGGCAACTAGGTCTCTCAGCTGTTAAACTGATGTACTACCTAGGTATGTCTTTGAACTGTCAGGGACAAAGACATGCCAATGCACAAAATATATATTCAGCAGAGTTTTACTCTCCGTTAAAATATATTTTCCTTTGAAAACATGCTCTCAAGAGACAAAATAAGCAGTCTTCTGTAAAAGTTACAGAGTTGGTTTATTTTATTTATTTATTAACTTTACTTATACCCTGCCAATCATCTCCCAAAGGGACTCAGGGCGGCTTACATGAGGCCAAGCCCAATAACACATAATAACAACACAACAGCAATTATAAAACAATACAATCAATAAAACTCAACATAAGCAATAACAGATCATTTAAAACCATTTTGGGCGGGCCAAATGTGAATATTAAAAATGTTAAAATAAATAAACATTGGATGCAGACAGAGGTAGAGCAGGAAGGTTTACTCACAAAACTTTATGTATACAGCATACATGGCTTTGTTTATGAATCCAGTTACAACAGGATTTTAAGTAGTTTCTCTGTGAAGGTAACAGGGCATCTAGAAACAATAGTCCATAGTCCAAAGCAACTCTTTGTTTTGAGAGTCTAAGTCTCTAAGCATATTGTTCCCGCATTGGGCAGTAATGGAGCAGTTGCAGTCCTTCTTAGATGATGCAACATGGCTAGACCCCTTCCAGTCCGGCTTCCGTTCGGGGCATGGGATGGAGATGGTCCTGGTCTCCATCACAGACCAACTCCGCTGCCAGCTCGACCAAGGCGGGTCTGCGCTGCTCGTGATATTGGACCTCACGGCAGCGTTTGACACGGTCGACCACAATCTTTTGACCCACCGCCTGGCCATGGCTGGAGTGAGGGGAACAGTCCTTAAGTGGCTGACCTCCTTCCTTCACCAGCGATCGCAGCGTGTGAGGAGGGGCGGAGTGGTCTCCGAGGGCTCCCCATTAGTTTGTGGAGTTCCGCAGGGGGCCATTCTTTCCCCTCTATTATTTAACATCTACATGCAGCCGCTTGCACAGCTGGTGCGGAGTTATGGGCTTGAGTGTCACCAGTACGCTGATGACACTCAGCTCATTCTGAGGATGGAGGACAGGTCCGGTTCCGTCTCCGATTGTTTCCAACGCTGCCTCGAAGCCGTTACTGGATGGCTGCGAGGCAGTAGGTTGAGGGTGAATCCGGCGAAGACGGAGATCTTGTGGCTGGGTCACCCGGGTGGTGGGGATGTCCAGCTTCCGACCCTGGATGGTGCGGCACTATGCCCATCGTCTTCCGTGAAGAGCCTGGGTGTCCATTTGGACTCCCAGCTGACCATGGAGTCCCAGGTCTCTGTGGTCAGCAAGATCGCTTTCTTTCATCTCCGACAGGCAAGGAGGCTGGCCCCCTACTTGTCCCGGACCGACCTGGCCACGGTGATCCAAGCCACGGTCATCTCGAGGCTTGATTACTGTAACGCTCTTTATGTTGGCCTGCCTCTGTCGGTAACCCGGAAGCTCAGGCTAGTGCAGAACACTGCCGCCTGGCTCCTGTCTGGCACGCCAGCAGGTTGCCACATAACACCCACCCTGCAGGATCTGCACTGGCTGCCAATTGAGCACCGGATTGCCTTCAAAGTGCTGGTTCTCACCTTTAAGGCCTTACACGGCCTGGGGCCAGCGTATCTGAGGGACCGTCTCGCCCCATACTGCCCTCCGAGATCACTGCGCTCGGAGGATACCAACCTTCTAGCTGTACCCTCCGCTAAAGTGGCCAAAAGGACAACTACCCGTCGAAGGGCCTTCTCGGTCGTAGCGCCGACACTTTGGAATGCCCTTCCGGCAGCTACACGGGCCATCCATGACCTGCTCCCGTTCAGGCGGGCGTGCAAAACCCACCTCTTCCGGCTCGCCTTTCAGGTGCAGGCCTAGTGGACTGCACCCTGCCTGGGAATAACCTATTTATTTATTTATTTATTATTCGCTCTTGTATTCCGCTCCTCCCAGCAGGCTCGGGGCGGATCACAATAAAAACACATGGGCGGCATGTCGGTTACATGGCGACATACGGCCCTACAATTAAAACATAGTACATAAAACCACATTAAAACGGATTACAACGACCAATACGGGTGTGAGGACATAGCGTGGCTCTCAGTCCGATGAGCCTAACTAAAGGCTAGGCCAAAGAGGGCCGTCTTGCACGCCCTCCGGAACTGGGCCAATTCAGGGATGGCCCGAACATTGTCCGGAAGGGCGTTCCAGAGGACTGGTGCCGCCACGGAAAAGGACCTTTGTCTAGTCGTCGATAGGTGGCAGGCGCGGACTGATGGAATTAATAACAGATTCTGTTCATCTGATCGCAGTGATCTCGGGGCAAATACGGGGTAAGGCGGTCCTTCAGGTACGCAGGCCCTAGGCCGTGTAAGGCCTTAAAGGTCAAAACCAACACCTTGAAGGAGAGTCGGTACTCAATAGGAGCCAGTGCAGTTGCCGAAGGATGGGCGTAATATGCTCCCTCACCGGCACTCCTGCCAGCAAGCGAGCAGCGGCATTCTGCACTAGCTTGAGTTTCCGGATTGTCGACAAGGGAAGGCCAACGTAGAGGGCATTACAGTAGTCTAATCTCGAGATGACCATCGCTTGGATTACCGTGGCCAGGTCGTCCCTGGACAGGTAGGGCGCCAGTCGCCTAGCCTGTCAGAGGTGATAGAATGACTATGTCCAGGTCGTGCTAATGGTGCTAAACTGTTTTTAATTGTTTTAAATGCTGTACACTGTAGTTTTAACGATGTTTTTATCTTTTGCCTTCTATGCTGTATTTGTTTTATATTGTTGCCTTTGGTTGTGAGCCGCCCCGAGCCTGTTTGGGAGTGGCGGCATAAAAGCCGAATAAATCAAATCAAATTGAAGTCTAAACTGTACTTCTGTTCCTCCTCTCCATTGGCGCCCCCTTGCAGTGGGGGAGAGGCTTGCGTACCCTAATGAAGTTGTGAGCTATGCTGGCGGTGGCATAATAGCCACCGGTAGGGCCTCCCATGCCAGACAGGTCACAACCGAAGGGTCTGACAAAGAGCGTCAACGGACAGGATGGGCTCGCTAGCCTTTTGGCAACCATCCTAAGAGAAGGAAAACTCTAATTTCAAACCAGGGCAGATGGTGCTCATCTAAGCCTGAAAGGTCAACCATCTAAGAGAAGGAAACTCAAATCAAACCTACGACCTGAGGACCTCGCTGCCACCATCCAAGCTTGCTAGGCCCAGGCAGACGAACCTTTGGTTTAAAGGGTGAGGCCAGTTCTGTGCACGCTGTGCTCCACCAGAAAAATCCATTGCACAAGCTCAAAGGACATATCCACTTCTGTTCCTACAGTCTTCTAAATGCATACTTCACTAAATTCTAAAGCAAAACTGCAGGTCTAAAATGGAGTCGGAGTCATGAACATGCTCAGTTTTGATCACATGGCCTGCAGCCCCTCCCACAACAAAGAGTTAGGTAAAATTGCAAACCAATACACCCATACAATACAGTAAGAAATTATATACATGACAAATAACTAGTGGAGGCTTGAAAAGGTTGCTATTTCCAACACTATGTGGCAAAAGGAAAGTGAGAAATGAAAATTCAAACCTAAGCAGTCAAATACAGTATATAAGCGAATTCTACAAAGGATATATTCTTCCTAAGAGCGCTACTGCTAAGTTATTTGAACGGATGATACTTCAACTTAGAATTTACTAGCAAAAGATCTATCAATTAAATCATAGGATAAGTATGCAAAGTTACATCTTTTCTGAAGAATCTCAAATGCTAACTAAATTCAGGAAAGTTGAGATTTTACCACATGAAATAAAACATTCAGAGTACAGCTCTATGAGCATATTGCTTTACAGAAGAATTGGAATCCTTCCATTAATATTTTTTTTAATGGGAATGAAGCCTTTTTTACAAAATGTTACCAAATTCCTTTATATCTGTCACTTCCGAAACCAAAACCCCGTGAACAGACTAGAAGAATGGTTGGGGGTTGGAGAGATTGAGAGCAAATTCCTGATATTGTGGTCCAGAGCAAAACCCAAGGAACAACTTCAGCAAATGGTGAGAAATTCATCTCGTTTCTAAGAGCTCCTCTCTAGAGGGATACAACTCCCTTTGAAAAGAGCATTAAGCACTAGCAGAGAGTAAGCGAGGAAATGGCCAAAACAAAGCATATGTAAAGGAGAACTGTCTGTCCAATACTCAAGTCCCAAGGCAGTTCTCCATATTTAGCCCCTTTTTGGTACAGCTCAAGGACAGCACTATTTCCATTTGAAGGCTGAGCACCTTTGAGGGAACAATTCCCTTACAATACTCTGGGGATTCTGCAGCTCTTGTAGCTGAAACTGTGAATCCTGCAGGAAGGAAATGCAAGCTGCTCAGGAGTGTGCAATTGCAATTCATACACGTAATGGAGTGCCACATAACACATGTGCTTGGTTGCTTAGAATCACATACCTTGACTTTCATTGTGCTTCTGTAGAATAGCAAAAAGTCCAGGGAATTTTCTGAATTTCATTAATGCAGAACAGCTATATTTATGTAGGCTTTATATAAAAAAAACATCATGAATTTATTTATTTATTTATCTATATATATAAAGGAACAGTCGTCATGTGAAGACTACCTGAAACAGAGAAACCTTACAACGCAGAAACACAAAACTTGCCAACAGAAATAGGCCTCAAGCAAGGTACGTTTGTAGCAAAGAAACTCCCCCAACAACCTAAAAGGCTCCCAAAACAACGAGTAAAAACTACATTTCCCAGCATCCTCCGGGCTGCCAAAGACTCCCCAACCTCTACATTCTGACAACATGATTGGCTGCCAATAAGGGCGGATTTGCATAACTGCTGTACTGGCCAGCCAACATGAACATTCCGACCCATAACAAACTGTCAGATGAGTGCCACAGCCTCCTCCAACACTTTCAAATCAGAAGACCATGATGGGGAAAGCCTCATTGGACATCGACCAATGGGTGCAAAAGACACAGAGCAGGACATCTTGAAAAAGAGAGGAGCAGAAAGTAAGCTAGACATGAAGATCTTGAGAAAGGTGGCTAAAAAGGATACGGAAAGGATTTTTAACAGTCCCCAAACAGACACTGGATGCACCTGTGAAGATAGAGATCCCCTGACATGACAAGCCCTCCCCAAGCTGATCCGTCCTGGCCATGGTACAAGTCAAACCCAAAGGACTGCAGGCAAAGAGCTGAGTCACAAACATAAAACACCCAAAACACTAACAACAATGCCAACCCTTACATACTCAGACTTTCTCGCATCTCCTAAATAGGGCACAGCAACGCGTGCCGGGTACAGCTAGTTTACTATATTTCTATATGGCCCCCCTCAGCCCGAAGGCGACTCGAGGCGGTATGAATTCCAACAAAAAGGGTGGGTATTTTAAATACTAGAATGGGGAGGGGGGAATGCACACAATGCAACACTTCAGAAAGTTGTACTGCATGCTTTCTAGCCTTTTAAATATTTGGATCATTGATATGTCTTTTCAGGAAAAGGTGCCTATGTTTTGGAGATGGTCCCCCCCCCCCTCCCATCTTGGAAACACTGGTAAACACTTGGTGGAGAGTAACCATGGCATATGCAGTGAAAGGAGAAATAGCTATGCCGGTCTCTATTTCTTCCTGCCTCGGGGATGAACACACAATTGCAATGTTAATCCAAATCCCATACAAACCAGTGAAAGAAGTTTAATGAACTTGAGTCATGTAAAACTCCTATCGAAATATTTATCCAGGAAAAACAAATTATTAATCAACTTCCTTTTTTAACAAATTACTTTTGCAACTTTCACAAACAGCTACAATCAGAAAATCTATAGTTTGGATCCTATTAGTAGTACTAACTAGAGTAGTCCTATTGAATCATTGGGGTTTACCTATATCAGGGCTGTCCAACTGGCGGCCCCGGGGCCGGATCCGGCCCCGTAGCCTGTTGGACACGGCCCCACCTATGCCCTCAGCCGCAATTTTTAAATTTAAATTTTTTTTAAAAAAAAATGGTGGCCGGGGGGGAGGCGGGGCAGGGAGGAGGAAGAGAGCTAGCTCCTCCTTTTCGGCACCCTCCCTACCTAGGGCGGGGAGCCACCGAAAGGCAGAAGGCGGCGCCAAGAGCAGCGTCACAGGCCTGGCGTGACGCGCTGCTCTTGGCACCGCCTACTCCCTCCTTTCGGCAGCTCCCGGCCTAGGAAGGAGGGGGCACCGAAAGGAGGAGTAGGTGGTGCCAAGGGGCAGCGCGTCACGCCAGGCCTGTGACGCTGCCCCTTGGCACCGCCGACTCCTCCTTTTCGGTGGCCCCTGGCCTAGGAAGGGAGGGCGCCGAAAGGAGGAGTAGGCGGTGCCAAGGGGCAGCGCGTCACGCCAGGCCTGTGACGCGCTGCCCCTTGGCACCGCCTACCCTTTTTCGGCGGCTTTAGGAGGGGCGGGGCCTGGGCTGGGGGCGGGCCTGGGGCGGGGCCTGGGGCGGGGCCGAGCGGCCCCGCAGGTCATCAGTGACCTCTTATCCAGCCCTGGACCCGCCAGAAGTTGGACAGCACTGACCTATATGTTGAGCAACATATATTAGACAATAGGATTCAAGCCATTATTAAAATGTTAGCAAATGTAAGGGGAGAAGACATTTTCTTCTCTCCCTTTAGGATGTTATAAAATCCTTCTTCAAACTCTTACATAACACCTTATCATGACGAATACTTCTAAGCAAGGAAGCATGTTTTTTTAATGAAAAGATATGGAATACAAATGTGCAGTCCCTTAGAACCCAGTCTGTTTTGCTGTTTTGTGGATTCCCCCTTTCTTCTACTGGTTAGATCAGAATTTCTGAGATAGGAAGTTCTTCCTAAGCCTTCACCTCTCTATAATTTGACACCTGAGGATTATGGTCCCCAGTAGAGTTCATCAATCCTTACATGCTTTGGGTCCAACCTATCTTTGAGACCACATCTCCTTCTATGAACTGGCATGGGTTCTTAGATCTGCCTGGGAGGCCCTTCTCTCGGTCCCACCACCATCTCAAACACAGTTGGTGGAGGCCTTCTCGGTGATGGCCGCCTGGCTCTGGACTGCCCTTCCTAGAGAGATTAGGTAGCCCCCTCTCTCCAAGCTTTCTGATCCAGTCTAAAAACATGGCTTTTTAAACAAGTCTTTCATCTTGAGTTGATTTTGTTAGCCTAAGGACTTTGTTGTTTCATCTCGGCACTGGGCCCGTTAATTGAAAATAACCAGTTTTATCTGCAGTTATGACTACATTTTATGAATTTTAATTCTATTATGTGATATTTATGGATGTTGTGGCTGTCATCCTCGTGTTATTATTGCTTTTATGTCTATGTGTTGTTTTATTTTATGTGCAACACCTTGGAGTGCTTTGTGGGCCACCACGAGTTTCTTCGGGAAGATCGTGGCAGGGTACAAATAAAGTTTGTTATTATTATCTAGTTCTTATAGTTTCAGTGCCATCTAAATCTGGAGTATTAACTCAACCTTCCAAAGGAAAATCTGGAATACCAAATCTCACCTTTCGTCATCATTTTCTGTGTTGCCATGACCTATTATAGCTGAAGAGTGACAACTTGCCCATTCTTGATCTATACGTTGCCTATACCTTCTTCCAAACCATGTTCCTCTATTTCCACCGATGTTTCATCAACATCTTGCAGCCAAAAGATACAACACAGAAGTCTCATAACCATCATTCTCCATTTAACCTGTACTAGCATTAACAGCCCCTGGTGGCACAGCGGGTTAAACCTCCGAGCTGCCAAACTTCCTGACCACAAGGTCGTGGTTTGAATCCAGGGAGTGGGTGAGCTCCCACTGTTAGCCCCAGCTTCTGCCAACCTAGCAGTTCAAAAACCTGCAAATGAGAGTAGATCAATAGGTACCGCTTTGGCAGGAAGGTAACTGAGCTCCATGCAGTAATGCTGGCCACATTACCTTGGTGGCATCTACGGACAATGCTGGCTCTTCAGCTTAGAGATGGAGATGAGCACCACCCCCCAGAAATGGACACGACTAGACTTAATGTTACTTTTAGCAGTAACAAAATGCTGACTTTGTCCCTTTCTTTTTCCCTCCATATTCAGTCCATAACTAACACATCTTCTGGGTCTCCTTATAGAAATTGTCAATCAGCTTTCCTTCTTGGTATCTTCAGCTAAAACTACTTTCCCAATCTCCTGCAATCTGCTCAACATAAACCTATTTTAACAGACCATAGTCTTTTATACAAAACCAATTACCCGTCTCATAATTCCCTGATCTTTCTCTGTCTTCATTCTGCAATTATTTTAAAGATAAAGATCTTTAAAGTATTTCACAGCGTTGTCCCGCTTTTGCCCACAATTTCATCCTATTGCTCCTATGATTTTAATTTCGCAGGCGCTCTTTCCCAGCTGCCCAAAACATTTACAGTTCTCCTAAAAAGCTCTGTCCTTTATCACTCGTAGAACACCTTTCTCTTCCTTTCTTTAAACTCTGTTTTGTTTAAATGCCTCAGTCTTCATGACAAATTGAAACCAAGTATAGCCATCTATGACTGTATTTGAGCATACTGTATATATCCTTTGAAACTTATTTCTTCCTCTCTTATTTCCTCTCTGTAATCTTCCTAAATTGTAGGTTGTTTATTGCACATTCTCTGAATCAGGACAATGCCTCCTTTTTCTAACATCTTCTTATAAACATGTCTATAAGGTAAGAGGTATTTTCAGGGAACTTCTTCAGAGTTCTCCTTTGGAGGTTAGGCAGGTGATCATTCAAAATAGTCCTTTTGCAGTTTCTATGTGGGGCTGCCTTTGAAGACTGTTCAGTAGCTTCAATTGGTCCAACGGACAGCAGCCAGGTTGATAACAGGAGCGGCACTCAGGGAACGCACAACTCCTCTGTTGCACCAGCTCCACTGGTTGCCAGTTTGCTACTGGGCACAATTCAAAGTGCTGGATTTAGCCTTTAAAGCCCTAAATGATTATGGCCCAGCTTACCTGTCCGAACGCATCTCTCCCTATGAACCATCTAGGTATTTAAGATCATCCGGAGAGGCCCTGCTCTCGGTCCCGCCTTCTTCGCAGATCCAGTTGTCGGGGATGAGAGACAGGGCCTTCTCAGTGGTGGCCCCTCAGCTATGGAACGCCCTCCCTAGGGATATTAGATCGGCCCCCTCCCTCCTAACATTTCGAAAGAAAGTTAAAACCTGGCTGTTCGAGCAGGCATTTGTAGATGCAGTATAACTGTTTAATTGTGATTTATGGAATGATATGACAACACGATGGAAAATGATTTTAACAATGAGACGCTGAGAATTGTATTTTATGGTTTTAATTGCTAATTGTTTACTGTTTTTATATAGTTATTGCATTAATTGTTCTTGATTGTATTTTATCTTGTGGGCATTGATTGCCATATGTAAATCGCCTCGAGTCGCCTTCGAGCTGAGAGGGGCGGTATAGAAATATAGTAAATAAATAAATAAATAAGCCCAAAACAGAAAATAAACATGAAGTTGTTTCATGTCCTTGTGATTACCAAATTGCTCCCAAAGCATCGCAAACACAAGAAAATGTTGAGAAGCACTGGGTTTTAGTTTATAAGTTCCATGAAATGGATAACTGCACCCTTCACAAATCCTGAACATGTTTGATCTCTATTATAACTGATGGCAAAGTCCATTTCGGCCAATATTTTCCTTAAAACATCTGTTCCTATCCTTTGCAAATGCTATCCCTTATTCTTTTAATCACGTCTTTGAAGTTTCCTTTAAATAATATAAGACTTTCCCCTTAAAAAAAACAACCGTAGAAAAAATATGTTCCTTGAGTCTGAGACTACAAATAAAAGGCTTTTAAGTGAAAGTAATGCAAGGATGCCTATCCTTTTACCTTCACAGGCCATCAATGGAGCCAAGCAGTACAAGGACACAAGCTGGGTCAATCTGTTCTCTCACAAAAAGAATAGCAAAGATGGGGCTCAGTTGGCTTGACTTATATAGCAGCTGTCAATGGCCTGACTTATATAGGTCATTATAAAATTCAAACGTCTCAGGTGGTTTTTCAGTAAAAAGGATTTTTCCCCAGTCTGTGGTAAACCCATGGTGAACAGATAAATTGGTAGTGAGTCAGATTGTCAGGATATGGCTTTTTATATACGTAATAATAGGTCTTTTTCAAAGCCAGCTTGCCTTTTAAATGTATTTGAACAAGCAACAAGAAAGAATGTGGAATTTCAGCTACAATATGTATTCACAGGGGACATTATTAACAGAACAAATTCCAGCGGGAAAACTATGCTTTGCCACAATGACTAATGACTACTGTGCAATCTTTTTAAAGTATCACTACAGCTTGATATCTGGTTACTCCAATCCGTTTTAATGGGACTTACTCCCAGGGAGGTCTGTATGGGACTCCAGCCTTGTGATATCATTGCACAATAAAACTAAAGGGATGTAGAGGCTATAGCAGGCATGGGCAAACCTCAAGCCCTCCTCATTTCCTCTGGTCTCTCAGCATAAGGACCCACTGCATCCTTATGCAGAAAGGACAGAGGAGGAAAGCATGCAGCAGCTGAGAGCCCTCTCAGCCACAGCATGTCTCGTCCTCCTCCTGACAAAAGGAAGGTGTGAGGGGGCCCATCCTTATGCTGAGAGGAAAACCTGAGGAAGGCATGCAGTGGCTAAGAGCTCTCCGGAGTGCTCTCGACTGTCGCGGTCTCGCCTTCCTCCCAGCATAAGTTCAAGAGAACAGCCCAAAGATTGGGGGAGGAGAATCGGGGCACTCGTCACATGTATTGTTTTCCTCCCAGCATTAGGATGGGGCAAGCAACCCCATCCTGATGCCAGGAGGACAACCTGAGAATGACTTGAGCCCTGCCCTGGCCAGCCTTTTCCTGGCCCCACCCTCTCACAAGCCCCCTCTCTCCTGGCCCAGCTGTCTCGGTTGGGCCCACATGTGGCCCCAAAGCAACACAGTTTGCCCATGTCTGGGTTATAGGGGTGGGCAGCCATGACAGGTCTGTGATAAACTCACCAAAAATAAAACCAACCACTCCTCTAATGCCCACAGCTCCACTTTCCATTATCATTCTCATATAGATAGATGATGATTGATAGATAGATAGATAGATGATTGATTGATTGATTGATTGATAGACAGACACACACACACACACACACACACACACACACACACAAAATCTTTTAAACAGTACAAGGAGATGTCTTACAAACTATTGGAAAGGCAAAATGTTGTGCCTGGAAGTTCCCAAGTTATCAATTCACTCAACTTTTAGTCCAGAAAAAGGTCAGTCTAGGGATTTGGAGGCCATAAAACATCTTTTGCAGTTTTTGGGCCTCCCCTAGATTAAAATGTTAGACTAGGACTGGGAGGATCCAGGCTCAAATCTCTGCTTAGCCATAATATAATATGCATAGAGCAGTCTTGGGCTGGTCATGCATCTCCTTCAGGTCTTACCTGAGGTGTGATGCAACTATGTACAAGTACATTGTTTCTATTGATTATTTCATAGGTTACTGGGCACTGTTTTGAGCTTAAACTTTGTTTAATGTGCTGTTGGTTTTATCTTGTATTGTAATGTGTGTTTATGTATTGTTTTAGGCACATTGTGCTATATGTAAGCCTCCTCGAGTTCCTTCGGGGAGATGGAGGTGGGTTACAAAAATAAAGTTGTTGTTGTTCTTTTATTTGGTTGTGTTTGTTCATTTATTTGGTATGATATTATTGTTCATTTATTTGGTTGGTTCATTTATTTGGTTCATTTATTCACACCAGTGGGTTTTTTAAAAAAATCTTCAGCAGCATATAAATAGAATAGTTTTAGAAATAACTAAATGCACTCACATCCTGGTCTTTCCAAGATAATCATGAGCAAAAAAAACCCAGAGAAAAGTGACATGAATTCTTCTGTTAATTCCAATTAGAGTATTACCATTGGACTACCATTGAATTAGTGTGACTTAAGACGTGATTTCACTGGGTGAACTCAAGTTAAGACGAAGTAACAGGATTCAGGCTCATGTGTGCCACCTTGCGTTCTTGGAAAGAGGAAAGAAATAAATGTAAGTACCATATATACTTGAATATAAGCCGAGTTTTTCAGCCCTGTTTTGGGGCTGAAAATGTCCCCCTTGGCTTACATTCGAGTCACGCCAGGTAGCGGAGCCTGGAGACGAGGCCGCGAAGCCAGCTGGCCTTTGCCTCCATGGAGCAGGCAAGAGGATGATGATGAATGGCAGCAGCAGTGGAGCTTGCAGGAGAGCCTTGATTTCGTCTTCAGCCTCTGGAAGGTGAAGCATCTGGCGAGCGAATCTGCTGCCGCTTCCAGTGAGACCACCTCAGGCCTCCATTTTTAGCCTTCGGCCACGTAAATCGACTTGCAAGTGCTTCCTCTGCCAGTTCCAGCAAGGTAGTCTCTGGCCTCTGTCTTCATCCTCCAGGAGCAGTGCGGCGCAGGCCAGACATTCCATTGCGCCCCAGCTGGGCCCAGGAAGGAAGGAGGTAGCATGAGGAAGGAGGCCGGAGGCAGCCTTCCTCACACTGCCTCCTTCCTTCTTGGGCCCATCTGAGTTCCAACAGAGCATCTGGCCCGTGCCACGCCGCTCCTGGAGGCTGTAGACAGAGGCCAGAGGTAATCTTGCTGGAAGCCTTGCCAGAAGGAGCGGGTGCGGCCGGGCTCACCGGTTGCGGAGGTCAGCGCAGGGCTCCACAGACAGCGGTGGACTGCACAGCCCTAGAAGCCAGGTACGCTGACCTCTGCAAGTAGAGGTCCTCCTCTGCTGCCTTGGCTATGTCCTCCACTCACTTTTTACGCCAGTGTAGGCCTCAGCAGGCCTGTGCTGGCCTGCAGAGACCTGTGCTGGCCTAAGCAGCAAGCAGAGGTTGCAGCCAACGCAGCGGAGGAGGACCTCCACTTGCAGCATCTGCTTGCCTGCCTGCCTGCCTGACAGACTGACTAACTGACTTCCAGGCCCAGAAGGTACTATACTTTGTGCTTTTGCTGCATGAAGACAGAAGGGGGTTGGACTAGATGGCCTTTAGAGCTCCCTTCCAAACCTATTAATACTAAGACTGGATGGTCATCTGTCAGGGGTGCTTTGATTGTGCTTTCCCTGCAAGAAGGCAGAATGAAGGGGGTTGGACTAAATGACCTTTAGAGGTCCCTTCCAACTCAAGGATTCTATGACACTTTACCTTGCTGTTTTTTAATTGCTTTAAATTATAATTATTTAATGCAACTCTTTATTTTAACTTATTGTACAATGTTTAACATTATCTTTTGTTTAAAATTTTAATGTTTTTTTAATATATAGGCATTGAATGTTTTCCTGTTATAATGTTGGAAGCTGCCTCGAGTCCCCATTATTATAATTGTTGATACTATTGCTTTTGTTGACCCTCCTTTCCCACTTACAGAGCTAGTTTACTGTTTGTCTTTGAAATATGGTAAATATTCCAAAACCTTTAACCTACTAATGCCTCAATTAATGTTGTTTTATTGACATCTATTTTTATTTTGAAATTTACCAGTAGCTGCTGCATTTTCCACCCTCAGCTTATACTCGGGTCAATAAGTTTTCCCAGTTTTTTATGGTAAAATTAGGTGCCTCAACTTATATTCAGGTCGGCTTATACCCGAGTATATATGGTAAGTAATTAAGCAAATTAGTATATTATTTGTAATCCTGTTAAATCTCAGACTTGTTTTTACTAAAGGAAATGGTGTTTGTAGCATGGATTTGCTTATAAAGGTTTTCCTATAATGTCTGTAAAATGTTGTTCTTAGTGCCCTTCCAGACAGGCTCTATATCCCAGGATCTGATTCCAGGTTTTCTGTTTATCCCAGATTGTCTGGTAGTGGGAACTCATATAATCCAGTTTAAAGCAGAAAACCTGGGATCAGATCCAGGGAATATAGGGCCTGCCTGGAAGGGTCCTTTGAGAGATAAATGGGTTTGGCTTACGGAGTAAGAATGGGTTTAGTTTAGGAACATCCAAAGTTTTGTCTTGTAAACTGTTGATACTTGAACTTTAGCTATTAGGAGGAAGGAAGAGTTAAGTGTGTTGTGCAAGTTTTATAAAGCTGACAATAAGCATTGGTTTTAGCGGAGAGAATATCTTTAAAGAAGGAAAGAGGTTTAGGGACTGAATTATATCTATGAAAGTATCTCAAAATGTGCTTTGCTACTCTGTTGCTGAATACGCATGCCCAGTGTAGAATGCATCGCACCATGTTAAAACAGAGGATGAGGCTCTCAAAGAGACATGCTGCATTATCACAGGATGTCTATGCCCCACACCACTGGAGAAATTACACTGTTTAGCTCGTATTGCACCACCTGACATCCACCGGGAAGTAGCAGCCAATAATGAAAGAATCAAGGCAGTGACATCTCCGGCCCATCCTCTGTTCGGATATCAGCCAGCATGCCAACGGCTTGAATCAAGAAACAGCTTCCTAAAACAGAGATACGTGCAGGAACACCTCAGCAAGCGAGAATCCAAAAGTGGCAGCTTAAAACCCAGCACCTTAATCAATGGCTGAGACTGGACGAGAAATTACCTCCTGCCCACACAGAAGACTGGGTGAGTTGGAAGGCACTGAACAGACTGTGCTCTGGCACCACGAGATGCAGAGCCAACCTTAAGAAATGGGGCCACAAAGTAGAGTTCATGACATGCGATTGTGGAGAAGAGCAAACCACAGACCACCTATTACAATGCAACCTGAACCCCGCCACATGCATAATGGAGGACCTTCTTATAGCAACACCAAAGGAACTCCAAGTGACCAGGTTCTGGTCAAATGACAATTAGCATAATGTCAAGTTTTTTTTAAAAAAAACTTTGTGTTTTTAAATGCATTTTAATTGTACCCTTAACTTGCTTCTGGCACAATAAATAAATAAATCTCGAAATTTCGACACCTCAATAAGACAGTGATCAGAAAGATCACCACCATATGTGATCAGGACGTTAAATAAGATCACAATGGTGAAACGAGGTGGTATCAGGATCAGTTTGAATTGAAAGATTAATCTATACTTAATCCATGAATGCTCATAAAATGAATTGTTGCTGTTGAGTGCCTTCAAGTGGCTCAGGGTGATCCTAAAGCATGCATGGGCCAACTTGGGCCCTCCTTCCAGGTGTTTTGGTCTTCAACTCCCACCATTCCTAACAGCCTCAGGCCCCTTCTTTTTCTCCCTCAGCCACTTAAGACACTTCAAGTTACCCAACAACAGCAACCATTCATCTTATGGCTCATTCACGGCTCCTGATATCACCTCATTTTACAATTGTGATCTTATTTAACGTCCTGATCACACACAGTGACCTTTCTGATCACTGTCTTCTTGATGTGTCGAAATCAAACTTACCAAATAATCATAAAGTAATTTTGAGATACTTTCATAGATATAATTTAGCGAGGCTTTCCCTAATCCTCTTTCTTCCTTTAGAGATATTCTGGCAGCTAAAACAAATGTTTATTGTGAGTTTTATAAAACTTGCACAACAGGCTTAACTCTTCCTTCCTCTTAATAGCTAAAGTTCAAATATCAACAGTTTATAAGACATAAATACAAAACTTTGGATGGTCCTAAACTAAACTCATTCTTATTCTGTAATCCAGTGGTTCTTAACCTATGGACCACAGACCACCTGTGGGACGCAAGTACAAAAATTTGGTCGGCGAGCCTCCTTCCTCATTATTTACATATTTTATTTCCACTCCTTTTGTGCCACCTGCAACTCCTTCCATCACTGACTAACTCCGACCCCTTGGATAGACCACATCAGCTCTAGATTATTAAATATGGTTTTCTGTGGGCAAGCAGATGATGGCTACTGGATGGCATATGTTCTGTATCAGAAACTAGAGCTGATGTGGTCTATCCAATGCAATTTTCTGAATCAGCACCCCAAATAACCAAACTGAATCTAAACTAGACCAAAAACTGATTCGTAATCCTTTTGGTACTAATGTTGGAGAGCAGTCCCTGGCCAAAGTGGTCCTTGGCCAAAGTGGTCCCCGGTCAAAGTTGGCCCCAACCAAAGTGGTCCCTGGCCAAAAAGGTCCAAAGTGGTCCCTGGTCAAATTGGTCCTTGGTCAAAGTTTTCCCTGTTCAAAGTGGTCCCTGGTCAAAATGGTCCCTAGTCAAAATGGTCCTTGGTCAAAGTGGTCCCTGGCCAAAGTGATCCTTGGTCAAAGTTTTCTGTGTTCAAAGTGGTCCCCAGTCAAAATGGTCCCTGGTCAAAATGGTCCTTGGTCAAAGTTTTCCCTGGTCAAAGTGCTCCCTGGTTAAAATGGTCCCTGGTCAAAGTTTTCCCTGGTCAAACTGGTCCCTGGTCAAACTGGTCCTTGGTCAAAGTTTTCCCTGTTCAAAGTGATCCTTGGTCAAAGTTTTCCCTGGTCAAAGTGGTCCCTGGTCAAAGTGGTCCTTGGTCAAAGTGGTCCCTGGCCAAAGTGATCCTTGGTCAAAGTTTTCTCTGTTCAAAGTGGTTCCCGGTCAAAATGGTCCCTAATGGTCCCTGGTCAAAGTTTTCCCTGGTCAAACTGGTCCTTGGTCAAAGTTTTCCCTGGTCAAAGTGGTCCCTGGTCAAAATGGTCCCTGGTCAAAGTTTTCCCTGGTCAAAGTGGTCCCTGGTCAAAGTGGTCCTTGGTCAAAGTGGTCCCTGGCCAAAGTGATCCTTGGTCAAAGTTTTCTCTGTTCAAAGTGGTCCCTGGTCAAAATGGTCCTTGGTCAAAGTTTTCCCTGGTCAAAGTGCTCCCTGGTCAAAATGGTCCCTGGTCAAAGTTTTCCCTGGTCAAACTGGTCCCTGGTCAAACTGGTCCTTGGTCAAAGTGGTCCCTGGTCAAAGTGGTCCCTGGTCAAAATGGTCCCTGGTCAAAGTGGTCCCTGGTCAAAGTGGTCCTTGGTCAAAGTGGTCCCTGGCCAAAGTGATCCTTGGTCAAAGTTTTCTCTGTTCAAAGTGGTCCCCGGTCAAAATGGTCCCTGGTCAAAATGGTCCTTGGTCAAAGTTTTCCCTGGTCAAAGTGCTCCCTGGTTAAAATGGTCCCTGGTCAAAGTTTTCCCTGGTCAAACTGGTCCTTGGTCAAAGTTTTCCCTGTTCAAAGTGGTCCCTGGTCAAAATGGTCCCTGGTCAAAGTTTTCCCTGGTCAAAGTGGTCCCTGGTCAAAGTGGTCCTTGGTCAAAGTGGTCCCTGGCCAAAGTGATCCTTGGTCAAAGTTTTCCCTGGTCAAAATGGTCCCTGGTCAAAGTTTTCCCTGGTCAAAGTTTTCCCTGGTCAAAGTGGTCGCTAGTCAAAATGGTCCCTGGTCAAAGTGGTCCTTGGTCACAGTTTTCTCTGCTCAAAGCGGTCCCTGGCCAAATTGGTCCCTGGTCAAAATAGTCCCTGGTCAAAATGGTCCCCGGCCAAAGTGGTCCCTGGTCAAAAAAAGGTTGGGAACCACTGCTGTAAGCCAAACCCATTTATCTCTCTGAGAACAACATTTTACTGACCTTTATAAACAAATCCACAGTGCAAAACCCATTTCCCTTAGTAAAAACAAATCTGAGATTTAACAGCATTACAGATCATCATCTGCTTAAGCGGCTGAGGGGGGAAAGGAAAGGGCTTGAGGCTGTTAGGAATCGTGGTAGTGGAAGCCCAAAACACCTAGGAGGGCTGAAGTTGGCCCATGCCTGCCTTAGAGCCTGGTAGTGACTTGTTTGGAGGTGAGCTCCATCTATCTACCAAGGGTTGCCACCACAGAAGCTTGGGAAAAGGAATGGTTGCCTAGAAGAGCGGGTGGGTGTCGCATGTGGCACTTCCCCATCTCCAGCTCAAGCCACCTTTCCACCCAACCCTGTGAAAGGGGCAGGAGCGGCCTGGGGCGTCCAGCGTGGCACCTGTCTCCTCGGGGAAGGCGTGGGGCGTGACACGAAGGGGAGGCTTGGGCTTTGCACAGATGTCGCAAAGGGGAAAAGACACAGGTGTGTTTGGGAAGCAGGGGCGTGTGGGGATGAGGGAAGGAACAGGGGTCTCTCTCTCTCAGGTGAGTGTTGTGTGTCGAGGCCCCTGCGGCGTGGCCAGGGAGGCCCCGTGGCAAAAGGAGACTGTATTGGAGCCCCTCAAGCCCTTCAGCCTCCAAGTTTCCCTCCAAGGAGGCGCCTTTTCCTCACCTGAGGGCGGCCTTCCTCCTTCCCTCCCTCCCTGCCAGCTCACCTGTCCGCCCAGCCCTTGCCTCTCTTTCTCCTTCCCTCTCCCTCATCTCCTTCCCCGTCCTTTCTCTCTGCGGACATATTGGCCCCTTTCTTGCTACTCACCGAATTTGGCCTCAGCCGCAGCGGTGGCGACGACGACGACAAGGAGGAGGAAGAGAAGCGGGAAGCAAGGCGGGCTTGAGCCCATGGTCAGCCTTGGCCCATGGCAAGTGCCCGCCGCAGGGTCTCCTCTCCTCCTCACGCCGCCTCGGCCCCCATGCCGGCGGATTCTCCTTCTCCTCCTTCAACACCCAGGACAGCGACCAGCGCCGTCCCTCCCTCTTTCCCTCCTTCTTGCCTTCCTCCCTTCCTTCCTCCCTTCCTCGCTCGCTCGGCTCAGCCTGCTGCCAGCCACGCAGCCCAGCGGCCCCTCCCTGCTTTCCTCCTCCTCCTCCTCCTCCTTTTGCCTGGCAATGGCAGGCGCCTCCTCCTTCTCCGCCTCTGGACGGGTCCTTCAAGGTGAGCCTTCCAGGCTCGGTTCCCCAGAGTTGGAAGGGAGACCCAAAGGCCATCCAGTCCCCCTTCTGCTGCCACGCAGGGACACACCGCCCAAGCACCCCTATCAGAACACATGGCCAGAGCAACACTTTAAAAAGACTGGGGAATTCTAGACAAGAATCCATCACCTGCCAACAAAGGATTCCCTCCCCCCCCCACCAGGCAGCAATCACAATCAGCCAGGCTTTGAAGCTGCAAAGCCATTCAATGCTAATAAAGCTGGCCAATTGCCACATTCATACATGACTCCAGTACACAAGGGTTCTTTCTCCCACCCTGGGTCAGCTAACAACTCCCAGAAAAGCCACCCGCCCCAGGCAGAAAACAGCCAGGCTTTGAAGCTACAAGGCCAATCAATGCTAGTCAAGCTGGCCAATTGCCACATTCACACTTGCCTCAAGCAGACCAGCGTTCTTTCTCCCACCATGGGCCAGCTAACACCTCCCAACAAAGGATCCCCCAGGCAGCAATCAGCCAGGATTTGAAGCGACAAGGTCATTCAACGCTAGTCAAGTTGGCCAATTGCCACATTCCCACTTGCCTCCAGCAAACCAGAGTTCTTTCTCCCACCCTGGGCCAGCTAACACCTCCCAACAAAGTATCCCCCAGACAACAATCAGCCAGGCTTTGAAGTGACAAGGCCATTCAATGCTAGTCAAGCCGGCCAATTGCCACATTCCCACTTGCCTCCAGCAAACCAGAGTTCTTTCTCCCACCCTGGGCCAGCTAACACCTCTCAACAAAGTATCCCCCAGACAGCAATCAGCCAGGCTTTGAAGCGACAAGGCCATTCAGTGCTAGTCAAGCCGGCCAATTGCCACATTCCCACTTAACTCCAGCAGACCAGAGTTCTTTCTCCCACCCTGGACATTCCACAGATATATAAACCCCCACTTGCCTAGTTTCCAAAAGACTTCAAGACCTCTGGGGATGCCTGCCATAGATGCAGGCGAAACGTCAGGAGAGAATGCTTCTGGAACATTGTTATACAGCCCGGAAAACTCACAGCAACCCATCCAGTCTCTTTTTGGAGACCTCCAGAGAAGGAAACTCCATCCCATTCACAGGCAGTCTGGATTCCGGGAGGATAGGATCCAAGCACTCCCCACAGATGGCCACCCGACTGCTGTTTTAAAACTCAGGAGAAGGAGACTCCACCAGACTGCCAGGCAGTTTGGATTCCAGGATGATAGGATCCAAGGACTCCCCACAGCCTCTGCTTAAAAACCTCAAGGGAAGGAGACTCCATCAGGCCAAACATATCTCACCTTCAGAAGGTTCTTCCTCGTGTTGAGGTGGGTTGTCTATTTCTGCAGTTTGAATCCATTCATTTCCAAGTTTGCTCTCCCCTCAACGTGACATCCTTTCATATATTTAAACATGGACATCATGGCCCCCTCTCCCCTCTTTGCTTCCTTACCTTTGGCCATTTGGGTCTCAGGACATGTTCTAGTTTGTTAATATGCATCTTGAATTGCAGTGGCCAGAACGGAACACAGTATTATTCCAGGTGAGGTCTGGCCAAAGCTGAATTAAGAGGCACCATGACTTCCCTCCACCTAGACCAGGCCTGGGCAAACTTCACCCCTCCAGGTGTTTTGGACTCCAACTCCCACAATTCCTAACAGCCAGTAGGGGCGAATTGTGGGAGTTGGAGTCCAAAACACCTGGAGGGGCGAAGTTTGCCCAGGCCTGACCTAGACACAATTGGCCTTTTTAGCTGCTGCATCACACTCTTGGCTCATGTTCAACTTGTTGTCCATGGAGACGACAAGATCTTTCTCGCATGGTCTGTTGCTGAGCCAGGCATCACCCATCCTGTCTCTTTGCATTTCATTTTTCCTGTCTTAAGTGTAGGATCTTACATTTGTCCTTGCTGAAATTAATTTTGTTAATTAGCTCTCTAATCTGTTAAGGTCATTTTGAATTATGATCCTGTCCTCTGGAGATTAGCTATCCCTCCTAATTTGGTGTCACCTGCAAACTTGATCAGCCCACCCTCTAAACCACTCATTTTCAAAGTGGGCGGTACCACCTCCTGGTGGGCGGTGAGGCGATCCAAGGGGGCGGTGGGAGGCTCAGGCGGTGAACCCCTTTAAGGGGGCGGTGACCGATTGGCCATTTAGGAGGGGTTGCGCGGCCCTCTTCTTTGGCCCCTCCTCCTTCGCTTTGACTTATTAGATATTTGGATTAGAATTTGTAAGAGTAGCAAAATTATTTATGAAGTAGCAACGAAAATATGGTTGGGGGTCATCACAACATGAGGAACCTTAATTAGGGGTCATGGCATTAGAAAGGTTGAGAACCAATGCATTAATACATATATCTTTCTGTTTAATTGCTATTAATTTTTTTAAAAAAATACTTCTAGGGGGATGGTAAGTAACAAATTTTCTGGTAGGCCAAAAAAGTTTGGGAACCACTGCTCTAAACCTTCATCTAAGTCATCTTGAAGCCATTCCTTGTAGGGCTTGGCTTCCAGACTTTGACCACTTTGGTTTCCCTTCTGTGGACACTTCTAACCTGTGTATGCCCTTCTTGACTTGTGGGGCTCAGTTCTGGGCATTCCAGGTGAGGTCTAACCAGTGCAGAATAGAGTGAGACTATGACTATCCCTTGATCTTGACACTGTAGCAGTGTAGAATCACATTAACTTTTTTAGCTGCCACATCACATTGTTGACTCACATTCAGCTTGTGATCTACCAAGATTCCTAGATTCCTTTCACATGTACTACTGGCAATGAAGATCTGCATAGTAAAAGCAATAGTAGTAGCTTATGGATGTGAGAGCTGGACCATAGAGAAGGCTGAGCGAAGGAAGATAGATGCTTTTGAGCTGTGGTGTTGGAGGAAAGTTCTGAGAGTGCCTTGGACCATGAGAAGATCCAACCAGTCCATACTTCAGGAAACACAGCCCGGCTGCTCATTGGAGGGAAGGATAGTAGAGGCAAAGATGAAGTACTTTGGCCACATCATGAGAAGACAGGAAAGCTTAGGAAAGACAATGATGCTGGGGAAAATGAAAGGAAAAAGGAAGAGGGACTGACCAAGGGCAAGATGGATGAATGGTATCCTTGAAGTGACTAGCTTGACCTTGAAGAAGCTGGGAATGGTGACAGCCAACAGGGAGCTCTGGCGTGGACTAGTCCGTGAGGTCATGAACAGTCGGAAGTGACTGAACAAATGAACAACAGCAACAACATTTGCAAGCCATGTATCAGGAATCAAGGCAAGAGCATTGTGAAAAAATACACCCAGCACCTGTAGACTTTGGTATCATGTCAGGTTCTGGAATCAGTTCTCAGCAGAGTTTGAGGTGCAGGTTCAGAAGATCTTCCTCCTCACCACATAAGCCAATAAGTGTTTTGGTTGGTTGTATAGGCAGTCCCTGAGTTACAAGCATCTGATTTACAAATGACCCAGTTAAGAACGAGGGTGAGACAACAGGAAATGAGAGAAATCTACCCCTAGGAAGGGAAATCCACTCCTGAAAGAGTTATCATGGACAAGAATGTTCTTCACTGAAGCTTTATCTCGAATTCTTATTTCCACAACAAGCCAGATTTTTCAAAATCCAGGAACAGGGGCACAGACAACAAAGGAAAGTCCACAAGGGTGTTAGCCTTTTCCTCTGCTAGGTTAAAAGTAAAACTTTTCCCCTGACATTAAGTCCAGTCATGTCCGACTTTGGAGGTTGGTGCTCATCTCCATTTCTAAGCTGAAGAGCCGGCGTTGTCTGTAGACACCTCCAAGGTCATGTGGCCAGCCTGACTGCATGGAGCACAGTCACCTTCCTGCTGGAGCAGTACCTATTGATCTACTAAAATTTGCATGTTTTCAAACTACTAGTTTGGCAGAAGCTGGGGCTAACAGCGGGAGTTCACGCCACTCCCCGGATTCGAACCTGCCACCTTTCGGTCAGCAAGTTGAGCAGCTCAGCAGTTTAACCCACTGCGCCACCAGGGGCTCCCTATGCTAGCCAAAGCTAAACAAATATATATGTTTTGTTTCAACTTACAAACAACAATAAATATACCCGTTCTGACTTACAAACAAATTCAACGTAAGAACAAACCTATAGAAGCTATCTTGTTCATAACTTGGAGACTGCTTGTAATAATTTTTTATGGCACAGTGAAAAGCATTTCTTAACATGCTCAAAGACAGTCTCCCTTCTTTCATGTTTCTCCACATATTAAAAATTCGGTGTTAGGGCTTATTCACAGAAATACCTCTAACCAATCAAATGTCTTGTATCAACACTTGCTATTATAATTGACAATAACCAACAAACTATGATTCCATGTTATAACTAAAGCAAGTCAGATCGGCTGCTTCATCTCTGAGCATGCCTGGAAAAAGCACACATTCATGCATCACATGTATAGATGTGACACCTTAAATATATGCCTTTGCAGGCTCACAGATCAAGCACCTTTATCTATTGAATAAATACCATTATTTTACGGCTAAAGGGAACTAGTGAGAAATTCAGGCCAGAGTATCATTGGTTGTTGATCCTACGCAACTTCTGAATCAGATGAGGTAGTGCAATACCTTGGTACAATGCTTGGCCACTCTGGTATGCTGGAAGAAAGTCAATGTATTAAGTTGAATTCCAGCAGGACAGTGCTAGTAGGTGGTTCCCACGTCGAGGAAGCAGGCCAATTGCCTGTTGTGGACAAGGTTTTATTCCCTCTGATTAATCAAGAGTTAGATTAATCACTGCCGCACGAGACCAAAGTGGCATCAGTGGCTAAGAGGTGATTTTGACAGTTTCAGCTGGTTTCCAAGCTGCACCCAGACCTGGTAGAAGATTGAATA
The DNA here is from genome assembly GCA_030556195.1 of Anolis apletophallus. Lineage (NCBI taxonomy): Eukaryota > Metazoa > Chordata > Lepidosauria > Squamata > Anolidae > Anolis > Anolis apletophallus. Next base: position 19,209,271 of record JARBWK010000008.1, read on the forward strand.
TGGGGATTTAGGCATTGTTTATACTCACAGCTGGATTATTACAATGTGGACTATGGATACATCTATAGCAGTGGTTCTCAACCTGTGGGACCCCAGGTGTTTTGGCCGACAACTCCCAGAAATCCTAGCCAGTTTACTAGCTGTTAGGATTTCTAGGAGTTGAAGGACAAGCATCTGGAGACCCACAGGTTGAGAACCACTGATCTTTAGGATTAGTGTAGTTTGACACCACTTTAACTCCCATCTCTCTATGCCAGTCTTTCTCAACCAGTGTGCCGTGGCACACTAGTGTGCTGTGACGGACCTCCTGCTGTGCCGCGAGAAAAGCTCTCTGCCCCCCTTCCTCCCCCCCTCCTGCCGAACTCCTGCTGCTTGGGAGAGGAGGAAGGGCCGGGCAGTGGCGAAGAAAAAGAAGAAGGGACCGGGGCGCCGCCTCCTTCGGCCGTTTCCCCAGCCAGCCTCCAATCTGCCATGACTCCCACCATGACTCTTGCCCCTCGCTCGCTGAAGCCGCGTGGAGGAGAAGCCCCGCCCACTGAAGCCCGTCCACCGCTCATGTCCCTCCTCTGTAGGAGAGCTGAAGCTGGGGGGAGGGGGCGGGGCATGGCGTGGCCTGGCTCTGCCCCCTCCCCTGGCTTCGGCACTCCCAGCAGCTGCTCCAGCCTTGAGGGGACAGTGCTAAGCCAGCATTGTGCTGGCTCTGGCACCGCTGGCTTGGCACTGCCCCCTCAAGGCTGGAGCAGCTGCTGGGAGAGGTGAAGCTGGGGGTAGGGGGCGGGGCATGGCGCAGCCTGGCTCCGCCCCTCCCCGTCTTCGGCACTCCCAGCAGCTGTTCCCAGCAGGCCACCAACCCCCAGCCATTCTATACTGTGTCAGAGTGTCATTTTGTGTCATTTTGGTTGGTGGTGTGCCCCCAAATTTTTTTAATGTTAAAAGTGTGCCGCGGCTCAAAAAAGGTTGGGAAACAGTGCTCTATGCTATGGAATCATGGAGTTTGTATTTTTGTGAGGCATCACCACTGTTTGGAAGAGAAGACTCAAGACTTTGTAGGACTACAGCTCCCATGATTACACAGCACGACAGTTAATGTGATATTAAACTACATTACTTCTATGTGAGTTAGCCTTGCAACTGGTCTGGAAGCTTCTACTGGCGCATAATGCAGCTGTTCATTTCCTGACTGGAAAACCCCATTAGTAGCACACCTGAGTATCTGCTCAACTTACTTGTTACTGAGCCAGATTCAAGGTTTTGTTATTTATATGTAATGCCTTAATCCAAAACAACATACTTGAGACAGAGACAGCCTTGGCTCTTGTATCCCTGTCAAAAGAAAGGGTTTTAAAAAAATATTTCTAGCAGTTTGACAATCTATTTGCCTTTTGTCTATTAAAGACTATATCTGTGCCAAGGTTTCTAGTAACTATTAGTAAACAGGCAGCCTAGTTACTGAGCTTTCGTCACCGAGTCTTTCCATGCCAGCTTTCTCTGATTTGTGATCTGGATAGACATCGTTAATAACTTCTTGTAAGACATCTCATTTGTGCTCTGATATAATATATTGAATCTCTATCGTTCACAAGTAAATTACATTTTGAGTGATAAAAATGTGGTCAAATAAAAAATATAACTAGCTTGGGTACCCAGTGGTGCCCGGGTTATTTGAAAAGGCATTGTTTGATTTGGGGTGTTCGATAATATCATTTTGTTAATTAGTAACACTATTTATTAGGGAAAGGTCAGAATGTGATTTTATTTTTTTATGAATGCTTCCATTAGAAAATGCATAATGATGTGGGTGAACGACAATTCCAAGACAATTCCCAAGTTTGGTCCAGATCTGTCGTTAGCTGGGTTCAGTGCTCTCTGCATAAGGGTGAACTACAACTCCCATGTGCAAAGGTCAGTCACCGCCAAATCCTGACAGTATTTACAGTTGGCCTCAGTCCCTCAAACCCCTCCAATCTGTTCAGTTGCTGATCAATTCCACTGTGTTTGTTGTGTCCTATAGGAAAGGATTAAGGGAGAGGCAGTGGGCAGGGCAATGCAAATTCCACACAAGGAACCCTGGGATGCCTGCCCGTGGTGGAGGAAACATGTCAAATCTAGGATGATATTTTCTCTCATGCTGCCATATCACTCTCATGCTGCCATATCACTCCCATCCTGCACGAACTGCACTGGCTTCCTGTGGAATTCCAGATCACCTTCAAAGTGCTGGTGTTGACCTTCAAGGTCTTGAATGTTCTGGGGGGCCAGTGTACCTAAGGGACTGCCTCTCCTTATATTGCCCCTCCAGACCACTGCGTTCAGAGTCTCATAACTTTCTGGAAATTCCGGGCTGCAAGAGATTCCACCTGACTTCAACAAGGAGGAGAGCCTTCCGCATTATCGCTCCAACACTGTGGAACTCACTCCTTCCAGAAGTCCGTGCCATCCCTAGTTTACTGGTCTTCCATAAAGCCTGTAAGACTCTGCTATTCAAGCAGGCATTTGGCCTTTAATTTGCAGGCACCACATCACGGCTAAAGAAGGCCGTATAATCCTGCTTCTTGTGTATAGGGTCGATATGTTGCTGTATGATTTTATTCTGTTTTATGCTCTGTTTTAACTCTGTTTTTAATGTTGTGAATCGCCCCGAGCCAGATGGGAGTGGCGACGGATAAGTCCAAACAAATAAATAAATAAATTCTCCCCAAATGAAAGCATTCCTTAGATGGTGGGCCGTAGTGTTTGGGGAGGACATGGGCAGCGTTTGGGTTACATGTTCATGGCGCTCACTATAACCTGAAATGTCAGTTGAGGGAGTGCCTTTGGAGACTTCTCAGCACTTGGAAGTATAGCACATGTACATTTTTCATTTTTATTATTTATTATGTGTATAGAATAGATAGAAGATAGATATTTAAGTGTCTCTCTAACCCCCAACATGACTGCAGTTTTCGGCTTTAACCTTATCAGCATTCTTAGCATCTTCCTGAAAAAATATGGTCAACCATAATTCTGACAAATCCTACCCTTAGAAAAACCTTAGTGCATATCTAAACTTGCAATAATGCAGTTGAATTATTGCTATTTTCTCTCTGGTATTCTTTATAGGCCTGTCTCTTTCTGGGTGAGAATACTTTGCTCCTGAATTCTTCAGCATGTACCTGCTTTTTAGTGAGGTACTTCGCATCACCAGTTCAGACTAAATATAATCATCACCGCTTTAAGGACCACTCAGCAGGCTCGTTGACTTTTAAACTGATCAGTGTGCCATAGATGGCATCAAATGTGTCTTGATTATGATGATGATGCCATTGTGTAAATGGCAACCTAGACTAGTATATTTTAAAGGCAAGTAGGATAGATCCAAGGTTGGGATTGTCAAGCTGTCTTCACTGCACTCATTTTGACATACTTCATACTGTAGCTCTCAAGTTAGGTCTTTGTCTTCACTCTCTTGCCCTTTACAGTAATGATATTTAAATTACACAATGATATTTTCCCATTCTTCTCTCTCATCCTGTGATTTAGCATACTTGTAAAACTGAAGCATACTGGTTTCTTTTTATTTCATGGATATTCACATCAAGATAATCTGCACGAATAGAACCATAGTTTCCAAGACAATGGAAGGAATACACAGGCCTAGGTGATACCCTCTTATCAATGGAACATCCAATAAAACAATGGGAGAAAACTGAGGCTCATTTAACAGAATTTGGATTAATAACAGGTTTACAAATTAATTGGAACAAATCAGAAATGATGATATTTAATTATCGAGAAGAAGAGATAAAAAATATAAAGCAGGAGGGGAAAATTAAAATTAAAGAAACAAATATTTAGGGATAAATATAACTAAAGAATGTTAAAAAAACTTAGAAATAAACAATTTAACCAAATTAAGAAAGGAAATCGATAAGAAATTACTGGAATACAGCAAGCTCAAATTATCATGGTTTGGTAGGATAGCATTAGATAAAATGAAGATATTACCCAAACTAAATTTTCTATTTAGAATATTAACTGTAGAAATTTCGGATCAAGAAATAAAAAAGTGGCAAAATATGTTAAACCTGTATTGTAATGGGAACAAAAAAGCTAGAATAAATAAAAGCTTATTTCTCCAAGTGGAGTGTCTTGGCCAGGGGCGGTCTAAGGTAATTTTAAATGGTAGGCGAACATTATTTTGGTGCCCCCCCCAAACATTATTTTGCCACCCCCCCATGTAAAACAAATTTACAATTATAATATCACAATACCATTAGTAGTATTATATTGTATCAATGTATATACAATATATTATACCATACTCATACTATATTATATCATAATTATATTATACTACATTACAATATAATTATATTATAATATATTGACATGATAATATAATGTAACATTCTATTATATTATTATTATAAAATAATAAAATTATTTATTTAAATAAAATTATCCTCTACTAAATATTTTCATTACTCCTATAAAACTCAAATAACCCAAAATAAAGTAAAATAAAATATTATATATTACTATTTTGTACAATACCACTATACTGCAATATTGTTTTTAATATTACATGTAATATAAAATATATCATTATTCTATTGTTATATTGTATTTGTATTATATTGTATGACAATATTAAGCAGAACTGTATAATAATCAACAAGAAATGCAATGTAAATGCATCAAAATCAGCATATATTACCTATCACTTGGCCTCATAATTCATAGGAGTCTCCCATAAGTCCAAAATTAGTATCCCAATGTAAATGTAAATAGATAAACAGCCAAAATGTTCTCTCAAATGAGGACATACAGGTTTCACGGTGGGCTGGCTTGGCTTGATGCCGCCTCCCTCCTTGTATGTTTTGGCTCCCTCCCACCCTCCATTCAGGCCCCTCTTTGAAGAAATAGAGCCGCACTGCTGGTCAGGGAGAGAAGAGTTAGAGAGCTCAGGAGGAGGAAAGCTTTCATTCATTTCCTTCACTGTCTTGCTTCACTGTTTTTTCTCCTTCCCTGCAAAAGCCCATCTTTAAATCTCTTTTCCTATCCACCAACATTACGTTTCCCGTTCTTGAGTTCGGAGAATAGTAACTTCTTTTGGAGACGGTGATCAGGCATTTGGACAACATGGCCAGTCCAGTGGAGTTGATGGCATAGGAGCATCACTTCAATGCCAGTGGTCTTTGCTTCTTCCAGCACACAGACATTTGTCCACCTGTCTCCCCAAGAGATTTGCAGGATTTTTCAGAGGCAGTGCTGATGGAATCGTACCAGGAGTTGAATATGACATATGTAGACAGTCCACGTTTTGCAGGCGTATAACAGGGTTGGAAGGACAATAGCTTTATAAACAAGCACCTTGGTCTCCCTACAGATGTCCTGGTCCTAAAACACTCTCTGCTTCATTTGGAAAAATGCTAAACTTGCAGAGCTCAGGTGTTATGGCACAGAGACGTAAGGAGCTGAGTCCAGGAGTTAAAAAGGTAACAAAAGTTTATTTGCACAACAAATGGGAGGAGGACTAACAAAAAATAGCCAAATCCGGCTTTAAAACCCACAAAATCCCAGGAAAACCCAAAAAGAAATGCTGTGGAGAAGAAACTCAAAACAAACACAAGACGCCCGTCTGCGTCGTCCAACAGGGGGGCATACACGAAAAGAGGTCCAATAGCCAGTCCACAGGTCGTAGGGTAGGAGAGTGACAGATGAGAAAGGAGGAGACTTGCCAGGGTCGTCAGGAGCTAAGTATACAGAAAGCACATAATTCACAGCCCCCATTAAACACAGCGTCTACCCCCTCCATCTCATACGATACCAACACTCTTCAGCAAGAACTCACAGTAGTCACAGCGAAGGTCAAGAGGTACACGGCAGCAGGAGTAACTGGAACCAGGATCAAAGGTACACGAAGTCAGGAACACAGGATCACGAACCAGAATAGCAACTCCTTGACCACTGTGAGGGCCAAGTCAAATACTCACTTCTTTTATAAAACTAAACATCAGAGTCATCCCTGTTCCAGAGCAACAGCATCCTCATTCCTTGCAGCTGTTGAAGTTTGCCCAGACCTCCAAGCTAACCAAAGATCTTGTTGACTTAAAGGGTCCCACTCAGCTTCTGAATGTGTAGATGGCCAATACCGGTCCATCTCAAACCCCAGAAATGTGCTGCCCCCAGAGTCTGCATTGCATACATCTCTCACTTCCTGAACTAATGCCGAATCTAAGTCCATATCACTTTCTTCTGACTGTAGTTCTGCATTCCCAGAAAACCCTTCAAAGGTATCTGACTCAGTAGGATCTCTAAGTATATGCTGGATCTTTCACCTCTGTTCTCTGCCTTTATCAAGGCTTGAGTCACTAACAGCCCTCTTGACTCCAGCTGCAGGAGCCTGATCATCCAGAGCTGCGCCCAAAGCCATGCTACTGTTTGATGCTACTGACTCAGCATCTTCCCCAATGCTACTAGCTGTAGTAGCTGAAGACTCATTCACAACATCAGGTGTGTTGTATTTCAGTGTCAATGTAGACTTTGTGGAGAGGTGGCTGCCAAGGGAGCGGAAATGGTCAACTCTATGCACTCTAATCACCTTTGCAGAAGCATACAAGAAGCCTGGCCCCTCATTGAACATCGAGAAAACCCTAGTGCTCTTCCAGCAATCACCAGCCAATTCCTCTGCAATGCCAGAAATACAGCTTCATGATGTAAGATTAGAAAAATAAACCAAAGTACTATCCTCTTTGGAGTTGTCACACTTAGTAAATATTAAAACTCCAGGGAATAATGCATTACTGAATATGTATATGAAAGCTCTTCCTGGAATGGAGAAAGTCAACCAAGTGGCGTTCTTCCCTTTTACTTTATACTAAAACTTTGGGGGGGGGGGGGAGGCAGAGTTTCATCCAAAAGTTGCTTAATTTCAGAATAGATAGAACATGAGTTTTGAACATTTTGCTTTCGTTTATAAGCCTACTGACAACCTTGTAATTAAGCAGCAACAATAACATCCTGATCAAAATATATCCGTTTAGACTTCACTGTCCCCAAACATGGTGATGATCAGTAGTTTAGTTGGTTGCTGTTTCAGTAAAGATAGTGCCAGTCTGGATGAGAGGTCTATGAATGCCCACAAATAATACTGACTATACGGAGCTTTCTGGCTAGAAGGCAATACATTCCCGAATGTTACGTGCAGGAGATCAACAACAGGAATGAAAGATTACAGCCTTTGGGCTCTGCTTGTAGTCGTACCAGAGGCATCTGGCTTTCCAGTCGGAAGCAGGCCGCTTCACTAGATGGGTCTTTGGTCTGATGTAGTGGGGCTCTTTTTATGCTTGTTTCTTCAGCAAACAACTTGTGAATTATGAAAGCTACTAAAAGCAACGCTTGAAATCATTGTTAGTATTTGGATGAATTGGAAGTTCAGTTCCCAAAGTGGATGATTCACATATTATCTTTTTTTATTATTATTATTGCCAAAGTGAATTGGTAATGTGTCTTTATAATTGTGATCTATATGCCATGATAGTGTTTTAGACATTTATTATTACTGTGGGACAATGAAGTTGAGCAGTCATTATATATTAAAAAGAAAAGCTTACCAAAACCATCCTTCCACCGAAATGGTTAATAATTTATTAGGCTAGGATATCCACAAAGGGTCACTCAAGGCAACGACTATCTTCATCTTAAAATAGAAAATGTGGATGTATTGTATATACTTATCTGATGTTAAAATATTTGGTGTTGAGCAGGGCCGTAGCCAGGATTTTTTTTCGGGGGGGGGGGGGCTGAGTTTGTTTCGGGGGGGCTGAGACTGGGTGGAAGAGGATCTACCCTAGCAAACCTTTTGTATTGTTATCCCAATAACCCCATTAATGTGGGATATAATGAGCATGGTGATCAGATCATGATATGAATAAACATAACAGTTTAAATAATGTACCAGTAAGGCCTTTTGCCACCCTGCCCCCCCCTGGCTACATGCCTGGTGTTGAGCATTGCAGGCAGCAAGCCATATAACTCAGGCAAAATATATATCAGACAGATTTAATATTCACTTATTAATAGCCAACATTTACTTGCATGGGTTGCTGTGAGTTTTCCGAGCTGTATGGCTATGTTCCAGAAGCATTATCTCCTGACATTTCACCCACATCTATAGCAGGCCTCCTCAGAGGTTGAGGGTGTGAGTTTTCCAAGCTATATGGCCAAGTTCCAGAAGCATTCTCTCCTGACATTTCACCCACATCTATAGCAGGGCTTTTCAGAGGTTGAGGGTGTGAGTTTTCTAGGCTGTATGGCCATGCTTCAGAAGTATTATCTCCTGACGTTTCACCAACACCTATGGCAGGCCTCCTCAGAGGTTGAGGTTGTGACTTTTCCAGGCTGTATCGCCATGTTCCAGAAGTATTCTCTCCAGACATCCTCAGAGGTTGAATGCTTCTGGAACATGGCCATCCAACCCAGAAAACTCACAGCAGCCTAGTGATTCGTGCCATGAAAGCCTTTGACAACATATTTACTTGCATATTGGTGTTCCAGATCCATGTTTTTTGAAGATTTTATGAGCTGCTTAGAAAAGTCACTATTCTTGACTGAGTTTTTGTAAAAAAAATGGTTAAAAGAAAAACCGCCTTTGCAACATATGCTATTTCAGAAGAATGAAATGAATATACGACGTAGAAACAAACAAAATGCAAAGGTAGGCAATATGGAAAGGACACAATGAAAAATGGAACTGCTGAAAGGTAAATTGTTGAATTCTCTAGGGCCATGCAAGCCATATGGCTGGAAAGGGAGTGTGTGTGGAAAAGAAAACAGCAAAAAGGGACATATTGAATGAGCATGAAGCGGAAAAGGTATCTTCGCCTAAGAAAGAAACATATGGTAGAAAATAATAAGACAAGATGTTTATAATTATCATTATTTTCCATTTATCAAAATATATTACAAATTAAATGCTTCTTATTTTTTGCAGTCAGCTAACAAAGCTGTTCAGCATTGATATGGGAAAGTTCTCAAGAACTACATTTTTGTTACCACTTATGACAGCCATATACATTTAAACTATTTTAAACTCTCCCTCTCATCCCTTTAAATATTTGTGAATTCTGAAGCAATTAATTTGGAAGCTTGGACTCGCTCTCTCTCCCGCCCCAGTGAGCAAAAAAGGCAGCCAATGTCTCTTTTTCTCCTCTATTTATTTTACTTTATGGGATATAATTAGAATTCCAAGGTGCTACATTCCTTCTGCCACTGTGTTATTTAAACATTAGATATGAGGGAAGGCTAAATGGTAGACCTTTACTTTGCATAATGATCCTCCTAGGTACACTCCTCCAAATTCAGCTCCTTGGTGAATACTGAGTAGCATGGCTAGAATATCCTACTTGAAACACACATTTTATTCCTCTATTTCAAACATGGGCAATTTTTGGCCCTATCAGTTGTTAGGAATTGTGGGAGTTGAAGTCCAAAACACCTTGAGGACTGAAGTTTGCCCATGTCTGCTCTACTTCATTTATGGTAAACCCTGTCTTTCTCCTAAAGCAGAGACTCAAGGAGCAAATAATATGTCTTATTCTTGTATTATAGTCAAGTCCCAAAAGCTTGCTGGAAAAAGATAGGAAGCTGGCTCCCTACCTGTCCCGTCATGACCTAGCCACAGTGATCCAAGCCACGGTCATCTCAAGATTGGACTACTGTTATGCCTTCTACATCGGCCTTCCCTTGTCGGTTATCCGGAGGCTTAAGCTGGTGTAGAACGTTGCAGCCAGGCTGGTGGCAGGTCTTCCATCTCGCTGCCACATCATGCCTGTCCTGCGCAGACTGCACTGGCTTCCAATAGAGCACCGGATCACCTTCAAGGTGCTGGTTCTGACCTTCAAGGCCTTGAATAGTCTGGGGCCAGTGTACCTAAGGGACCGTCTCTCCCAATACAATCCCTCACGACCACTGCGATCTGAGTTTCAGAACCTCTTGGTGGTACCAAGCTGTCAATCCATCCATCTGTCCACAACTCGGAGGGGGGCTTTCAGAGCCACTGCGCCGGTCTTGTGGAATGCCCTTCCATCCTCAATTCGAGCACAGACCGACATGCTAGCCTTTCGCAAGGCTTGTAAAACCCTCCTGTTTGTTCAAGCCTTCGGTTCAGATATCCCTAGGCCATGGTCTATAACGCAGGCCTAAGAGTTATTTTAATGTATATCTGCTGTTTTTAATTTTAATATGTGGACATCGGCCCGTTGTTTTTATAGTGCTTTTATGGTTTTATGTGTATGTAAGTCGCCCCAAGCCTTTCGGAAGGGGCGACTAATAAATTGAAACAATAAATAAATAAATATAGCAAAATCTGCCAACAAGAGGATAGCTAGGAAGGAACCAGTCTAGTCTCTCTATGGCAGTGGTTCCCAACCTTTTTTTGACCAGGGCCCACTTTGACCAGGGCCCACTTTGACCAGGACCTATTTGACCATTTGACCAGGGGCCACTTTGACCAGGGCCCAATTTGACAGGGGTCTACTTGACTGGGGCCCCCTTTGACTGGGGCCCACTTGACCATTAGCCACTTTATCAGGGCCCACTTTGACCAGGACTAGGGCCCACTTTGACAGAGGGTCTACTTGACTAGGGCCCACTTTAAATGGGGCCCGCTTGGCCAGGGCCTGCTTTGACCAGGGTCCACTTGACCGGCACCCACTTTAACCGGGCCCCACTTGACCAGGCTGCACTTTGACCAAGGCCCACTTTGACTGGGGCCCACTTGATCAGGAGCCACTTGATCAGGGCTCACTTTTACCAGGGCCCACTTTGACCAGAACCAGGGCCCACTTTGACAGGGGGCTACTTGATTGGGGCCCACTTTTACCAGGGCCTACTTGACCAAGGCCCACTTTGGCCAGGACCAGAGCCCACTTTGCCAGGGGTCTACTTGACTGGGGCCCACTTTGACTGGGGCCCACTTGACCAGGGGCCACTTTGACCAGGGCCCACTTGACCAGTGCCAATTTGACCAGGGGCCACTTTGCCAGGAGTATACTTGACCAGGGCCAACTTTGACCAAGGCCCATTTGACCAGGGCCCACTTTGACCAGGGCCCACTTGACCATGACTCATTTTGACCAGGGACCATCTGACCAGGGCCCACTTTGATCAGGGACTACTTGAACGGGAACCACTTGGACGAGGACCATTTTGGCCAGGGACCACGCTCCAACTAATGTACCAAAAGTGGCGGAGCTGGTCAGCTCTGTGGAAAAAAGGAAATAAAATTAATAAAACAAAACAAATAAATATATAAAGAGGAAGGAGGTTCGCAGACCGGATTTTTGTTCTCACGGCTCACTGCTAGGCTGCGGTCCATAGGTTCAGAACCACTACTCTGTGGAGTTTCAGATCTTAAGAGATCTCCCAAGGAGATCTACATTACCACCAAACATGATTCTGTGAGTGATAGGAGCAAGAGAGGTTCCCTTTACTTAAGTAACAATAATATGGAACAAAATGGCACTACAAATAATATGGGGACCTTCCATCAACTGGAATAAACAGTGATGGGCTACCTTGATAAACCAATGGCTTTGTTTCCAGGTAAAGCAGGCATGGGCAAACTTCAGCCCTCCAGGTGTTTTGGACTTCAACTCCCACAATTCCTAACAGCCTACCGGTGGCCTCTTTGAGTCCCAATCGGGAGGGAACAAAATCAATTCAGTAAGTGGTTTCATTTATTGGTAAGACTCTCCAAAAGCACTATCCAGACAAGAGAGACTTTGTTTTGTATATTATCGTAAGTCACAATCAATGTCTCCATGCGAGCATGAGAAATGCAGCTGAGGAACATACATAAAATCAAACGTTATTCCTGTTGTCTGCTGGTTGCCTTGGCAGAGTGAAAGTGAGCAATCGTTTAGTGAAGCATCACTATTAACAACAACTACCTTGATTTATTGTTTGTAAAAAAAATAGGTTTATGTTTGGAACAACACAAAAACAGCTGCAACAACTACAGGTGCCTTGATCTTGAAGAGAAACCTTATGCTGATTTGAAAGTTCTGTTTACAGGTAGTTTTCAATGCAGATGACCAAAATAGATAATATAATTTTGATATCAAAGGTCTCTACACAATGGGTTTGGGATGATTCCCTCCCCTTTTATTGACGAAAACAAGACCATCAAAGTCAATATTAGTCGCAGTTTGGGCCATTTTTTTCCTACTAAATAAAATCAATTGGAAAACGTGGAAGTACGTACAGTATTCTTCAGGAAAGTCAATGGAAAACAAAAGAAATCACACATATATGTGATTCCTCCAAAAGCAGGGAAAATATAATCACAGGAAATCAAAAGTATTAAGGCAAAGGAAATAAATAGTTCCAGCCTAAGATAACAGTACTCAAAATCGTTATGAAAAGATTGAAGTACGTAACAATTCTATTTGGGAATATTATATTCATGAATTGGCAAATCGATTCTTTATTTTTTATTCTGAAATCTCAGAGGAAGATTACAATCCAATCTATTTTTCTCCTTCTGCTTTCTTCCAAAGGAAAGCAACCATTACAATGTATGTTTGTATGCTTTCAGGGCGTAGAGAAGGTCTGACGTTTATGGAAATTATCACAAATACAGAAGGATACCGGAATGTGTGTACAGGATCCAGGTGGGGCAGGAAGTATAGTCTGCCGTCATCACACATCGTAGAATACACCTCTTAGCAAACTAAACCCAGCTGATCTTTGTACAAAGGAAGATTTACAGCAATACCCAGTAATTGTTTGTAGATTGTCAAGTACATCAGTTTAAACCAGGCACAGGCAAACTTCGGCCAAGTCTTGAAGTCCAAAACACCTGGAGGGCTGAAGTCTGCTCGTGTCTGGTTTAATTCCCTGCATCTATGGAAAGTATATAACTGTGATTATGATAATATTATAATGTAATACAATATAATGCTGCTAGTAATAATAGATATTATAATTTTATATTTCATATTAAATGAAATATTACTAATAATATTACAGTATAGTACAATATAGTATATATATCTTATGGGCATTTGTTGCCATGTGTACACCACCTCAAGTCGCTTTCAGGCTGTAAGGGGCAGTATAAAAATTTAGTAAAAATAAATAAATAAATAATTATTACTATAGTACAGTATAGTAATATATAATACTTATATTGTGCTATGGTTATAATATAATATATTGTATTTACATATTACTTGTAAGCCACTTGGAGTCCCCTTCAGGGCAGCATAGAAATGTCATAATAAATAAATAAATAAATAAGGGGCTGCAGTGGCGCAATGGATTAAACCATTGTGCTGCTAAACTGCTGACCAGAAAGTTGGTTGTTCGAATCCATGAGATGGGGTGAGCTCCCATTGTTAGCCCTAGCTCCTGCCAATCTAGCAGTTTGAAAACATGCAAATGTGAGTAGGTGAATAGGTACCGATTTGGCAGGGAAAGCATAAGATGCTACAAGCAGTCATGTGGGTCACATGACCAGGAGGTGACAACACAGGCTCCTTGGCTTAGAAATGGAAAACAGTACCTCCCATAGAGCCAGAGATAAAGACCACCTCCAAAGCTGGAAATGAAAGGAGAACCCTTTACAGTTGTTTGTGTTTGTGTGTCTCTTTGTATTATAACAAGGCATTGAATGTTTGCCAGTATCTTGTTTACACTGTAATCTGCTCTGAGTAGCCACGGGGAGAAGGGTGGAATATAAATATATTATCATCATCATCATCATTATTAAACTTTGTATCCTGCCACCATCTCCCCGAAGGGACTCGGGGCGGCTCACCAAAAGTAGTGCAGGTAGTAAAGGTAAAGGTTTTCCCCTGTCATTAAGTCCAGTCGTGTCCAACTCTGGGGTGTGGTGCTCATCTCCATTTCTAAGCCGAAGAGCCGGCATTGTCTATAGACACCTCCAAGGTCATGTGGCTGCATGGAGTGCCGTTACCTTCCCGCCAGAGCGGTACCTATTGCTCTACTCACATTTGCATGTTTTCAAGCTGCTAGGTTGGCAGAAGCTGGGGCTGACAGCGGAAGCTCACACGGCGCTGCCCAGAATTGAACCTGTGACTTTGCGATCAACAAGCTCAGCAGCTCAGCGCTTTAACCCACTGTGCCACCAGTATGCAGTATACAGTAGTGCAACAATATACAAAATACAGCAAGATACAAAAAGCTATAAATCAATAACAATATAAATCAACAACAAATTTACATAAAACAACATATAAACCCCCCATTAATTTAAAAGAAACAATAAAATGCAGAAATGGCTGTGGATATAGCAGGCTGTATATAATATTGGCCCCATAAAGTGCTGAAGTGAAGAGAATCACTAGGTCCTCGAGTTATTAATAAGGCACTAATAATTGTGTCTGTAAAATAAATAACATATACATCTGACACATCACAAATATTTTGACAATTAACTTTATTTTTTCCATTGTTTGAATACTCCCATGTAAAATGTATGCTATACTGAATGTAATAACTACCCCATAACTATTCTATAAATTGAAAGCTCACTCTTTCTCAATTTGGATAGTTTTCCTTGGTTTATGTCGTTAAAATCAGAAGCCTTAAACATAAATTTCACTTTCCACCTTGCAGCTACAGTTACGAGCTGTAAATAATGTGCCAACTCACATTTTCTTGTAATCTCAAGTAGCAAAATAATGACTAATATTTGACATTATCAATAAGTGGGTTGCTGTGAGTTTTCTGGGCTGTATGGCCATGTTCCAGAAGCATTATCTCCTGACTTTTCGCCCACATCTATGGCAGGCATCCTCAGAGCTTGAGGGGTCTGTTGGAAATTATTAGTTGCTTACCTGTAACTGTAGTTCCATGAGTGTCTTCTGGTAATATGTACTGATGGTAATAACTGCGGGCACGCAGAGCTGTCGGAACCTTCTAGAAAGACAAATGACACGTCAGCGGTAGCCCCGCCCACTCCCTATATAAGCTCCCTCAGAGGGGCTACCCAACCAGTTCTCTTCCGCGCATGAAGCATACAGAAGGACTGGCATGACCTGAGGGGAGGATGGGCGGGTTCGTACATATTACCAGAAGACACTCATGGAACTACAGTTACAGGTAAGCAACTAATAATTCCATGTCGTGGTCTTCTGGTAATATGTACTGATGGTAGTAGACTACCAAGCTACCAACCTTGGAAGGTGGGCGTCATGCCACCGCTGAAAATAGGACTGCTCTTCCGAACTGCGCGTAATTCCTGGAGACGGAGTCCACCTTGTAGTGTGACACAAAGGTCAAAGGGCTCTTCCAGGTTGCTGCACGGCAGACGGCGTCCAACGGAACCCCTTTAAGGAATGCAGTAGAAGTGGAAACTGCCCGAGTGGAATGACCCCTAATATGCTTAGGGGGATCTACCTTGGCCATCTGATATGCTAAACGGATAGCTGCCACAATCCAGGCAGAAATACGCTGAGAGGAAATTGGAAGTCCTACAGAATCTTCCCTATATCTGACAAACAGTCTGTTCGTCTTCCTAATCCCCTTAGTCCTATCCAAGTAGAAGGCCACTGCCCTTCTAACATCTAATGCGTGCAAGGAACGTTCTAGGGAGGAAGATGGTTCTTGAAAAAAGGCAGGCAGGATTATCTCCTGCGACATGTGGAAAGATGTTGCTACCTTCGGTAGAAAAGCGATGTCTGTGCGTAACACCACCTTATCCCTGTGAAACCTTACATAAGGCGCATCTGCGCGCAAGGCAGACAATTCACTCGCCCTCCTGGCCGATGTTATTGCCACTAAGAAGGCCACCTTCCAGGTAAGGTGAGAGAAGTGGGCCGTGGCCAGCGGCTCAAACGGGGGTCTAGTTAGGGCATTCAGGACCAAGCCTAAGTCCCATCCTGGCACTGGCGGAGTTACAGGGGGTTTAAGAATATTACATCCCCTAAGAAATGATTTGACTAAGGGATCCGTGAAACAGGAGGAAAGTCCAGCTTTCCTCCTGTACCACGATAAGGCCGCCAAGTAACATTTAATAGACGAGGGGGCCATCCCGGCCTCCGCTAAAGAGGCCAAAAATTCCAAGATTACCGGTATAGAGGCAAGGAGTGGCTCTGTTCCCCTTTGTTTGGCAAATTTAGAAAATTTATTCCATTTGTATGTATAAGCCCTCTTGGTAGAGTCTCTCTGGGCTGCATTTAGGAATCGCAACACAGATTGCGAAAGGGTCGACATAGGATTCAAGGATGCGGAAGGATACGCCACGCCGTCAGGCGCAGCATGTCGACCTCCGGGTATAGCACCCTGTCCCTCTGGACCGACAGGAGGTCTGTTCTGTTGCGTAACCTCACATAGTTCCCCTTGGCCAGACGGAGAAGAGGGGCGAACCACGGCTGGCGTGGCCACCATGGGGTCACTAAAATGCAATTCGCCCTGTCCCTTTGGATCCTCGCTAGAACCCGTAGGAGGAGGGGGAAGGGAGGAAAGACATACAGGAAGTGTTGTGACCAAGGAATGAGGAACGCATCCCCTAAGCAGCCTTGGGCAGGGTCTGCCCGTTTCCGTGCACAATACTGGGCGCACTTGGCATTCCCCTGCGAAGCAAACAAGTCGATCTGAGGGGTGCCCCACCTCCTGAATATTCTGCCAGTCTCCTCGTGGCACAAAGACCACTCGTGGTGACTGAGGGGAGCCCTGCTCAGGGCGTCTGCTACTGTGTTCTCCTCCCCCGGGAGATGGATCGCCATGAGGTGTATATTCCTCGAGATACACCACTCCCAAATCTGCATGGTGAGCTGGAGTAACTGAGGCGAGTGTGTCCCTCCTTGTTTGTTCAGATAGAACATCACCGTGGTGTTGTCCGTCTGCAAGAGTATCACCCTCCTTGCTAGAACACGCTCGAATGACTGGAGTGCCCTTTGCACAGCCAGTAATTCCAGGAAGTTGATGTGGTGGTTGGCCTCTGCTCGGGACCACAGGCCCTGAGCCGTGAGGTCGCCCGAGTGTGCCCCCCACCCCGTAAGTGAAGAGTCCGTTGTGACTAATCGGGATGGATTGGGAGGGAGAAAAGGAAGTCCACAGCAGACGTTGCTGGGATCCAGCCACCAAAGTAGTGAGTGGCGAACCTCTAGCGGGAGGGACAACAGGAGGCGCGGGCTGTCCCGCAGCGGATCGAATACTGACAGGAACCACGCCTGCAGGGGCCTGAACCTTAGCCTGGCATGGGGAGTCACGGCAGTCGTTGAAGCCATGTGGCCCAGAACCACTTGTACTTGATGAGCTGTCACCATGTGGCTGAGGTTTAACTGGCGGATCAGAGTCCGAAGGGCAGCAAACCGATCCTCCGGAAGGAAGACCCTCACTTGCAAGGAATCTAGAATCGCTCCGATGAAGAGAATCCGCTGGGTTGGCACCAAATTGGATTTCTCCAAATTGAGCACAAGTCCTAGGGACTGGAGGAGAGAAAGAGTGAGGGAGACGTCCTGAAGCAACTGGTCACTGGATGGGGCTGCTAGTAGCCAGTCATCCAGGTAAGGGTAAATAGTGACTCCCCTGGTTCTTAGATGGGCTGCCACTGCTGCTATACACTTGGTGAAGACCCTTGGGGCGGAGGCCAAACCAAAAGGGAGGACATTGAAACTGAATCCTTGACCTCCCACCACAAAAGAGAGAAGTCTCCTATGCCAAGGGGCGATGCCAATATGAAAATAAGCATCCCGGAGATCAATAGTAACAAACCAATCACGTTTATTTAACAGGGGCAGTATAGAGGCTAGCGTAACCATTTTGAATCTCCTTGGCCTGATGTACCGGTTAACTTCCCTGAGGTCCAGGATGGCCCGGACCCCACCCCCTCTCTTCGACACTAGAAAATACCTTGAAAAGAAACAGAACGGAAACTCAGTCGAAGATACGGGTGAAATCGCCCCTTTAGCGAGTAAAGCTGATATCTCATCAAACAGGGCGTGGGAGGCAGGGGTGTGTACAACCTGGCCTAATGGGGGGGGGGGGTGTGTAAGTAACTCCAAACTATATCCCTCTGCCACTATTTGAAGGACCCATCTATCAGTGGTTATGTCCGCCCAAGCAAAATAAAATGGAACAAGCCTATCTAGAAAGTTATGAACACCTGTGGTCGGCTGAACAGGGAGAACTTGTGAAGGAACGACGGGCGGAGGAGCAGGGGTAACACCTGTAACAATACAAAAGGGAATAACTCACATTGAGCGAATCAAAAACGCTTCCTGTTGAACCCCTGAAACCTACCCCTACCCCTGAAGGGGGCAGAGCGAGGCTTGTAAGCAAAGCCTTGTTTATTACCTTGGCCGTATCTACCGTTGGCCGATGCCCTGTTATTGTAGCCTCCCCGTGGAGGGTAAGAGGGGTAGTTTCTTCTGAAGTAAGGAGCCGAAGTTGTAGCAGATCTCTGCCTATTATAATTCGGCTGGTAAGGGTGCCCATACTTATGCGCTGCCTGACGTACTTCTTGTTTGGACTTAAGGCTATCGTCCACGTCTGGGTTAAAAAGGCCGTGCTCATGCATCGGCATGTCTTCAGCTAAGATTCTGGCCTCCTCCGAGAGAGAAGACGAGCGCAGCCAGGCGTGTCTCCGAATAGATGTGGCCGATGCAAAAAGCCTACCGGCCCCTTCAGCCATATGTCTACCAAACTCCTTTTGGAATTTGGTGAGGGCTAAGGCCTCCACTTGAAGGGCTTTAGGCAGAATTTGCCGCTCAGGTGGGAGGAGTTCCAAATATGGCAGAATTTTGTCCCATAAATAAGCCTGATAGCCACTTAAGTAGGTGGCGTAATGGGCCATTCTGGCAAATAACCCAGCTGTCATGTGTACCTTCCTCCCCATAGCCTCTAGCTTTTTACTCTCCTTGTCCGCTGGGGTGGCCAAAGGGCCTCTTGCGTTTCTTGCCTTAGACATCTCCAAAACAACTGTATTGGGTTTGGTTGGCTTAGCTACCCAAAAGGCAGACGATAAATCAACCCTGTAAATGGCGTCCACACGCTTGGGGACCGCCGAAGCTAATGCTGGGGAGGTATCAGGGAGCTTTGTAAGCTTTAGCAGGAAGGGAAGGGGAGGTACAGCTTGAGGGGAGGGTGTACGTTGCTCCTCGGAGGTCCACATTGGATCCTCCACGGAGTCAGGAACCTTAGGAGTAGGCAGCTTTAAAGATCTCACAAGTCTAGCCATTAATAATACAAAGTTATTAAGGTCCATAGGCGGGGACTGATCAGTGTCAGCCCCCAAATCCTGTCCAATTGGGTAATGTTCATCGCCGGATGAATCCGATTGCATGGTCTCGCCCTGTTGCTCCTCCTCAATAGTTGGGAGGGATGGCTGGGATAATGGCCGCTGCAGCAGAGCCCTGCTGGCCGCAGAGGTAGAAGGGAGTTGATCCATGGCCTGTGATGTCCCGGGTTGCACTGGTGCCACCCACTGGGGAGCCGACACTGCAGCAGGAACCGGCGTGGCGGGCTGTAGAGGGGCCGACACCGGGGCAGAAAGCACTGGCGGAGGGGGCCCCACGTAGGTGAAGCCTTCAGGGGTCTGTTTCCACAGGACGAGCTGTTGATGCGGTTCAGGATCCCCTGGGCTGGAGCGCCTGGATCGCCTCCTGTGGCTCCTCCTACGCCTGTGCCTGTGGCGATGTGGGGAAGGAGAGGAGGAGGACGATGAAGAAGAAGAGTATGAAGAAGACGGGGAGCGACGTCGGCGCTTCCGTGTGGCATGGGAGGAGCGCTTTGACAGGGCTCTCTCTCTTCCTCTCTGGATGCTCTCCGATATCGGAGAGAGCGACGCCGGGCGATATGGGCCAGATGGAATGGGAGGTCCCTCCTCCCTCTCTCCGCCCACATGGGGAGGAGAGGTTTGTAGCTCCGGCAGGGTCGGGGTGGCGAGTCGGCCCCTCCCTTGATCAGCTGCGGCGTGAGGAGGAAACCATTTGGGAGGGCTCTGATGACGTCGGCGCTGGGCCCTCCGAGAATAGAGCCTCCTCCAACACCGATAGCGGTGGTTGCGCATGCGCCGCTACAGCTCCTCCCACTTGAGTCGGCGGCAGAGGGCAGAGCGGGCCCTGAGTCTCGCGCCCGGTCTCCAACAGAGGGCCTGCCTCGGCAGGTGGCGAGGAGGATGCGGACGTGCCCTCCGGAGGTACAGTAATGGAGGCCTTTTCAATTCGCGCCCTGTGTGTTGTTGTTTCCTGAGAAGAAGGCGCCCGGCGGCCATCTTGGCCATTCGCAGGATTAGGCTTTTTTCCCTTCTTTTTCGCCAGGGAGGGCTCAGCAGCCGCCTTGGATGCGGGCGGAGCTCCTGCGGCCGGCAAGGCACTCGTGCCAATAAGGGAGCTTTGGGAAAAGAATGCCTTCTCATAAATGGCCACCTTAAGCCTTGCCTCTCTATTTTCCTCGTTTGTGAGGAAAAAGCCCGGCATATCTTGCAGGCTTGGGCCAGATGCCCCTCGCCCAAGCATTCCAGACAGAGCTGGTGAGAATCAGTGTCCGGAAGGACGTTGGGGCATTGGGCGCACTTTTTAAAAGACGCGATGGCCATTAGGCAAGCGGGTCAGAGGCAATTCGTAGTCAGACAAGCCGGGTTCAAGCCAGAGAGAGCGTCAAAGACAGAAGGAACAGGCAGAGAATAGTCAAAGTCCAGTCAGATCAATTACCTAAGAGCAGTCCGAATCAATAGTGAAGCACAATGAAGGTTCTCCTACTAGCTCGCGCGGATAAGAGAACTGGTTGGGTAGCCCCTCTGAGGGAGCTTATATAGGGAGTGGGCGGGGCTACCGCTGACGTGTCATTTGTCTTTCTAGAAGGTTCCGACAGCTCTGCGTGCCCACAGTTATTACCATCAGTTATTACCATCAGTACATGGAACTAAGTGACCATTAAATGAAGAAATTGCAGCATTCACACATGGAGTTCTTTCTGCTTCCACAATCTCCATTTCTAAGCTGAACCTCTGAGGTTGCCTGCCACAGATGTCGACAAAACATCATGAGAGAATGGCCGTTCAGCCTGGAAAACTCACAGCAAACCAAGATCATGTGGCATTGGCATGACTGCAGAGCTGGAGTGCTTAACTTTACTACTAATTTTGCTTCCCATTGGGAAAGCTGTTTTGAGCTGAAGATACAGGGAAGAAGAGCTGAAGGTTATTTAACACCTTTTTTATAAATACACGTGGAAACTATTTTGGGTTTTATTTTATTTATTTTCCTCTTGATTTATTTAACTTTATTTATATTCCGTAGACACTCTTCATCATGGAGTGCTGTTACTTTTCTGTAGATTGCGAGAGGAAAGCTCAAGAGGGGAAGAAGAGCTTTCAATTTTTATAAGTACACATATATTGCAGACAATCCCCCTGCAGTTCAACATATGACATATATAGACGAACATAGGACATATAGACGAACAGAGGCAAACTTCTGGCCACCAGGGGGTGCTGACGCACTCATCTCTCAGTGTGTTCCAGCGTCCCTTTGTTGTTCCTTCCGCATTCCTCAGCGATTCCTGGAGTTCTTTAATGGCCTCATAAATCAGTCAAAATTTGCCTCCCCACTTTAATGTGGCATCTTTATCTTCCTACTTGACATATGCAACTGTCTTTCAGGCTGCAAAGGTCGACAGCAGGCTACACTTAAGGTCGACAGCAGGCTACCCACCTCGACCCGGGCAGGCCTCAAACTCATGACCTACTGGTCAGAGAGATCTTATGCAGCTGACATTTAGCCAGCTGTGCCACATTCCCAGTACTACAAAATGTGCTGGGGATAGACTAAATATGGAGGAACAAAGTCAGTATTTTGTTACTGCTAAAAGCAGTATCACCATTATATTAAATCTAGTTGTGTCCGACTCTGGGGAGGTGGTTTCTCATTTCCCTTTCTAAGCTGAAGAACTGGTGTTGTCTGTAGACACCTCCAATGTCCGGCATGAATGCATGGAGCGCCGTTACCTTCCTGCCGAAGCGGTACTTAGCGATCTATTCACATTTGCATGTTTTCAAACTGCTAGGTTGGCAGAAGCTGAGGCTAACAGCAGAATCTCACCCCGCTCTCCAGATTTGAACCTGCAACCTTTCGGTCAGCAAGTTCAGCAGCCCAGCAGTTTAACCCACTGCACCAGCAGGGGATCCCAGAGGGGCATAATATACCTTTAACGCTAAGCCAAGTTGTATCATTGAAGGAGTGCTGCTACCTGGTAAGATGAAGTCATTTAGCCTTTTGATGACAAAATACCAGAGAATTATTTTCATAATGGCATCAGTGTGTTCAGCACATGTTCTACTGCTTTGGAAAGAAAAAAGCCAACATCTCTTAACATCATGCTTACCTCATTAAAAACCACATCAGAGGTAACTTTTTCTCCAGCTCTAGCAAAGAAATATATTCCAATATGTTTGTCAAATTCCAAGGGGAAGAAAATGGAAATGAAAACCTTTCTAGACTGAGCCTCAGTAAGATATAAACAATATTGATTTTGGGAGATAACTAGTAGCTTGTGAGATGCTGTTTCGTCCCAAAGGCCCAAGCTAAATGATAATGGCTTCTCTACATCGCCAAAGAACAGCAGCTGGAAAGGAGCTTGAAAAGGGAGTTGCATCCTGAGTCTGAAAGTGCCGCTAGTGATTACCTGGGAGACGAGCTGGAGATAAGGCTTGCATTAAATGAAAATGCTAATGATAAGTGAGAGTTAACTGAAGACCGAAGCATCTGTTTAGTGTTTACTTCAGCACATTTCGAGCTGAGCTAACGTTAACAAAAGTCCTTTGGGAATGAGGAGGCACAGAAATCTATCTTTCTGTGCAAAGTCACCTGTCGGGTTGACTCCTCTCTAGAAAACCCAAACTTTGGAACCAAATGTCTCTTCTAGTATGACCTAAAAAGTGTCAGATCCAAACATAGCAACCAAATCATACGAGGGCGAGTCAATAAGTCAGTGACTTTTTTGAATTTCCCGCCTCTTAACTGAAAGGGCAACACTGCTCCTGTCAACAGGCATCTGTCGATTGACTCTTGACAAAATTTGAACAAGCTGCATCATTTAGTTTGTTTTTGACAGCCATTGATAGCAGACTAGAGCGTGATTTGAGGAGAAAATGGAAAAAAGTGAATTTCGTGTGCTCATTAAGCATTATTTTTTGCGGAAAAAACCATCACTCAAACCAAGGCTAAGCTTGATAAATACCATGGGGACTCTGCACCATTAATTTCAATGGTAAAAAAGTGGTTTACTGAATTTTGTTGTGGCCATACAAGCACGGAAGATGCCTAATGTTCTGGACGCCCAGTTGAGGTCTCTACACCGGAAGCAATTGAAAAAATTCATGATATGGTGTTGGCCGATCGGAGATTGAAAGTGTGAGAGATTGTGGAAGCCATAGGCATCTCACATGGTTCAGTGATTTCAATTCTAAATGATGACTTGGGTATGAGAAAGCTTTCCGCAAGATGGGTGCCGCGTTTGCTCACAATCGACCACAAATGCAATCGTGTGACAATTTCGCAGGAGTGTTTGGCGTTGTTCAACCGCAATATGGACGAGGTTTTGCGCCGTTTCATAACTGTGGATGAAACGTGGATCCACCACAACACACCAAAGACCAAACAGCAGTCAAAACAGTGGGTTTCTCGGGGTGAATCGGCGCCAAAGAAGGTCAAGGTGGGTTTGTCAGCCAATAAAGTCATGGCGACCGTTTTTTGGGATGCACGCAGTATAATCCACATTGACTACCTTCAAAAGGGTAAAACAATCAATGGCGAATATTATGCCAACTTATTGGGTCGATTTAATGAGGATTTTAAGAAAAAAAGACCGCATTTGGCCAAGAAAAAAGTTCTTTTGCACCAGGACAATGCAAGGGTGCACACATGTGCAGTTGCCATGGCAACAATCCATGAATTGGGATACGAATTGCTCCCTCATCCACCCTATTCTCCGGATTTAGCCCCGAGTGACTATTTCTTGTTTCCAAACCTGAAGAAATGGCTCGGCGGAAAGAGATTTGACTCCAACAATGAAATCATCTCACAAATACCTATTTTGATGACCTCGACAAATCTTATTTTTTGGAAGGGATAAAAAAATTGGAGAAACGTTGGACAAAGTGTATAGAGCTCAAAGGAGACTACGTTGAAAAATAAAATGATTTTTTATCCAAAAACCTGTGTTTCATTCAAAAGGTCAGACTTATTGACCCGCCCTCGTATTCTAATGGAGCCTGGACAAAATGTGAACTGTGGAACACATGTGGTCTCAGACTCTAAGGCAGGCATGGGCAAACTTTGGCCCTCCAGGTGTTTTGGACTTCAACTCCCACAATTCCTAACAGCCAGTAAGCTGTTAGGAATTGTGGTAGTTGAAGTCCAAAACACCTTGGGGGCCAAAGTTTGTCCATGCCTGCTCTAGAATTTGCTCAAATACTTTGGGTTCACATTCCTTTTCTGAAGTGGTCTGTCAGACCCCGGTTTCTGTTATCGAAGAGGCTGTCAGCACCTTCTTACCCAGTAATTCACTTCTTCTCAACTAGGTTATTAGATACAAGGGGTCATTCATGCAGATGGCAGAAAGCACTTCTTCAAACACTGTCAATATCTCCAGGCTCTCCAGTAATTGAAGTTTGCCCAGGCAGAAGCTATTATAAGTAGTTAAAATGATGTCCCATTATTCGTGGCATAAATTTCAGGGAGGAAAAAAAATGCATACGATCTCATCCACAAAGAACTATAGCCCAGATCCAGGGCTTCTTAAACCTTTCAACCCGTGACCTGTTTTAGCCCGGGAAATGTTTACATGACCCAGGTATTTAGGTATATAAAATAGGTATAAAAATTAACCATTTACTGATTGTATTTATTTATAGTGTCAGAAACAAATTGAGACTACTTATTATGTATAAAAAACCACAAAGTTTAAAAGTTGACATTATACTAAATTTCCTTTGACCAGAAGCTGGCCACTTGGATTGTCTCTGCTATTGCTGTGAGAAGGTCCTCCGTTGTGCATGTGGTGGGGCTCGGACTGCATTGTAGTAGGTGGTCTGTGGTTAGCTCTTTTCCATGCCTGCATGTTGTGGACTACCCTTTATAGCCCCATTTCTGAAGGTTGGCTCCTGCATCTCGTGGTGCCAGAGCACAGAGTGTTCGCCCAGCCTTCTGTGTGCCCAGGTCTCAGCCACTGATTGAGGTTCCAGGTTTAGCCTGCCACTTTTGGACTCTAGTTTGCTGAGGTGTTGCTGAGGTGTTCCTATGAGTAACTCTCTGTACCACCAGTGGGCTGCGAGGATGAAAATCTGGCTGCGAGCCTCCTTCCTCTTTATTTATATTTTATTTCCACTCCTTTTGCGCTGCCTGACATTTCTTCCTTGTTGCTAACTATGGCATATGTTCTATATCACAAAATAGAGCTGATGTGGTCTATCCAATATAATTTCCTGAATCAGCACC
This sequence comes from Anolis apletophallus, assembly GCA_030556195.1. Lineage (NCBI taxonomy): Eukaryota > Metazoa > Chordata > Lepidosauria > Squamata > Anolidae > Anolis > Anolis apletophallus. Next base: position 19,234,722 of record JARBWK010000008.1, read on the forward strand.
CCAAACCAAATCTAATGTTGACCAAAAACCGTTTCATAACCCTTTTGGTACTAATATTGGAGAGTGGTACCTAGTCAAAAAAATAGTCCCTGGTCAAAAAAGTCCCTGGTCAAAAAATAGTTGGGAACTATTGTAAATCTTAGGAATCTATTTCTTGATTTAAGATTTTGGCTTGCTGGCCGATATCCGAACAGAGAATGGGACTGAGATATCAATCTAGCACAATAGTCAGGGTTAATGATCAATGACACAACAGGATGGTGTAAACAACAATCAGTATATCAAAATCAGTATATTGTATGGCAGGGTTTCACTGGATGCATATAAACATGAATAATAAAGCATATAAGTTACATATTCAATACATATTACCGTGTCCTTGGCGCAAAACTGGTCTTTGAATCTCAGTCCAGAGTGCGAGAGAGCAAGTCTCAATAATGTTCAAAATAGTCTTTTACAGGGAAGTCCCAAAGTTCAAATTAAAGTTGTATCCCAAAGACAGTAGGTAAAGAAATCTTTTCCATTGTAGAACCAGCTTATATTATGTGTATAGCAAAGAACCGATGCCAAATGGATCCACGCTCCCAGTAGGTTTCAATTAGGCAAGCCGACCTGGAGGGGTATCCTCTGGGATGCAACTCCTACAATGGAAAAGGTTTCCTTTACCATCTTTTCAACTTTAATTTATACACATAATATTTTGAACGGAGACTCTTTCCGGACTGAGATTCAGAATGAGATCTAATATCTTATCCCCATCTTTATTATTCATGTTTATATGGTGAAACCACCTTTTTGATATACTGATTGTTTTTACACCATCCTGTTGTGTCAGAGATATCAATGCCTTGGTCCTTTCATAACTGGCTGCTACTTCCTGACGGATGTCAGGTGGTGCGGTACTGGCTGAACAGTGTTATTTCCCCAGCGGCGTTGGGCGTAGACATCCTGTGATATTGCAGCATGTCTCAGTAAGAGCCACATCCACTGTTTTAACGTGGCGAGATGTATTCCACACTGGGCATGCGTATTCAGCAGCAGAGTAGCAATGCACAACAGCAAATGCCTTCACTGTGTCTGGTTGTGATCCCCAGGTTGTACCAGTCAGCTTTCATATGATATTATTTCTAGCACCCACTTTTTGCTTGATATTTAAGTAGTCAGAGCATGGTCCAGAGTAACTCCCAGGTATTTTGGTGTGCTCCAATGCTCCAGTGGTATTCCTTCCCAGGGAATCCTCACCATTTACTGATAATTAATAAGTATTTTGCAAGGCTTGCTAAACAGACTGATTTTCTCCCACTACACTATATAAATCAGGAGTGGAGGGTTTTTTTAAAAAAAACAACAACTTGACATTTGGTGCTTGCGTACAACAAACCTATCATGACCATGATCAACTAGAGTACTAAAGGAATTTTCCATTGAGTTCTGTTCAGAACACAGAACAGTGATTAGTCCTACAAATCTATAGATAATGCTTGTCCTGACAGTATGAACAATAGCCTCATTTTAAAGAATGGCCCCCATTACTTTCTCAAGAGGAAAAAAAAGGTCAAAAAAGAAAAAGGAAAGCCACGTTGCATACAAAGGAAACAATTTCAGGTTACTTTCTTTTAATTAGTACGTAGTTCAATAGATAGCAGATTTCTATTTATTTTTTTCTAAATCGGCAAAAGCCTGAAAGAGATAAATGTGAAAAGATTGCATTTGCCAACAAAACTTCTGAAATATTTTCCAGAAAATTGGATGTGAAAAATAGTTATCTTCTAACATATGCTCAGGGCTCCCTGATGGTGAAGAGGGTTAAACTGCTGAGCTGCTGGACTTGCTGACCGGAAGATTGGCAGTTTGAATCTGTGGGACAGGTGAGCTCCTACTGTTAGCCCCAGCTTCTGCCAACCTAACAGTTCGAAAAAATGCAAATGGGAGTAGATCAATAGGTACCGCCTCAGCGGGAAGGTAACGGTGCTTCATGCAATCATGTCAGCCACATGTCCAGGAGGTGTCTACAGACAATGCAGGCTCTTCGTCTTAGATATGGAGATGAGCACCACCCCCCAGAGATGGAAGGGGAAGACTTTACCTTTATCTGTGTTGTTTCTAGGCATTGAATGTTCACCGTTTTATTTGTGTATGCTGGAATCCACCTCGAGTCCCCTCAGGGAGATAGGATGGAATACAAATAAAGTATAATAATAATTATTATTTCAGATTACTTTGTTGGTGATCCCAAAAAAGAGATATAAGGACTCCCTGAAACAACATCTCAGGCTCGGCCAGATTGATCACCAACAATGGTCCACCCTGGCCTCACATCGGGAGGCATGGAGACGCACTATCCACAATGCTGTGGCCTCTTTCGAGAAGACACGCCGAATGGGTCTCGAAGAGAAACGACAAAGCAGAAAGAACCGCAACTTGGAAACAACATCACCCAAGGGGACTTTCTGCTGTGCTTTCTGCAACTGGACTTGCCTATCTCAGATTGGCCTTTTTAGTCATCAACGCGCTTGTAAAAAAACATGGGATGAGTCCACAAATCGGCAAAATCCTGAAAGAGATAAATGCGAAAAAATTGCATTTGCCAACAAAACCTCTGAAAAATTTTCCAGAAAAATAGCTATTTTCTAATATATGCTCAAATGTAAATCATTTCAATTTGTATCATTAACCTCCTAGTAAGTTTGGTAAGGATTGCAGCCAATATATATTCCTTTCAAAAGAGAAGCACTGAACTACATCTGTTTTTCTTCAGTTCTATGTGATATAGTAGCGCCAACTTATATTATTCGTGTACAAATGTTAACTGTCAGATGGAAGTACATAACACATCTTCTTCCCCACCTTTTAGGTGTGAGCCATGGCTATTATTTACTGGCCAGTAGACATCAGGAGGCAGGCGTCCAGGGGAGCTCTTCTTCTATACCTGGATACACAACGTTGAAGGTTGTGCACCTAGTAGAACCGGATGCTGAAGAAAAGGAGTTGCTGTTGTTCCACAAGACAGGACGTTACAGCAGAATTGACGAGAAGCAGCTGGAAAAGCTTACACAATATGAGGATTTAAAGATAGAAGTGCAAAGGCTCTGACACAAGCCGGTCAAACTGGTCCCAGTGATCGGCACACTGGGTGCAGTACCTGAAGACCTTGGCCTGCATTTAAAACCATCGGCAATGACAAAATTACCACCTGTCAGCTGCAAAAGGCCACCCTACTTGGATCTGCGCACATTTTTCGTCGATACATCACACAGTCCTAGACACACTAAGGAAATGTCTGACATGTGATCAAATACAAAAGCCAGCATAGTGATCTTGTTTGCTCTGTACTAATCTTGTTGTGTAATAATAATATAATAATATCTACAATCATCCCCATCAACTTTGGAATCAGTACTGATATTCCAAATATAAAGAACAGTTGCAGTGTTTCTTATTTTATTAGTACATGCCGATAAGTTACCAGAGCCAATTCAAGGTGCAGGTTAGGACCTACAAAGCCTTAAATTGTTCGGGCTCCACCTACCTCTGCAATCGCATCTCCCCTACGAACCAGCACAGACTCTTAGATCTGCCGGGGATGCCCTCCTCTCGCTCCCACCACCATCACAAGCATGGTTGGTGGAAACAAGGGAGAGGGCCTTTTTTATGGTGGCTCCCGACTATGGGACACCCTCCCCAAAGAGATAAGACCAGCCCCGTTACTATCCTCCTTCTGCAGGGACCTGAAAGTTTGGTGGTTTCAGCAGGCCTTTGAAAATGATTAGCGCCAGGCCCTTCCCTGGCCATCAGCTAGGACCCTGCTCTGCACTTTATCCACTTCCTCAGCCGCATGCTACTTCTTTGCACTAGCCTTTACCCAGCCCTTTCCTAGCTGACTAGGTCCGCTTTGTAATTCTGGCCATTGGTATCTTGCAGCCTGTCTGATGGAGCAAAATTGAAACTTGCTTTTAAATGGTTGGGATTGTTTTAGTAGGATTATTGCACTGGGAATGTGGCGCAGCTGGCTGGGAGTCAGCTGCATAAGATCTCTAATGACCAGAAGGTCATGAGTTCGAGGCCTGCCCAAGTCGGGGTGAGCTCTCGACCAATTGTGTAGCTCGTTGTCTGTCTATATATGTTGTATGTCTATGGCATTGAATGTTTGCCTGTATATGTGCATTGTGATCCGCCCTGAGTCCCCTGCAGGGTGAGAAGGGTGGAATATAAATGATGTAATTAAATTATGTTTTGTTTTATAACTGTCACTTTTGTATGTTTTTTGTAGTGATTGGCAATTGAATGTTTTGCCCTATGTTGGAAACCGCTCTCAGTCCTCTCAGTGAGATAGAGCGGTATATAAAGTTGTTATTATTATTATTAGTAGTAGTAGTAGTAGTATTTGGTTTCCTCCAACCTAGTAGTCCAAAAACACGCAGATGTGAGATCAATAAGTACCGCTCTGGTGGGAAGGTAACCATGCTCCATGCAATCATGCTGGCCACATGACCTTGGAGGTGTCTACGGATAACGCTGGCTCTTCGGCTTAGAAATTGAGATAAGCACCAGCCCACAGAATCATACACAACTAGACTCAATGTCAGGGGAAACCTTTACCTTATATGTAATCATTTTGCACCTCCTACAACTGTACTGGTGTTGAACTATTTAATATGAGGAGTTTGTCATTCAAAAGAAAGGACAGAAAACTCTTTTTATAGATGAAGTATATTAGCCATCTTTAATAAAAGATATATAAATATTCCGGCATTTTGAGGAAGTTTCTCTGTAGTTTTTTTTAATAACAAGCATACAATTTTGCTTTCAATATCATCTATCAGAGGAAGCAGCAATCGAAATAGAAGTCTTGCAATACCAAAAGGTAAAATACTGTACAGATGAGCAGTTTGCTTCTCGGGAACGGTTGAAGGTTTTTTTTTCCCTTGGTTCTTTGATTTGCAAATCATTATACAGTCAAAGACTGAAAAATTCATTTAAAGTGTGCACAGCAGTTTCATACAGGGTCCTGAAACAAAGCAGTGAGGAGCTGCAATAAGTTATACAAATGACTTAACACGTAAGGAAATATTGTTTTCCATCAACCCAAACACCTGCTGATGCTGTTATGCAAAAGACTGGATGTCAAATTAAAATTACACGGCACTATTAGCTAGAATGGCTATGGCTTAAATATATTTTCCCTAATGAAGGCCAGGGCATGGTGATCTTCCTTTGCAGCAGGACAAATATAAGCGGTGCAAAGAGATCTTATACAGAATGCTAGAAAAACTAACAACTTCAAGCAAAGAGCATTCTCTGTGCATTGCCAGATGTTAGATGTGATCCAATCAGTAATCTGCATAATTTATGTGCATATATGTTTTCAAGATTTTAGAAATACAACCTCAAAAACATTGGACGCCATATTATAACATAGCATTTCTCAACCTGGGGGTCGGGACCCCTGGGGGGTCGCAAGGGGCATGTCAGAGGGGTCACCAAAGAAAATCAGAAAACAGTATTTTCCCTTGGTCATGGGGGTTCTGTGTGGGAAGTTTGGCCCAATTCTATCGTTGGTGGGGTTCAGAATGCCCGATTGTAGGTGAACTATAAATCCCAGAAACTACAACTTCCAAATGTCAAGGTCTATTTTCCCCAAATTCCACATTTGGGCATATTGAGTGTTTGCGCCAAGTTTGGCCGAGATCCACCATTATTTGAATCCACAATGCACTCTGGATGTAGGTGAACGATAACTCCAAAACTCAAGATCAATGTCCACCAAACCTTTCCAGTATTTTTTGTTGGTCATGGGAATTCTGTGTGCCAAATTTGGTTCAATTTCATTGTTGGTGGAGTTCGGAATGCTCTTTGATTGTAGGTGAACTATAAATCCCAGCAACTACAACTCCCAAATGACAAAACCAATCTCCCCAACCCCACTAGTATTCAAAAATTTGAGCGTATTGGGTATTTGTGCCAAATTAGGTCCAGTGAATGAAAATACATCCTGCGTATCAGATAGTTACATTCACGATGCACAACAGCAGCAAACTTGCAGTTATGAAAAAGCAATGAAAATAATGTTCTGGCTGGGGATCATCCCAACCTGAAGAACTGTACTAAGGGGTCGCAGCATTAAGAAGGTTGAAAAATATATAATATAGCACAAAGTAAAAAGAACTGTTAAAAATTCCTTAGCTACATGTGAACCTGCATACTTTACTCTTTTATAACACCAGCACACAGTTTGTGATGTTATAGAAATCAAGGACAGAATAATGTAAAAGGAACAAACCTTTCTCACAAAAGCTTACCTTTGCACATTACCAAGGTCTTCCTTTGTAATCTCACTGTATGCCACTAGCCTTCTTTGAAGGGCAGATGCAACATCTTTTACATATAAAGGCTTTTTCTTACCTGGTGGGAAAAATATGATATTGAAGATTGATGAACCTTGTCGAGAAATAGAAACAAGTTCATATATTCCCACAAAGCATCCCCCCCCCCGCAAAACTCACATGGATATTGTCAACCTTACACATAAACTGCTTATTTACCTACCCATCACAGCTAAACAAAAACGAACAAACCAAACATAGTTATATGTTATTGTTGTTTCATGTTAGGTTTTTCATATGTATGTTAGGCATTGAATTTTGCCGTGAATATGTTGGAAACTGCTTTGACCCCACCCCCACCCCGGGGTGAGAAAAGTAAAGTAGAGGTAAAGGTTTCTCCTGACATTAAGTCTAGTCATGTCCAACTCTGGGGGGGGGGGGGGGTGGAGCTCATCTCCATTTATAAGCTGAAGAGTTGGCATTGTCCACAGACACCTCCAAGGTCATGTGGCCAGCATGATTGCATGGACTGCCGTTACCTTCCTGCAGAAGTGGTTCCTATTGATCTACCCACACTTGCATGTTTTCAAACTGCTAGGTTGGTAGAAGCTGGGGCTGACCGCGGGAGCTTACCCCTCTCCCCGGATTCGACCAAACTTCTGGTTAACAAATTCAGCAGCTCAGCAGTTTAATCTGCTGCGCCACCAGAGGGGTCGGGGTGAGAAAAGCAATATATAAATGGAGCAAATAAATAAATAAATAAATATTAATTACAAGATCTCAAACAGGCATGGGCAAACTTTGGCCCTCCAGATGTTTTGGATCTCAACTCCCACAATTCCTAACAGGCTTTCCTATTGGTTAAGCAGCTGAAGATGGAAAAAGTAGGGGCCTGAGGCTGTTAGGAATTGTGGGCGTTGAAGTCCAAAACACCTAGAGGGAGGGCCCAAGTTTGCCCATGCCTGATCTAAAAGATTGTTAACCTTACACATAAGCCACCATGGATCATACTTTGAGAGAAAAGTGGGATATACATTCAAATATATAAATAAATACAGGTCTGTTCAAACTTACTGTCCAGAAAATCATTCCGTAAAATTGGGCTGCAATCTATCCCTTGAACCCTTACAAAAATTACAATGCAAAAGCAATTGTGGGATTGTGTCAACAACAAAGGTACCACATGAGAAAAAAAGTATCTGGCTGCAAGGTACACCTTGAAAATGTCTTTCTATCATCTCAGAGAATTGACTCTCTGTGTTTTTATATACTTTACTTAGAGGGGGCCCATTAACAGCTAGAAGGAATGCTTGACTCTCAAACTACAGCTCAAATCCTGCCTATCCCCCCAAATGAACCGGTGCAGGCTCTAAGATTTGCTATGGAGGCCCTCCTCTCGGTCCCGCCACCGTCACAGGCCTGGTTGGTGGAGACGAGGGAAAGGGCTTTTCGGTGATGGTCCCACGGCTTTGGAAATCCCTCCCGAGGGAGGTAAGACAGACCCCCACACTGTGCTCCTTCCATAGGGACTTGAAGACATGGCTCTTAATTCAAGCCTTTGAAAATATTTAGTCCCTAGTTGTCCTGCATAGTAGCCACACATCCTGCACTTTAACCCACGCCCTCTCTCCATTATTGCATCTGGCACTTATTTTATTTCTAATGTTTACAGCAATTTACCGCCACGGTTAGAGGATCGCTGTTGTTTGATTCTGTAGTTGATGTTTTTATATATGAATGTGTTTTACTTTATTGCATTTTATATTGCGCTCACTCTTCAATTATATTTTTAGGCACTTTGTGCCATCTGTAAACTGCCCTGAGTCCCTTTGGGTAGACGGTGGCAGAATACAAGAATAAAGTTGTTGTTATTATTGTTGTTATTATTGTTGTTCTACTGACACAAAAACACAGTATGTCACAGCAAACAAGATATATATGCTGGATTCCGTATCACAAAATCACAAGTTGAACACTTCCCAAGTGTGATATATTTTCGAATGATGCGCATAGAACCAAGTATAGTGGCCTTTTGCAGTTGACAGATTGTGATTTTGTCAATTTTTATTGAAATAATAATAATAATTACTACTACTGGAGAACAGGATCAAATGGACAGGGTTATCCTATTCTCTCAACCATTTAACAGCATCCAGAATAGACCTCACTAACTAAAACCATAGAATCATAGAGTTGCAAGAGACCTCATGAGCCATCCAGTCCAACCCCCTGCCAAGAAGCAGGAAAATTGCATTCAAAGCACCCCTGACAGATGGCCATCCAGCCTCTTTTTAAAAGAACTTATTATCCAATTAAACACTGAAAAACAATTTTTGATAGTTCATCGATTTTGTTCAGTATAGAAAGGCTATATAGCTATGTTCTTTCTCACCATAGCCATGCAGGTATTTCTAAACCCCAGCAAATGTGAATGAAGTACACTGAATTACCAGAAAGCAAAAATGTCACTATCTTAGCCACCTGCATAGACGATTCTGGAGTTTCCAGGTAAGTAATACTCAATTCCTATAGTGTTGAAAAAGTTATCAAAAGAAATTTCTGAATGTCTGCTTTATTTATTTATTTATTTTTATTTACGTCATTTTTATTTATTTATTTATTTATTTGTCACGTTTCTATACCGCCCCTCTCAGCCCGAAGGCGACTCGGGACGGTTTACACAAGGCAGTCTCTGCCCTCAATACAAAACAAGCAAACAAACCAAAAAAAATTCATATAACAACAAATTAACAATTAAAAACATACAATTGCAGTCTCAGCGTCATGTTGAAATCAGTTTCCGTCACATCGTCGTCATTCCATATATCTAATTAAACCGTTACATTTCATCAGCAAATGCCTGCTCAAACAGCCAGGTTTTGACTTTCTTGCGAAATGTCAGGAGGGAAGGGGCCAATCTGATGTCTCTAGGGAGGGCGTTCCAAAGCCAAGGAGCCACCACTGAAAAGGCCCTGTCTCTCGTCCCCAACAGTCGCGCCTGCGAAGAAGGCGGGACCGAGAGCAGGGCCTCTCCAGATGATCTTAAACATCTCAATGGTTCATAGGGAGAGATGCGTTCAGACAGGTAAGTTGGACCAGAACCGTTTAGGGCTTTAAAGGCTAAAGCCAGCACTTTGAATTGTGCCCGGTAGCAAACTGGCAGCCAGTGGAGCTGGCACAACAGGGGAGTTGTACGCTCTCTGAATGCTGCTTCTGTTTCAACCTGGCTGCTGTCCGTTGGACTAGTTGCAGCTTCCGAACAGTCTTCAAAGGCAACCCCACGTAGAGAGCGTTATATTCTGCCCTTCTCACCCCGCAGGAGACTCAGGGCAGATCACAATGCACATATACAGGCAATGCCATGACATACAACATATATAGACAGACATAGAGGCAATTTAACATTCCAGAAATCAGTTAAATTTAGCCTCCCCACAAAGTGGTACCTAAATTTCCTACTTGACAGATGCAACTGTCTTTTGGGTTGCAAAGGTCGACAACGAGCTACACAATTTGGTCGAGAGCTCACCCCGACCCAGGCTTTAAAGCGTGAAAATGTTTAAATGGGTCAAACAAAGTGTATTTTTGAAGAACAGCCATTCAGTTGCAGAGTACTGAGTAAACAGAGAAGTACTCCAATTCAGAACAATGAAATGTTGGCTTAGCATGACCGATTGTCTCACCCGGATTACAGCAGCCTTGTATGTTCTTAAAACACTTCACTCCTTCAGAAATTTACTGAAATAGTTCTGCCTGAACTCAATATTGGTACTCTATTTACTATCCCTTTCCTAATATCCCCAAATGAAGAATTCCCCCTTTTCTGCACGTCAAACTAGTGTTTTCATTCAGTTAGACATCACAGCTCACAGGCATTATAAACACCATCAATGTCTAAGCAAAGTTAAGATTGCCTCCCAATGTGCATTACTCTGCACTGCGAATGAACTCCATTTGCCATTCTGGCATCTATTATTCAGTTGGGCAAGATCTTTTTGCAGTATTTCCCAGTCCCTTGGGTTTCACCATTTTGAAAATCTGGCATTATCTGCATACTTGCCTATCTCTCTGCAGATCTTTTATAACAAGAAAACCTTTTTGAGGAGAGGAGTCCACGGAGTTTGTCCCACTCTTTCCCTCCCCACGTCCCTTGTTTACATACACTCCCAGCCTCTTTAAACCAGTTCTATGACTAAAAGGCTTCCTCCATTATTTTTGATGGGGGAGCTTCATAGCCCTCTTTGGAAGTCCAAAAATCAGAATTAAATTTCTAGAGCTTTTATTGAATTCAAAGACAATTGTTTTTACTCACCTTTAATTAAAGCAACAATATAAACAGCTGCTGCAAGGCTAATAATCCCTTCAATTTCTTCAGATTCAATAGATTCCATCAACTTCTTCAAAAAAGATCTACAAATCGACAGAACAGTTAGTAAATACACCTACCGTGAAATAAGGGTCTTTGGACCACAATGAAATGTTGCTGTTGTAAATACTAAAGTTGCTATGCAAATATGAATTTAATGAAACAAACCATCAGCTTTTAGAGATTACAGAGCTATTGTTGTTGTTGTTATCCCTTTATCTCTCTAAAGAGAGACCCCAAGTGGCTAACAGTAAAAGCAACACAATACATAATTTAAAACCTAAAAAAACATTTTCAAAATAGTTCAGCAATCAATCCATGTGTGCCAATTAATAGGGTTTTTTTTCTACCATTGCAATCTGATTAATATAGAATCCCTGACTGCTAACTTAATTCAGACACTTCCATTGGTAGCCATCAGTTCCTGTTCCTATGATCTAAATTCAGATACACAACCATCTGCTTTTGTGTAATAAGACACCACAGCTGGAATTCACTTAGAAATATACGCTTGTGTAAGTCATACTATATATGCGGGGCCAAAGGTCACCAATGTGCAATGGATAGTCTGCTGTGCTTTGACTTTACAAGTTGCACATTATGCACTCTATATCATTCATTTATTTATATCTATCTTCTAAGCCGAAGAGCTGGCATTGTCCATAGACACCTCCAAGGTCATGTGGCCAGCATGACTGCATGGAGCACCGTTACCTTCCTACAGAAGCGGTACCTATTGATCTACTCACATTTGCATGTTTTCAAACTGCTAGCTTGGCAGAAAGTGGGGCTAACAGAGGGAGCTCGCCCTGTTCCCTGGATTCGAACCCACAACCTTTTAGTCAGCAAGTTCAGCAGCTCAGCGGTTTAACCCGCTGTGCCACCAGGGTGCCCATGTATACTATACAAACTGGCAAAAAAAATCATAACTACAAAAGGATCTACAGGGATATTAACTGTCTATGTCTCTCAACAAAAAATTAAAATTTCATTTTGGTTCATATCCACCATGCCAACTCACTTTTTCCTGTAATCGCATCAAGCACTGACCATGACATGTGAGGAATGCAGTGGGGAATGCAAGAGTTTTACTTTGCTAAACTGCTCAGCTATAGACATATCGAGGGGGGAAAACACTTACTTGACCATGTTTACTGACTTATTCATGATTGTCATTAAAGTGCTTGAAAGTGGGGGGAGGTCTGAAAGAGACTTTGGTGGAGTCAGCTCTTCTGGATTTGACGCCTAAAACGCAAGACATGCAAATATATTATTCCAAAAACACAAGAAATCAATAAACAGTAAAGAAATGGTGCAGGGCTCATTGTGTAGCCTTTGTTTCTATGAAGTAAGTGGAACGAATGAAAAGCCAATACCAAAACCAACCCCTTCCTCCCACTTGGACACAATGCTTCTTTGGTGCCTCCGCCTCCTCCCATTCATACAGAATATACTTCTAAAGTCAGTGTCATAAAACTGCGTACCTTGTGCTGCAGGGTGTAACCTGTCTCAACTACTGCTGCAGCTAACACGGAAGAAAGGACCTCATGATGGACAGTCGGACAAGTCCAACTACAGTTCTGAACCATATGTATGAACTTCCCAAGAGGCTCTTGAACAGAGTGAGTTAACTGAAAGAAGGGCAACAAAGTTTTACTAAATAACATATATTGGATTTGTTTTGTTTGGTTTTTTTTAAAAAAACACAAGTATTTATTCAATTAATGTACAGCAAATAAACAAATGAGACAAACTAAAACAACTTTCTGGAGACCCTGGTGGGACAGCAGGACGGGGTGAGCTCCCACTGTTAGCCCCAGCACCTGCCAATCTAGCAGTTCAAGAACATGCAAATGTGAGTAGACCAATAGGTATCTTCTATCTAACATATGCTCAGGGCCCCCTGGTGGCGCAGCGGGTTAAACTACTGAGCTGCTGAACTTGCTGACCGAAAGGTCGGCAGTTCGAATCCATGGGACGGAGTGAGCTCCTGCTATTACCCCAACTTCTGCCAAACTAGCAGTTCGAAAACATGCAAATGTGAGTATAATCAATAAGAACTGCTTCGACAGTAAGTTAACGGCGCTTCATGCAGTCATGCAAGCCACAAGACATTGGAGGTGTCTACGGACAAGGCCGGCTCTTCGGCTTAGAAATTGAGATGAGCAACATCTCCCAGAGTCAGACAAGACTAGACTTAATGTAATGGGGAAAACCTTTACCTTTACTTAAAACAACTTTTAAAATATCATTAAATTATAATAATAATTTAAATAATAATAATAATACACTAATAAGACATGCAGAACCATACTAGTTTTAAGGACTAAAGCAGGGGTAGGGAACCTATGGCTTGGAGCCAGGTGTGGTTCTTTTCATGATTGCACCTGGCTCTCCAGAGCAGCCTGGGCCTCGGTTCCCCAGCATGCAGCTGGGAGGAGTGACGCAAATGCACCTTCTGGAGGGACTGCCTTGTCGACGTCAACACCAAGGTCCGCCTTGGCCCCATGCCCTCCTCCCCTTCCTTCCTTCCTCTTCCTTTCTTTTTCCCTCTCTTTTCCTTTCATTTTTTCCTCCTTCTCTCCTTACCTTCTTTCCTCCCTCCCTCTTTGTTCCTTCCTTCCTTTTCCATTCTTTCCTTCTCTCCTTCCTTTTCCCTCCCTCTCTCCCCTTCCTTCTTTCCTCCATTCTCCCTCTTCCTTCCTTCCTCTTCCTTCCTTTCTCCCCCTTCACCCTTTCCTTCTCTCCTTTCTTTCCCCCTCTCTCCCCTTCCTTCTTTCCTCCATTCTCCCTCCCTCTCTTCCTTCCTCCCTCTTCTATTCTTTTTCTCCAAGTCTCCCTTTCCTTCCCCTTCCTTTCTTTTCACTTCCCTTTCTCCCCCTTCTTTCTTTTCTTATTTTCCCTTCATTATTTTACTTTTTCCTCACTCCCTTTCATTTCTTTTCCCCACCCTTTCCTTTCCTCCCTTCCCATTTCCTTTTCTTTCCCCCTCCTTGTCTCTCACCTGCTTTTCTTTTCTTCCTTTTCCATAGTTCGTTCTTCTTTTCTTTCTTCCTCTTCCCCTCCCTCCTTTATTTCCTCTGTCTTTCTTTCTGTCTTTTCCCCTTCCTTCTGTCTTCTCTTCCTTTCCAGAGTCCTGAGCATACCTTTTGCAGAACCAGGTCTGGAGTGTTCAGTCATTCTGCCGGGGGAATCCTTTTCTCATAGTATGTACGTATATACTCACATTTAGTTGAATTCAGTCTTAAAATATATTATATATGTTATATGGCTCTCACTGAAATAAATTTCCAATTATTTTGCTTTCATGGCTCTCTGAGTCAAAAAGGTTCCCGGCTCTTGGACTAAAGGCTGGATGATGCCATTCAGGTGTTTTGGACTTCAACTCCCACAATTCCTAATAGTCGATAGGGTGTTAGGAATTGTGGAAGTTGGAAGTCAAAAACATCTGGAGGGCCAATGTTTACCCATGCCTGCCATACAGTCTTGCCTTCCTCATTAGCTACTAATTTCCCAAATTAGTAGCTAATGCTCTTCTTTTTGGAGTAATGTCCAAGCCTTCCCTGGCCAATACAACTGGGAATCTTAGCTGGGAAAACATTCCCATCCCATCACATTAAGTCTTCGATTCCCACCATCACAGATAATAAGTAAGTCATTCCAGCCAGATAGAAGCAACAAATACCTGAATCCCTTCTTCCCGATGTCTCCTGAGCCTGAGTGCCATACATTCTAAAATCTTCTGGAACATTTTCTGAATACTGTTAAGAACTTCCACCACCACACAGTCGCTGTCAGCGTTCGGGGCCAAGGAAGCCTCAACCATCTCTGTCAGGATGCCAAGTAACACTGGGATGACAACACAGCCTCGGTCTAAAGCAAGCAAAAATGGGATAAACTCTCAGAAAATAGACTTAGCATTTGCACATCCGGAATACACAGCTGAATAATCCTTATAAATATATATTTAATTCTGTGATCTTTCAATAAATCCAAAATTATAGGCAAACCTACCAACTTTGCTCCTATATGTGAGTATAACAACATGTGTTGTCAAAGGCTTTCATGGCCGGAATCACTGGGTTGCTGTGAGTTTTCCGGCCTGTATGGCCATGTTCCAGAAGCATTCTCTCCTGACATTTCGCCCACATCTATGGCAGGCATCCTCAGCCTAGAAAACTCACAGCCTCAACTTCTGAGGAGCTCTGCCATAGATGTGGGTCAGCTCAGAAAACTCACAGCAACCCTTTAACATGAATGAAAGTAGCACAAAAGAAAAAAAATCATTATGTTCCATCACATCTCCATTCGCATCTGCCCTTTCATGTTTTTACATGTACAACAACAGAATACCTAATCGCCCCAAAATAACTATATCCCCCAAATCGTATTTTAATAATATGACTAAATAGGCTCCCAAATCCCATCAATTCATTATTAAAAATGCACACCTGCCTAGTGAAAGCAACCCATAGCGATAAAGTAGATAAAGAGCATGCTTTTGGGCCTTGCTGTTTCTTTTTGCTAAAATGGGCAAAAATCCCACTGAATACCTGAGGGCACTCATTGAATTAAGGCATCAGCACACTGGCTGGATTTGATTTGTGCCCTGAATATATTTCCAACTGACATCACCGTGAGCTATGCAACTTAGGGCAACACCTGGATCAAGAAAATGATGGGATTACTAACTTTTAGAAAACTTCATTTGATCTTTTTGCTAATATATTATTTTATAATACTATCAATACTTTTTTCATGTCAGGAGTGACTTCAGAAACTGAAAGACACTTCTGGTGTGAGAGAATTGGCCTTCTGCAAGGACGTTGCCCAGGGGATGCCCGGATGTTTTCCCATCTTGTGGGAGGCTTCTCTCATGTCCCTGCATGAGAAGCTGGAGCTGACAGATGGGAGCTCACCCCGTTCCCTGGATTTGAACCGCTGATCTTTCAGTCAGCAGTCCTGCTGGCACAAAGGTTTAACCCACTGCACGACCGGGAGCAATTAATACTATTAATACCAAATACAATGAACTTATTTTAAGGACATTATGTTACAATAAATCTGTAATTCCATCTTTTATCAGTGTTGCTAGTTTAAACGTAAGCACTACCACTAAATGTTTTTTTTAAAAAAAATTTATTGTTTTATCATTATCAACACAATATTATACAATGTCTATTTACAGCAGATTCATGTCATTCATTTCTAGGTACAATACTTCAATCTTTAGCATCTGCCATTATGTTTTTCTTATACATTTTTGTATCCCTCACCGCTGTGCTCCCCTCCCCCTTCCAAGCCATTGCTTTTACATATCATTCGTCAAAAATTTCATTTCTTCTTGTGGAGGTAACCTTCCTTCTTCCTTTTCTAATCCTTTTTCAATAAATTTTCTCCATACCTCATAAAAATCACTTTGTTTCCATATACCTCTTTTTACTTTTAATATACATGTTAACTTGTCATTTATTGCCAGTTTCCATACTTCCTTGTACCATTCCTCTATTTGTATATTTATTTCTTTTTTCCAATTCCTTGCTATAAGCAGTCTTGCTATTGTTAATAGGTTTGTTATCGCATCTTTATCCTTTTTTTCCAATTGTATACTATTATATAATGATAATAAAGCTATACTAGGACTTCTTTCTATTTTAATATTCATTATATCTTCTATTTCTTGAAATACTTTCGCCCAAAATTTGCTTACATATTTACATTGCCACCACATATGTATGTATGTTCCTGTTTCTTGGCATCCTCTCCAACAGTTTTTCGAGTAGTTTTTATTTATATTTGCCATTCTTACTGGTGTAAGGTACCATTTCCATATTAATTTATAATAATTTTCTTTAATCCTTATTGATAAATTTTTAAGATGTCTTTGTCTCCACAATTGTTGCCACTCTGTTTCCTTTATTTTTATCCCTAAGTCTTCTTCCCAGACCTCCTTAAGGGTGTTATTTTTTGTTTTTTCCTTCCTTTATTTCAATTATTATCTTATATATTTTACTAGTTATTCCTTTCAAGTTTTCGTGCTCTTCTACATCCCTCCCATTTTGTATTATTTGTTCAAATTGGTTAACCTTACTTCCTTTTTTATTGTTTTTAACCAATTTTTAAACCATTGTTCTAATTGTATACAATGGAACCATGTCAATTTTATTTCTCTAAATTCTTCCATAATCATTTCCTTCTTCGTTCCTACTTTTATCCAATCCCCATTTTATCTAAAAAAATTCCCTTAACTTTTTATCCATTATTTGTTTTAAATTCTTTGGAAATTTCTTTTCCATTACAATTGGGGTTATTACTGATCCATCCGTTATTAACATTCTCCTGTATTTATTCCACACTTCTAATATATTACTCAACATTGGATTTCTAATTTCCCTAATTTCTTTCCTCGTGAATTGTTTAAAATATATATTCCATATTTCTTCTTCCACTTTTCCTGAGTAATTTCTTAGCCATTCTACCCCATCTTTTTTAATCATTCCTTCTATAACCAGTCTCAATCTACTCGCTTCATAATATTTTTTTAATGTTAGGGAGTGCTAAACCTCCTTCTTTTTGCGATTTATACCATAACTGTTTGTTTAGTCTATTTCTTTTACTACCATTGCAATATTTATTTATCATTTGTTGCCATCTGTTTAGTTCTTCCTCTGTAATTTGAAGTGGCAGCATTCTAAATATGAAGTTTATCTTTGGGAGTATTTTCATTTTTACTAATGCTATCTTTCCAAACCAAGATAAATGTATACTGTCGTACTCTGTTAATTTTTTTTGAACCTCTTTTCTCAATGCTACTACATTTACCTCTTCCATTTCTTTTAAAT
Organism: Anolis apletophallus; assembly: GCA_030556195.1. Lineage (NCBI taxonomy): Eukaryota > Metazoa > Chordata > Lepidosauria > Squamata > Anolidae > Anolis > Anolis apletophallus. The sequence continues at coordinate 19,252,253 of JARBWK010000008.1, forward strand.
CTTTTGTTATTATTACTCCAAGGTATTTTAATTTGTTCTTTAATCTAATTCCCATTTTTTCTTGTTCTGTAAAATCTTTTTCTTCTTTCTTTGTATAATTAAATAGCATCATTTCTGACTTATTCCAATTAACTTGTAGACCCGTTGATTCCCCAAATTTCTCTAGATGTTCCTTTACTTTATCCATTTTACCTACTATATTTTCAATAAATAACAATGTATCATCTGCAAATAAGCTCACCTTCTGCTTTTCCTTTATTCCTACCCCTTCTAAGTTTTTATCATTCCTAATGGCATTTGCAAATAGTTCTATCACCATCGCAAACAGAATTGGTGATAGAGGGCATCCTTGTCTTGTTCCCCTTGTCACTTTTATTTCTTTTGTCACCCCATCATTTATATTTACAACTGCTGAATTTCTTGAGTAATATTGTTCTAGTAAACCTTTTATTCTACTTCCCATTCCAAATTTGTTCATAATCTCGCTTAAAGCCCGCCATTCCACACAATCAAAAGCTTTAAATATATCTAATGATAATATCCCTACTTTTAAATTCTTCTCTTGAACCACACAAATTTTATTTAGTACTTTCCCTATCAAGTTTGACATTTGTCTTCCTTTTACAAACCCACTACCACTAAATGTTAACAATAATACTGTTAAACAATATTTGTAGTGTATTTGCCATACTTCTGCTAACTTAGCAGTTTGAAAACATGCAAATGTGAGTAGAAGGTAAAAGCGCTCCATGCAGTCATGCCAGCCACATGACCTTGGAGGTGTCTACGGACAACGACTGCTCTTTAGCTTAGAAATGGAGATGAGCACCATCCCTCAGAGCCAGACTTAAGTCGACTTAACGTCAAGGGGAAACCTTTACTTTTTATTTGCCATACAGATGTTACTGTTCATTAGTAGTGTACTGATGTTCCAATGACTACTGTATAAATCAAGCGAGTTTTACTACAGCTCACAAACACAATGTTATCTAATCATTTTGTCTTAATTTTTTCCTCAAGTCACTATGGGGATTATGCATTATAAAGGGCATACCTCCATGTAGAAGGGCGGCTCCCATGGTCAGAATGCGTTTTTGAAACTCTGAATCACCAAGACCAACAGCAATCATATCTTTGCACACTGTCAGATAAGTCTACATAGAAATAACAGGAAACATACAATTAAATAAACATTTCAATTAAAAATTTAAATGAGATTAAGTGCATTAAAATATATAAAACATTGCAATGACAAGTATAAAACCACATTATCCGCAATCATAGTCAGGCCATTCCACTAATCATTACATATAAATCCACGTCCATCTATTGCACTGTGTTTTTTGCCAAAGGCTTGATCTCAAAGCCATGTTTTCACCCTCTTTCAGAAAGTCAGAAGGGAGGGGGCTGATTTAATATTGTTGGGGGAGTGAGTTCAACAGCCAAGGGGCTACCGCTGAAAAGGCTCTGTCTCTTGTTCCCACCAATCGCACCTGTGAAGGAGGTGGGACTGAGAACAGGGTCTCTCCGGACAATCTTAATCTCCGAGATGGTAAATATGCTTTTCTATGGGTGAGCAGATGGTGACTACTGGATGGCATATGCTCTGTATCAGAAACTAGAGCTGATGTAGTCAATCCAATGTAATTTTCTGAATCAGCACCGCAAATAACCAAACGAAATCTAAAGTTGACCAAAAATTGATTCGTAATCTTTTTGGTACTAATGTTGGAGAGTGGTCAAAGTGGTCCCTGGCCAAGTGGTCCCTTCTGAAAAAAAAGGTTGGGAACCACTGCCTCAAAGAAATTCTTAAGCAAAGAGAGTGGTTAATTAAGTCAAGCATCTACACTAGCAGTTCACAGCAGTTCCCTATAACGGTAACTAACATAACTCTTCCAGAATCTTGGAATCTGTAGCATGGTAAAGTATGTATTCCTACTAGGAAGAACTATAGTAGTCCCTAACAGAAAATTTGAAGGAGTTCATCAAACCACAAATCCCAGCATTCTGTAGAATGGAGCAATGGTAGCTAAAAGTACTCCCCTACTAAAGCTCAACATTAAGCTTAACACAAGAATTTAAGGCATCGGAGTTATTTCAAGGAAGCCAGACTCAAATATTTTCCAAGTAAATTCTTGCAGATTGTTCCAAAGGAAAACAGACTTGGAAGATTTATTTGAGATGACCTGATCCAGCCATTTATTCAGTGCTACATCTGTAATGCCCTCCTTTCGCCCCTGCCAGTCTCACAGACTTGTCTGGGGGGCACAAGGGAGAGAGCCTTCTCCTCTGTGGCCCCCCGACTCTGAAACTCCTTGCCTGGCTTTTCTGCTGTGCCTTTGGAGATTAGTCATTTAATTTTTACTGCTGCTCTCCTCAATGTCCCCGCCCTTTTTGGAGTCCTTTCCCCCTTGTTTACATGTGCTCTCTTTTGCAAAGAAGCTACTCCACTTATCTCACCCAAGTTTTTAACATTTTATATTTGTGCATGCGGCCCGCCTTCTCATTGTGATTTTCGACATCTATTTGTATATTGTTTATTTATATATATGTATTTCCATTGTGTTTACTGCTGATGTTTTGATTTTTTGTTTTGTTGAAATTTGTTGTCTGGGCTTGGCCTCATGTGAGCCACCCCGAGTCGCCATCGGGGAGATGTATAAATAAAGATTATTATTATTATTATGCAAGACAAACGTAGTGCTTGTTTCATGCTTAAAGTATCTTTGACGTTAAGGACCTTCTCCTAATGTTTAGCTCAGTGGTTCCCAACTTTTTTTTTGGCCAGGAACCACTTTGACCAGGGACCGCACTCCAACATTAGTACCAAAAAAGTTACGAATCAGTTTTTGGTCAATTTTAGATTTGGTTTGCTTACTTGGGGTGCTGATTCAGAAAATTGCATTGGATAGACTACATCAGCTCTACTTTGCGATACAGAATATATTTATTTATTTATTTATTTATTTATTTCTTCAATTTTGTATTCCGCTCCTCCCTACAGGCTCGGGGCGGATAACAATAAAATACACATGGCAGCATGTCACAGACATGTAGTCCAACAGTAAAACATAAAACAGGTTAAAAAACGCAATTAGACATATCACGAGGTGCAGGGAATATATGGAGGTATACGACATACCATCCATCAGAGTTTAGTTGAACGCTAGTTCAAAAAGGGCGGTCTTACAGGCCTTTCTGAAAGGGGCTAACTCCGAGATGGCTCAGGCACTGTACTGCAGAGAGTTCCACAGCACTGGAGCTGCCGCTGAGAAAGCTCTCTGACGAGTCGCGGATAGATGGCAGGAGCGGACAGATGGTATAGTCAGCAGATTCTGTTCGTCTGACCGCAGTGATCTCGGGGGCAAATACGGGTGGGCGGTCCCTCAGGTACGCAGGCCCTAGGCCGTGTAAGGCCTTAAAGGTCAGTACCAACACCTTGAAGACAATTCGATACTCGATGGGAAGCCAGTGCAGTTGCCGGAGAATGGGTGTAATGTGCTCCTCACTGACGAGCCCCGTCAGTAGGCGGCGGCGGCATTCTGCACTAGCTTGAGCTCCGAAGTGTCGACAAGGGAAGGCCAACGTGAGGGCGTTACAGTAGTCTAGTCTCGAGATGACCGTCGCTTGGATTACCGTCGCCAGGTCGTTCCCGGACAGGTAGGGTGCCAGTCGCCTAGCCTGTCGTAGGTGGTAGAAGGACCCCCTGCAGACCGCGGAGACCTGGGCCTCCATGGTCAGCAGGGAGTCCAACTGAACACCCAAGCTCTTAACCGAAGATGACGGGCTGAGTTGCTCGCCATCCAGGGTAGGCAACCGGCACCCACCCAGCCCGGGGCGACCGGGCCACAGGATCTCCGTCTTCGACGGATTCACCTTCAGCCGGCTGGCGCGCAGCCAACCAGTCACGGCATATGCCATCTATTAGTCACCATCTGCTCACCACATGAAACTATATTTAATAATTTAGAGCTCTGGTCTATCCAATGCAATTTTCTGAACCAGCACCCCCAAATAACCCCGGGAGCAGGCCTAAAAACGAGGTGCCCCCGCTTCCAGGTGCCACATGGAACGGCTCCACTGAGGGGGAGGGAAGAGAAGCAGCAGTCAGGAGTCTTGTTGCCACGCCTTTCATGAGTAGTAAGCCTCTCCCCTCCTGACATCCCTGTTGCCTCGGCACTATAAGAGGATTTCGTGAGACCAGTCGCTCTCGTTACAACAGTGAGGCTGCGGACCAGATTTTAGTTCTTGGGGACCACTGGTGGTTCATGAACGACAGGTTAGGAACTACTGGTTTAGCTGAAAGCTGTTTTAGTTTCTATGCATGTTTATAACCCTGCCCTGAGCCAAACAAAATTTTTCTGCTCTACCTCATGCATAGACATTTAAGCACAGCTACCAATGTCTCCACTTAGTCTTCATTTTGTCAGGATATTACTAGCAAAATTCGCAGACAATCTCTCACGATTCTAATGAAGACTCTTTGCTGCATCCTGCAGGTCAGGCATTTATTTCATGGTCATTTCATAACTATTAGAAGTTTTGCTATGATTTAGCATCTTTTCCGAATTGATGTTATCATGGCTCAACTATCAGCATGCAGAACAGAATAGAATAAAATAAGTCTTGTGGTTTTAAGGAGATTTTGCAAACCACATTTTGGTATGATGGCTTTATTTATGATTGATTCCTTATCTCTTAAGTTCCCTCAAGCAACTGCCAGGAATTGCTGAGCAGATGAAGAGAAGAAGAAGAAGAAAAAAAAGGACACAATCTTCAGCCTCTTGAAAGAAGGGCAATACTTTTATAACAACGTAATAAAATAAAAGGCAGACAAGTACTTCTAAATTATTGGATTTCTAAACAGAGAGAAAACTAAATGTGAACAAGCAAATTTAATCTTTGGGTTGCCTCTGTGTCTGGATGCTAAGCCAAGTTTCAGACTGCTCTAAACTATTGCTATTTATCATATATTTAAAGTATGTATGGGAAAGCCAAAATCGAAAAGAATTTCTCACATGACCACAGAAGGGCAGCTCTCTATAAAGTATGGGAGAAATACAAACATAAATTCTACCAAAAAACACCAATGTGGATTTCCCCGGTCGAAGCCCAACATAAAAAAGAAACCTCTAGAACTAAATGGCTCACTTATAAAACGCTATTAGAAAAGAAGGAGTCAGGGTGGTCCTTAAAACCCCTGGAAAAACTCAGAGAAACAGACGAGGATTTGTCATGTTTCCATTATATTCAAATAAAAGACTATTTTAATGGTGATTCCAAAAAGGATTTCAACACCCAAGTCACAGTATGGGATAAGATAATGAAATCAAATAAAAAACTAATAAGGACAATTTATCAAAAGCTTTTAGAATGGGACACCGAAACCGAGCAGGTTAAAGACAACATGACAAAATGGGCCCAAGATCTAGGACACCCGATTATGTTTAATGAATGGGAAGAGATTTGGAAAAAAACAACTAAATATGCTGGAGCTACTGTAATTACGGAGAACTGGTTTAAACTTTACTTTCATTGGTACCTCACTCCCAACAAATTGGCTAGATTTTACAAAGGCTTGAATAACAACTGCTGGAGATGTAAAGGTCAGACTGGCACCTTCATCCACTGCTGGTGGAAATGTAAATAAATAAGGAAATTTTGGAAGATGATTCACCAACATATAAGGAAAATCTTAGATATTGATTTTGAAATGAAACCCGAATATTATTTACTGAATCTAACAGGTCACGAACTAGAAAGAAAAAAAGACAAGTTATTCTTCTACCTGGCAGCAGCAGCGAGGCTGGTGATAGCAAAGAATTGGAAGTCTAAGGAACCGCTAGCGGAGGTAGATTGGATATTGAAAATAAGAGTTCATGGACATTGACTATCTAAGGACAAGAATGAATGACAACAAACAGAAAAACCCAATTGAATGGCATCCGGTAAAAGAATATATAATGAACTTTAAAGGTGAAAAAGTCTAAAAGACAACCCGAATAGTAAGATGGAAAGACTTTGTAGCTTGGAAGAATGGTTTATCAAGACATAAGGAATTCCCGTGAAATGGATCGAGAAGGCCGACGGACGACGACTTTCTCTAACAACCGTCCCGGTTTAGCTATTACTAACCTTACTCTCTTCATCTTTACTATTACAGAAAAGGGCAACAAGAATGATCCAAGGGATGGAGCGGCTCCCTTATGAAACCAGGTTGCAACGCCTTGGTCTTTTCAGCCTTGAAAGACGGCGTTTAAGAGGTGACTTGATCGAAGTGTATAAAATCGTGCATGGGATAAAAAAGGTGAATAAAGAAAAATTATTTTCTTTGTCACAAAACACTAGGACTAGAGGGCACTCCCTGAAGCTCCAAGGTAGGAAAATTAGGACTAATAAAGGGAAATATTTCTTCACCCAGAGGGTCATTGGGTTATGGAATTTACTTCCAGAAGAGGTTGTGACAGCTGTCAGCCTGAACAACTTCAAGGCAGGATTAGACAGATTCATGGATACCAAGTGTATCGGTAGTTACTGAAAAGGACATTCAAGTGCCACCTCGGAGTTGGTTGAGGTAGGCAGGATTTCCCTGGGTACTGGTTGTGGGGGTCGGGAGCAGGTTAGGGTTTGCCCTCCCTTCTGCTCGAGATCCCCGTCTACATCTGGTGGGCCACTGTGTGATACAGAATGCTGGACTAGATGGGCTGAGGTCCGATTCAGCATGGCTCTTCTTATGTTCTTACTATTCACCTTTTTTTTCTTTTTCTTTCCTTCTTCTGCTGTCTCTCCTCTCTACCCCCCTCTTCTTCCCCCATACCCCTTTCCCCTCTCTTTTTTCCTCAATTCTTGCGCTTTAATTTCATCTTCAACTTTATGTTTTAATGTATAACTCTAGAAAAACTCAATAAAAATGATATTGAAAAAAAAAGTATGTCTGTATTGCCTCTGACAAGGACTTGAAGAAAAACTAGTGAAAACAATACAGAGCAAAACATTTTCAAAATGTACCAAAATGCTCTTTAAAAACACTTTAAAGTAAATGAATAAATAAATAAATAAATGAACTTTATTTATACCCCGCCACCATCTCCCCAGTGGGGACTCGGGGCGGCTAACATAAGGCCAAGCCCTTCTAAAATACAATACAACACAGTAAAATAAAAAAACAAAATACATCAGAATTAAAAAAAATACAATTACAATAACAAATGAAATGATACAGGAAATTCACACGATAAAAGCCGAACAGGATGGGCAGGCCAAGTAGACAAGATAAAATGATAAAACTCTGGGTGAGATAGGAGTAGGAGATAGCAAATGAGGGGGGCCCAAGAAAATGAAATAGTGGGGACAGGCTTTCAGTTTAGAATGGGGGGAAAGTGCATCATAGGGAAACACTATAGAAGGAGCAACACGACCGGAGGGGATGGTCACTCTTCAAAGGCACAATGAAAAAACCAGGTCTTCAGATTTTTCTTAAATTCTGCTAAGGAGGGGGCTTGCCTAATCTCACCAGGTAGTGAGTTCCAAAGATAGGGAGCCACAGCAGAGATGGCTCTCTCCTTTGTTCCCACCAGGGCCCTAGCCAGGATTTTGATTCGGGAGGGGCTGAGTTTGATACCGGGGCTGAGACTGAGTGAGAGAGGGTCTACCCTAGCAAACCTTTTGTATTGTTATCCCAATACCCCCATGCATATGGGATATACTGAGCATGGTGATCAGATCATGATATGAATACACATAACAGTTTAAATAATGTACCAGTAAGGGCTTCTCGCGGACCGCCCTGAGAAATTCGAGGGGGGCTAAAGCCCCCCCAGCCCCGGCTATATGCCTGGTTCCCTTTAAGTGGTCACTGTGAATCGTACTTATGGTATTTCCGCGCCTCTTGCGGACAGTTCGGAATCTTTTAAAAGCTAATATCTCTTTAAATGGAAGCCCGCCACATCCCTCCAGCATATATAGCCAGTGGGAGGGGCTGCCACCTCAGATCTTTTTATCCGCTGCCATTGCGACAGCTAGGAATCTTTCTCATATGACTAGCGTATATTTTATAAGAATTATACTTTTATTTTTATTTTATTAGTATTGTTCAAAATTTATTATTGCCATGATTGGCTTTATTTATTAGAATAAGCTTTTATTTTTCAAATTTAATTATAGCCATGATTGGCCTTATTTATTACAAGTTTTTATTATTCAAAATCTTATTATTTGTCATGATTGGCTTTATTAGAAGCTTTTGTTATTGAAATTATTTGCCATGATTGGCTTTTATTATTCAAAAATTTTATTCAAATTTTATTATTTGCCATGATTGGCTTTATTTACTATAAGTGTTAATTATTCAAAATTTTATTATTTGCCATGATTGGCTTTATTTACTATAAGTGTTAATTATTCAAATTTTATTATTAGCCATGATTGGCTATAAGTATTAATTATTCAAAATTTTATTATTGGCCATGATTGGCTTTATTTACTATAAGTTGTTTTACTAATAGACAGAATGACTATGGAGTCTAGGAACTTCGAATACCATGTGGAGATTCATAAGATCGCTACTATCTGGAAGTCATGTAGTCGAGGCCTACAGGGTAAGCTCTCGACCAAGTTGTGTAGATTGCTGTCAACCTTTGCAACCCAAAGAGCAGTTGCATCCGTCAAGTAGTAAGTTCAAACACCACTTTGTGATGAGGATCAATTGAACTGATTTCTGGAATGTTAAGTTGCCTTTATGTCTGTCTTTATATGTTATATATGTCAATGACATTGAATGTTGGCCGGTATATGTGCAATCCGCTAGGAGTCCCCCTGGGACTGAAAAGGAGCGGAATATGAATAACGCAAATAATCAGGTGATGTCACATGAGGTTATTCTCAGGCCACTGATTGCTGAGGGTATCACTCTTGAATGGATACTACTGTGCTGAACCTAAGAAACATCACCTGCTGAATCCTGTCTATCAACTTCGGATAGTATTATTTCCTGTTACTACATAAGAACATAAGAACATAAGAAGAGCCATGCTGAATCGGACCTCAGCCCATCTAGTCCAGCATTCTGTATCACACAGTGGCCCACCAGTTGTACACGGGGATCTCGAGCAGAAGGGAGGGCAAAACCCTGACCTGCTCCCGACCCCCCACAACCAGTACCCAGGGAAATCCTGCCTACCTCAACCAACTCCGAGGTGGCACTTGAATGTCCTTTTCAGTAACTAACGACACTTCATTTGTAAAAACTAATTTCAGGAGTGTTTATTGTCAGTAGATCCTTTCCTTCAACTGATGCATATCAGTTGGGCCTCACTTGGTTTTTCCCTGAATGTGCCATGTTAACCCATTTTCACCTCAGTGACATTACAGCTATCTGTGTATCTATAACAGGATACTGGTGACTAATCAAAGCTTCTATTCCTTCTCATATCTGATTTATGTGGAATTTGTAACTTTACAAATAGGCATGTTTTTTCCTCTTATTTGGTTATTTCGCTTATGAACCTCACAATCAATGATGTGGTCAGACCATCAGACATCTGTGTATTGTACCCTTCAGGCTATGGACTCACAGTGGTTTTTAGCATGTATATATCGCAGTCGATGGAATGGCGCTGAAGTAGTAACAGTAAAACTGCACCAGAAGATTAAAACAAAATACTATCAGCAACTAAGAGTGACTGGATGGTGTGAGATCTTCAGGACTCGATAGTTAGCGTATAACGAATTTCTGTAAACATGCTGATGTGTTCTGTAAGATTAGTCTTACTAATGCCAAGTGCAGCCATGCAACATGTCTGCATTTTAAAGTTGTAGCACCACTAAAATGCCTGGTGAAAACTACGCACAGTGTGGTCGCTTGGTTTGTAGTTTGTTCTAAAGTTATGTATGATTACATAAATTATGTATGATTACATAAATCTCTGTTTAGCAGTGTTGCGCTTGTTTACTGCAAGTTTTAATTTCCTTAATCCTAGAAAAGTTAGTGACCGGAATGCCACAAGAAACTTCAAGGTGGGAAACTAGTGGAGCATGTAACTCTTCTTAAGAATAGCTAGCAGAATAGGAGGTGATTATTAACCTTTATTGACTCGCAGGTCTTGAGCATCCTACCTTGCAAGCAAACACATTTTCGTCAGGGAGACAGTGACATTACCTCTCGGAGGAGATCAATAGCTATAACTTAAAACTCATTCGAAAGGTTCTTTTCAGATCTACTCACTACTGGGTGAACATTCACCATGAATGATGAAACATCATATGCTTACTTTGATTTGATATATTTTTTACTTAATAACAGGTATACTCATCCTTATATCAGCATGGAATTTGAGAAATAATAATATGCTTGGTAGCATATCGTGGTATATACCGTAGTTTCATCCAGACACTTCTCCCACTATGTCTTTCCGGACATTTACCTATTACTGCTGGGAAAAATTCTTATTTCTACCTTGCAAGCACATTTGATTTGGTGAATAAACATAGATATTTAACTCATTAGTTTTTCAAATGTTACAGGAGCCTCGGTAATAGCTAGGATGGCCCAATTATTTCTGAACCACAGGGCCTCCACATATAAGTTACCTGTCATGCTGCAGAAGACAAGCGTAGTCCTAAGCATGGTCCTGGAAGTAATCAATCCTTCTTGCGACAACTTCAACATCTCTAGAGGCCCTAGTTTTTAGTCTTGAGAACTACGTGTATACGGAAATTTATAAAAGTGCTTCTGAGGTACAGAAAGGGTGCCAGTAGAAGACCTCTGTTAGTCAGTGGCTTCGGTTATTCTCTCCGTCTTCGTCATGCATAGTACGATTTAGACTTGGAGTACTGGGAGGATACTTTTCTGGATTGTCACAGTGGCTTGTCTGACTTACCATTTCATTTCATTAAATTTATGGTAACCCAACTACTCTTTGAGAGGCTATATTCGAAATAACAAGGCTTCTGTTAGGAGGATGTTTGGTCTTCTCTACTTACCTTTATCATGCATGACTTTCATAAGGGCATTCGGTAGTAAAGCAGCCCTTTTTGCTCTACGGTGGCATGACGCCCACCAGCCACGATAATTAGCTCGCTAGTCTACCATAAGTACGATTCACAGTGACCACGAAAGGGAATTATTGGTTGCTTACCAGTAACTGTAGTTCCCTGAGTGGTCCCTGTGAATCGTACATTCCCGCCCATCCTTCCCGCTGATGTCATGCCTCAGTCCTTCAAGCTGCTTTTGCGGCGGAGTAAACGGATCTGAGGTGGCAGCCCCTCCCACTGGCTATATATGCTGGAGGGGATGTGGGCAGGACTTCCATTTAAAGAGATATTAGCTTTTAAAAGATTCCGAACTGTCCGCGCAGGCGCGGGAAATACCATAAGTACGATTCACAGGGACCACTCAGGGAACTACAGTTACTGGTAAGCAACCAATAATTCCCACTAATCTTGCCTGTGAAAGTGGGAGAGGCGAGAGGAGAGCCTCCCCGGAGGATCGGAGAGGTCATGAAGGTTGGTGGCAGGAGATGTGGTCAAGGAGGTAGGTGGGTCCCAAACTGTTCAGGGCTTTATAGGTGATGACCTGAACCTTGAATTTGGACCGGAAGATGAATGGCAGCCAATGGAGCTCCTTAAGCAGGGGGGTTGACCGCTCCCTGTAATTCGCCCCAGTTAGTAATCTGGCTGCCACACATTGGACCAATTGTAGTTTTCGGGCCGTCTTCAAGTCCTTGTCAGAGTGCATTGCAATAATCCAATCTAGAGGTAACTAAGGCGTGGACCAACGTGGTCTAAAAACAATCCTAAAATCCAGATGAAACTGCAATTTCGAACACTGAATCCCGTATACAATAGTACTGGCTTGGTTGCCATCAGACAGAAGCTATAAGAGGCATGGGGAAACTTCAGCCCTCCAGGTGTTTTGGACTTCAACTCCCACAATTCCTAACAGCCTATCAGCTGTTAGGAATTGTGGGAGCTGAAGTCCAAGACACCTGGAGGGCCAAATTTTGCCCATGCCCGGTGTAGACTGAACCAGTGTTAGTTCATATGCTCAGAAATTACAAAATGCAGAGTGCAGCCCCTTCACAGCCACCCATTACCTGGACCACCAGCTGAGAGGTTTCACAGAAGTGGTTTCCTTCTTCCTCATCTGTTAAAAGGGTGGGTAGAATGCTATTTCCTACCCACACCCCTGTTTCCACCAAAGCTGACAGGTAATCCTGACCATCCGAGGCAAACTGTTAAAGCAGAAGAAGCAGAGGCATCATGATCGTGCCAGTTGTAATAATAATAATAATAAGAACAACAACAACAACAAATTATTTGTACCCTGCCACCATCTCCGCAAGGGGACTCGGGGTGGCTTACATGAGGTCACGCCAAACACAATATAATACAAGAGCACAATAGAAAATCAAAAAATAGAATGCTTAAAATACAAAACCAATGTAAATTAAAACAACACAACAATATGAAATCAAAACATTAAAATTAGAGTACCTTGGACTGAAGATGTATGTTCAACCTACAGTATAGGCCAAAGGCTCTCAATGCAGTTGGCTTGCAAAAGCTGGGAGACCTTGCGTCACTTTCATGAATATAAAAATCGAGGACATCCTGAAATTTCAAAAATTATGTAAGAAATAGATAACATTACAAAGAAACAATGTGAGTAGGCAACACAGATGTTGGATAAGAGGGAGCAAACTTTTTCCACTTCAGAAGACATGAAATCCCCATCCGTATATTAGATCTAAGGTATTAAGATATGATATTCTGAAGTTCTTCAAGTATTCAGTTCAAACAATTAAGTTCAAACAATTCAATACATACAGTTAAGAGCTATACTGGAATCAAAATGGCAGTTGCATCAAATATGTTTAAGAAAAGGTAAAGGCTTCCCCTGACATTAAGTCTAATCGTATCCGACTCTGGGAGGTCGTGCGCATCTCCATTTCTAGGCCGAAGAGCCAGCATTGTCCGTAGACACTTCCAAGGTCATGTGGCCAGCAATGACTGCATGGAGCGCGTTACCTTCCTGCAGAAGTGGTATCTATTGATCTACTCACATTTGCATGTTTTCCAACTGCTAGGTTGGCAGAAGCTGGGGCAAACAGCGATAGCTCATGCCAATCCTCGGATTCAAACTGCCAGCCTTTCGGTCAGCAGCTTCAGCAGCTCAGTGGTTTAACCCGCTGCACCACCAGGGGGCCCAAAATACTTAATTACTAGACTGCATTTCTTGACTTTTAAATTGTGTTTGAACTTGGAACCCCTGATGGCGCAATGGGTTAAGACCTTGTGCCAGCAGGACTGTTGAATGAAAGGTTGGCGGTTCAAATCCGGGGAGCGGGATGAGCTCCCGTCGGTCAGCTCCAGCTTCTCATGCAGGGACATGAGAGAAGCCTCTCACAGGATCATCATCATCATCTTGAGTTGTTGCAAGTTTTTTAGGCTGTATGGCCATGTTCCAGAAGCATTCTCTCCTGACGTTTCCCCTGCATCTATGATAGGCATCCCCATAGACCAGGGGTGCCCACACTTTTTCATCATGCGAGCTACTATATGAACAATCAAGTTGAAAAGATCACCTGTTGTGCATGTGAGCCCACGCGCACGCACACGCGCGCACGCTCATACTGCAGCCTTCCGTCCGCGCGGGGCTTCTTGCCTGCCCACGAACTCGCCGCCACGCGCACCCGGGAAGGGGATCCTCCTTGCCTGCGCGCATGCTCTCTCTTAATGTCTTCGTTGCCTTCCTCCTTCCTGCTGCGTGCTTTTGCGAAGCAGGAAGTCCCCATCCCATCCTGCTTCTTGCGTGCACAGCAGGCCCCTCCCATGCATGCAGCAGGATGGTATTTATAAGCGCACCCGCCAGCGCAGGAGAAGGAAGAGTGGAAGAGTTGCTTCCCTAAAGTGACAGTTGCAGCAGGGGTGCACCCTTCCTTCTTCTCTCCTTGGCTCTCTCTCTCTCTCTCTCTCTCACACACACACACACACACACACACGCATTCCCTCCATCCCTCCCACAGCCTCGCATCCTATCCATGTGCGTGCCTTCGCTTTGCTCCCCCTCCCCTCGCAGCAACCAATGGGCGGTCATGTCACCACACCGTGCGTGGCAAGACGAGCGCCAGGGCCCGCCCACTAAAGCCTCATTTTGGCAAAAGAAGCCCTGTGAAGGCAGCGGCGGGAGCGCACATGCGCGCGCATGGCAGGAGAGCGCCATTCAGCTGGTGAGGCCCAAAGATCACCTGGAAGAGGGCCGAAGATCACCTAGGTGCTCCCGATCACCATAATGAGCACCCCTGCCATAGACTGTGAGGTAATAATAATCTTTATTTATATACCGCCCTATCTTCCCAGGAGGACTCAGGGAGGTTTCCAATATAAAGTAAAACATTCAATTGCCAAAAGAAAAACCATACAACAAAATTAAACATTAGGAAACATAAACATAAATCCTATTAAAACAGTCACAAAAATTTAAAAACCAGCTTCAATTTTACTCCATCAAACAGAATAATGGAGTGGGCATGGTCAGCTATGAAAGGACTTTTAAGACAATTAACGCAGAGTACTGTACAAGATCTTGGGGAAAAGAGGGCTTACTTTTGCAGCTTCAAGAACTTTGCAAAGTTGGTTCAGCTTCTCTTTGGACAATGACAACAGACAATTCCGATTCATATAATGAGTCAGCAAATACTCTATATAATCAAGTGCCAATTCTGGTTTTGATTCATGTGTTTCTTGTATACGTACTCGCCGTTCAGATACCCCATTACTCTAAAAATTGGAGGGGAAAAATTCTCATTTTTAAAAACAAGTATAAGATGTCACTTAAAATGTTAAGGAAAGCAAATCAATTGCAAAAAAAAATAATGTATGGCTCAACACACTTAAAGTCCTACCTCTCTCCTGTTTGGCTCAGCAGCCAACCAATCACAGATTAATTCAAGTACGTGGCCCACTTTTCCCCAACGGCACAGACAGTCAAGCAGAGGAGAGTATTTATTTTCGGTTGCACCATTTTCCAGATTCTTCAGTTTTGAGATCACGCCACAACTGAAAAAACAACCCCCACAAAAACTTGATGTGCTAGCTTATTTAAACACACTCACATGCCAATTATTTATAGAACTTTTCAACAGCTTATTGATGGGATTATTTACATTTTTGTTAGCGTTAAACATATACAATTAAGATTAAAGAGTGTCTAGCCACCATTTTATAATTTTTTAAAAAAATAAAGAAATACCTGAATGTAGGAATACTTGCAGGTGTCATGAAAGATGCAATAATAATTATGGGTGCTGTACAACGTTCATCCTAGGTTGAAAAAAGAAGAAATGTATTAACGCAACCATTTTGCAAAAACAGTTCTAATACTAGGGGAAAGGAAGTATATATATATACAGTGTGTGTGTGTGTGTGTGTGTGTGTGTGTGTGTATACTTCCTTTCCCCTAGTATTAGAACTGTTTTTGCATAGCCTTAAGGCCTTAAGGCTATTCATATATATATATATAAAGAATAGCCTTAAGGCTGTGGCATAGGCACTGAGAACTAGGAAGCCTTGGCCCTTGAGCACTCTAACTGGTTGTCAGCTGTGACCAGCAGTGCTGCAGAATTCAAAGAGGCACGAACGGAGGGTGAAAGGGAGGAAGGCACATCAAGCCAACCTGGAAACCGATGTCCTCACTGCAGGAGAACATGTGGAGATCAAGAATAGGGCTCCACAGTCACCTACGGACCCAACGGCAAGACACTACACTTGAAGGACCATCATCCTCGGACTACGAAAGATCGCCTAAGTAAGTAAGTAACCATAAGACTAAGGTGAAGACTAAGTAATGGCTTCCCATCTTTGCCATATAGGAAGTTGGATGAATACATAGCTTTTCATAAATGTAGTGATGATGGACAGAAGTGACGTTTTTATATTTCTGCTTTCTCTTCGTTCTGCTCCAGTTTGACCCCAAAGTTACTGGTCAGTAAAGGCTAATCCCAAGAATAAATTTAAATCTGTGCTTTCAACCAACTGTAACAATTTGAAAAGGAATTTGGAAGGGGATGTACCTTAAATATCTTTAAATATTCGGGGAGTACCGATGCAAATTTTTGAACAATATGATTTTTTCCTTCTTCGTTACTATCAAGCGCTTTACGAATACTTCTCCAGAGAATCACGACAATTTCGAGCAAGCCGGCCATAGAAGGCACATCATCGACGGATAAGACATTATCCGAAATCTGAAACGTAAATATTTGAACAACAGTATGTAATTATTTGGGCCCCCTGGTGGTGCAATGGATTAAAGCACTGAACTGCTGAACTTGGGAGCAGGGGTGAGCTCCCGCTGTTAGGCCCAGCTTCTGCCAACCTAGCAGTTCGAAAACATGCAAGTGTGAGTAGATCAATAGGTACCGCTTCTGCGGGAAGGTAACGGCACTCCATTATTTATTTACAGTATTTTTACCCTGCCCTTCTCAACCCCCCCCCCCCCCCGGGGGGGGGGACACTCAGAGTGGCTAACAAAGGCAGCAATTCGATGCCTAATACACAGAATCCCCATAAAACATACAAAATTGAAACAAAGCAATTAATTAAAAACAAAATCCAACAATCAGGTAGATTAACAATTAAAAACAATGTTCAATCCACACATTCAATAGATAAAACAGTAAAACCGTGTCCACATCTCTGTCATCAAGCCAGTCCATTCTAGTTAAAGTGCTGCTATGTCATTGTGCAAAAGCCTGGTCCCATGCTAGGAGGGATGGGGTCGATCGTATTTCGCTTGGCAGCGCATTCCACAGGCGCAGGGCCACAACCAAGAAGGCCCTGTCTCTTGTCCCCGCCAGCCGCATTTGAGATGCTGGCGGAAGCGAGAGCAAGGCCTCCCTGGATAATCTTAAGGTGCAAGGTGGGACATAGAGGCAGATGCGTAGGCTAGGACAGAATCATATAGAGCTTTATACGTCAAAACCAGCACTTTGAATTGAGCTCGGAAGTGGACCAGCAGCCAGTGGAGCTGACACAACAAGGGGGTGGTATGCTCCCTGTAGGTAGCTCCTGTTAGAAATCTAGGTGCCGCCCGTTGGACTAATTGCAGTTTCCGAACTGTCTTCAAAGGCAGCCACGCTATCATGCTGACCATAGGACCTTGGAGGTGTCTACGGACATCGCCAGCTCTACAGCTTAGAAATGGAAATGAGCTCCACCAGCTCTTTGGCTTAGAAATGGAGATGAGGGATAGAGAAAAACATCATCTAGGGAATACAGTGTGCCACATTAGGTCCCCCAACACTCACAAATGATGCCAGACAAGGGCAATCCCTGGACTGGATCAAGCATCCAAATTGCATGTAGACTTGCATCTCAGTTATTAACTTCTGCACTTTTTCCAGGCATTTCAATGCTATGAACAATTCAACTCATCACTGACCCCACAATTAAACTGTAACTTAAGCAAATCCCTCAGATATCATAGCATGTCAATCCTCAATTCCCTGATGCTTAAAAGTGTCCAGAAACATTCTTGATTAATGTTGATTAATGTCACCTAGATCTTGTCAAAAAGAACATGCAAAAGAAAGGTCCGGTGCAGAAGCCCTAGGATGGATTAGCATTTTCATATTAGAAGCTTGCCTGCTGGATTCTTACACTCATGTTTTCTTTTTCGCTGTCTTCATCACCGCTGTCAGGAGCCTTTAATCCCTGCTGGATGCAGGCGTTCAAACACTTCTGAATGGTAAGCATCAATTTAGCTAGAATTAAAGAACAAAGTGTACAAATGCAAAGGATTAATCAGAACAGGAAACAGTGTAGGAAGTAAACAACGGCGTAGTTTAAGCATTTGGTGCTGCTTCTTTCAAAAAGAACAGATTTATATTTAAAATTTGAGTTCAAATAAACACTCAAAAGTAAAACAGTAAAAAAATGTTACTTAGAGCTTAATATTCTATTCATTGGTTTTTTTTCTTTCTTGTTCATGTTTTCAATTGATTTATAAGGAGACTTATACATGCTATTGTCTACATATTCTAAAATAAAAGACACATGAATTATTTAAATGTGGCTGGAGTTAACACCCTGGATCGCTCAAAGACTGTGCACTGGGGAAAGTTTTAAGTACCACTGGCATTTAAAAATAAGCAAGCCAAATAGATACAAGCTTATAAGCATGCATAATGCAAGTCAAGAATACAACCTCTCCAGCCAAATTCTTTACTGGAATTTTAGAATTCAGTAGAACAGGGCTGCCCAGGAAATAGATCGCGGGACCGAAGGAGGCCGATCTCAGCCACATGGGGCGCTTCTCAGAGGGGGGCGGAGCCAGGCCCCGCCAAGCCCCGCCCCCTCCCCGGCTTCGGCACTCCCAGCAGCTGCTCCAGCCTTGAGGAGGGCAGGGCCAAGCCAGCCTTGTGCTAGCTATGCCAACACTGGCTTGGCCCTGCCCTCCTCAAGGCTGGAGCAGCTGATGCTACAGCTGAAGCCAGAGGAGGGCGGAGCCAGGCCACGCCAAGCCCCGCCCCCTCCCCGGCTTTGGCACTCCCAGCAGCTGCTCCAGCCTTGAGGAGGGCAGGGCCAAGCCAGCCTTGTGCTAGCTATGCCACCACTGGCTTGGCCCTGCCCTCCTCAAGGCTGGAGCAGCTGCTGCTAGAGCTGAAGCCAGAGGGGGGTGGAGCTAGGCCTTGCCAAGCCCCGCCCCCTCCCTGCTCCGCCCTGCTTCTCTCTCGTCCGGAAGCAAACGTGGACGGTGCGCAGTGTGGGAGGCACGCGGGCGCAGAAGGTAGATCTTTCTGACTTGGTTTTGTTATAAGTAGCTCGCATGCTGAAAAAGTGTGGGCACCCCTGCAGTAGAAGCAGTTACAGGAGTGCAGGCGTTTACAACAGTAATAATTTAAATAATTTATCGTGACCCAGGCTAACAACATGGGACCTTTACCTATGTTGGTTGGGGTTGTGTTCTCGTACGCGTACTGATAGAACTTCCTGGCTGCGGCTGGATTCATCTGGATCAACGCAACGCAGCGCTCGCACCAGACTTCTTCTGGCTGGTTGGTGGGGAAAAAGGAGCTGAACAGGAGACTTACTAGGCGCCGCGCCACAGGGCGCGAGTCCATCTCAAGACGGATTAAGAGACTGTCTATTGAACAGATTTTCCAAAACTGATTTGGGAGGGGAGGAGAAGAAAAAAAAGTTATTAGAAGTTATTCAGATTTCTTTTCCTTTGAATGCATTCTCTACCAGTCATTCCCAACCTGTGATCTGTGGACCATCAATGGTCTGCAAGAACGAAAATATGGTCCATGGCCTCACCATTTCTACACCGTTGCTTTGAAACCACGCAGCAACAAGAGCAACTGGTCTCGCGAAACCCTCTTATAGTGCTGAGGCAATGGTAATATCGGGAGGGGAACAGGCTGACCACCCACGAAAGATTATCCCTACCACGTCACCTCTAGATTATTAAATATGGTTTTCTGTGGGCAAGCAGATGGAGACTACTGGATGGCATGTTTTGTATCAGAAACTAGAGCTGATGTGGTCTATCCAACACAATTTTCTGACCAAACTGAATCTAAAGTTGACCAAAAACTGATTCGTAACCCTTTTGGTACTAATGTTGGAGAGTGGTCCTTGGGCAAGTGGTCCCTGGTCAAAAAAAGGTTGGGAACCACTGCTGTACACATTCATGCCCTTTTCCTTGGCTAACAATGTAGTTCTGGTATGTATTCCAGGTGCTTGTGATGCTATTTAAAGTCACAGACGACTTGGTATCTTGATATTTAAAGTAGAACTTCTCCTTAGATGTGCCTAAATCAGAACTGAGGTCTCTTGAGGAGGGGTGTCTCCTCAATGTGTCTCACAAATGAGGTTAACTGTGTGAATATGATGTAGAAAAGGGCCTTCTCAGCCCCAAAATGTGGAGTGTCCTCCCATTAAAGGCTTGACTGGTGCCAACATTGACTTCATTTATACACCAAGTGAATATTTTCTAATTATCAAGAACTTTGGCATCATTTATCCATCTCAACTACTGATGTTTTGAAATCATTTACATTTGTCTTAATTCATTACTATTTTAAATAGGATTTTCGTTTATTTAAGTTTCTTTATTTTTTTAATTGGTTTATATGATTTTATTCATAAACTGCTCTGAGATCTTTTTTTTTGATATTGGACAATATAGAAATAAATTAATCAATGTATGTATGTATTTATTTATTTATTTCCAGCATTTTACCCCGCTCTTCTCAACCCCCGAGGGGGGACTCAGAGCGGCTTCCAAAAAGGCACAATTTGATGCCAACACAGTAAAACACATAAAACACAGTATAAAACCCCCCAAATATATATATATATATAATAAATGTATATAATAAAAATCAAAATATGTATGCAAATATGTATTTTTTGGGATGGTTCCTAGATCCTGATACACAGATCCATCATTGAAAAGCTGGCAGGGTTTTGGTGGGACAGAAAGAGGATGATGGGAGTTACAGAGAGCCCTGTGAGTCCCACCTATGATGGATCTGGACCAAACTTGCCATTCATATCCATCATGACCAACTTTAAGGACTGGAACATTTTGGAGGGGATTGACCTGGGATGGTGGGAGATTTAGTTCATGCACATCCTGTGATCACAGTGAACCCTACCAATGATGGATTTGGACCAAACTTAGCACACATACCCATCATGACCAACTTTAGGTATTTTGGGGAGTTTAGGGGAGATTGACCTAGAATGATGGGAGTTATAGTTCACCCACATTCTTATGCATTTCCTAACAGAACCATTCATAAAATCTAAAACTAAATATTGACTATTTCTAATAAATAGCATGACAAAAGACCTAACCCAAGCATTGCTGGGTACCTAAGCTAGTAAATAAATAAACTTCGCACTAACTGCTCTTTCTGGGATAGTGCTGCTTCCTAAAAATGTCTAGCATTGCTTCACTTTTCCAGCATTTCTGCAAGGAAACTGCCTATTAAAAATCTGTCTTTAATTTTCCTGGATCAAACTTGGTTAATCTGCTCTCACCTTGCACCCTGTTTCTTAATTTTGGACCACTTCAGGACAGAATTTATTGAACCAGTATCTAGTAGCTACCACTCATGGACCTGAAATTCGCCCCATTCGTTTCTGTTCGTCCCATCTATTCAGGTGGCACGAAATGGAAAGGTCCCTCCTCAAACAAAAATGCAATCAATACGAAAGGCAGGCGGGATTGAGGATAGATTACGTGGAGCCTGGCAGGACCTGCAGCCGAGCACCACATAAGGAGCGCTCCTTACTTGGTGTTTGGCTGCAGGCCCTGCCAGGCCCGGGTCCATAGCCCAGGAAGCCTGCACCTGTAG
Source organism: Anolis apletophallus (assembly GCA_030556195.1). Taxonomy (NCBI): domain Eukaryota; kingdom Metazoa; phylum Chordata; class Lepidosauria; order Squamata; family Anolidae; genus Anolis; species Anolis apletophallus. The sequence continues at coordinate 19,273,621 of JARBWK010000008.1, forward strand.
ACCCAAAGCGCCTGTAGGCCCGGGTGAACCCCCCCCCCAAATAATGTAAACAAAAAGGAAAACAAATATCTGACCTCCTGATTTTGGGAGGTTCAGACAGAAACCGATCAGGGTCCCCACCGAAAGCCAGACACAAAACGGATCAAGGTAAGTCCTGAATGCACATGACTAGTAGCTACCAGCATTAAAATATCAACAGAGAACAAAAGCTCTGCTGCAAGTTTATACAGCATTGCTGTTCTGTTCTCATTACACACAGATGTGTATGGAACTATATTTTTGCAACAGATTGAATGATGTAAGCTGTATTTTTAATAGCTTCACACCCTTATTTTAGGTAACACATTGACACACTGTAAATGTAAGTACATACACGCCTGCCTGATGCCTGGAAACACACCATGTTTCCTTTTTCATAACTAAGTGTACTAACAGATATGTGCACTCTTATCCAGTCTTAAATTTATTTTATATTTCAAAAACCTAAGACTTCATTGTTATGCATATACACATATGCATAACAAAATAAAAAAAGTTCCAGGACAAAACAGGCAACAGATACATTCTGACTATAGAAAAGAAGGAATGGTATCCTGTCCCCCCCAGACTACACACTTTTGTGTTGGAATTGTATGTATAGATTTGTATTAAAAAACAAATTACATGGTATATAAAGGCCTAAATCCCATTATTAGTCTCATCTAGGGAAGACCAGTTGAATAAGCATCAAATGTCAACAGCATGACAATGACATCTAGCTGTTCAGCTTCGATGTGGTGTCTCTATTTACCAAGGTCTTAGTAGCAGACACCACATTGAAGCTGATCCCAGAAGATATCACAGCCCTTTTTCATCATTGCCTCATCACAAGCTACTTCGAGTGGGACAATGAATTATATGAACAGAAAGTTGGAGTAGCCATGGGGAGCCCTCTCAGCCCGGTCATAGCAAATTTCTACAAGGAACACTTTGAAAAACAAGCCCTGGAAACAGCAACAAAAATCCCACTACATGGGTCAGATATGTGGATGACACCTTAACAGTTTGTAGAAGAAGAACTCAACAAGATCCTGGACCACCTCAACAGCATCCACACAAACATCCAATTCACCATGGAAAAAGAAAATGAAGGAAAACTGCCATTTCTAAATGTCCTAGTTATCCGCAAACCCAATCAACAATTGGGCCACACAGTATATAGAAAACCTACACACATGGATAGATACCTACATAAAAACTCCAACCATCACCCAAGTCAAAAAAGATGCACAATTAAAGCCCTGGCAGACCATGCAAAGAGTATCTGCGAAACCCACTCCCTGAAACCACCTAAACTGGGCTCTACAAGCCAATGGATACTCCAACTCTGGGCCAAGAATAAGCCACAAGAGTTAAGACAAAGATCTACCTAGAGGAAATGTGTTCTTACTATACATCAGGGGAACCACTGACCGCATAGGGAAGCGGATGAAGAAACACAACCTATAAGTGATCTACAGACCCACTAAGAAAATCCAACAAATGCTACGTTCAGCAAAAGACAAGAGGGATCCTCTCAACTCTGCAGGAGTCTACCGTATACCATGTAGCTGTGGACAAGTCTGCATAGGATCCACGAAACTGAGCATTGTCAAAACACGAATCAAGGAACATGAAAGGCACTGCAGACTAACTCAACCAGAGAAGTCAGCCATAGCAGAACATCTGATGAACCAATCTGGACCCAGCATATTATTTGAGAACACAAAAATGCTGGACCATTCTAAAAACAACCATGTCAGACTACACAGAAAAGCCATTGAAATTCAAACATGTGGACAATTTCAACAGAAAGGATGAAATCATGAAAAGGAACGAAGTCTGGCTACCAGACTGATTAAATAATAATAGGATTTATATAAATGTTGACTAAGCAGTCAACAGTTGATTTAATGGGGCTTGTCAGGTAGGGACTAGGAGCTGGATTTAAGCCAGAGCAGTCAGAGCACATAGTCATGAAGACATGCCTATTTACCAACTCCTGTGATCTAACTTGCTGAACTGAGCACAAAATTATAATATCCATTTTCTGTGGAATATTGTTCTTCATGGTCCTATACACTTGTAAACAATTCAGAGACATCCTAAAAGCCCTGGCATCAAATCATACACCTTGTTGAATTTTCAAATATCATCCATTTGTGGACAGTTTAATTTTGCAGCTACAACATATCAAGGCATTTACAAATGACACCGAAGAAGATCTCATTATTTTTTAAAAAAATAATCAGGAGATAATTAAATAGCACCATTCAGTCTTTACTTGATTGCTGCACAATCAAGATAATTGCGAGAAAACCTGGAGGGAAAAAGATATTTAACTTTCTAGGTGCTGATTAATTTAAAATGCAACAATAGTAAATAGTTTGGCATGAAGTGTTAATGGGCTACTTGCACCTCTTTCCGAGTGAGATTGTTGAAATATTGATGAATGTACATCGTCTGAAATAAATTGCCTAGTTCTTTGCGCCCTGTCTGCAGCCTAGCAAACCTAATTTATCCTACCTTAGCAGCCTTGACAGACTTAATTTTCAGCAACATATCAACAAAAGCCACTCTAACTTTCTCCGAATTGTCATGGAGATTGTATTTCAGAGCTGGCAGGAGCTGTTCCAATAACGGGTGGCTTAGTACGTTGTCCAAAATTATAGGCAAGCACTGCAAGACAGAAAGGAAAACATCAATAAAGGTTATCACAAGAAAACAGAGAATACAGAACTGAAACTATTCTAATTGCTAAGCGCACGCAGCATGGAAAACCGGCCCAGGAGAATGACAAAGAGCAAAGCAACACGTTTTATTAAAATGTGATGTCTCAACGCAAAGTGCTATGTGTTGTGCTTATAAAATTTCTCTATTAATATTCCTTCTAGGAAGGTACGGCTGAACCAGAACAAAGACAGAGAATTATATTTATGGAGACACAAAGAAAAAGTTTTTACAGCTCGGAACAGCTACTTAAGCTTTCAGTCTCCAGGTACAAATATTATTAGCATATGCTTAGGTTTCGAAAAGGTTTGTGACGTCTTCCTGCTTATTAAGATTGTATTCTCATTCCAATCAGATGTAATCGCTACATAAGTTTACCATTAGTTTAAAGCATAGAGCCAAACTGCCTCCGTTTAAATATGTCATTAAAAGACTGGAAACGTTGACTTACATTGGCTGCAAAAGCAGCTGTTGTGTCATTCTAGTGGCTCAAGTGAGAGCAGAACTTAACTGCCACCAATGGAGCACAAAAAAGTCATCAATTTACATAAAAGAGACTTGTTTATATTACTGCACATCATGGTTCACCTTTACCTGCACTGAGAGTGATTTTACAGGAGACATTGGCTTGCAACTTAAAGAGAAACAACACTGTCTTAAAAGAAGAAGAGATGTAGTTTCATTCCAAAACTTACTTTGAAAACAGAGCACCGGACATCTGCTGATGTGGTATCAAAAGCAAGTTTTTCAATGAGGGTTTTTAAAAGATCAGCCAGCACAGTTGCAGGAATCATTTCCCAATATCTGAAAGCTATTTTACTAACGCCGAGTACCCCTGTTGAGCGAACCAGAGGCTGAGGATCCTCCAAGAGACTCTACGAATTTGAGGAAGATGATAAAAAAAATTAGATTAATGTTTTGATTTGTCTTCTATGCAAGCAGGCAACAGTTATTTGGAAAGAAGGCCTTCTTAAGAGGTGGTGCTTAAAACATTTTCAGAAATGCCAACTTTTTCTGACGTCTTCCATGATTACATTAGAATTTAACGTGGCTTAAACCAGGGCCCCCTGGTGGCGCAGCGGGTTAAACCGCTGAGCTGCTGAACTTGATGAGTGAAAGGTTGGCAGTTCGATTGCAGGGAGTGGGGTGAGCTCTTGCCGCTAGCCCCAGCTTCTGCCAACCTAGCAGTTCAAAAACATGCAAGTGTGAGTAGATCAATAGGTATCGCTTCAGCGGGAAGGTAATGGCACTCCGTGCAGTCATGCCAGCCACATGACCTTGAAGGTGACTACGGACAACGCCAGCTCTTCAGCTTAGAAATGGAAATGAGAACCACCTCCCAGAGTTGGACACGACTAGACTTAATGTCAGGGGAAACAATTACTTTTACTTAAATTCCAGCACTTGAGTGCCCTAGCTGGAGATCAGCTGTGTCCGGCAGTGCTGTGGAATTCGAAGAGGCACGAATGGGGGGTGAAAGGGAGAAACGTGCCAAAAGGAAGGCATGTCAAGCCAACCCTGAAGAACATGCTGGTCAAGAATAGAGCTCTACAGTCACCTACGAATCCACTGCCTACACTTGGAAGGCCATCAAACTCGGACAACAAGGGATCCCATAAGCACGCACACATTCTATTGCTATTACAGCACCGTCACTATCTAAGACAGTGGTTCTCAACCTTTCTAATGCTGCAATCCCTTAATACAGTTCCTCATGTTGTGGCGACCCCCAACCATAAAATTATTTTTGTTGCTACTTCATAACAGTAATTTTGCTACTGTTATGAATCGTCATGTAAATATCTGATATGCAGGGTGTATTTTCATTCAATGGAACAAATTTGGCACAAATACCCAATACGCCCACATTTGAATACTGGTTGGGTTTGGGGGTGTGTGTGATGTCATTTGGGAGTTGTAGTTGCTGGGATTGGCAGTTCACCTACAATCAAAGAGCATTCTGAATTCCACCAACGATGGAACGGAACCAACCTTGGCACACAAATTCCCATGACTGACAGAAAATACTGGAAGGGTTTGGTGGTCATTGACCTTGAAGTTTGGAATTGTAGTTCACCTCCATCCAGAGAGCACTGTGGACTCAAATCATGATGGATCTGTACCAAACTTGGCACTGATACTCAATATCCTCAAATGTGAACACTGGTGGAGTTTGGGGGAAATAGACCTTGACATTTGGGAATTGTAGTTGCTGGGATTTATAGTTCACCTACAGTCAAAGAGCATTCTGAAACCTGCCAAGGATAGAATTGGGCCAAACTTCCCTCATGGGAACCCCATGGCCAACAGAAAATAATGTGTTTTCAGAAAGTCTTCGGCGACTCCTCTGACAGGTCCTCATGACCCCCCCCCCCAGGGGTCCTGACCCTCAGGTTGAGAAACACTGATCTAAGATGTTCATTATTTAGGTTTTGAACTTAATGAAGTGACACTGTGTTATTGCAAGGATGGAAGTCATCAACATTCACTCTTCTGCCGTCAATGAATAACTGCATTTAGAGTGTCAGCCAATCCCATAACGAATTTGATTATCAGACTTGTCATCATAAACATGGCAAAGAATTTTAAGAACATAAGGTTTTCACTTAATTAAATGCATGCAAGTGCTATCCTTCATTAACACCGAAGGATCCAAAATAAAGCATTATTTCCTGTCTGTGAGAAGGAACAACTTTAAAGTTCGAACATCACTTCAATGCAAGGAAAAGAAAGTGTTCTCTTGCTTCCGAGGTTTCGTGAAGCTGGTTTGGTAGAGGAAGTTTTTAAGACGCAATCCCAGAAGTACTTACAAAAAGTTCATCAAACTGCCTTTGGATTTCATTTTCAGTATCTTCTCTGTTAAAACCAGGATCCAAAATAGGAAATGCGTCAACAAATAGCAATGCCGCATTTGATCGAACTTCTGAGTTCCTGGCCTGTTACACGGAAAGAAAGGGCTCAGATAAGTCCCCGAATTGTAATTGGGTTGCCTCAACGCTATTTCAGGCCCAATATCAGCTTTACTGGGCTTTCTTTCACTGAAAACCAGCAATGTATGGCTCCTTCCCTTTTCAAACTGTCTCCTTCCCAGCTGGTTAGGATAACAAATTTCCAACTATAGCCTGAATTTTATTAGTTTCCATTGTAATTAAGTCACTGAAGGAGGGAAAATGGTTGGTGAGAAGCTTATTAATTATTCAAAAATAAGTCAAAATAATAATATTAAATAATAATATAACATTAAACAATAATAATGCACCGGGAATGTGGGGCAGCTGGCTGGGAGTCAGCTGCATAAGATCTCTACTGACCAGAAGGTCATGAGTTCGAGGCCTGCCCAGGTCGGGGTGAGTGCTCGACCATTTGTGTAGCTCGATGTCGACCTTTGCAACCCAAAAGACAGTTGCATCTGTCAAGTAGGAAATTTAGGTACCATGTTGTGGGAAGGCTAATTTAACTAATTTATGAGGCCATAAATCTCCAGGAAGTGTGTAAAAGGAGTGAAGAAGTGCGACAGCTCCCCCTGGTGGCCAGAAGCTGAAATGTTAAATTGCCTGAGTGTCTTGTCTTACATGTTTGTATGTCAAAGCAAAGGGCATTGGATGTTTGCCTGTATATGTGCATTGTGATCCGCCCTGAGTCCTCTGCAGGGTGAGAAGGGCGGAATATAAATGATGTAAATAAATAAATAATAATAATAATAATAACAACTAATGGAAGAGTACTAGGAATCCCTCAAAACACCCATCTTATCTCCCTCCTTCCAGAGATGCATAAACATTGCCTGAGGACCCTTCCAGACAGGCCTTATGTCCCAGGATCTGATCCCAGGTTTTTTGCTTTAAACTGGATAACATGAGTCCGCACTGCCAGATAATCTGGGATAAACAGAAAACCTAGGATCAGATCTTGGGATATAGGGCCTGTCTGGAAGGGCCCTGAGAGGTGAATGGAGGAAAAGAGAGACAATAAAATAATTTTATTTCATTGTAGGAAACAACTGAGAATGAAAGAGAAATGAGGACAATGGGTGTTGTGATAGGAAAACATGAAGAGCAGCCGTAATACCTGTTAAATCTGAAAACAGGTTTGGTAGAGCTCCCCACTTTAGTTTAGTCCCCTGCCTCTTGCAGCAAGTGGGATTACACTCCGTAATATGATTTTTGTTCCTGGTTTTAAAATGTCATTTCCTAACTGGTTCTATCGTAAAAACATGGGAAAAGTTCATCAAACTGCAGAAACTTTGTTTTTGAGGGACATTCAAGAACATTCAACTTACTGATGCCTCAATTGATGTAATTTTATAGGTATTTATTATTTATTTATTTAAAAAATTTATATTCCTCCCTTCTCACCCCGCAAGGGATTCAGAGCGGAGCACAACATATATACGGCAAACATTCAATGCCGGGACATAAAACCATAAATATATATAAACATTAAAATCACTTATATCCACATTAAAAGTTGCTTAAAAACCATCTCATTGCACTGACCCAAAGGCTTGGTCCCACATCCAGGTCTTCACCATCCCTCTGAAGGACAGGAGGGAGGGGGTTGATCTAACACTGCCAGGAAGGGAGTTCCATAACCACAGGGGGAGGGGGCAATCACTGAGAAGGTCCTGTTTCTCATCCCTACCAAACGCCTGTGATGGTGGCGAGACCGAGAGCAGGGCTTCCCCAGAAGATCTTAGTTTCCGCAGTGGTTCGTACAGGGAGATGCGTTCGGACAGGTAAACTGGGCCAGGGCAGTTTAGGGCTTTATAGGCCAAAGCCAACACTTTGAATTGTGCCCGACCACAAACAGGCAGCCAATGGAGCTGACGTAACATGGGAGTTGTGTGCTCCCTGTATGCTGCCCCAGTTATTAACCTGGCTGCCTCTCGTCGGACTATTTGAAGCTTCCAAACAGTCTTCAAAGGCAATCCCATGTAGAGTGTATGGCAGTAGTCTATCCTGGATGTAACAAGCGCGTGGAGCACTGTAGCCAAGTCTGACTTCCCAAGGTACAGATGCAGCTGGAACACAAGTTTTAATTGTGCAAAAAGCCCCCCTATCCACCACTGCAACCCGAGGATCCATTTTGAAGTTTACAAGTAGCTGCTGCATTTCCCGACCTTGGCTTATATAAAAGTCAATACGTCTTCCCAGTTTTTTTGTGGTAAAATTAGGTGCCTTGGCTTATATTCGGGTTGGCTTATACTGGAGTATATATGGTATATATGGTATGTTGTTTCCATTAACTGTAAAGAAGAACCATAAAGTATACAGGATGCTACCCTCCTACCTCCAGTTTTAGTGCTGATGTTGGCCAAATATCTTTCCACTGACATTTTAATTAGGATTGGCCCTATGAATACAAACAATCAAAACTCTTTTTATTAAGCTGACATCCTTGTGGAAGGCTAGTAGTGATGTTACCAGTCACGAACAGTAGTTTTGCTGCATTTCAGAACCAAGGCACATATACGGCTCTGAGTAATAGATTTTATGAATAAACATCAAAGCATCGCTTAAAATGGAGTGATTCCTAAAATTAAGACTAGATGCCAAGCAGCCAAGGCAGCTTGGCTTCAGAAAAAGGCTCCAGTCATAAATTTCACAGTGCAAAAAGAAAGGCAAAGGGACTGTGCATACACAATGGCTTCGTAATCTTGTAACTTGGGAGACCATCATAAAGCTTATTATTATAAGTGCATCTTGGAAGTATGTCTCAAGCTGCTCAGTGTCATGGCTTGCAATGATCAAAGGAATGTAAGATTGACAGATTTATGCCAGGAATAAGAGTACAGTACAATCGCCAGTATACTGTAAATAATGCTAAAGCCAACCACAGAATAAGGTCACAAACAAAAGCATGGGAAAGCCAGAACCATAAACAGGTGCAGAGGCAATGGTCATCAGTGTCATATTTTGATCCTCCATTCAACTCTTCCTTAGAGTGGGGGATGGGTTAGGACCTGGAGACCTCAAACCTTGGAAATTTGGGGGCCATTAAAGAGAGAGATTTCTGAAAAACTTGCAATTGTAAGGATAATTCACATATTGAATACATATTTTTCCTTTATGTATTATTTGATTTAATAATAATAGTAATAATAATAATAATAGCAATATCCACCTCTTCTTGCGGCTCGAGGAGGGATGCAACAGGGTTAAAACATAAAATAATCATGTCTGAGATTTACTCACACAATAATTAGAAATGCGGCTGGTGGGAACGAGAGAAAGGGCCTTCTCTGTGGTTGTCCCCCACCTCTGGAACTCCCTCCCAGAGGAACTAAAGATGGCCTCTTCCCTCCTCGCCTTAAAGAAACAGCTGAAGTCATACTTCTGTTCACTGCCTTACGAGGATGAATAGATAATGACATTGCTATGATACCTCTGAGTAACATCCATACCAGGGCCCTGTTTGCCCCGCTAGTTCAGTTGACATCTTGAGCAATGATCAACTTATATGCCCTCAAGGAACTCTGTTGACCCTTCTGTTTGATGTTTTGTTTTATGTCTGATATAATAAGTTGCATTTAAATCTAATCTTAATTTTTAAACTATAATTTGCTTTTATATGCTATGTAGTTCCACTTCTGTTATTATGTATATGTATTCGCTGTTACGTTCAGGAATTGAATGCTTGTCTTTTTGTGTCTGGAATCCGCCCTGAGTCCCTCTGGGGTGATCGGGTGGAATATAAATAAAGTTTTTTAAAATTATTATTATTAATTTACTTTTAAAAATGTTTATTTATTTATGCTACGAATAGAATTGCAAGGTCATGAACTATAAGGAACCTCTTTGGTTTTGCCAGTTTACCAAAAGCAGGGAAAACCCCAAAACAAATAATGAAAACAGGAGGGATCAACATTAGCAAAAGAAAGGGGGTGCAAGTCCAATATATAAGTGGTCAAATAGTTTAAAACACCTGAATAGGCTCTATCTTACACCATCCCATTGTAATCCACATCTCGAGTGCATGAAGTTGTTGTGCTGTTATATATCATGTTAGAAGGCTAAGAGCCAAAACAATGAAAATAATCTTTACATTTGTCATTTCTCCACTTCTGATATTTATCCACTGCACATAAAGTGCCAGGAATCCCACTTTACACAGAAACTATTCCTGATTCAATGTATGTAGAGATATTAACAATAACATTCACATTAGGGGGCACTGATGCTGTCCAAGAGAGTTGGATAACTGTGCTCCTTTAGACCAGCGGTTCTCAACCTGTGGGCCCTCAGATGTTTAGGCCTTCAACTCCCAAAAAACAGGCTGGAAAACAGGCTGGGATTTTTGGGATTGTAGGCCAAAACACCTGGGGACCCACAGGTTGAGAACCACTGCTTTAGACAGTTTTGGCATCACAACTCCCTCAATCCCACATCTCATCCTTGGCCTCATGGAGGTCATTGGTCAAAAACATCTGGAAGTCCAGAGTTGCATCTCCTTATGGTACATTATTTTACAGGTCCCAAACTACTGCGCTCAATCTCTGTTTTCATTTACCATACTACATACATCTGAGTATAATAGGCACCCCAAAGAATTCAACTTTTTAGAAGTTCCCTTAAAACTATATTTATTCATTTATTTACCACACTTGTATCCCGCCCTACTCACACCAAAGGGGACTTAGGGCGGCCTCACAAAGGCAACAATTCGATGCCATATATACATATCGATAAATAAACAAATGCATTAAAATCCAAAATAATTAAATATCAAACAATAAACAGTACTGATGTGTGTGTTGTTTTTTTTAAAACCATCAAGATGCTTAGAATATCTAAAAAAACATTACATTCTCGAGAAATAATCACCTTTAGCGATCTCCAAAGAATAGGCTGGTAAAGCCGGTAAATGACTTCTTCAACTCCTTGGCGGGATTTGGTTTGTTTGTGGAAATAACTCAGGAACTGATAAAATAAAAAGGGAATAAATGACCATACAGTTGTAGAACCTAAAAGCTGGAAGGGGCCTCATGGATCACTTATTCCAAGCCCCTGCACTTTGCAGGCTCTTCTGTTGCAGCATCCCCATCAGACAGGTTTCTCAGCTACAGCAGTGATTTTCAACCTTTTTTGAGCCGCAGCACATTTTTTACATTTACAAAATCCTGGGGCACACCACCAACCAAAATGACACTCTAACACAGTAATACATACAGTTAATATGTTATTTTAATGTATTTATACACTCATTTAGCTGGCAGTATTAATGTTTCTGCCACAGTGTGGGACTTTTTAAAGTTAGCTACGAGATCAGCGACAAGGTAGCTAGCTTTTGAGGGCTCTCTCATTTACCTTTGTGGTTTTTCTCAAAGAATTTGCCTGTTTCTCATTGTTTGTACGTAAGCGTACAAAATAGTCCATCGGCTTGTTTTGAACGGAAGGGTGTTTCGTTTGGAGATGGTGTTTAAGCTTGCTTGGCACCATGGCGCTATTGGACAGCTTCTCACCACACACCAAGCACAGCGGAGTCGGTGCCATCGCATCCCCGGTGAAAGTGAATCCAAATGAAAGATAGCTTTCACTGTGTTGCCTCAAGCTCACAGTCTTTTCTTTTTTCTTTTGTTCACCACTCATATTAGGGCCTTCATCTGTGTCATAATTTTGTCCAGGGCCCTGTTCGGCATTTTCCCTTCTCAAAAACTTCTCCATCACTGTCACTCGCTTGTCTTGCTGTGATCCCAAATTGCCACTGTCACTTGACACGAAGCAGCACTACTAACTCTAACTTTGTTTACTTAGCCGCGTATGAGCAAATCCAAGATGACACGACCATAGCACTCTCGCGTCACTTCTTAGGTGACGTGAGAGTGCTGTGGTTCCATTTCTTAAAGGGACAGATGCGCCTTATAGTTTACATATGAAGTTCGAAAATAATTTCCCACGGCAAACCTGACGATCTCTCACGGCACACTAGTGTTCCGTGGCCCACTGATTGAAAATCACTGAGCTACAGCATGCAAGTCAGAGTGGACGCAAAGTATTTTGTCTGAAAATTATCATGCAAATGATTCAATAGTGGGCCTTTTGAGTTGTTTATGTAAATGGAAGATGCACCCTAGAAGGTTCTAGGGAATTTTCAGCAACACTTAAACGTATGGGAGATTTCTCAATAAGCAAGTCAGCACAGGAAAGAATCCCCCAAAAGAAATCTAAAAATTAATGTTTTTAAGACGCTAAGCAACACATACTTCTCGTACTTTGGGATGCAATGGAGAATGCCTGGGAAGATGAATTGCATGATGCATGAAATCCTGGATGCAGCTATGTTCAATCACCTGCAATAAGAACAATACATTGTTTCAAAACCCAGAAATTATACTTCCCTGTCACATCTACCCAGCATCATCCTCCAGAACTATCTTGCATAGTCAGAGGTCTTCTGTGGTCTGTCCCATTTCAAACAAAATGTCAATGATGGATTTCATATACAGTTTATAATTTGAAGCTGAAGCCTTGTCTAGTATAAACCTAACCCATAACTGAGTTCCTCCCTAAAGACCCCCTGGGTGCCCCACTGTTCCCTAAAGGGTATGAAAAGAAAACAATACTTTGCTTTGCTTCATATGGGTCTCTTGCAATTTCTTCAGGGGTCTTCTGCCAAGACGTTAAATATGCCATGTTATGAGATGATGCTGTGACCATAAATAGTGATGAAGCACAAACTGAAAGGTTAAAAGTTTTTAGTGGTGCCCAACCTTTGGTCATCTAAGTGTTTGGGACTCCAATTCCCAGAAGCCCTAAGCATTTTGTCCAATGGTCAGGAATTCAGGGAGCTGAAGTCCAAACCCCCCTGGAGGGCCACAGGTTGGGCACCACTAGTTTAAACCAAAAGTGGTCAACTTGGAGGCTCTCAAATGAACTTCAACTCCTGGTTTTCCAGGCATGGGCAAACTTGGGTTCTCCAGGTGTTTTGGACTTCAACTCCTACTGGCTGTTAGGAATTGTGGGAGTTAGAAGTCCAAAACACTTGGAGGGCCCAAGTTTGTCCAAGCCTGTTGTATACCTTCACCTTCTGGCAATGCTATTTATACTTTTTAAAAATTAGTTACTGGTAGGCACTATAAGTTCTGTTTAATAAACAGTGTGTGTATGTATGTGTAATATTTTTAAAACTTATAGCAAGGCAGGATATTTAAAAAATTAAACAAGCAAACTGTTGAATAGGAACCAGTTCAGCAGACTCCAATTTCCCTGTGATTCAATCTAATGTGATCTGGGATTACACAACTGCTTCTTCCCATGAATAGACTAGTAAAATAATATCTTAAAAAGTGTTTCAATGCAAGGCTAGGCTATTGGGTCACTGTACAGAAAACTTGAATACACACACTTTTATATGTCATTGTCAACATTGGTATGCATTTAAGGGGGCTGAGCTTTAGCACAGCAGGTTAACAGCCAGCTGCAGTACATTTTGCCAATTGAAACTCAAGCCTCTCTCTCCTTTTTTCTACTGGGATTGTATATGTACTGAATGTTACTACATATTATGGACTTTGTGTATACTCGATTTCAGCCCTCACTCCCAGTATAGACTTTAAATCCTCAGATTCTCTGGAGTACCTGGAATTGATTTTTAGCATTCACATCATTGTTATTATTGTTATTGTTATTACGCAACGATCTTCTCAACTATTATCATTGCTTTTTGGGATTCCTGCGCATCTGTGTGTATAACTGTGTGTATAGCTGTGTTTCTACTATATAGTATTTACACTATTTTTATATATAAGCATTTACATATACTCTTTGAATATAGTGTGTTTGTTTCCCCTTTGGGTTGTTTTGTTTTTAGGTATTTAAGGCACCCATAAGGAAATTCCACATAAATGTCGGTGATCCGATCAAGGTGGAAGCATACGAACAAAGCTCTTCGGCAGGGAAGATGGAGCGACAGCAGCTTCCATGGCCGGAACCAAGCACAAGCCTCCAAGATGCCAAAGATGGGAAAGCTTATATATACCTCTATCTATGTACAGTTGTTTGTCTTGTCAGTGTATAACAGCATTGAATGTTTGCCCTATATGTGTTCTGTGATCTGCCCTGAGTCCCCCTTTGGGGTGAGAAGGATGGAATATACATATTGTAAATAATAATAAATAAATAAGTTTTAAATAAAATAAAAATAAATAAACGTGCCTCGCTGAAATAGCCTCCAGGTAGCTTAATAGTGTCATAGCCTCTTTAGGCACATTTAGAGAATAGCTTTATTTGTTATTGTGCTATTGTACAATGAAATTATATGCCTCCCCCCCCCCCACACACACACACAGCACAAAACAACACAACCATCCCTCCACACTACCACACAGCCCCCAATGCCACATCAGTTAAAAACCATAGTCACAGTTCTAGGGTAAAAGCTATCCTTCAGTCTGTTTGTCCTTGTCTTTTTCACAAGGATCCCCAAGAATGCTCTGAGCTTTCTTAAGGCTGTGGGACCTATAAAGTTATTCCAAAGAGGGGACAGGGCATCCAATGACTTGCTGTGCAGAAGTGGTGACCCTTTGGAGCACCTTCCTATTGCCACTGGGCAGTTACCAAACCATGTTCAGATGCAGTAGGTTCAAGATTTTTTAAAAAATGCACATACATTGAAGAGTAAAAACATAATAGTTTGGTTTTTTGAAACAGAATTAAAACCATATCTTGAAATAGAAAAAAAAGATCAACTTTAAACAATATACCTCCAATATCTCCCCTGAAGCTTTCTTCCATGCTCGGAAATAAATTTCAGCAATATGCGTCACCAAGGACCTAAGCGCATATATTAAGAGACAATTAGGGTTGGAAAACAGAAGTCATAAAATGAGCTCAGAAACATTTATTTTTAACACACATGTTGCATTCTTACACACACACACAAATATTCAATTTTAGTAGCTGAACAGAATATGAGATCCATCTCAGTATTTGTCTTCAGTTTAAACCTATACCTGTTGATAAACTCTACAAGCTAGCTGGCCTTGCCCTGCCTGATGCGCGACATGAAGTTGCTGCCAACTATGAGAGAAATAAGGTTGAACCCTGTGAAAGCCATCCTCTGTATGACTATCAGCCTCCTCCCAGTAGACTCAAATCAAGGGAAATCTTCATGAGAACCACCACTCCTCTTAATGCAAGAGAAACCAGGAAAACCCAAATGGATGACCCCCACAAGGGTCTTCCTCCAGGGGCAAACGAAGAGTGGACAACGTTGAAGTCCTCGAACAGACTCAGAAGTGGTGTTGGGAGATCAAAAGACAACCTGCCAAAATGGCACTACCTAAAAGAACCCTTCACCTTGTGTTACTGTGGAGAACAAACAACTCTGCAACTGTTTGCTTGTCCACAACGCCCTGCCTCATGCACAGAGGAAGAATGGTAAAGCAACAGATAATGAGGCTGCTGTTGCCCGTTTTTGGTAAAATAAAATAATAAAAACTTAACCACTTGTGTTCCCTCTATTTTATCAGTTTCATACTTATTTATGCAATGCTTTTGACACAAAAAAATTGGATTCTGTGTTCAACTACAACCTGGATAAAACACTTCATTCTCTTTTTATTAGATTCTGCGATGCTAAGCAATTTTTCTTGCATAGGTGGATACTAGTACAGGGCTGCAGGTATTATTAATTTTTTGAGCAGATAATGATTGTGTATTGTAATCATACATAATAATAAACATAATTCTATATTATCTATTCCAATTCTTTACATATTCATTCCTATTACATTTTTTTTTAAAAAAAATCTCCCACCTCCTCCTCGCCCCATCCCTCCTACCACTTTCCTCTCTCGGGCCTTGAATGGTCTGGGGCAGGGGTGCTCATTAGGTAGATCGTGATCTACTAGATCTCGAAGGGCGTCCTGGTAGATCCCAGGCAGATCGCAGGCACAGTGTGTATGGCTTCCATGCCATTTGTGAGGAATGCTCAGGGGCTTATTATACTCACATTTAGTTGAATTCAGTCTTAAAATGTATTATATGGCTCTCACTGAAATAAATTTCCTAATATTTTGCTTGTATGGCTCTCTGAGTAGTGGGTAGGTAGATCTTTGGGACTTGGTTGTTCTGTAAGTAGCTCGCATGCTGGAAAAGTGTGAGCACCCCTGGTCCGGAGCCAGTGTACCTAAGGGACCGCCTCATCCCATATTGTCCTTCCAGATCGTTGCGCTCAGAGTTACAAAATCTCCTGGTGGTCCCAAGCTCTAATGTGTACCATCTGACCGCAACGCGGAGAAGGGCTTTTTCAGTCATAGCCCCGACCCTCTGGAATGCGCTGCCCTCCGAAGTCCGTGCCCTTCCAAGTCTGCTTGCTTTCCGGAAGGTCTGCAAGACACTACTGTTCCAGCATGCCTTCGGGTCTTAAAACTGTTTGGCCTCTCCTGATATTAGGTGTAATTGTTACTGTTTTTAATCCATTTTATGGCTTTTAATATGATGTTGCAACTGTTGGTTTTATATGTAAGTCGCCCCGAGCCGGCTGGGAGTGACGACAAATAAGTTTGAATAAATAAAAAAAAAAATTATATATATATATATATAACCACGAACACAACTTTTGAAATCTTTGTAAAATATCTGAGCTGGCTTCACCTTATTCTAACCATTTCATATACCGTATTTTTCGCACCATAAGACGCAGTTTTTTTCCTCCCAAAGTAGGAAGAAAAATCAGCTGCGTCTTATGGAGCGAAGATGCAGGCAGGGAGGGGGAGGCGCTGGAGCAGAGGGGGCGGTGATATACTCACGCTATATTCGCTGGCTACTATTTGAGACACTAATATGGAGGGCGGGAGGCGCTGGAGCAGAGGGGGCGGCGATATACTCACGCCATATTCGCGCCCCCAGGGCGCTCCGGCTGCGCCAGCGCATGCCCAGACTCCCGCCGCCGTGTCACCGCCAGCCAGGCGGCGCGGAAGAACGGGGCGGAAGAGGGACTCACGGGCGGGCTCGCCGCTCACGGACCCGAGGAGGAGGGGGAGGCCACGGGCGGCCCCCACGGCGACGCAGCGGCAGCAGCAGCAGCAGCGGACTTCCTCCTTCGCCAGAGGCGCATCTTCGTGACGCCACTCCGTCGCGCCTCTGCCGAGGAGGAAGGGAGGAAGGCCTGCCCGCCGTGCGCTGTAGGGACGGAAGAAGAGGGCCCGAGGGAGGGAACTCTTCCTCCTTCCCTCCCTCCCTCGGGCCTCTCTTCCGGCCGTCCTTAGCGCGTGGCCCGGCGAGGCCCAATATCCCCGCCTCCATATTAGTGTCTCAAATAGTAGCCAGCCCCCATTTTTTTTGTTTCCCAAATTTGCTCCTCTAAAATCTAGGTGCGTCTTATCATCAGGTGCGCCTTATGGTGCGAAAAATACGGTATGTTGCCCATTTCTCTTTAATTTCTTGTTTTGTCCACCTGTGAATCTTCTTGGTTTATACATGCAACAATATCTGATTGGACTTGTTCAAATAAATAATTATTCCAATTTTCTAAATTCCATTATTTTTCATCTCTCCATCCCCACGCTATTACTGCCTTTCCTGCTAAAATCATTGCTTTAAATAAATCTTGGTTATTCGCAGCAATGTTTTTATTCCCTGTAACTGCCATTAACATAAATTCCATATTAACTTGAATTGTAATTTTGAAGAGTTTCCCAATTTTCCTAAATATCTCATTCCAAAAGGTTTTTGCAATTACACAGTCCTACCACATATTTCCAGCATTTTTTTTTTAAAAATTTACCCCGCTCTTTTCAACCCCCGAGGGGGGACTCATATGTGCGTACCAACCCTTCTCTGCTTTGCAGTGCCAACACATTGGGCTTAATCCTGTTCCCATATTTGCTAATTGAGCTGGTGTCCTATACCATTTCCAGACAAATTTCCTTTCTAATTCTTTATATTTTTCCATTTTAATTTTATTTACCCCCTTCTTCAGTTCCTCGATATTTTGTTTTGTGAGTGTCCCTTCCTTCTGCCATTTATTTTGTAATGTTCGGACTACGTATTCCTCGTTTTTATCATTGTTTTATGTAATACTCCTACTAAGCCTTTCATTGCCTTCTGTCCTTTCATAAATATGTTTTCTGCAGGTATTATTAAATGCAGATGTATCAAGTGGCAATTTCTTTATTTTAACCATCAAAAGTAGCATTTTTATTTCTTCAGAGCAATACTTTCCTTTGCCAACAGTATTTTTCCTCCAGAAATGTTGTTGCCAGAACAAAAAACAAAACAAAACAAAAAACTTTTATCAAAACCTTTAAAAATGTGACAATGAAAGATTTTTAACTTAAAAAAACAAAAACAGTTATTCTCTCATTTCTCAATCTTCTTCCTCCTCCACACCCCTTATGTAAAGGACATGATTGCATCTTATCAGAACTTCACCAAGGTGTCCAGACAGTGCTCCATGTTCATATAGCTATCGACAGACACAAGGTAGCCCTTATATTCCATTCCCCACTTCAATTTCACCATCACTGGCTTTGGATTGAGAGGCAAACTCATAGCAACCTGGCCAAGGAAGGGGAGGCTGCAAGCAGAACTAAATGATGTCGCAGCTTGTTCAAATTTTGACAGGAGTCAACTGACAGGTGCCTGTTGACAGGAGCAGTGTTGCCCTTTCAGTTAAGAGGCGGGAAATTCAAAAAGTCACGGACTTATTGACCCGCCCTCGTAGTATCATATATTTTAAAGGGACCCCTAAAGAAGGGCAATTCTGTGTTTCATGTTCCAGAGTAGGCAATCTCTACATCAACATTGACAAAGAAACAACAAGAAATACTGTTTGTACTCTATATAAAAAATAAGAAAAATATTGATTTAAAAGGATTTTGGATTTAATTATTAATAATAACAATATTTGAAAATTATCTATATATATAAAAAGTGAATGGTCGTGGTACCCGGCAAATGGACATGAAAACTATAAGGCCCAGAACCACCACACACACCAAACACATTCCCCCAAGGCACAAGGTTCCTACAGGGCACAAAAAACCCACCCTCCCTACCTTCCAACCCCCACAACCACAGTCCCCAAAAACCGCCCATTGGAAATAGCAGCGCATGCTGCACGGCAATTGCCTCCTTCTCCGCGAGGCCACTGGAGAGGGAAAGCCCTGTTTGACAATGGTAGCGATGCACACAGGCCCGCCCCCCAAACCCCCCCCCCACACCAACACCCCTCGCTCACCACTACCTCCTCCTTCATGCCACCAACCAGCTCAAAAACGGCCGCCCGGCTGTGCGGTCTCTCTCCCTTCGCCCTCCTGTTCCGAGAGTGGCAGGGAGGTGGGGCGCAGCCTCATTGCCCTCCTTCGCCACTTCCCTGCCGAAGGGGGGGGCCGAAGAGGGACCTCCGCCTCCTCCATTGTCTTCTCGCTCTCCTCCACCGCCTCCCTTCCGCTCCCAGAAGAGGGCGAAGGGAGACAGATCTCGAGGGCCCCTTTCGCCTCCTCTTCAGAGCGCCGCCGCCATCGCTCCCTTCGCCACTTCCCTGCCGAGGGGGGCGAAGGGGGATCTTCGGCAGGAGGACGGGTGCGGCAGTGACCGGGGCGGTGGTCGATTCCTCTGTCGCCTCCTGACGATTGTGGACCCGGGCCGCGTGGGTCGGGTCCGGGAGCGTTTGGGAGGCGACGAGGCAGGTGGAGGAGGAGGTTGAGGAGGTGGACACGGGAAGCAACCACCGCACCGGTCTCCGCCCTTCTTCGCCAACTCCATGTGGAAGGGGGGGGGCAAAGGGGCACGTTTGCGGCGTATCCGTCTCCTCTGTTGCCTTCTCGCTGTCCTCCGCTGCCTCCCTTCCACTCCCAGAAGAGGGCGAAGGGAGAAAGATCACTTGGGCCCCTTTCGCCCTCCTTTTCAGAGCGCCTCCTGCCGAAGATCCCCCTTCGCCCCCCCCCCCTTGGCAGGGAAGTGGCGAAGGGGGAGCGATGGCGGCGGCGCCTGAAAAGAAAGGCGAAAGGGGCCTGCGATCTCTCTCCTTCGCCCTCCTCTTCTGGGAGCGGAAAGGAGGCAGCAGAGGACAGCGAGAAGGCAACAGAGGAGACGGATACGCCGCAAACGTCCCCCTTCGGGGGGCCCCTTCCACATGGAGGTAGCGAAGAAGGGCGGACAGGGAGAAGAACAGACGGACATGGAAGAGACAGGCAAGCTTACTAAAATAAAAAAAACCCATTATAAAAAAAACAAAACTCCTACACAAAACAACACAAACCCACACATATACACACACATACACATATATAAACACACATATACACACGTTAACATATATAAACATACATACGCACACATATACGTACACACACATACATACATATATATACACATAAACACACATACACACAAATACACAAACACATATATTAACACACACACATACCCCCACATATAAACACACACATATACATACACATACATATATATACACATACACACACATATACACACACATACAATATATACACACACAAATACAAACACCAATATATGCACATACACATATAAACACACACATATATACACATACACATAAATACACAAACACATATATTCACA
The DNA here is from genome assembly GCA_030556195.1 of Anolis apletophallus. Classification (NCBI taxonomy): domain Eukaryota; kingdom Metazoa; phylum Chordata; class Lepidosauria; order Squamata; family Anolidae; genus Anolis; species Anolis apletophallus. The sequence continues at coordinate 19,293,918 of JARBWK010000008.1, forward strand.
CACATACCCCCACATATAAACACACACATATACATACACACACACATACATACACACAACCATACACATGTATACACACACAAAACACATACTCACATCATTTCCAAACCTTACAAACTAAGACTTTCCCGCATCTCCTACATAGGGCACAGCAACGCGTGCCGGGTTCAGCTAGTGTTAATTATAAAAAGCTTGTAGCACTGCATGAAGTTAACCGGTTTTGTTTTAAAAGTTTTGTTTTTTTCCTATTGTGTCAAACCTAATTGTAACCCTTCCCTCCCCTACCCGTACCCCAAAGATGTAGTTGTATGTCAAAGTCGGTGCTACACGACTGATGTATGTGGATATTTGTTATTAACGTTTTAATCAATAAAAACCTTTTTTAAAAAGAAATACTGTTTACCCAGAAGCATAAAGAAATCACATATATTAGAAACCAACACTTTCCAGATCACCAGATTGGGCCACAGCAACATGGGGCAGGGGACAGCGAGTAAACTATAAATAAGGATTTTTTCAGAAACATGTCTTATCATAATGTACGAACGCATTTAGGTGATAAATGAAACATACCTAGGAGAACACTGCAATTGGTTTTTCACAGTCCCATGTATCAGCTTAATGAAGTTTACATTCCACGTGAAAGCAAAGCTCAGGAATCTTCTTCCCTGTAAAGGAAGGATCATATAACTACAGGCAGCCCCGAAGTTACAAATAAAATCAGTTCTGTAGGTTTGTTCTTAAGGTGAATTTGTATGTAAGGAGGAACAGGTACATTTAGGTATAACTCCAGCCAAAATATATATATTCTAGCTTTGGATAGCATAGGGAGGGGTTAACATCCCTCTGGTCTTTCCTTTGCTGTCTGTGTCTCTGTTCAGAAGATTTCACGTCACTTTCTGTCCCTGTGACAATTGGATTTTGAAAGATTTGGCTTGCTATAGAAACAAGGATTGGGGATAAAGCTTTAGTGGGAAACCTTTTGCTTGCGATGACTCTTCCAGGGGTGTATTTCCCTTCTGAAAGGTAGATTTCTCTCACTTCCTGTTGTCTCACCTTTGTTCTTAACAATGAGTCATTTGTAAGTCGGATGTTTGTAACTCAGGGGCTGCCCGAACTGTTATTCCACAAATAGTCACACTCCCTTTTAAAAAAGCCACAGCAGAATATTGCAATAACCATATGGCTTGTACTGATATACAGTTAGGGCTGAATTCCAGCTTCCTTGGAAATAAGCCCACAACGTGTCTTCAGCATGTGATTTTAAAATAACTTACAGGAGGGCTATGTACCATTTTTAGGAAAAAATGTAAGCAAAGAATAAATCAGTTTAATTATGTTATAGCTCAGTGGATCTCAACCTTCGTAATGCTGCGACCCCTTAATACAGTTCATGTTGTGGTGACACCCCCTCCCCAACCATAACATTATTTTTGTTGCGATTTCATAACGTTCATTTTGCCACTGTTATGAATCATCATGTAAATATCCGATATGCAGGATGTATTTTCATTCACTGGACCAAATTTGGCACAAATACCAAATACGCCCAAATTTGAATACTGGTGGGGTTGGGGGGAGTAATTTTGTCATTTGGGAGTTGTAGTTGCTGGTATTTATAGTTAAGTTATAATCAAAGACCATTCTGAACTCCACCAATGATGGAATTGAACCAAACTTGGTGCACAGAACTCCAACAGAAAATACTGGAAGGGTTTGGTGGGCATTGATGTTGAGTTTTGGAGTTGTAATTAACCTACATCCAGAGAGCACTGTGGACTGAAACAATGATGGATCTGGACCAAATTTGGCATATGCCCAATTTGCCCAAATGTGAACACTGTGGAGTTTGGGGAAAATAGACCTTGACATTTGGGAGATGTAGTTGCTGGGATTTATATTTCACCTACAATCAAAGAGCATTCTGAACCCCACCAATGATAAAATTGAGGCAAACGTCCCATACAGAACCCCTATGACCAAAAGAAAATACTGTTTTCTGATGGTCTTTGGCGATCCCTCTGACACCGCCTCGCAACCCCCGCCAGGGGTCCCGACCCCCAGGTTGAGAAATGCTGTTGTAGCTGAATGCCACAATTTTTCAAACATTAGGCAAATATCGTAACCACTTCCTTCAAAAAACTGAACTGTAGGTCTGGTGAGTCTCAGGTTCCTGACAATGTCAATAACATGCAAGAAGTCTCAACTCAGCTCTGTGTGCCCACTTTTTTGACATTTACCCACCTCTCCCCCATTTTAGGGATTTATCTGCCTAGAATCCATCATTTTAAAAGCTGTAAAAGTTTTCTTACCTCTTCTTTTTTAATATGCCAAACACTCATAAAGCATCGAAGTAATAAATCTTTCACTTCGTTACTCTCCTCTGAATCATAATCAAAACACAGTAAGGCCCGATGAAAGTGCCATAGACGGATTATATCTGCTCCCTAAGAAAGATGCACAATTACACATTGGTCAGGATTGTGAGGGACACAAATCCAATCAATCAGCAGAGAAACACAAACAAATATTGTGGTCACGAAGATAACTACAAAGACTTAAGTGTCAAACTTAACATATGTGGCAAACTTAAGGTGTGCAGGCCACATTCAGTCCGACAGGTTATTTTCTGTGGCCCTCCAGATGCTGGACTCTTCTATTCGTCATCATTACACATCATGACTAGAGCTAATGGGAGCAGTGATACAGTAACATCCGGAAGGCTGGACTTTGTTCTGTTTAGTCAGGATAGTGGGGATTGAATGTAGATACAAGGCTTGAGAATCTGATATCTGACTTCAGAACGTCCTTTAACCTTTCCCCAACCTCAAAGCCACATGGCAAATTATCCCCAGGCCACATGGCAAATAATGAAATGTGATGGGAGTTGTCATTCAATAACATCTGGGGACCCAAACTGTGTGAAAACTAAAGAGAAATTATTGCTATGTAAAAAATACCAGTATCTTTGGCCCTTTGTATCCACGGATTCTCCATCCATGGATTCAACAGTCCTTTGAAGGCAACCCTAAAGCTGATGTGTCCCTTGATGAAAATGAGTTTGACACCCTTGACTATAACATAAACATAAGGGCCGGGCTTTAGCACAGTTGGTTAATCACCAGCAGCAATAGATCTTATTGTTGAAATTTGAAGGCCAGGTCAGGGTGAGCACCCAATCTTCAGCCCAGCTTACCGTCCATTAAGCAGTTTGAAAATATCTGTGAGCTGTGAGTAGAGAAATTAGGCACCACTTAAGCGGGGAGGTATTTTACGGTATCATAAAGGAAATACCAGAAAATGCTGGCCATCACAGGAAGTCTGTGATCAAGAGCTCTTCGTCATAGATGGAGCAGCAGCACCTCCATGTGGCCAGAGTTGAGCACAACCTCCAGGGTGCCGAAGTTGGGAAAAATGTCAACATAATACCTCTATCTGTTGTCTGTCCTGTCTGTTTTAACGGCATTGAATGTTTGCCGTGTATGTGTTCCGTGACCCGCCCTGAGTCCCTTTTGGGGTAAGAGGGGCGGAATGTAAATGTTGTACATCAATAAATAATGCATAGTTCTGCTATGATTTGAGATAAACAGATGAAGAATCCCAAAATGAGAATGCAAACATCGGTGCCATGATGCTTGCCCATGCTCTACTCATACAATAGAAAGCTTAATTTTTACTCTTCATCTATCCCTGCCTTTATTCAGTTGTAATAATCCTCAGGGATGGATTTTCCCTCAAGAAAAGAATAGGAAAGACCCCGCTTTTAACCCCTATGGTCTCCAACTCAATGGTGGCTGGCATAAAGCAAACAAAGGTCTAAAAATATAGAGCATACCGCAACTGTTTTCTTTTCAAGGCTGTTTTTCAGAAAGTGGACAAAAGTGGTTTTCCCAAATTGTTCCTTCCCGTTCAGTCCCTTTGTCCACCACTGTTCACACAGGCCCTGGAGGGCTCTCAACAACGATTTTTCAGTCTCGGGTAAAGCAGGAATAATGCCTACCAGGAAAATGAACAAACAAGTTTATTGCAAGCATTACAACATTTCGGAATCAAAAATGAATGCTACCAATCGAAATGTTATTCTAGGACAGTGTTTCTCAACTGGGCGGTCGGGACCCCTGGGGGGGGGGGGTGTCACTACAGGGTAATACAAACACATAGTAGAAGCTAGATAAGAAACAATATCAATTCAATTAAGTGTATAAATCACTTGTTTATATAAATAGTCAATAGGTCATATAAAAGATATAGTGCAAAGTGCAGGTGAATACATTTAAATATATATAATCACATTCATAATATGCATATAATCACATTGACAAATTCATCATGTTGCAAGGTACTAGCATAAATTTAAAGAAACCATAAAGATAACCTGTAGTCCCACCCAAGGGTAAACATCGAACCCAGTTCGTTGTATAGCTGGTAAACCGGATTATCCTAATATGCGGGTGAATGGCTGCTTCTCCACATTGGGGATAAACAAAACACAGTCTGAATACTGGCGTTTATCTTCCACAAGGACAGCAGATAGTGGGTAGGTATACAAGCTATGGTTCCGTAAATCCAATGATGTTATGGAAATCTCCACGCGGTTTGCCTGACGGTTCTCAGTGCAGAGCTCGGGACCGTTTCGGGCTCCTTCGTTGTAAACGGAGCCCACGGCTTCATCAGAGGCGGCACCGGCGTTGGCCCAGTAGGCTTGTACCCGCAGTAGAAGCATGCGTCGATGCAGAGTAGATGTCTCACATGTGATGCATCGCGAGCTGAATTGACGCGACTTCAGAAAGGCGGCGTTTGTTGAAAGCTATAGACAACACATCCTGAGCAATGAAGGATTAAACCTTAAACAATTATTCCCAATCCAATAACATTTCAGTTTTAAATATTTCATGGCAAAAACACCAAGGAGAAAGCTGGTGCATATAAACAACAGACCAAAGGCGTTGCATAAGTTATCACAGAAAATACATACCGTTTAATACCAAAGCACATTCTAAAAGCGATTGGTAGTTTATATTTTCATCGACTATAGGTATGGAAGTGGTGACTACAGCTGTCACGCCTTGAATCATAGCTATGGATCGTTCCTAAAAGTGATGAGACAACATAGTTAAAAGGATAGAGATCAGTATTGGGAACATCAGAAGCAGCCCATATTCAAAATAGATATCGCAAGGATTTTGGAAGCAGTCAGGGATCTCCCCAAATTTCTTCCTCTGTATGTAGTGGAGACAAAGGTTGTACCTACATTGAAGAAATAATGTAGTTTGACACTTTAACTGCCCAGGCTCAATGCTATGGAACTGTGGAAGCTGCGGCTTTATAAGGCAGGAATCCTCCTCAAAAACCCAGCTATTGGAAAATACCTTGCCTCGATGGAAGCTAAAATAATCAGTCTTGTGGCGTAATGTCAAATGAACCATGTGTAGTTCATGTTGGATCAGCCCACACGCTGCCTTGCAAGAGAAAGAAAATATGCCACGCAAGTGAACAGTAAAGAACAAGTAGTTTACTCTTCTTAGTTCAGAACATATGTTCAATATAATCAGTTGCATCAACTCACTAAATGAGATTTAAAATGGTCCTTTCTGTGTCCATATGAAAGGCCTTCTTTCAGCAGCCAAGAAGTAAATCAGCCTGTCTCTCTCTGCTTCTCTCTTCTTCTCTCTGCACCTACATAGCTCGAGCCTGAACTAAAATGTAACAGTATCCAAAAGTCTCAGGCTCAGCCATCACCCCGGACATTGCCCGACCCATCGGCTTCATGAATCTTATTTTACAGCTGACACACACATACTCAGATTCCTTGCATACACCAACAAGTCTGAAAGGTAAGTTGGGAGACCGAAGAGAGGTTGGAGATGGTGTGGAAAAGAAAAGAAAAAACAGCATTCCCTTTCCTGCAATTTTCATCTGCATGAGTGGTCAAAACTTTGAAACTTCTTGTTTTCAATGACATATAGTGCTAGACCAGGCATGCGCAAATTTCAGCCCTCCAGGTGTTGTGGATTTCAACACCCACAATTCCTAACAGCCTACCTTAAGCAGCTGAGAGGGAAAAGCAAAGGGCCTAAAGCTGGTAGGAATTGTGGAAGTTGAAGTCCAAAACATCTGGAGGACCGAGGTTTGCCCATAGCCTGTGCTAGACCCTCTCAAGCAATACTATGCTGTCTCTGCAGAAAGGGAGTGCTCTTTTAACTACAGACAAGGCTTCCTTTCATTCCTATTCACAAGACACTTGGGAACATTAAACTGTTATTAACATGTTTTTCTCATGGGCACTGCTGCAAATTGAAAGGAAACAGGGAACATTTGGCTATGACGCTGACGTTCAAATTCACCCTGAACTATTCCCAGAGTGGCCAGTGCCCTAAAAGCACCTACCTACCTACAGAGGTTGGACTGGATGGCCTTTGGGGGTCTCATCCAACTCAGGGAATCTGATGAATCTATCGATCTATCTATCTATCTGTCTGTCAAGGTTAGACAAGATGGCCCGGACGGGGAAGTTATTGATCTATCTATCTATATATATGGAGATTGGACTAGATGGCCTTTGGGGGCCCCTTCCAAATCTGGGATTATAGGAATCTTTCTTTGTCTATCTACAGAGGTTAGACTAGATGGCCTTTGGGAGTCCCTTGCAACTCTGGGATTATAGCTATCTATCGCCAAGCATGGTAGTGAGAGAAGTTAACTCTGAATATGAGCAAAAGTATGTATAGTCCCTAGTCTAGAGACATATTATAGGAACGTATGTGCCATAAAGTACTGCAATGGAAGGAAAGGCAAGTGCCAATTCTACCGGATGCTCAGCCACGACCTCTTTGTTCAGCTATCTGGAATAGATACTTACCTTTTTAGAGGCTGTTTCAGTTTCCATGTCATCCTCGCCATCTTCCCTCCCTCTCTGCCATGCTTCTACTGGATCTTCCACCAAAACTTGGGCTAACATTTGCTTCAACTTCTCCCATAATGCTTCTTTCTGTTTCCTTGACATTTCTTGAAGCCGTTCGTTCAGGTCAAATGGATCAGTGGCATCCTTCTGCAAAATGGGATTTCAAAAATGCATTAGAATAATATACCAATGTTTTCATACATCATGCCACGCTGCAGAAAGATGACTTCTTCCTTTAACATGCCACCAGTTTCAAACAAGGAAAACTGAAAAACCAGGATGGAGAAAGTATGATCAAAAATGTGTTGTCGAAGGCTTTCATGGCCAGAATTACTGGGTTGCTGTGAGTTTTCTGGGCTGTATGGCCATGTTCCAGAGCAGGGGTAGGGAACCTATGGCTTGGGAACCAGATGTGGCTCTTTTCATGATTGCATCTTTCTCCCCCTTCACTCTTTCCTTCTCCTATTCCTTTTCCCTCCCTCTCTCCCCTTCCTTCTTTCCTCCATTCTCCCCTTCCTTCCTTTCTCCCCTTCACCCTTTCCTTCTCCTTCTCTTTCCTTTTCCCTCCCTCTCCCCTTCCTTTCCTCCATTCTCCCTCTTCCTTCCTTTCACCCCTTCACCCTTTCCTTCTCCTTCCTTCCTTCTCTTCCCCCCCCTTCTCCCCTCCTCCCCTTCCTTCTTTCCTCCATTCTCCCTCTTCTTTCCTCTTCCTTATTTTCTCTCCTTCCTTTTCCCTCCCTCTCTCCCCTTCCTTCTATCCTCCATTCTCCCTCCCTCTTCCTTCTCCCTCTTCTATTCTTTTCCCCAAGTTTTCTTTTCCTTCTCCTTCCTTTCTTTTCACTTTCCTCTCTCCCCCCTTCTTTTTCTTCATTTCCCTATATTATTTTACTTTTTCCTCACTCCCTTTCCTTTCTTCCCTTCAGGTTTGTTTCTTTCTTTTCCTTCCTTGTCTCTCTCCTGCTTTTTTTTACTTCCTTTTCCATAGTTTGTTCTTTTCTTTTCTTTCTTCCCTCCCCTCTCCTCCTTTATTTCCTCTGTTTGTCTTTCTTTCCCCCTTCCTTCCATTTTCTCTTCCTTCCCAGAGTCCGGAGCATGCCTTTTGCAGAGCCAGGTCTGAAGTGTCCCGTCATTCTGCCGGGGGAATCCTTTTCTCATAGTATGTACGTATATACTCACATTTAGTTTTATTCAGTATTCAGTCAAATAAAATATATTATATGGCTCTCACTGAAATAAATTTCCAAATATTTTGCTTTCATGGCTCTCTGAGTCAAAAAGGTTCCCGACCCCTGTTCCAGAGCACTCTCTCCCGACGTTTTGCCCACATCTATGGCAGGCATCCTCAGAGGTTGTGAGGTCTGTTGGAAACAAGGCAAGTCAGGTTTATATATCTGTGGAATGTCCAGGATGGGAGAAATAACTCATGTCATATTATATTGGAGTCTACATAGGGATCACCCAACATGTATCAAGGAATATTAAAGGCTCCAGACTGATTCAACCCAGAGAAGTCAGCCTTAGCAGAGCACTTGTTGAACCAACCTGGACACAGCATATTATTTGAGAACATAGAAATGCTGGACCACTTTAACAACCACTCTGTCAGACTACACAGAGAAGCCACTGAATAGCTTTGCAGCTTCAAAGGTGAACTGAACCACCTAAACTGGACTCCACACGCCAATGGATACTCCACCAGACATCAGAAGACATGCAAGACCAAGCACAAGTTAGGAGAGTAATAACAAAGATCCATCCATGTGCTTGCTTTGGCAGTACATATACTAAAATTGGAACGATACAAAGATCCATCCAAAGAAAAGTGTTCTTGCCATACATCAAGGGAACTACTACCACATAGTGAAGCTGATGAAGAAACACAACCTACAAATGATCTACAGACCCACTAAGAAAATCCAACAAATGTTACGTTCAGCAAAGGACAAGAGGGATCCTCTGAAGGAGTCTACCATTTACCATGCAGCTGTGGACAAGTCTACACAGGGACCACCAAACGCAGCAAGGCCTAAACACGAATCAAGGAACATGAAAGGCACTGCAGACTACTTCAACCAGAGAAGTCGGCATAGCAGAACACCTGATGAACCAACCTGGACACAGCATATTATTGGAGAACACAGAAATGCTGGACCACTCTAACAACAACCATGTCAGGCTACACAGAAAAGCCATTGAAATCCACAAGCGTGTGGACAATTTCAACAGAAAGGAGGAAGCCATGAAAATGAACAAAATCTGCCTACCGGTATTTTAAAAACCCTCTAAAATCAGGACAGTAAATAGAGAGCAACACTAAAAAGCAGGGGAATTCCAGACAAGAACAATCAGGGGCAGCTAACACCTCCCAACAAAGGCTCACCCGGGCAGGAAGCAGCCAGGTTTTGCAGCTGAATGGCCATAAAATGCTAATCAAGATGGCCAATTGCAACATTCACACTTGTCTCAAACAGACAAGAGTTCTTTCTCCCCACCCTGGACATTATTCCAGAGATATATAAACCACACTTGCCTAGTTTCCAACAGACCTCATAACCTCTGAGGACGCCTGCCATAGATGCGGGCGAAACATCAGGAGAGAATGCTTCTGGAACATGGCCATACATCCCAGAAAACTCACAGCAACCCTACGGTCAAAAAGTTTCATGTGATAATTCAGGGCTCTCCAGTGCTCCTCAAACTTCTAGGAAAAAACAAACCAAAAATCTCCATTATATATCTCAGCTGATGGGAGTTTTTCGGTGGTAGTAATGGGCAAGAAGGGCACAAAGAACCCTGTCCTGTGAAACCTGCTTATTTAATGAAGCTGCAACTTGTGCATCAGCCCAAGGCTACCTAAGTCTCTTCCTACATGAAGCAGACAGATTGATTTACTTACATGAAGCTGGATGAAATGCAAGAAGTCATCAGTGGCACCATTAAGTACAGCTTGTAGAAAAGCCTCGCGTTTTGTCATGTTGTATTATTTTATAATTCACAAGAGTCTGCGGGGAAAACATTGTAAGAGGAGAATCAATTCAGTAACATAATTGCCGTTCGGACAGCTTAACTTTACAGTAGCCGTTCTGTAGACCTGACTGCCAGAATGATATTTCCAAAAAGAGTATATATGAAGTTGCATTTCAAATACCACTGTAATTTTGCCTTAGTAAATCACTAGCCGTGCAAAACAGATTCATAACAGATCATGGTACCTGCAGTGTGTGAATTCTATTTATTTATTTACAGTATTTATATTCCGCCCTTCTCACCCCGCAGGGGACTCAGGGCGGATTACAATGTACATGGCAAACATTCAATGCCATAGACACACAGCATACATAGACAGAAACTCAGAAACTATTTAACATTCCAGCTTCTGCCCACCAGGGGAACTTCCTCATTCTTTGCATACTTCCTGGAGATTTTATGGCCTCATAAATCAGTTAAATTAGCCTCCCCACAAAGTGGTACCTAAATTTCCTACTTGACAGATGCAACTGTCTTTCGGACTGCAAAGGTCGACAACAAGCTACACAATTTTGGTCAGGAGCTCACTCCGACCAGGGCTGGCTTCGAACTCATGACCTTTCAGTCAGCAGTGATCTTAATGCAGCTGACTCCCAGCCAGCTGTGCCACAGTCCCGGTGAATCCATACCATCTTCCAGCCACAACAGTCTAAGATGCAGCCAGTGTGTACAGACATGCCACAATTAACAAAACCTGTGACAGGGAAGTTCTCTTTTACACTAACTCTGCCAATTTCCCCCTTGTGTTCTGTCTAGCTGGATTTTTTTCAGCACCATCAGCACTGAAGAGATGAAAAAGGAAGGCTAGAGAAGCTGAGTTTCAATGTTAGGTTGCAGCAGTGTGGACTACAGTAAGCAATGCCACAAGTCTTCATTTCTATAGACAGCTTCCATGACTCTTTCTATGTGATTTTTGCCTCTGCTCGCAAATTTTCTGTTGAAGAAGTAATGCCCAGGAACACACTGATACAGAGTTATGCCCAGGAACACACTGATACAGAGAACAGTGTGTACACAACTAAATTTTCAATCAGATTTTTGCATTCCCAAAATTTATCAGGGCAGAGGTTGCTACTGGGTGACATTTCAAGCTTATCCAGTGTGTTTCATGGCTCAGTGGGTAGAATTTGGAAGAGCAATAGCTCTTGTTTGCAGTTCAAAAAAATCATTTGAGATGAAGATGCCACAAAAAGGATCAGCAAGCTAGTGAGATACCAAGTGTCACAACAAAGGACTGAAGTTTCCAGCAATATACATTTCTTTATTTATTTTTATTTTATTTAAGGCATTTGTCTATTATTTTTTCAACCCACTATGGTAGAAGCCCTCAGTGGCACAGTGGGTTAAACCCTTGTGCCGGCAGGACTGAAGACCGACAGGTCGGAGGTTTGAATCCGGGGAAAACACGGATGAGCTCCCTCTGTGAGCTCTAGCTCCCTATGCGGACACATGAGAGAAACCTCCCACAAGGATGGTAAAATATCAAAACATCCAGGGCAACATCCTTGTAGGTGGCCAATTCTCTCACACCAGTAGCTACTTGCAGTTTCTCAAGTCACTCCTGACATGAAAAGCAAACAAACCTACTAAGACCCATGAGGTGAAGTACGATGGATCAAAACACTTTACCACCTATAACTTTACCAACCCTATAACCTTACATTTCCCATACAATTCAAAATAAATAAGTAAATAAATGGAATATGCTCAAAAAGGTATTCTTCCGAGTCCCCTTTTCCTCTAGACATCTTTAAAATGTCTCAAGACCAATTTCCAACTATGTTTCAAAGCCTTAAAAGGAAACACAAAGTAAATAATAATGATTATAACTATTCATTTATTATCCAGCTCTCTTTGTGGCTCAAAGCAGGGTACAACACATCTCTGTTTCCCAAATATGTGTAAGCAATTAACAACCCTGCTTTAAGAAATTGTACTTATGAATGTTGTTGTAGATCAACCAAAGGCTGATGGTATAACTCAGTGCTGTCCAACTTCTGGCGGGTCCAGGGCCGGATAAGAGGTCACTGATGACCTGCGGGCCGCTCGGCCCCGCCCCAGCCCAGGCCCCCGCCCTCCTAAAGCCGCCGAAAAAGGAGGAGGAGTAGGCAGCGCCAAGAGCAGCGCGTCACAGGCCTGGCGTGACGCGCTGCTCTTGGCACCGCCTACTCCTCCTTTTTCGGCGCCCTCCCTTCCTAGGCCGGAGCCGCCGAAAAGGGCAGAAGGCGCGCCAAGAGCAGCGCGTCACAGGCCTGGCGTGACGCTGCCCCTTGGCACCGCCTACTCCTCCTTTTCGCGCTCCCTTCCTAGGCCGGGGAGCCGCGAAAGAGGAGTAGGCGGTGCCAAGAGCAGCGCGTCACGCCAGGCCTGTGACGCGCTGCTGTTGGCGCCGCCTTCTGCCCTTTTCGGCGGCTCCCTGCCCTAGGAAGGGAGGGGGCGCCGAAAAAGGGCAGAAGGCGGCGCCAACGGCAGCGCGTCACAGGCCTGGCGTGACGCTGCTGCCTTGGCACCGCCTACTCCTCCTTTCGGCGCCCTCCCTTCCTAGGCCGGGGAGCCGCCGAAAGGAGGAGTAGGCGGTGCCAAGAGCAGCGCCACACGCCAGGCCTGTGACGCGCTGCTGTTGGCGCCGCCTTCTGCCCTTTTCGGCGGCTCCCGCCCTAGGTAGGGAGGGGGGCGCCGAACAGGAGGAGCTAGCTCTCTCCTCCTCCCTGCCCGGCCTCCCCCTCCCCCCCGGCCGCCATTTTTTAAAAAATTTGCCTCGCGAGCAGAGTGACATGTGCGGGCGCTACTGCGCAGATTCCCCCCATGTCTTCCTCCCTCCCCGCACACTCTCACGCTGCCCCCTCGGATCAAAATGGCGGCAGAAGTGGCAGCGTGAGCAAAGCGATCAGAGCGAGACTGGGAAGAAGGGAGCCCGAGTGGAGAAGAAAAAGTGTTCGGCAGGAGGGGAAAGAAAGGGTATTGGAGGTTCCAATTTACCACGGCACACCTGATGATCGCTCGCGGCACACTAGTGTGCCATGGCACACTGGTTGGGAAACACTGCCCTAGGATACCTGGAAAAATCTTTTCCTAGTGAAAAAGAATGACCTCTAGATGCAACAATCTACTGTACTCTTCAAATAGATTGCAAACATCCCTCTCCAAAACTGTTTAATATTACCAAAATTGTAGTCTAAAAGTGTCTCCCACATCTGTTATACACACCCACAGGAATACTATACTTCTCAAACCAACATTGTAGAAATTGGGAGGTACCTTAGGAATAACGCTTAGTATCCTCATTTTTCTTCTGCTGATGTCTTTTTTTTGGACACAGCATCTACTTTCAGGAATCCCTCCATGGGATTGGCCCACATACTCCCGGCCTTTTAGTGGCAAGCAAAATAAAGTCCTTGCTTTTACTAAGGGATTTTTTTTTTTTAGCTGGGTAATTGGATGTTTCTGCCGGCTGCCGTTTTAATTCGGTTATGAATCATTGTTCATCTGTCTGGTTTTTTATGGGTAGCAGTGCACGCTTCACTGTTGTCTTTGCCAATGTTTGCCCTTTCCAGCTCACTCTTTTGGGGGCTGTCGCTGGGCAGAAAGGCTTTCTGGACCAATTTAAAGGAGTAACTGGAAGAGCGGCTGTGTCAATAGGGCCGAACAAGTTGCGTCTGCTCAGAGAAGAGCTCCCTAATTACAGCCAGCGGTCATCCTAACCTCCTATACTTTTCAGAGAAGAAAGCACAAAGAGAAAAACACAAATCAACTCACTGGAAAAGAGTAAAGCTTTCCCCAGATAGGAAGACCAGCTGCTTTTGCCAGCTGCCTTGGGATTGCAGAGTAAAAAGGAAATAAATAATACTAACATTTCCAAAGCGGTTTTGTGGTTCAAACCAAGGAGTAATCTAGATAAAAAGCTGGTTGAGTTCAGAGGTAAATAAATGCCCCTGGCAACAATATATTCCAAGTAAACCAAGAGATATGGTATAAATGTGTGCTGGTACTTTGATGCGCTCCATTGCTGGAAAAACCCTTGCAAGGATACTCCTGAACAGATTAGTTCCTGCTATTGCAGAAGACCTTCACCCTGAAAGCCAATGTGGCTTCAGAGCTAATAGAAGCACCACTGATATGGTATTTGCCCTTAGACAACTGCAAGAGAAATGTAGAGAACAAAGGACTCTATGTAACATTTGTCGACCTCATCAAAGCCTTCGACACTGTGAGTAGAAAAGGTCTGCGGCAGATCCTGGAACGTCTAGGATGTCCCCCCAAATTCCTCAAAATGATTATCCTGCTACATGAGGGCCAGCGCAGTCAAGTCAGATACGGCAATGCTCTCTCGGAGCACTTTCTAAAAACTAATGGAGTGAAACAAGGCTGTGTTCTTGCACCAACCCTATTTACAATCTTCTTCAGCATGATGCTCCAAAGGGCTACGGCAGACCTCGAAGAAGAAGACAGCATACTGATGGTAGCTTGTTCAACTTAAGTCGTCTGAGGGCTCGCACTAAGACTCTAAACTATCTAGTCCATGAGCTGCTTTTTGCAGATTATGCTGCCCTTGCCGCCCATTCAGAAGCAGCCCTGCAGCACCTAACATCCTGCTTTGCAACAGCTGCAGAGCTGTTTGGGCTGGAAGTCAGCCTGAAGAAAACGGAAGTCCTCTACCAGCCCGTACCACAGGAAGAACACCAGCATCCCCACGTCAGCATAGGCACATCTGTGCTTAAGTCCATTCAGCAGTTCATTTACCTGGGAAGCATCATCTCTTCAGGCGCCAAGATTGATAAAGAGGTAGATCACAGATTAGCAAAGGCATATAGTGCTTCACAAAAGAGTCTGGAGCAACAAGCACCTGAGGCAAAGCAGAAAAATCAGTGGAGGGCCAAAGTCTACCCATGCCTAATATCCGGTGGCACAGTGGGTTAAACCACTGAGCTGCTGAACTTGCCGACCGAAAGGTCAGTGGCTCGAATTCAGGGAGAGCTCCAGCTGTTAGCCCCAGTTTCTACCAACCTAGTAGTTCGAAGACATACAAATGTGAGTAGATCTACAGGTACCGCTTCTGCGGGAAGGTAACAGCACTCCATGCAGTTGTGCTGGCCACATGAGCTAGGAGGTGTCTATGGACAACGCTGGCTCGTCAGCTTAGAAATGGAGATGAGCACCATCTCCCAGTCAGTCATGACTAGACTTAATGTTGGACATGATTAAACTTTATACATTGAAATTAAAGATTGAAAGCATGACAGTGCATGTTCATACTTTTCTATGGTGTAATCATTGGAGCACTGACTAGGAGGTATCTACGCTGCAAAATTAACACAGTTTGACACCGCTTCAACTGCCTTGGGTTCCTAGGATTTGTAGTTTGGGGAGGGCACCAGCACTCTTTGGCAAAGAAGAATGTAGACCTTGCAAAACGACAACTCCTATAATTCCACAGCAGTGAAAGTGTTATAGAACTGTGTTAATTTTACAATGTAGATGCTGGGGGCCATCAGCACTGTAGAATTAACAGTTTGATACCGCTTTAACTGTTGTGGCTAAATGCTGGGATTTGCAGTTTGCTGGGGGGCTTCTACACTGTAGAATTAACATAGTTTGATACTGCTTTAACTGCTGTGGCTCAATGCTGGGATTTGCAGTTTGCTGGGGGACTCTACACTGTAGAATTAACACAGTTTGACACTGCTTTAACTGCTGTGGCTCAATGCTGAGATGTGCAGTTTGCTGGGGGACTCTACACTGTAGAATTAACGCAGTTTGATACTGCTTTAACTGCTGTGGCTCAATGCTGGGATGTGCAGTTTGCTGGGGGACTCTACACTGTAGAATTAACACAGTTTGATACTGCTTTAACTGCTGTGGCTCAATGCTGGGATGTGCAGTTTGCTGGGGACTCTACACTGTAGAATTAACGCAGTTTGACACTGCTTTAACTGCTGTGGCTCAATGCTGGGATTTGCAGTTTGCTTGGGGGCTTCTACACTGTAGAATTAACACAGTTTGACACTGCTTTAACTGCTGTGGCTCAATGCTGGGATGTGCAGTTTGCTGGGGACTCTACACTGTAGAATTAACGCAGTTTGATACTGCTTTAACTGCTGTGGCTCAATGCTGGGATTTGCAGTTTGCTTGGGGGGGGCTTCTACACTGTAGAATTAACACAGTTTGACACTGCTTTAACTGCTGTGGCTCAATGCTGGGATGTGAAATTTGCTGGGGGACTCTACACTGTAGAATTAACGCAGTTTGATACTGCTTTAACTGCTGTGGCTCAATGCTGGGATGTGCAGTTTGCTGGGGGGCCTCTACACTGTAGAATTAACACAGTTTGACACTGCTTTAACTGCTGTGGCTCAATGCTGGGATTTGCAGTTTGCTTGGGGGGGCTTCTACACTGTAGAATTAACACAGTTTGACACTGCTTTAACTGCTGTGGCTCAATGCTGGGATGTGCAGTTTGCTGGGGGACTCTACACTGTAGAATTAACGCAGTTTGATACTGCTTTAACTGCTGTGGCTCAATGCTGGGATTTGCAGTTTGCTTGGGGGGGCTTCTACACTGTAGAATTAACACAGTTTGACACTGCTTTAACTGCTGTGGCTCAATGCTGGGATGTGCAATTTGCTGGGGGACTCTACACTGTAGAATTAACGCAGTTTGATACTGCTTTAACTGCTGTGGCTCAATGCTGGGATGTGCAGTTTGCTGGGGGGCCTCTACACTGTAGAATTAACGCAGTTTGATACTGCTTTAACTGCTGTGGCTCAATGCTGGGATGTGCAGTTTGCTGGGGGACTCTACACTGTAGAATTAACGCAGTTTGACACCGCTTTAACTGCTGTGGCTCAATGCTGGGATGTGCAGTTTGGCAAGGCACCAGCAGTCTTTGGCAGAGAAGACTACAGACTAACTTGCCTGCCAACAATTGAACATATATATGGCTTATCCCTCTCCAAAGAAAGCATACCTAGAAACACACCCGCCCTTACCTTAAAATTCTCGGTTTTAGACTCATAACGAAGAATCCATCTCTCCAATTTGGCGCTTTCTCGCGGGGCCGTTCAAATTCTCCCGCGGGCGGCGACACTAAACACCGCCCTCCCGCACTCACTGCGCACGCGCCCGCTGACTGTTTTGCTTCGCCCGCCCTAAATGGCTGGGAAGGTAGACGAGTGACGACAGAAAGCTGCGAAAGGAGGGTTCCTCCCACTCCCCGGATCACTTACTGCGCATGCGCACTGGTGTTTGCCTGCTAGTAGGGCAAAGCTGGACTCTAGTCAAAACAGGTTGGCCATCTTCAGAAGTGGCAGCATTCAATGCAGGATGAGGAAGTGCAATGGTAAAATAAATAATTGCATTTGATTATGCATTTATTGAATGTTTTGAAATAGGTGCTGATCACTTCTTTTAGTCCAGGAAACAAAGGGTGTGTCTACACTATAGAATTAATGCAGTTTGACTCCACTGTGGGTGAATGCTGTGGAATCCTGGGAGTTATAGTTTGACATGGCCTTTAGCCTTCCCTGCAAGCAATCATGCTGTCCCATAAAAGGATCCCTTGGCATTGAGCTATGGCAGTTAAAGTGGTGTCAAACTGAATTAATTCTACAAAGTGGATGCACCCCAGTTCAAAAAGTTTATGTCATAACTCATAATGAATTTCTTCAGTTCTAATATGTGCATTTTACCCTATATAAGCTGGTGTTTATATATGAATATATATATATGAATGAAAATATTTATGTATATATGGATGTATGTTTGTTCCATCAAGGCTCCTACATAACTTGATGGATCTCGACTAAGCTTGGCACACATATCCTCCATTCTCCAACTTAAAATATAAGGCCAGGTTTCAGCTATAAACACCCAACCCTTTGGAGGCTAGGACCCCAAAAACAAGTAATTATGTATGTGTGTATGCGGCACTCAGAGGCAACCACAAGAGGACAGTATCTAAGTAGAAAGGCTGCCTAAGAGAGAGTGGCGGCATATGGAAGACGGCTAAAGAGTTAACCTGTGCTGAGAAGCTGAGTCTTTACACTTTCATAAAACCACTAGCATTTTCTAATGGGACCTTTCATAAAATTATAAAGCTAACATTAGTGGATATATCGGGCATGGGCCAACTTGAGCCCTCCAGGAGTTTTGGACTTCAACTCCCACCATTCCTAACGGCCGGTAGTTGAAGCCCAAAACACCTGGAGGGCCAAAGTTGACCCATGCCTGGGATATAATAATAATAATCTTTATTTATACCCCGCCACCATCTCCCCAAAGGGGACTCAGGGCGGCTTACATGAGGTCAAGCCCAGAAGTACATTTCAATACAGCAGGGCTACCCAGGAAGTCGATCACAATTGAGTGGTCGATCCCGGGTCGATCCCAGCCAGATGGGGCACTTCTAGAGGGGGCGGAGCCATGCCGCGCCAAGCCCCGCCCCTCCCCCCAGCTTCAGCGTTACCACAGCTTCTCCTACCCTCCCTAGCCTGGAGAAGCTGTGGTAGCGCTAAAGCCAGAGGGAGAGAGGGGCGGAGCCAGGCCACGCCAAGCCCCGACCCTCCCCAGCTACAGCTCTACCACAGCTTCTTCAGGCTTGAGGAGGGTAGTGCCAAGCCAGTAGTGGCTAGCTTATTCTACCACTGGCTTGGCACTACCCTCCTCTAGCCTGGAGAAGCTGTGGTAGCGCTAAAGCCAGAGGGAGGAGGGGGCGGAGCCAGGCCATGCCAAGCCCCGCCCCCTCCCCGGCTTCAGCACTACCACAGCTTCTCCAGGCTTGAGGAAGGTAGTGCCAAGCCAGTAGTGGCTAGATATGCCACCACTGGCTTGGCACTACCCTCCTCAAGCCTGGAGAAGCTGTGGTAGCGCTAAAGCCAGAGGGGGGAGGGGCGGAGCCAGGCCACGCAAGCCCCGCCCCTCCCCGGCCAGCACTACCACAGCTTCTCCAGGCTTGAGGAGGGTAGTGCCAAAGCCAGTAGTGGCTAGCTATGCCACCACTGGCTTGGCACTACCCTCCCCAAGCCTGGAGAAGCTGTGGTAGCGCTAAAGGCAGAGGGGGAGGGGTGGAGCCAGGCTGTGCCAAGCCCCCCCCTCCCCCTCGCTACAGCTCTACCACAGCTTCTTCAGGCTTGAGGGGTAGTGCCAAGCCAGTAGTGGCTAGCTATGCCACCACTGGCTTGGCACTACCCTCCTCAAGCCTGAGAAGCTGTGGTAGCGCCTAAAGCCAGAGGGGGGGGAGTGGAGCCAGGCTGTGCCAAGCCCCCCCCCCCCCAGCTCAGCGCTACCACAGCTTCTCAGGCTTGAGGAGGGTAGTGCCAAGCCAGTAGTGCTAGCTATGCCACCACTGGCTTGGCACTACCCTCCTCAAGCCTGGAGAAGCTGTGGTAGAGCTAAAGGCAGAGGGGGGCAGAGCCAGGCCGCACCAAGCCCCCTGCTCCGCTCTGCTTCTCTCTCGGTAGATCTTTCTGACTTGGTTTTATTATAAGTAGCTCGCATGCTGAAAAAGTGTGGGCACCCCTGCAATACAGTAACATAAAACAGTGTTCCCCAACCAGGGTGCCGCAGCACACTAGTGTGCCGTGAGCGATCACCAGGTGTGCCATGGGAAATTGGAACAATCAAAGCACCCCCAATAGACAGCCCACCAGCATGTTGGTCTGAGGCAGCAGCTGCTGCTGCTCCAAGGCCTGGGCCTCCCTGCAGGGCTGGAGTGCCGGAGAAGGTGGGGAGAGCCAGCCTGAGTACTGCTCCAGGGCCATGGACAGGCCGCCACCTCCCTCCGCTGCCTCTGAGGAGAGGGTCTGCTCGGCCACTGGCACCGCCGCCATCTTGGGCCTCACCTCTTCCTCGGCACTTCCTGTGGCAGTGGCGCCATCATTCCCACCTCCTCCTAGTCCAGCAGGGCTCTTTCTTAAAGGGGCAGCACCCTCGCGGGTGAGGGAAGCAAGGAAGGAAGGGGATTGGGTCGCAGCTGCACTGCACAAGGAAGGAAAGAAGGAAGGCAGGAATCCTGCCCCACCTCTCTCCAGCCTTGGCTTAAGGGAGAGTCCTGGGAGTTATAGTTTCACAAGGTTTTTAGGGCAGTGGGAGTCGGGACCCATGGGGGGGGTCGCCAAAGACCATAAGAAAACAAAGTATTTTCTGTTGGTCGTGGGGGTTCTGTGTGGGAAGTTAGGACCAATTCTGTCATTGGTGGGGTTCAGAATGCTCTTTGATTGTAGGTGAACTATAAATCCCAGAAACTGTAACTCCCAAATGCCAAGGTCTATTTTCCCCAAACTCCATCTGTGTTCACATTTGGGCATATTGAGTATTCATGCCAAGTTTGGTCCTGATCCAACATTGTTTGAGTCCACAGTGCTCTCTGGATATAGGTGAACTACAACTCCAAAACTCAAGGTCAATGCCCATCAAACTCTTATAGTATTTTCTCTTGGTTATGCGAGTTCTGTGTGGGAAGTTTGTGATTTCCATTCCATTTCACACTGAGTGTATAAATACATTAAAAAACATATTAACTATATGTGGAGTGTCATTTTGTGTCATTTTGGTTGATGTTTTTGTAAATGTAAAAATGTGCTTGGCTGAGTCCACAGTGCTCTCTGGGTGAATCAAACTATAACTTCCATCGTTGGTGGAGTTCGGAATGTTCTTTGACTGCGGGTGAACTATAACTCCCAGCAACTACAACTCCCAATTGACAAAATCAATTTTTTGACTGATGGTCGCTCCTTGAGTTAGTATTAGTATGCTTTGTGGCCAAATTTGGCAGCAATTTGTCCAGTGGTTTTTGAGTTATGTTAATCCCACAAATGAACAAGTGGCACACAATTAAACAGGAAATAACACTTTGAAACCAGGAACAGAATATTTTTCAAATTTTGTTGCATAATGTTATTTTCATCATTATTAATGATTTGACACTGCATATTAAGCAGAGTTTTTTTTAAAAAAAATTCAGTAGTTCTTCAGAAAAAAAGGGAAAAAAGTGACAAGGAAATCACAGCAGGTTGAATAATACCAAACATCCGCTCTGAAGCAAGATGCCAGAAAACCCAAAGGTAGACATATGTAGGGCTTTTGTGATTTTTCTCAGGATCACAAGTACAAGTAATAACGAGCCCACCACCCATTGTCAGTTTTTTTAAAGGTGCCCTCCTTCAACAACGCCCCCGTTTTGACAGGTCTGCGTGTCACTCTGGAATAATCTATACCTTTTATATTAATCTCGCAGTCATTATCGCCATCCTGTCAAATCGAGTTAAACCAATCTCGGGAAGGCGGCTTTCCATGCGGCGTTGCTGAGCGACGGCAAATGCAGTTTTGCTTCCATGCTGTCTTTTCATCAGGCAGGATCACGTTTCCTTCCTGTTAAATGAGCCTTCTTACTAGCTGTCAAGGAGACTCAAATGCCTCAGGCAAACCATTGTAATTTATTATTATTATTATTCATTACTGTTATCAACAGTATTATGAGTAAAATATTCCCTGTGATACTATACAGCAGATAGTTGGAGAACTTCTTTTGATGGTATACCATGCGTGTCCCTTCAGGGATAGTTATTTTGACGCGAGAATCAGTTTTATTTTACACACACTTGACTTGAGCTGTGAGACTCTTTGAGCATTGTAAGTTATACTATAGGAAAGTTTATTTTATATTCCACCAAGAAAGCCTTTTTAGTATGTTTCTTTATCATTCACATTTAATTACAGCATCCTTTCCATTCCTTTCATTTATTATACATTTTAATAATCCACTTTGCTGGGATGGATATAGCAGCAAAAATATTTAGTTTCAGTATGACTAATTCACTGCTTACATTAGGGTGTTGTGGGTTTTTTTTGCACATGTACACACAAGTATTGTTATTTAAAACCATATTCCCTGCCATTTAGGGTGCATTTACACTGTAGGATATAATAATACAGCTTTTTAAATATACAGCCATATCTCCCCAAGGGGACTCATGAAATTTGACACCACTTTCACTGCCATGCCTTGAATTCATGGGAGCTGTAGTTTTACAAAGCCTTTCGATTTCTCTGCCAAAGAGTTCTGGTGTGTCTTACCGAACTACAACTCCCACAATTCCATAGCAATGAGTCATAACAGTTAAAATTAGGCCAAACTGCAATACTTCTATAGTGTAAATATACCCTTAGATGTTGATGCTATTCAGGAGAGAAATTGACAACACTAATCTAAATATTTTATACTGAGCATCATTTATTGGATTCTCAACAAAAAAAATTTATCTGAAATGGATATTTAAAAATAATAGTACTAAGCAGAGAAAGCAGTCATAATAATAATAGTAATAATAATAATTTTATTTGCATCCTGCCACTATCTCCCCAAAGGGACTTGGGGCGGCTTACAAAAAGCACTCAATAGTGCAGCAAAACACAAATACAACAAAATACAGAAAGATAAATTTCGTAACAATGAAATTGACCCAATTATACTTAAAACAGCAATAAAAACCCTACCAATTTAAAAGATAGGAAGCTACAAAAATAGCAGCAGTGTACAATATCAGTCCCCATAAAGTTCAGAAGTGAACACTCACAAAGTCCTCGAATATAGTGATTAAGGCCATAATTCCTAAGCATGGTCAAAAGTTTGTTTAAAAAGCCATGTTTTCAGGTGTTTCTGGAAACTTTGGAAAGTGGGGGCATTCAAAAGCTGGGGAGCCATCACTGAGAAAGAAGGCTTTCTCTCTCGTCCCACCAACCATGCTTGAGACAGAGGTGGGGCCAAGAGGATGGCCTCCCTGGCACATCTTAGAGCAGTGGTTCTCAGAGGTGGGGCCAAAACTGGCTGATTTTTGGGAGTTGTAGGCCAAAACCTCCTGGCACATCTTAATGCTTGTGCCATTTCATAGAAGAAGCTGAAGTCTCAAAGATAGGTTGGACCCAAACCATATGGGGCTTTATAACCTACAATTGTAATTGGGCCAGGAAACTCATCAGCAGCCAGTGGAGCTGCTTTAATAGGGGCATGGTATGCTCCCTATGACCAGCCCATTAGTAATCTGGCTGCCGACCTTTGCATTAACTGCAGTTTCCGAGCCGCAGTTGTCTTAATGTCCACCTTCCTAATGTACCGTATTCACTTCCATCCCATTCAGGAAAATGGAGAACCATAACTAGAACCAAAACAACTTTAAAATATACATGGCTGTTCTATGTTGATCATAGATATTGATTCTATTTGTTGCCCAAAAATGTTAGAAAAAATCAGCAGGTTAGTGCTTACAAAATCCATGAGCAGAATAGTGTCTGTATGTTTGGTTTCATATGTTTGCTTCTCGTTTTTTATTCGTTCAGTCGCTTCCCACTCTTTGTGACCTCATGAACCAGCCCATGCCAGAGCTCCATCAGCCGTGGCCACCCTCAACTCCTTCAGGGTCAAGCCAGTCACTTTGAGGATACCATCCACCCACCATGCCCTTGATCGGCCGCTCTTCCTTTTTCCTTCTATTTTCTCCAGCATCATTATCTTCTCCAAGCTTTCCTGTCTTCTCATAATGTGGCCAAAGTACTTCATCTTTGCCTCTAATATCCTTCCCTCCAGCGAAAGTTGGACTTTATTTCCTGGAATATGGACTGGTTGGATCGTCTTGCAGTCCAAGGCACTCAGAATTTTCCTCCGACACCACAGTTCAAAAGCGTCAATCTTCCTTTGCTCAACCTTCCTTCTGGTGCAGTTCTCACATCCATTGCTTTAACTATGTGGACCTTTGATACCAGTGTTGCAAAAACTAATGAATAAAACGTAATCCAAAAAACACTTTGTTGTCATCAGGGGTAGTTAATATGCATAACTTTGAAGGGACTTGTATGCTACCCATTGCATGCACGGAAATGTACACACACACACATGATATTCCCATTTTTCATTTTCCTAAAGGATTGCAATTTCTTGGAAAACTGTGGTGTCCACTCTTTGTGATGACCGTATTCCTCAACACAAGCTTGCCTTTTTACCAATTTAATATCTGCATGTTTAGCCTATGGTGAAGTGCTACAGACTGGAGATGCTTCTCTTTTCACATAATATTTTAAGTCTGTTCCAGTGCTGTTTGTCTTTCCCCAACATTTTCACTGATTTATTACAGGAGACATTTTTGTAAATGTCTCCGTAATGGTAATTACACACATATTTTTGGTTGGCTTCACAATTTTGTGTATTATATGAATTCACATTGATGAATCTTAACAGTTTTCTTTTGGGGATGTTAATTTGCAGAATTATGCAATTTGAATGAGCATGTAAATCTAAATATGCCGCCACAGGGGTTCGCTGGCTACAGCTAGTAATCATGGCATCAGTTTATGAAAATTTTGTTCCATTTCCCTCCCACCATTCAACAATTTACAGATGGAAAATGTGATCCTGTGTAGGCTAGCTTAGAATCGCAAGGTCAAAGCTAATTTCTGTAGATTCTTGTGTAGGCAGTAGAGGTCACATGCATTTACACACATTTCCAAATTAGACAGCTTTACACCTTTTATCCCCGAGTGAGACGTGAATGGAAAGAGAAGTCATTCATCAGGAACTGCAGCACCATCTAGTGCTATGTTGAATAAACATGATAGCATTGGGATTGCACACCTTGTGCCGTTATAGCTTCATTTCTTAAAATTGAGAAATAAGGGAAAATCACACAATTGTAGTCCATACTTTGCATGTGCAATAAATAGTAAATATTTTTTTCATATTTCCTTTTCATATTTACTCCCATGCTCAATCAAAATCCTTTTCTCATTTTAGTGTTGAATGCTACCGATAATACATCTGCTCAGAAGCAGAGCTCAGAAAGTTACTTTTTAAAAATTGTGTCCTGAAATCATTCCTAACAGAGCTGTGGTCAGTTACATGACCCTGAGCACCATCCTGTTGTTATGTATAGCTTATCATGTTAATTCTTCTTAAATAAACAGAATGAAACAAGCAGATTAAAACCAGTATAAAAGCACATAGCTCCCATTAAGACTTCCAGACAGAAAAAAACCATACCCTCTGCAAATGTTAGGGATTTTTTTACATTCAATAAGGATCTATTTTTGAAGTACAAAAATGTGGTGTGTTGCATCCCCCCCCCCAAATAATTGTTAATGGTAACATATGGCTAATTTTGTATTACACTAAAATCCAAAAATGTAGGAAAAAAAGGGTCTAGGAAAACAGAAATAAATATTTTTTAACCAAAATAATAATGGAGATAGAGGGAAAATGGGAGAGAAGAAAAGAAAAACAAAGCAAAACAACAACAAAAACACAAAGGGTATATTTGACTTCCATCTGCTGCTTGGTGGTCGTTCTATGTGTTTGTCGTATTTTAAAGTCCAAGACACCATCTTGTCTTAACTTTGTCTCCTTCCCATCCCCTTTCTTTCAGTCTCTATTATGTGAACATCTGTTTTCTACAAATATAATTCCCATCTAAATTCTTATTTCCATCTTTAATTGCTGGTGTGTTGCATTTTGAGACACTTATTGAGATAATTTATTAAGTGCCATAGTTCCTAAAATTTTCTGGGTCATATATACTTTTTGAGACTCAGATGAAAGTTATGGACCTCCTCCTCCGAAAAATGCACCAAAATACAATTTTGAAAGGAATCCCAAAGAGAAAAATGCATTTTTTTTGCATCTGGCACATTGACTTTTGAAAGCTCATATTTGGCTCTTAGTGCTTTAAAGACAACAGACCAAGGGCTGTGGAAATTAGATTGTATTGTTTGAATATGCATTCTGAACACTGCTGAAGCCAAGAGTTGTGGGAATATAGGAAACATCTGGAGACTGATGAAAGAAGACGGTAATAGTCAACTGGACAAAAGGATTATGTTAGAAAGTACTTTGACATATGTTTTAGTTGCCTCATTTGTCTTTGCTGGAATATTCTCATTACAATTTAGAAGACTGAAATATCCTCATCCTTAGCTGTCTTCTGAACTGTAAAGAGAATATTATTACAATGAAACCAAGGTCTGAAAAAACATTGCTGCTTCAGCCAATTTTTTTTCGTGTCAGAAGCGACTTGAGAAACTGCAAGTCACTTCTGGTGTGCGAGAATTGGCTGTTTGCAAGGACATTGCCCAGGGGGCGCCCGGATGTTTTACCATCCTGTGGGAATCTTCTCTCATGTCCCCGCATGAGGAGGTGGAGCCCACAAATGGGAGCTCACACCACTCCGGTCAGCAGTCCTGACAGATGGAAGTTCACCCCATTTTGTGGATTTGAACCGCTGACCTTCAGGTCAGCAGTTCAGCCAGCACAAGGGTTTAACCCATTGCGCCACGACGGCCAATCAATTAGGATGAGCAGCTCCTCTCAAGAGCTTGAACCTCTCTTCTCTACATCATTTTTGGAAAATCTCTCCTGTAACACAATACAGCACTTGGATAATGTGGTGTGCCAAACGCACTAACGACTGCTAATTAAGTTATAGACATATTTAAGACCATCTCGGGATGGAGAAATAAGAGACAACAGCCACAATGACTTCCATATGAATCATTTACTGAATAAATACATGCAATTGCAAAATTACATGAGCAAAAAAGGCAATCTAAACTGACCACCCTTTCTTTTCCTTTCACCAGCTGCTGCAGGCCTGACAAAAAAGGGTTTACAAGGAAAAGCAATCTTAAATCCTAAACCTTGGTTAACACATTGGCTTGGTGCTTGGATTACAGCAGGCCACTGCTTTTTTCTCAAGGAAAAACAGTTTCTACAGTATGTAACAGTAAATACATTGAACAAAGCTTGGGTTTAAACACATAAAATATTTTAAGCTTTCCTTTTAAGGCACAGGATTTAGAAAACAACAGAACGGAAAGCTGGCATAATGACATTCAGTCTTTGATTTGCAGCTTCATGCTTCCTCCTCATTATTTTTATGAGTCACCAGTAAATTGTGGAGAGATTAGATTCATGCAAGCAATTTATAAGTTCTGTTTGTCATATTTTTCCAGATTTTGGTCCAGACCTTCATTAGAGGTCCTTTTTTCCATTTAAGGGCCACCCATGGGGACTCTTCATACTGCAAATTACTTTTTTTGGTATCTATTATTCAACACAACAATTATCCCATTATGTTATTTCCCCATGCAGAAGTCCTAGAAATGAGAGTACACTGGGACCGAGTTGGTCAAAAACATGGTAATACTTCAAAAAAAGAATTGGATGTGTATGGTCTGCAAGTCTCATTTTTATCAGAGATCTGATTCTAGGAGCAGGACCGAAGTACACTGGGGTCTATTGGAAAATATCTGGATAACGTTCAGCAAATGAGTAAGCATTTCTGACTCCCTTTTTGTCTGAAAGTACCAAAACCTTAACAAAATTAGGTTACAAAAAGCAGAATCCTTGGGGAAATGAGAAGTACATATTGTTTTATTATAGTAATTCGTCTGTACCATTGCACACAGCATAATTAGATCAGTCATGGGAACATCTTCTGGAATCCTGATGGGGAGGCAGTTAAAATTCTCAGCCAGAGAGTTCCAGTGCTTCACCCAACTACAAACCACAGGGTGCAGCCAAGACCGTTAAGAAGGAACCATAGCACTTTGTATTCAAAAGTTTTTGTGAGCATCATTCTAGTATTAACGTTTTTCTGAGCTGAGACTATACTCTGAGGCAAACTACTCGAATTATCAACATATGTCTACCTGGTTTAGTTGGCACGTTGTACCTGGCTAGTAGACCAAGGTTTTAGACTAGTGTTTTCTCAATCTATGGCTGTCCAGGAGTTTTAAGGCCTCAGCTCCCAGAATACCTGGCTATTGATGATGCTGGATAGCACTTTTGGGAGTTGGGCCAAGACATCTGGAGAACTTAAAGATGAGAGCCACTGTTCTAAACCGGACATGGGCAAACTTCACCCCTCCATTGTAGCAGATTACCAGCCCACAGTGTTCTTTCTCACACCATGTGTTTTGGACTTCAACTTTCACAATTCCTAACAGCTGGAGTTGGAGTCCAAAAACCAGGAGAGAGGGATGAAGTTTGCCCGTGCCTGTTGTAGACACTCAACCCTGGAATCCTTTCATACATGAGAACATGAAAGAGCAGGCGCAAGATTTCAATATCAGTTCATCCAACATGTTTTATTAATTAAACCCCCTCTAATTTCAACTGTAGATCTCAAAGAGAAACATACATGTTCTAATTTGTCCCTCACATGTACTATTTATGGAGACCTTCTTTGAAGGCTATCCAGTTACAGAAACTAATTCATTTTGCAATCCTAAGTCAAGCCATCACACAGTGCCTCCTTTGACTGATGCCCCTTGCAAGCAGATCTCAATATTGGACTTTTGTCCATCTGCAACAAGACTTCTCTACTAGTCATATTTTCTGCATATTTATTTGTATTGGCTCTCATCAAGATTCATCATCATAGCTGTTCTGTGTTCATGTTACTTATTCTCCCTTGTAAGAGCTCTCTAAAGGGAGTCAATCACCGAATATTTCAATATTTTTAAAAGAAGAGGGGGAACCACATTAATTCAAGTTATAGTTAGTTGTTTATGGTGACCTTTCTGTCACTGAGATCGATTCTATATTCTATATATATATATATATTCTATATATAGCCAAATATCCAGAAGTTTGCCTAGTAAAACCCATGCAAAATTAAACAAGGACGCCAGTATGTTACATATAGGCATAGCATGTCAAAGCACAGGCTAACAAATGAAAATTATTTTTTCTAAGTCTTAGTATGAATAATCTCAATATGATGAGGCAGGCACTTTGGGATTCTTAATAGAGTACTTAAAGGGCACAATGGGAATTTCTTCGGTGCAAGCTCAAATTAATGGTGCTTATGCAAGAGAGGTTCCTGCAAGATTTTATCAATTGTCTAAACTCAGAGGTATAGACTTAATAAGTTTTAATTATAAAACTAGTATGCATAAGTTTATTAATCTTTAAAAGTCAAGGACTGTGAAATATACTGCGTCTAGGGTTAAAATACAAAACACTTTTGTTGTTGTTGATAAACTCACCTGGAAAAACTTTAAAAAGTAATTTCCTTGATTTTTGGTTTTTTCGGGCTATATGGCCATTGTTCTAGAGGCATTCTCTCCTGACGTTTCGCTTGCCATAGATGCAGGCAAAATGTCAGGAGATAATGCTTCTAGAACATGGCCATATAGCCCGAAAAACCTAAAACAACGCAGTGATTCCGGCCATGAAAGCATTCAACAATATATTAATTTCCTTGATTTTGAAAACAACAAGTTCACGCTCAAATAATAATCTTCAATATACTCCCTCCCAAAAAAACCTCCCTATTTTTGTCTTACTTGGGCCTATAAAAACTCAATGAAAAAGCTACACTGATTGCAACTCATACCTGATTTAAAATGGTTCTCTTACTTTCTTTACTGCATTATCATCATTCTTAAGTAACACATTCAAAATCAGCTGGTTTGGTGGAACCTGTAAAGTAGGCATGGGCAAACTTGGGCCCTCCCTCCAGGTGTTTAACTTTAGGTTGGCTGTGAGGTATTGTGGGAATTGAAGTCCAAAACACCTGGCGGGAGGGCCCAAGTTTGCCCATGCCTACTAGAAATGAATCCCTTTCATATCCAAAGAAATGTTCCTTGCTGGGGATGTATGAATTATTAGACTATAGTATTAGTCCTTACAAAAGAACGTAGTGGCTTTTAAATGGAATGTGACTATTACCTAACTACTGGGGGTGACACCCAAAAAGGGGGAGATCTTCCCCAAATTCTGTGAGGAGCAGCATTAAAGCAACTAGGCTAAGAGTCAATCAGACATGGATGGAGTCTTTCGTAACACAAGTTTAAATTAAACTGCAAGCAAACCAGCATTTTTACGATGACAACAGTAATTATGCTCTGAAGACCCAGTTAATAAAGCGCCTCATATCAGTATTGATCAAAATGATGCTACCACAAATGCTAGATTCATTAGGAGGGTTATTAAACTCTTAATCTTAATCACACCGTTGCATAGACAATTTTCTTGGTAGTAAGGATAGGGGGAATCAATGGCTGCAAAGTGCATTAAATTACCGAAGCCTTCCACTTTCACATTATAGAGACCCCAAATGAACATATTGTGATTTTAGGACCTTGATAGACTTTTAAAAAATACAGTATTTATATATTTATATATATATCTTCTTTATAATATTTGAATCTGTGAATTATATGCATTATCTGAATCAAATTTCAAGAATACATTGTCATATAAATATCAAAAAAAAGTTACTCTTTTGTACTCTCCCTTTTTGTAAGCCTTTTAGGCTGGAAATATATGGGCTAACTGGCGTGTTGATTTCTCCAGACTTTTAATCTCTATTAGTAAAATTAAGACGATTCTGCTGCCATGACCCTTCCCAGAACATGGCCTTCAGATTTTACAGCATATGTTTAGAGCCGTGATTCCCAAACTTTGCTCTTTTCAAGGTTTGGACTTCCTGTTCCAGAATCCCTGAATCTTGGCCATGTTGACTGAGGCTTCTGGGAACTGAAGTCCAAAACTTCTGGAGGGCCCACATTTTGGGATCACTGGTTTGGAAGAAAATATCCCTTTGCTACGACGTTTTCTTCTTCCCTCTAACCACTAAGGAAACATCATTTTAAAAAATAGCATCTATTTACACAGCAAACACCTTGGTGTGAAGCTAAACAAGATAGGAAAAACAGGTAAACATCATCTCACTTTTCTCAAGGGTATAAATCCCACCCGCCCCAAATGTTCCATTGTTACTCTACAAACCCTATTGCACATTAAAACAGTTGTAACAAATAAAGACAAGAAAGTTTACAGTTAAACTGACTTAAGCCTACATAAAATGTCCAGGTGTTATAAAACTGTTGGGGAGCAGTAGTGGGCCTAATAACTAAGAGTTATAAAAAATAATATTGGTACACTTCTGTGAAACAATGCTGATAAAATATATAAAGGTTGGCAAAAGTATGGGAACAGGAGCTTCTGGCAATCAACTTCCTATGGTGACACATGAGGCCTTGTTCCATCTTCTGTCAAGTCATACCTATAAGATAAAACAAAAGGGGTGGGAAGTGAGTGACATTATCAAAAATAACTAAGAAAGAAAGTGAATCAAAATGGCCATACTTACCACTGGGTAAAATTTTTGGAAAGTTCTTCAGATGCCAGTGGTATCAATACCTGTGTGAGATAAGAAGGTAAGTAAGATTTGAATAACACAAGGGAATTATGAGAACTTTGGTTTTGAGTCAGAAACAACTTAAGAGTGCATAAATAGAAGAGAGAACTTGAGGTTCCCTTTCAAGCTTTAATGTCTGCGATCTCATTGCCACTAATTAAGCTTTTGTTATAGTATACAATAGTCATGTATTGATGATGGTTGTGGAATTATGTGTGTGGGGAAAGTTAAAACCCAGTATTGAATATGATAGTTGAAATGGTATTAAACATTTATATGCTAAAATGACAATGGTAAAAACTGAAATATTAAAACCTTCAAAGACTGACAGCATCTTGAACTGACCAGCTGCTGCACAAAAGCTAGCACCTTTGGCAGTAATTTTGGTCAGCCAAAAGATAATCAACATAAAACCTTACAGATCTCCCTGATAAACTTTCTAAAATTGGATTCATAAATGAAGGTCTCAGTAAAAAGGGCAGTACAACAAAATGTGCTCCACAGTTTCCGCTGACTCAGCCTCATAGTAAGATGAAAGTGTGGAATCTTTTTATGGGTTTTCAAGGCTTTGGACCTGGACTCTTAACATGACAGTCCTACTCTCTGACCGTATATGTTGTAGCTCAGCAGCAGTCACAGCAGACAGGGGCTGATAGCTTCATTGATGACCTAAGAGTCAGATGGGATTGTGGGCTTTCCTGGGATTCCTTCTCATGCAGGCCATGAAAGTGAAACTGTTTTAGATAGAGAGGCCGGCACACATGCAGGACCGGAGAACTTAATTGCCTCTGAACCTCAAGGTCAGGGAAATAAGTTAGAATCATCCTCTCCAGATAAGTAGTCTAACAAAGATGAAGGAATGAGAATTTCACATGAGAACCCACCTGCTGCTTCTGACTTAAGCAAGGAGATTCACTTGCAGATTCGAACAGATTGCCAGCTTCATAGATTCTCATGCCTTTGTGGGAAGCAGAAATTCCAGGGTAGACATAATGCTTTTGTGTCTGTTTATTAATACATAATGGGCACTGTGCTCTTCAGTTCAGGCAACGTGGCATTCAAGTTAGCAGCTAGGCCTGGCTCTCTCGTTTCAAGTCTTTGTTTTGGATCTAAGTATCTCATGGTCTTGTTTTGTATTCCTGCTCAAAGTTTCACTCATGCTTTTGGATCTAAATACTTCATGTTCATGGTTTGTATTCCTGCTCAAGTTTTACTTATGGACTTAAGTTGCCTTGGTGTTCCGGGACTATCTTTGGACTATTTTACCTTTGGATTTACAAGAGACAATGGATTACCAACTATTTGGTATTTCTGGACTCTTCCTATATTTATCTTTTGTGTGTTTTTATAATAAACTGGGTTTTTTTTATCTTGGACTCTAGTGTGATGCTGTGGTCATAGGTGGCTTCAAGCCCGGGGTGCGAAAGTATATGACAAACACATATGCAAATCTTCCTTTCATTTCTTGGCAAATTTATATAGTTCCATATAAATAAGGAGGGGCTCTCATGATTCCTTTCTGGTCAGCCTGTTCTGCAGAGATGAAACTGTCCCTAAATCTCACCTGAGAAGTCTGAAGTAAAACACTGAAAATGAAGTGACAGAGTGTTCAAGTTTTAAAAGAGTATTTAAGTTTTAAAAATACTTTACTGTCTCATATGTTAGGAGGCATCTGCTGACACCTCGGCACTGCATGGCTTTTTCTCAATTCAAAGTCAGGTAAATTGGTAAATGAGATATTATTAAAAGACACATAATTTAAAGGGAAACAACTTTAACAACAGAGTTAATTTGATGATACCTTTGCAGCTACATCATGAAGTGACAGCGTAATTAAGTTCACATCGCAGCTTGTAGGCACAGGCCTCGACTGCAACTGTGGCATGTTTTGCAACGCTTTTAACTTACCTTACCCAGGAGCCCTTTGTCTTTGGACAGGAAACCACCACTATTTTTCACTGCTACATCTAGTGTTCTCTTCTGCAGGTCAGCTAATGAAACGCTGTAATCAAAGCTGAAAAGGGAGAAAGAATTCAGAGAGTGTAAGGAAAAGCTTCGGAAATCTGCATTTTTGGGCTTGTGAATATGAACTAAGGCACTGAATGTATTCCATAGCTTTAGAATCTCTGGCTGAATTTTTTTGGATAGCATAGGGAAGAGTTAACATTCCTGTGGTGTTTGTTTGGCTGTCTGTGTCCCTGTTCAGAAGATTTCACCTCACTTTCTGTCCCTGTGACAGTTGGATTTTGAAAGATTTGGCTTGTGGAAATAAGAATTGGTGACAGAGCTTCAGTGGAGACACCTTTTCCCCATGATACCTCTTCTAGGAGTGAATTTCCCTTCCGAGGGATAGGTTTCTCTCACTTCCAGTTCTCAACTGTGAGCTGTTTGTAACTTGGAAACTGCCTGTATAGATAAGGCTTCTGAAATTAAGTCTTAAAAGTTTTGTTTAGTTTCAGTGCAAGCAAAATCATTTTATCATTTTTTCCTGAAAATTGGAGATTGTAAACTTACGCCTGATCGAAGACTGGATTTAAATTCTTCTTTGAAACACTGGTTTTTCTTCTTCCTGATCTCTTCTTATCAGGCAATAAATACATTCGGACATAAGGGTCAGATCCCTCTTCTGAAAAGGCGATTAGATTTCTGTGGCAAAAGAAAATAAAACAACGAAGTACAAAATAAGAAGCAGCAGAGGCTGTTGTTCATGTTAGGTTGGTTGTTCGCTGAGTGAATTATTGCCTAACTTTTTATCTCCCCGTTGTTTGCCTATATGCACTCAATCACCTGCCTCCCAGACAGAGGATTCTGAATGGCTGGAATCTAACCAAGCTCGTTTTCAAGTTCAAACAACATAAGGGGAGTGGACCTCTGGGTTGATTTATCCACAAGTCAATGTAATTATTTTATTTTAACTCTTATAAAAAAAGATGAACCATCTCCTTCTCAGAGTAAGCCGCATAAGGCAAGAGCCTAGTCCACCCTGGGAAAACCTAAAAGAAGCACTGGCCCCCTCTATTCCATTTTAACTATGTTTTAATACGTGATTTTATAGGTGTATTTAACTACTCCGCCTCAAGCCGAAAGGAGGAATGAGTAATAAATAAAAAATTATCATCATCATCACCATAATCATATACATTACATGTATGTTTAACAGACTCTATAAAAGTGCTTATTTCAGGAAATAAAGTCCGACTGCTCATTGGAGGAAAGATATAGTAGAGGCAAAGATGAAGTACTTTGGTCACATCATGAGAAGAAAGGGAAACTTAGAGAAGACAATTATGCTGGGGGGAAAGGAAGGAAAAAGGAAGAGGGGCTGACCAAGGGCAAGATGGATGGATGGTATCCTTGAAGGGACTGGCTTGACTTTGAAGGAGTTGGGGGAGGTGATGGCCGACAGGGAGCTCTGGTGTGGGATGGTCCATGAGGTCACGAAGAGTCGGAAGCGACTGAACGAATGAACAACAATAACATAAAGGAGCTGTTGTGTTCTATCGTATTTAAATATGGCCCTGGTTGATTCTATTCAAGATGACTTAGAGTTGCATGCGCAAGCAAAGCAGAACCTCTACAGTTATCTGTATAACCTAAATTAATGAATAAGTAAGTCCTTGTATGTAATGCCACAGGAATGAACAATATTGCACTCACCTACATGTGTGAACCACCACCATAAGTTTGTTTCTTTGCGAGCTGTGACGGATTGTTAGCTGAATCTGCCCCAATGGAGACTGTCCTAATGTTGTGCCACTGTGTAAATCGTAATAATACAAGTCAGTATTTAGTTGCTATAGCAAAACAAGCATTTTTTTCTTCCTATATACATACAGTAGTATGTCTTCCATATCAAAATGCATGTGCCAATTTTTTTCTTGAATCACATGTATGATTCCAATTTATTTTAAATAAGAGCAAAATTATATTTGAAGTGCCTTCTGCAGAAGCAAGACAAGAATAAATAATATTAGCCTGCTAAGCAGTGGTTGTTTACAGACATCCAAGCATGGCACAAATTGCTCTTCAGTTCTAAACAATAAAGCTTATATTTATATACATATGTCTACATTCCAATGAGAACACTATATATTCTGTCTCATTCACCAAGTTCCAAGTTCTGAAAAAGACAACCCTGCAAAGTTAACAGATGTTAGTTACAAAAAAGGAGATTTTAAAAATGTCTTAGATTTGGTCTGGAAAGTTCCATTGGATAAATGAATGAGTTAGAAGAGGATCAGTTTAAGGTGAGTACATTTTAAAGCATGATTACAAAGGGCTGCCACGATTATCAGAATGCCATATGAACAGAAAATTAACTGGAAGGCTTTTCTTGCTGATTCCAAATATCGTGTTTCCCCAAAAATAAGACACCGACTTATATTTATTCTTCTTCAAGAAGGCACACTATGGCTTATTTTCAGGATATGTCTTATTTTTATTACGTATGGTACAACAATATGCATTTATTAAACTATAGTGCTGAGTAAAATGGAAGCCACAGGTTTACTTCTTCCAACTGAGGACACACGATACCTAAAGCAGAGTGTCCTGCTTTCATATCACTGAGGAGACTTCCTGGGGGATGGGCCAAAGGGAAGTTAGAATTGGTGACTCACGTCCTCTCTCACTCACTCAAGGAGGATGCTTTGCCTTGCCTGGCTCGAAGGGACATAAGAAGAAGGTAAGAAGTGAGAGGGAGGAAGGCCCGGACTCGCCTCCGCCACTGCTGCAGAAAGTTCTTGCATTTCACTTTTTATGTCTCCCTCTATGCCTCAGCTTGTATCACTATGTCTTATTTTCGGGGTATGGCTTATATTGCGCAAATATTAGAAATCCTGCTACGGCCTCTTTTATGGGTATGTCTTATTTTTGGGGAAACATGGTATAAGGGTAAGTGAAGTCTTTAGCAGGGTTTCAAGCCTTGGCTTTTAGCCAGAAATGTGAGAGTGCAAAATCCACATGTTCTGATACAACTGCTGTTTGCATGCCCATTTTTGCTTCAACAGAGCACCCCATGGTCTTCTTTGTTTTATTTATATTGGACCTTTCTCCTTCTATGGGACACAGAGGGACATACTCTTGACTTTGTACCTTGATGGCTACAAAGTCAAGGGTATGGCATTGTAGCACTTTGATTCATTCAACAGCTTTTCTGAGTCCTACCAATACTAGGATTTCATACTTTTAGTAAAAGAGGAAAGAAATGTTACTGTACTTTTCAAGTTGTCTCAACCGTTGCCGCAGCTCTTGTGTGGCAATGGGGAGGGATATGTCCGAAGCTATACTCGGTGTTGGCTCTTTGACTGAAAGATGGCTCGGAGAATAGCTCAAGTTAGAGGCCAGGAGGCTGGAAGAACTCCTGCTGAGATCTGTTGGCCACTGAGGACTAGGATTAGAGGGAAGGCCTTTTTCAACTGCCTCAGTCTTTTTGTCAGTGTCTGCTGCTGCAGGAACCGGAGGCTTCTTCAAGCTGACTGCTGGGGAAACAGGAACCTGAGGTTTGAAGGAACCTTTTCTTGCATCTTTGGAAACAGAGGGCCTCTTCACTTGGGCAGTGTGTTGGTAGTCTGGAGGCCTCTCCTGCTTTTCAAGCGAAAGGATCTAGCAAGTATAAAACAAGGAAAACAGTATCAACACTTTTCTGCAGTACAGCTGAATACAAGATGGCACAGTGCTCATATGAGATTGGAAAATTATTTATATACTATTCTAAAGATTCTAAAGCAACTCTATTGGTTTAGACATGCCGATCCTACACTCTCTGCAAGTCAATGGTACCTTCCCAATTGTATTCAAGTCAACCACTGACCGCATAGGGAAGCTGATGAAGAAACACAACCTACAAAATATCTACAGACCCAGTAAGCTAATCCAACAAATGCTACGTTTAGCAAAGGACAAGAGGGATCCTCTCACCATGCAGCTGTGGACAAGTTTACATAGGGATCACAAAACTGAGCATTGCCCAAACATGAATCAAGGAACACGAAAGGCACTGCCGACTAACTCAACCAGAGAAGTCAACCATAGCAGAGGACCTGATGAACCAGCCTGGACACAGCATATCATTTGAGAACACAGAAATGATGGACCACTCTAACAACCACATCAGACTACACAGAGAAGCCACTGAGATCCACAAGCATGTGGATAACTTCAACAGTAAGGAGGAAACCATGAAAATAAAGAAAATCTGGCTACCAATATTTTAAAAAACTCTAAAATCAGGACAGTAAATAAAGAACATCACTCTGAAAACAGGGGAATTCCAGACATGAAACAATTAGGAACAGCTAACACCTCCCAACAAAATATTCACCTAGGCAAGAATCAGCCAGGCTTTGAAGCTCCAAAGCTTTGCAATGCTAATCAAGGTGATTAATTGCAACATTCCAATAGACAAAGTTCTTTCTCCCACCTTGGACCTTCCACAGACGTATAAACCTCCCTTGTTTTCCAATATACTTCACAACCTCTGAGGATACCTGCCATAGATGTGGGTGAAACGTCAGGAGAGAATGCTTCTGGGACATGGCCATACAGCTCGGAAAACTCACAGCAACCCAGTGTATTCATTTTTATTTTGAAGGCATTTTCTTATTTTCATTTAAACCTCCACACATCAAATAAGTAATAGTTTGTCACTGCCAGTGTGGTAAATCTGACCCCTGTCTCTTTTGGGGGGAAAAACCCACAGAAATAAGTGGGCTCTCATCCACCACAGGCTGGAAAACGGAATCATATGATAGCCAACATTTTGCAACATATATATTAACCCTTAAAGCTTTTTATACTTTACCCTGAGTGCAATCTTCATGTTTACAGTGCTGTTTGGACCAGAATTGTTAAGATGAAATCTCTGGTGCATAGTTAGATTTTCACTGGCAAGGAGTTGGTTGAGGGGAAGCTTAAAATTTCCCAGTGAGCACTGGTGTTGTTCATCCTTGACCTAGAAGGAAGATTAATTTTATTTCAATGAATAATTCTTAGTAGTATTTTAGGAATCCCAGTATCAATGCATTAGTTTGTTGTTATTTTTTTCATGTCAGGAGCAACAAGAGAAACTGCAAGTCGCTTCTGGTGTGAGGCCGTCTGCAAGGATGTTGACCAAAGGATGCCCGGACGTTTTACACCCTGTGGGAGGCTTCTCTCATGTCCCCACATGAGAAGCTGGAGTTGCCAGACGGGAGCTCACCCTACTCCTCACATTCGAACCACCGGCCTTTTGGTCAGCAGTTCTGCAAGCACAAGGGTTTAACCCATTGCGCCACCGGGGGCTCCTTATGCATTAGATGCAGATGGAGGAATATAGTTCATAAATAACTGAAGTTAATAATTACAGACAACTAGTTCAAAAAGCAGGAGGGGGGGGGAGGCCTTAGAACAGGGGTGGGCAATTACCGGCCCTCCAGGTGTTTTGGACTTCAACTCCCTGAAATCCTAGCCAGTTTACCAGCTGTTAGGATTTCTGGGAGTTGAAGTCCAAAACACCTGGAGGGCCGGTAATTGCCCACCCCTGCCTTAGAAGAATGAAAACCAAGAAACATCTTACCTCAACTTCTAGCTCTTGCCGTCTAGGATTGTGAACAAAGAAAGTAAAGTTTTCTTCCCAGACTGGTTCATTGGTCTTGTAGCGTATCTATATCGGGATGTGGAGAGGTTTTTGTTCAAACTGATAACTGAATGTAGGTTCAGCTTACCTAACCTCTGCAGAAAGGTGATGGATGAATTTTCTTGCCTTAATACATCAGGAGTTGTAGGAATCACCACCCCACTCAGAGAATGCAAAAGCACACAGTTTGCAAACCATATTTCTTATTTTATGATCTAAACTTGTGTGGAGAATGAATATATATATGTGTGTGTGTGTATATATATATATATGCTATTTTTTTAAATAACTAAACTAAATAAATTTAAGCAGTTGACACTCACCTTACTTTCCTGTGCCTTATGTCCAACAGTGAGTAGGACAAGGGGATTAGGGTTGCTGTTTATTTTCTTTCCTGACTGAAGAGGAGAAAATGAAATTCTTTTAATATACTGGTGTTTTTTTTCTTCCATCAATTTACTGTGTTTCAGTTCTGCACTCCACCTCTTACACAGTATTCTGAACCTTTACACGGACTGTATATTCTTTATGGGGATGTGCAGCGACAATACATACCTACTTTGAAATAATTTACATTTAAGTTTCAGATCTCTTTGCATTCTCTTCTTACATTTTCTTAGAATGAAACCGTTTTATGAAGTTTAACTTTTAATTCTTTAAAAAGCATTTAAACCCCAAAGCCAATGAAGCAACATTACAGCAAATAAATGAATGTTGCCATTTGCATGCAAATGGGGGATATGAAGAAAGCGCAAGCTTAGAAAGCTATCCTGATATATGTATGATGGAAAGCTAAACTGATGTATGTATGTATGTATGAAGGTTAAGCTGTATATCATAATCATAAAACAATTTGCAAGAGGGCAGAAAATATGATTTCATATAGGATTATCCAACTCTTACTACAGACCAACCATGTGCCATGCCTGAACCTTGCTCACCAGCTGTATAGCATTAGGTCAAACTGCAAAAGTAAACAGTGATTTACAATCATTACAAGAAATTGAAGCATTCCTCCATCTTGAATGTCCGTTAATATGATTTGCATGTCACTCACAGCAATTATTTTGTTAGGAAAAAGGAGTTATGGTAGTTAATATGAAATATCTATTAATTGTTAAAACACATGATTTAGAATATTAATAACTAATTTGTATTAGGACTACAGAAAAATGTAATGTGATTAAAATGGACATTAAACATTATTAGAGCAAATCAGAAGGCCACAAACATAACATTTCAAATCTTTAAAGAAAGAGTAATCTGAATTTTGTTTTCAATCCTATGCAATCTTTTGTTAATCTTCTGAGTTTTCATGATCAAATGAAAGTTAAAATTCTAGATTGGAAAAATTCATAAAATATTCAATACCAATGGCATATTCCATTGACAACTCCATTAAAAATAATTCTTTCCATAATGTTTTTTAAAATATTAATATCAAAACATTTATTTGTAAGCAATAATTATGTCTGCACGCTCAAATTAACTGCCTTTATGAGACACAGATTATTTTGTAGCATGGTCATTCACAGGTTTTCTCCATTCTTTCATTTTAATTGCTGAATGCTTCAATAAGTATACTTTTTTCTTAACCAGATTAAAAAACAAAGTGTGAAACAATATGCCTATCTCTATACCCTGCTTTCAGAGAGACAGAAATATTATAAAATTTGATTTTAA
The DNA here is from genome assembly GCA_030556195.1 of Anolis apletophallus. NCBI lineage: Eukaryota > Metazoa > Chordata > Lepidosauria > Squamata > Anolidae > Anolis > Anolis apletophallus. The sequence continues at coordinate 19,334,330 of JARBWK010000008.1, forward strand.
GCTGTGAATCGTATGCTCTAAAGCAGTGATTCCCAATCTTTTTTTGACCAGGGACCACTTGACCAGGGACCCCTTTGAGCAGGGACCCCTCTCCAACATTCGTACTAAAAGGGTTATGAATTAGTTTTTCGTCAACTTTAGATTCAGTTTGGTTTTTTGGGGTGCTGATTCAGAAAATAGCATTGGATAGACCACATCAGCTCTAGTTTCTGATACAGAACATATGCCATCCAGTAACTGCCATCTGCTCACCCACAGAAAACCATATTTAATCATCGACAGCTGCAGACCTTATTTTTAGGTCTCACAGCCCACAGGTTGGGAACCACTGATCTAAAAGAAATGTATGAATATCCCAGGAATATCAAAATGTAGAATGTGTCCCATACAAATATACAGTATAGAGTAGGAATACCTACAGAATTTGTAAACCCTTATACAAAGGAGTCCTGTAAATGTTGGCCAGTGGTTCCCAGTCAGGAGAATCAGGTGGGTTTGGTGCAGATTTGAAGCAGGTTCTCCACTCCAACTGACAGCCTGCATGCTCTGTCTACACAAAGCACAATTTGGTGCCATTCTTTGCTCTCAAAATAATTATGAATTCCTTACTCTGGCAAAAGAATAGAGGCTTTGCTACTAGTTGTCATAGGTGAATTTATGGCCACTTCTGACAATCTAAGTCCAAATCTGCAAAGATGATCATGAAAGTAATATGTGGAGACTAAAATATTGACAATGTTTTGCAATATTTCTATGTATACAATGCAACAGTGATGTGTTTTTCAAATCCATCTCATACGTAAACTGGCCATCACTGTATTTACTTCTTGGTAACATCATGTTCTTTGACATAAATGGAAACCAGAAGGTTTGTTTGGGAGGGGCAACCATGTGTCTCCATCTAAAGGTGTGACTTTACATGGAAAGCTGTATCACTTTTACCTTTAGAGCTTTCTGAACAGCAGGCTTCTTCAAGGCGTCTGGATTATAATCTAATGGATTATTCTTTCAAACCAGAAGAAAATGAACATACAAAGGGTTAATAAGTCATGCAATGAAGCAGTTCCACTTGGTTAATTAAGGACAAGACAACAGCAGGAGACCAGACAAACATTCTCAGAACAAACAAAAAATAACAAAAAGGTTATTTCAAAAAAATCTGACACAGGGTTTTTTTGTTCGTTTTTTTGTTCCATCTTTAATTCCAGTATAACTTCAAACACCTTTTCTGCCATTTTACTAAGATTTCCCTCCTTAGGAATTCTCTTCACAGCAAATCTATTCCACCAACTGGTGCAATACAGTATAAATGTCATGTGATTTGAAGGTATCAGTGGATTTAAAATAATGTTAGCCATCCCTCTCTGATCACTTCCATTAACACTTTTGCATTTTTTCAATTAAAAAGTTATCACCCTGAAAGTGACCTGGACAAGCTACTAAACAAAATTAGTGCTATCAGCTAGTGGGGAAGGACATTGTTTCAGGAATTAGGTCTTTTAAGAAAAAGAAAGCAAGTGTTCACTGTGCCATTTTGCTCTGTGTCTTTTCAAACAGAACATACTTCAACAGCTACATTCTGTTTTAAAAATCATTGAGGAACAGAATATAGAAAGCTCTGCACTCATGCCACAACCCAAAACAGGAAGAGCAAGCTTAATGACTTTTTCATATAATAGATCTATTAAAAAATTTAACCACATTTTCCATGAAAAAAATGAAGATTTTGTTGTCAATCGCATCTAATTGCCTCTGCACCATTTTAAGGTGTAGCATGAATTTGGGGGATAAGGCAAGTCATGCAGAAACCTGATTAGAAATTCTACAGATGTGAGGTGTATTTGTGCATTTTTGTGTGCCTTTAAGTTACCTACCGATGTATGGTGACCCTATGAACTTCAGAGAGCTTTTCTAGGCGGATTTGCCAGTTCCTTCCTCTCTGATATTTATTGGTCTTGGCTTAGAATCAGTGGTTCTCAACCTGTGGGTCCCCAGATGTTTTGGCCTTCAACTCCCAGAAATCCTAACAGCTAGTAAACTGGCTGGGATTTCTGGGAGTTGTATGCCAAAACACCTGGCGACCCACAGGTTGAGAACCACTGGCTTAGATGGATTTAAAAAAAATTAAAATGGATATGGGATCCTGATCTGTAACTATAGTATCTTAAAACCGGATGTATATTCTCCATGGACATTAGAAAACCAGAAGTCATATACAATAATGTAACACTGATCTAGAAGGAATTGTCTCAAAATTTCTAGTCAATTTAAGAAACACTTGTGTTCTTTTTCTAAGGGAAAATTCCTCCCAAATCACCTTTAAAATCACCTGCATGAGAATTTATTTGACTGGTGCCTAGGCCACACTGATCAAGTGCAACACCTTTGAATCAAAAAGATTGCACATAAAGCTTTAAAAATAATCTTGCAAGGTGGTTTGCACTATACTTATGTCTGCCAAGAATGGAAATAAATCATTTTTCCTACATTGTTTCTGGAAACGAACTTTTCTATTCTTGCTGCTTTGTTTGCAGAAGTACAAGTGTCATGCATGTGTGCTAAAGTGCAAAATTGTGATGGAATTTTACTGCAGTCTATTTTTTAAAAATCTTCCCAACATAAAATGAATACTACAACTGCTTTAAATCAAGACAAGGCAGCAATATCATACTAAAAGTAACAGACAGCAAAGGGGATTGCAGTGTGCATGCTGTTTTCAAGTAAATAAACAATAAAATCTGATGAGTCTTTAAATTAAAAGAAATAATTGGGGTAAACCACTTCTGAACAAAACAAAACATGATATCCACTTTAATTTGGGTCAAGTTGCTTAGAAAATGATTTTACAATCTTCATTTCAGTTTTTTTTCCATGTCAGGAGTGATTTGAGAAACTGCAAGTTGCTCCTGGTGAGAGAGAATTGGCTGTCTGCAAGGACGTTGCTCAGGCAACAGCTGGATGTTTTACCATCCTGTGGGAGGCTTCTCTCATGTCCCCGCATGAGAAGCTGGAGCTGACAGTTGGGAGCTCACCCTGCTTCCTGGATTCAAACCATCCATCTATTGGTCAGCAATCCTGCTGGCACAAGGGGTGGTTCAATGTGGCTGATACATAAAACAGCCACATTAATGCAATGGAAAGAGGGGATAAGAGTGATTGGGATTAGGAGGAATCACATCTAGAATTTATTTCAAACAAAAACATCTATAAAATTGCATGTTATTTCAGGATGGAGAGATTAGGAGTACATAGTATTAAATCGTAATTCATTATTGTGTGATCAACTAGGATTTTAATTTGGCTAAAATTGTGAGAAAAAATAATTTATCATGAAATTAAAAAAGATAAGTGACCTCATACAAATATAAGTTTTTGCAGATCATAGTTGGGGAAAAAATCAATGTTTTGCCATATTTTGTTCATAAGCTAGTTTTGCTTGCCTATGCTCACAATGGTAATAACTGAAAACAGGAATCAATACCAAGAGCCAATAAATGCAGAAAATTCTCCAGAATACAGAAATTACTGTCTGTATACACCCATGATTTGTGATCATAAAGGAATACCAGTATCCAGGCTAGTCTTGCTGCTAACTCTAGATTTTATTAGCATTATAAATAATGATAGCACATGTGCGATTTTTAGAATTTAATAATGCTAAATAAGTCATTTTTGAAATCATCTTTATTTATTGCAGTTCTTGGTCCCCTCTAAAAACTGTACTCCTGCCAGGGTAATTTACTTATTCATGAAATCATACACGCACACAAGCACAAGCACACACGCGCGCGCACACACACACACACACACACACAGAGCCAGTTGAAAACAGACCTGGATCAAAAGCAAGGACATTCCCTAATATGTTAGGAAAGCTCATTAACTTCAAAAACTTTCTGTGGCCACCAAAACAGAAGTCACCATTTGTCAACTGGTGGAAACATTTATATTTGGGGCCATTTCTTATTGGCAAATGGTCATTGAAGAAATGGCATGTTTTCACATAATAGTTTTTGAAAACTTTGGCTGTGCAACTTGAGCCAAATGAAGCTGATTCCAAACATCACATAAACCACACAAAATACTTGAACGTAAGTTTCACAATAATTACAAAAGTGTTTTGACTTTTACAGTTCATGGCAACTTCATATCTCTACGAGCAGATTTCAGATTTGTTTTTTAGTGAATCACACAGATTAATGGACAAACATGCAAGTTTTTGGAAGGCTTCCGTAATTTAATATTGGCACACTTACCTATTAACCTATGAAAATATAATTTGAAAATCCAGTAAAAAGTATAACAATGCACACTTTAAAAACCATGCACATAAACCATAAATGCATGCTTCATCATTCCTCTATGAAAACTAAGTGAGTTTAGTAGCACCAAACCACTGTGGCGGGTTTAAAAAAATGGGAAATATAATACACATGTAACACACAAGAACTCACAAATAGTGCTCTATAGAGTGAGGTAGTATTTTCACAAAAGACTAGTCCAGAAGCTCTCCTCTCTTTTAAGTATCCACACCCAAAGTTTCCCTCGTAGATACTCTTTGGGAAAATGGAGATGGAAGGAGAAAGCAGAAAGTGATGGGATTTGGGCAGCAAGAATCTACAAGCAGTTTTACCATTAGCACAGGTGAGGAAAACAGTCAAAGGAGTCTGAAATTACTGACCATCACAAACACACTAAAACTAGTAAACATGTTAGCACTTATTTGTTCTCATTGGTAGTTTGCCTCCTCCTGTTCTTTGTATATTTCAGTCACAAGTCCATTTGAACAGAAAAATCATTTAACCTTTCAGTGATATCAGTGCACTTTTAATATATTTTGTATCACACATTAGTAAAACAATCTGGGCACCACCCACTTGCCATTTAAAATGAGTAAGACTGGCTGCATCTGTAGACATCATTAAGTAAACCAAAGTTCAATTGATCCATGCCTATTTTGGTAGGATAAGGGGGGCAGAGGGTGGGGAGAGAATACTTTGTCTTTCAAGAAAAATCTGTAGTTGTTTTTTTCTTAATGCTTTAAACCAGAATTTCTTATACTGTGCTCCTCCAGAAATTTCTGACTTCAGCTCCCACAATTCCCAACAGCTGCTAAGCTGGCTGGAGGAACTACCTTAAACATATATCTGAAAAAGGAAATCTTTACATAATGTAGGTTTCCACATAATAAAAATGTGTCCACCTCTTAAAGTGGTTTAAATGCTTAAGCTTAAATGAGTCCCAGTAGACTCAAATCAAGGAAAAAATTCCTCCAGCAACAGTAAGAGTATCCCTCAGGGCGGCTAAACCAGGAAATCCCAATTGTTGGGCCCCACAAGGGTCTGCCTCCAGGGGCAAACCATGAATGGCCAACTTGGAAGTCCCTGAACAGACTCAGAAGTGGTGTTGAGAGAGCAAAAGACAACCTGGCTAAATGGCACACCCTAAGAATCCCTATTTCATCAGTTTTATACTTGTTTATTTATGCAATGCTTTTGACACAAAATAAATAAGGCTTAAATTATAAACTATCTGATAAGGGCCTATGTACCACACACATTTCCACTCTTAGTTTGATTTTTTTCAGTTTAATTTTTAAAAAAATTGTCTTTATCCACATCTCAAAAAATAACATTATTTTGCACATGCATGATCCAGTATTTGAGGCATGAGGCAAGCAATGCTGTCAGAAAGCAATGCTGTCAGGACAGAGGTCATGTTTTCCTTTTATTGAAGGAAAAGGCAAAAGTAAAGAGAGAAATGTTATGCTTATTATAAACTGCCACTCCATATAACTATTTTCCATTTACTATAAATTATTTTTAAAGATAATTTCTTGCTGGTTGCAAATTTCTCGTTTCATACTTCTTAAAGTACATCCCGTCTCAGTGAAATTCCACACTAATACTTTAGCATCAATCCAAAGATATGTAAATCAAAGATCTAAACTGTGTGGCAAGTGAGTTTTAAAAATCCAAACAGCACCAATAATTGTATCAAACAAAAAGGGCATGTTAGAACTGGAGTTGGCATTTGGTAGAAGTGAACAAAAACTTTCACTGTATGCATGTAAATCTGATGTTCATGCACAAAATAACTGAATAACGTGCTACATGGCTCCTTCCAGGAACAAGATTGACATTGGCTTGGGGATCAGGTTCTCAGCACTCATGTCACCATGATTTACAGTTATAAAATAATTAACACCCATGAGAAGAAATGACCACAAAACAATGCCCAACTCAAACCACTTAATTAATTGCACACCAACTGAAATATTTCAGGTCTTTTTTGTTTTAATACTGATGATTTTGGCATACATATCTCAAAAAATTAGCATATTCCATCCGACCAAATATGCTAATTTTTTGAGACAGTATTTTTGGGTTTTCAGGAGCTGTATGCCAAAATCATCAGTACAAAACAAAAAAAGACCTGAAATATTTTAATTGGTGCGCAATATATGAAAGTTTAATTTTTATCATTACATTATGGAAAACAATGAACTTTAGCATTATATGCTAATTTTTTTAGAAGGACCTGTATACAAGTATGTGTGATATTGAGAAACAGAGGGGATTTTCCCCACCGATTTGCTACTTCTGTTTGGTTCCACCACATCTCACATAATCCAGGCAACAGTTTCATAAATAAGGGACGATAGGTTTTTATAAGCAAACTCGAGTCCCAGTTTTGGAGAATAGGTATGGTATCAACAATGGAAATAATATCACCATCATCACCACCAACAGCACAACTTACACTTTGTTCAATTTTTCCCTGTAGTAGATGAGGCTACAGCATGGTTGGACCCCTATAGAGCTTGGGAGCCAAGTAAAGCATACCCCCCTCCAAAGCAAATAATTTCAGATCCAAGCCAATGGGTATTACTCAAGTAAATGTACATTGGACCCTAGCTTTGAAAAAGGATAGTTCTCCAGATGCTGTAGTATTCACATAATCGCACTAGCTGTGAAAATTGAGTTACTGCTGATAACAGTTGTAATCCAGCAACATCTGGACAGCCGCAGGTTCCCAGTTCCTCTGCTTTAGATACTCTCAAATATTAGCTCCAAAAGTATCTGTTTTCGAACCGAAGCAAAGATAAATTGATCTAATATTTGGTTCGAGGGACTGGTTACTTCTCTTTTAAAACATGGTTGTTATAACTGTTTTAAGATACAATATTTTTGAAATTTACAAACATATCTTTAAAACGTTGATAAGGCTCTGCAGAATTACTTCAACTTCATTTACACTTACTACAGAAAGACTGCAAAATGCACACAAAATGTAATTAAAAATATGGCATAATGTGAGTTAGTGAAGCAAAGTGGCATAGAAGTAAGCAATGAGTAACAGAAAATATGAAACATCCTTCAAGAGAAGTATCAATACCACAAAATGACTTACTGGTAAGTTTCTTGCTGAATCCAAGTACAGGATAAGTAATGCTGACGAAAGTCCATCATTAGCTTGGTCTTTATCAGCTCTTATGCTTTTTAGCACCTAAGATTAGACAAGTTATTTATCATTTATGTATGTATTTTTTACACCATTTTGAAGTAAAACTTAAATAAGTTTTAATATGCAAAATAACTAAATAATAAAAACTAATTCAAATAATATTCTCTCTCTCTCTCTCTCTCTCTCTCTCTCTCTCTCAAGAAATGAGACAACATTCCTCTACAAATAACATTTTTGATTTGACTGGCCCAAGGACAAAGTACAAACAGATTTTGTGAGAAAGATATTCCCTGAAACAAACATTTTCTGTAATGGTAATTCTATGGCATTCCAAATAATAATTTGGAACTGGTTGGTCAATTTTTGATTATTTACACTCACACAAATTCTGATTGTCATTCCCCATTTTTTGCCAGAATACCAGAAGTGGTGCATATACATGTGTATAGTCATAGATCTTTTAAAACTATATTCAGGGATCCTTGCCTTATTTAAAGGGATAGGCGTACAAATGTCTCAACATACCTGGTCAAGATTCTCTGCAGTAGGCATCAATGTGAGCCACTCAAGTTTTAAATGCAATCTTCCTTTGGAAACTTCATCCAAAGTAAACCACTGTAAATAAATTCAATAGAATCTGGTGAGAATCAAGTTCATTCCCTAAGAAAGGAACATTCAGGCAGTCCTCAAGTTACAAACAAGATAGGTTCTGTAGGTTTATTATTAAGCTGAATTTGTATATAAGTCAGAACAGGTACTTTTTAAGTGTAGCTCCAGCCATATATATAGAGAGAGCTAGCTTTGGATTGCATAGAGAAGGGTTAATACCCCTGTGGTGTTTGTTTTGCTGCCTGTGCCCCTGTTTCACTTCACTTTCTGTCCCTGTGATTATTAAATTTTGAAAATGCTGGCTTACTCTGGAAACAAGAATTGGTAATAAAGCTTCAGTGGAGGCACCTTTCCATCATATCTCTTCCAGGAGTGAATGTTATTAAGGTACATGGCTAAGTTCCTGTTTGATCTTTTTTTATATATAACATATTTTATTGAGTTGTTTTAACATATATAAAATATCCAGAAATTAGTTACAACATATAAAGAAATAGAAAATAAGAAAGAGAGATAGAAAGAAGGGAACGGCAGAAGAAACATAGGGGGGGGGGGAGAAGAAAGGGAAGGGAAGAACGAAAAGAAAAGAGAGAGAAAAGAAAGGAAATAAAGAAGGAAAGGAGTTAAGAGCTAACTTAAGAGTAAAAAGTAAAATGTGGGATCTTAACCATGTGTGTTAAGAGAAAAAGACTCACACTAGTGAATAACAATCCACACGCTGAGTAATTAGGATAATTAAGGTCAACGAGTTTTGGGCCACTCTCGAAGGGGTATAACTGGGGAGAGTAGTTTGCTTCATTTGGATTTATGGAATGTGTTTCTCTGAGCTTACTTGGCGTAAGCTTCTAGTGTACAGCCTATTTGATGATGGCAAGTTTGTCTTCCATGCTTGTCTCCATGAACAAGAAAAGAAAATTGGGAGAAGACATATTTTCTGATGGAAACATTGCACGAAGGAAATGCAAGCATACGTGAGTTTGATACTCCAGAGGAACTGTGACTGTATTATTTACTAGAAAGTTTGTACTGAAGTTACTGTTTGTTTATGAATTCTGCTGCACAAGATTAAAATTTAAATTTTGCATCTATTCTACTTGTGCTGCTCTCTTTTTTGAATATACAAAGGATTAATCTTCTGCTGGTCTGCACGCATCGTCAAATCGTAACAAATTTCCCTTTCGAGGGGTAGGTTTCACTCATTTCCTGTTGTTTCACTCCCATTCTTAACTGTGTCTCATTTCTAAGTGAGAGGCTTGTGACTCAGGGACTACCTGTATATATCTTCCCTGAGATATGTGTAATGCCCTTTGGAAGATACACAGATATAGCCCTAACATTACTTGACAGAAAAGAGCTATGCTATTTCTAAAATAGTATCACCATCTCAACTTATTCCTTGAAAACAACAGTAGTAAAACTAAAACTGTAGTAAAACTACCAAAATGACTTCACCTTAAAGGATATTATGATGACCTTTTTAAAAATAAAAGAACACTAACAAGTCAGTGATTAACACCTAAATTCTATGTGAATTTTAATCCATATGCCAATACCTGCAATTAAAACAAAACCTGGCATATTTGAACTTAAGTACAGCTAAGACATCACAACTTGTATCGTATATTCAGGGCTGTCCAACTGCCGGCCCTGCAGGTGTTTTGGACTTCAACTCCCAGAAATCCTAGCCAGTTTACCAGCTGTTAGGATTTCTGGGATTTGAAGGCCAAAACACCTGCAGGGCCGGCAGTTGGACAGCCCTGGATGATTAAGCCAATGTGTGATTAAGATGAAAAGCTGATCACTCTCAGAATATCAATTTCAGTCGCTCCCCTCCCTACATTGAACACATGGAACTCACCTCATCTAAGTAGCGCTCCTTTTCAACCTCAGTTAGGTCTATCATTAGACTAGGAGAAGAACACAATGCATTAATCTCTACAGAATGCAAAGCTGGAGTTGTTCAGGAGTAAAGCATTAAAAAACCATTGGGCTCTGTAATCATGTTATGCTTTCCCTCCAATAAAGAATTAAGAAAAGAGTACCTAAATTCTAAAGTTCAAATTTAAATTCAAATGAAACTTGGAAGCATATATGCACACTAATATAGAGATTTAGGACTTTAAAAAGACCCATGTGCAAGACCCATTCAACTGTATGTACTAAAGTAAAAATCAGACAGATGTTTCATGTACATTCTCAAGTTGGTTGAGAATTTTTAAAAAATCCCTTGCTTGGAATTTACCTTCCCAGAAAGTCATCCTTGTCTGGATCTTCATCAAAAAGCTCAATCTCCAACTCCTGCCCTGGGTGCTCATACACTAAGGCCTGGGAATACAACAATTAACAATATCAGGATGGTTAATTCAGGATTATATGGAATATCATACCAAGAATAACAATGACAACTAGATGACCTAAGTAGCTGTAACACGTATTGCAACCATCAAACAAAACCATGAAAAGCCAAAAGCTCAAGTTCTGTACCAAATTTCCCACAAAGTTCTCATCTAATCCCAAATCTCATAGATCCAAACAGGGTATACTACATTTTTTGTGATCTGATAGAACACAAATGTATGGCCTGCTTCTAGATAGGATCAAAGAGGAAAACAGAATATGAAAGGCAACATGCAAGAGGGATCATTCATGCAGTACCAACCATGACTTGGCATTGCATCTGAATTTATCTCCTGTTCCAATATACCAAAATCAGAAAAGTTATATGTGTATGAATTGCATTATCTTGTTTTGTCACTGTTATGCACCTTGAAGTTGACTGTAGCTCACAGAAACCATGTGCTAAGATATTTGATGTTGCAAAAATTATTCACAGATGGTTTGCCTCTGAATGTCACTTGCCCAAAAGTCATCCTTGGATCTATGCTTAAGTGGGAATTCAAATCCTGTCCTCCGGGAAGTCCTAATAAAATACTCAAGGACCTACACTTTGCTGGCTTCAAAGATTCTCTCCATGTAGGAAAAAGCAATCTCTGAAAATTCCTCTCAAAGTCTTCAGTGAAAAAAAAAAAACAACCAAAAACAAATATGGTCAGCTTTTTACCTCATAAACCTCATTCCACTTTGGATTGAGATTTTCTTTAATGACTTTGCTTTGGAAAATTTGATTACCCACACGAACGATTCCATAAGGATCTGATTTTCCCTTAATAATTCCCTTTAGATAAGTATCTTTTCCTATAAGATCCTGAGCTTCAATGAAGTGTATTCTTAGTACACCCTGTTAGGAGGGAAAAAACAAACAAAAACCGATTACCATACAATGTTCAGCAATACAAGATTAATTTTTTTTAGCTGTAGGAATAAATAATGGCACCCTACAGTTTCTCCATTAAAAAGTTTTCTACAATTAACTCTGTGGTCAACAAGAGGGAACATATGAGGTGTGGATAAATTAATATTACTTGGGGCACTTCCAGGCAGGCCCTATATCCCAGGATATACCAGGTTTTTTGTTTATCCCAGATTATCTGGCAATGCTGACTCATATAATCCAGTTTAAAGCAGAAAACCTTTTAGGACCTATCTGGAAGGACCCTTAGTTTTCACACAGGCCATGACTTGAACATGGGCAGAGAATTGGGTTCAATGTATTAGAACATCTTAGGCTCAGTCTAGAACAGTTGTTTTCAATCTGTGGGTCCCCAAGTATTTTGGCCTACAACTCCCAGAAATTCTAGCCAGTTTACCAGCTGTTAGGATTTCTGGGAGTTAAAGGCCAAAACATCTGGGGACCCACAGGTTGAGAACCACCAGTCTAGAAGGAAAACTTATTTAGATTAATGATAATGAGCAATCAATGTTCTTTCCATATGCAAGGCCACAATCACATGAATATAACAGGACAAATTGAATAAGTTTATCTCAGTTGCTTAATAACTGGGTCAAAAGATGGCTGTTCTGATTCCAAACTCTTAAATGCTATCACAGAAGATAAAGGAAGATAAATTTAATTAGTTTAATTTTCATTGTTTGTTATCTAGCTTCCGGAATTGATTCTACTCACACAGTTTATTCAATATCTATACTGTTAGACAGTTTATTATTTCAGAATATCATGCTACGATTCTTACCTTTGGTATGGGGAACCTCAACTGATCAATCTGCACCTCACTGACAAGAGGAACAGTGATCCGATTTGGAAGCACCAAATAATTGGAAATTATATCTAGTATTATAGTGTCTGATAAACCACTGTTGAGGAGAAAACATAGACAACTTTATTACAAAAAATAATTAAAAATAGTTTTATATATTGTTTGTATTTGAACAATTATGCTTGCTTGAAAAAAGCCATGCCACTTCTAAACAATATATATTGCAGGATAAAAAAATTTAAACTCAGAATAATTTTGTTGTTGCTATTCCGTATGATAGATTTTTAGGTAAGTGACTACCACATTTACACTTCTGACTTATGGTAACCCAATTAATTTGACAGGATTTTCTTAGGTAAGGAACACTTAAAGTGATGGTTTACCAGTTTCCTTCCTCTGAAATGTACAGCACCTGGTATTCATTGTCGGTCTCTATTCAATATCCAAGTACAGTATAGATGCGTATAAATTGACCTTTAGGGTTTTTTTTGTTTTTGAAGGTACCTGTCTGTAATCACTCAACCAAATGGGTATTTCTTGGCTCCACGTATAAAAAAAAATCAGAGACTTTTTACTATTACGATTATTATTGGTTTCATTGTGAAAGTATTTTGTTATGAAACAGCTCCTCAGTTGTTATATCCGTAAGTAAATTATTTTATAAATGCTCGAGAAAGAAACATGGTTTAAAATGCAACCGGCCAACAAACAAGTTTTTTTCTTCTCACCACATGGACCTCTCTTTCCCATTTTTTTTCTGTTCGTGGTGACATATTGGTTCATTACACCCCCTTCCTTGTCTGTATCTCAGTTTCCCTGCTTCCTCTCTGGTCATAACATTTTTTTAAAAAAAATCTAATAAAATTCCATTAATTATAGCATTTTCAAAAGATTGCATGCAAAACAGCAAGCTGACAGAAAAGTCGACCCTCTATCTACCACCCTATGAAATAATCCACATGAGGGAAATCTTCCATGGTCTTAATACTACTTGTCTTATACCTGCTTTGTTAAGGAAGTTAGACTTAAATTTACTACTTTAGTTTCTGTAACTAGCCTTGCTTCTGTGAATTTATCCACTATCTGAAATCAAAACACAAGCAAACAATTAAGCCCCATTATTTACATGTATCCTAGCACTATCATGAGTAACCACAAGATGGAAACAGTGCTTCAAAATAAGGGAAAGGCCTAATAAAGTTTATATAAACGTTATTAATTCCTATTGTTATCTTTCAGCTTAACAAGGGAAAATTAAAAGGGCAATGAATAATCAGGTTTATTACTCCAGACTATTATTTCTGATATGATATAATACGGAAGCAGATATTAGCTTAACGTAAGCCATTTGTAAAACTTAATAATTTCTTTTTTCAAACCAAGCAGCCCACAAAACAAAAGCCACCAAAATGGATGAATTCAGAGCTTGTGAACAAATGACAGACTCTCAGATGTACTTCAAACTCCACGCCACTTAATGCTGCTTGCTTGTTGCTAGTTTATCAAGAGTAGCTATTGTTGACAGATCCACACATTTCAGGAAATTTGAATCAGTTGGGAGTAATATTTGTTGTTACCCGCCTTCAAGACAATCTCTATGCTAGCGGTTTCTTGATGACGTTTGCCACTACCTTTCTATAAAACAGAGAGTGAGACTTGCCCAAGGCCACCCAGTTATTTCACCCTAGATCTCCAAGAATCCTAGTCTGACTGGCTCTCGGGAATAAGAGAATTATTCAAATTATTATTCAAATACTCAGTTATTGCACTCAGAAAGTTGCTATATTAGCACTGCCACAACTGGGAAGAGAATTACAGCAGATTCCATATGTGAATCTATCTCTAAGCACCAACAATTACTATTACAAAATTGAGATTCTATTTATGTGGACAACTATGCAATAATTTCCTTTTCTTTCATAAGGAGCGGGTGGGGGGAGTTGTCATGTGATAAGATTAGTAACAAGTGAGGCACAGCACTAATCAGAACCAATAATTGAATTATTATTTTAGGAATAATATTAAATTACAAAAAGCAATTCCTCTCTTCTATCTCTCTAGGCACATTATGTTATGTACTAGATGTACCAAAACACAGCAGGAAGTGAACAGTAAAGAAATATGGCCCCACTAGTAGCTAGAGGAAAGGGCATGCACCTTTTGGCATCCACTCAGCTTTAAATCTGCTTTCGTTGATGAAATTATTTTCTAGTAAACTGCAATGCATCTCACATGGTATAAGACCGCCATCTTTATTACAGGAGGATGGTAAAGATGGGGAGAGCAGAATGTGGCTCCCACAGTACTGATAGACTTAAGATCCTTCATAATCTTTAATTGGACCAATATCTAAAAACCTAGCATTGTACATTTTAACTATGACTGCAAAGATTCAGACTAAGAAAAGAACATCTGAATTCTGTTGATATTAATACACTTCAAAGAACAGCATATGTCATGGGAGTTAAACTGTTTATCCAGAAGACAGCTAGTCCTCAGTATTTGGAACATTTCCTCATACACAGACTTTGCCATGGTTTACTTTAAACTAATTCCTGAATTAGAGCTGCCCACAAGTTTAAACTAAAGCTGATGTTCTTACAATAGCACCTGACTGAAATATAAAGTAACTAATCCAGTTAGTTATTATTATAGAAACATATGACCTTGCCTATGTCACCCTGTAAAAGGCAGGTGCCAGATTCTACACACAAATTCCAATGAGGAGCCTTCAGAACTCCACACAGATTCAGCAATCAATCTAAATGACTGTAGTACCTGATGTTGTGCTGAAAGCATTTTATAAGTGTTTTATTTTTGTTTATTTTCCCTTTGATGTCATCAGCTTGGCAGCCATTGTAAAGTTATTATTCTTATTCTGTGAGTCAGATGTTTCCTTTTTCATATTACGTTTTTCCACTTATAAATATATCAAAAAATTGTCAAGGAGGGTTGGATGGGCAGGGAAATGAAAATTGACAGAGGAGGAAGAAATAATGGTTTCAACCACTTAGAACGTGGCACACCACAATAACCATCAGAAGTGGATTACTCCTGAGAATACTATACCAGTGGTTCCCAAACTTTTTTGGCCTACCACCCCCTTTCCAGAAAAAAATATTACTTAGCGCCCCCTAGAAATTACTTTTTAAATTTTAATAGCAACTTCGTTAACAGAAATATAACTTCAATGTTTGTAATTTACACCTTTACTATATTTTACCAAAAAAGGTAGAAACATTAATACATATATATTTCTAACTATACATCCCATTAGAAAAGCACCCCAAACTCCAACAACCATTGAATTGAACCAAACTTGGCACACAGAACTCCCATGGCCAAAAGAAAATACTGGAGGGGTTTGGGGAAAATTGACCTTGGCATTTGGGAGCTACTGGAATGTATAGTTCCTCTGCCATTAAAAAGCACCCCAAACTCCAACAACCATTGAATTGAACCAAACTTGGCACACAGAACTCCCATGGCCAAAAGAAAATACTGGAGGGGTTTGGAAAAAATGGACCTTGATATTTGGGAGTTGCAGTTTCTGGGATTTATAGTTCACCTACAATCAAAGAGCATTCTGAACCCCACCAATGACAGAAATGGGCCAAACTTCCCACACAGAACCCCCAGGACCAACAGGAAATATTTAAGACCATCCAGTCCAATTCCCTTCACCAGGGCAAGAAAACGTAATCAAAGCCCTTCTGAAAAAGAGCCATCCAGCCATAGATATAGATATGATTCAGACACACACAGGTATAGTATCACAGATTTGAAAGAGACCCCTAAAGAAGGACAATTCTATGTTTAATGTTCCAGAGTAGGCAAACCAGACAATCTCCACATCAACACTTACAAGGAAACAACAAGAAATACTGTTTACCCACAAGCTGCGGTACCCATTGGCTGGTGTCTCCTCGTCCAGGTTAAAGAGGTGGTAGATAATGATAATAACAATATGATTTCCAAAGGAATACCATAATAATAATAGATCTCATTTGCTGTGACATACTGTGGTTTTGTGTCAGTAAAATAATAATAATAATAATAATAATAATAATAAGAAGAAGAAGAAGAATATGATGTCTAGAGGAGGAAGACCAACATAATTAATCAGAATCACAATAATGATCAGAGGGAGACCATTATAAGAATGGCAATAATAATAATAATTAGTTGGGAGACCAACATGACAATATTAGTAATATTAATAATAAAAATAATGTGTCCAGAGGAGAGAGACCAACATAATAATGATGATAATAATAATAGTGGTAGATGATGGCAAAGTGGCCCAGGACCGGCTCCAGGCAGCGGGCGTGCTACCGGATGGCCAGGAAGGCCGCCAGGAAGTGCTGGCCTACCTCCAAGGAGCTGCCCTGGAAGAAGGCCAAGTTGTCCTACTGGGAGCGATGGCAAACGAGCCTGCCAGCCAGTGCGCACGCAGCCTTCTTCCTCCTCTAAACATGAGTGCAGTGTCGGGGCCGCATGCAAGGGGAGGGGGACATGCATACACAGCTCCCTTCCTCCTCCAAACACGAGCGCGTGCCCTCCCTTCACACGTGGCCCCGCATTGCACTCTTGTTTGTAGGGAAAAGGGGACTGCGTGCATGCGGCCGCTGGTTGGCAGGCTTGTCTGCCAGCCAGCGTGTTTCCAGTACACACTCACACTCTTCTTCCCAGGCACCGGAGGAGAAAGAGCGAGATGGGTCTCACGCATCTCCAGCACAGGCTCACCGCCCCCCTTACAGTTATTAATCGCCCCCCAAATGCCCCTGTGGCCATCACCGCCCCCCTGGATCGCTTCAGCACCCCCAGGGGGTGGTAGCACCCACTTTGGGAATGACGGTACTATACTAACCTTTTTTATTTATTTAAAACATTAATAGTATGTATTGTATTCTGCAGCTGTTGTTGCATTTTATTGATCTTAATCAGGTGGGTTTGCCAAGTTTGCAAAATTGGAGTTTTTTGTTTAAAATACAACTGTTTGGTTCTCTCCTGATACAATTAAATAAATAAATGAGGGGGGGGTTGTGATGTTTACATTGGTTGTTTTGTGTTGTTGTCTTTGCACTTTTTGTATATTGAGTGTTTGCACCTTTGAGTGCTTTGTGAGCCTCCCTAAGTCCCTCTAGGACATGGGGACAGGGTAGAAATAAATTATTATTACTTATAAAAACTTTTATCTTTGGACCAACTGCTAGTTTAAAATTAGGATAGCCAGTATTGTTAAAACCTAAGTTTTACAAAATTAGGCATTCTTAGAAGTGGCAAAGAAACTATGGTCTAATTTTTCTACTTTTTCTATGTAGAACAGTTATTTGGAACTGGGTAGCAGTTTCCTAAAAAGGAGTAGCTATAATACTTTCACACTCCTCTGTTCCCACAGACCACTGTGGCCCCCAACAAACACTGATAAAGACCACACTTGGCACACAGAGCACCAGTGACCCACTCTACATACTACTGAAGTTTGAGGGGCCAAAACATGGATGATGGGACTTGCAGTACCTTCCCTCACTTTCCAAGACTGCTACAAACCTAATCTATGACTGATCAACATGAAACCTGCCACACAGAGCCCTCATGACCCACTCTACATCCTGGTGCAGATCGGAGGAGGGTGGACCATGGATGATGGGACTTGAAGTACCTCTACTCACTTCCCAAGTCCGCTGCAACCCTCATCCAATTACTGATCATGACCCACTCTACATCCTGGTGCTGTTTTGTGTGAGATGGACCACGGATGATGGGACTTGAAGTACCTTCACTCACTTCCTAAAAACAATGCAACCCTCATCCATTCACCAATACAGACCAAACTTGGCACACAGAGCCCCCATGACCCACCCTACATCCTACTACACTTTGGGGAGGGTGGACCACAGATGATGGGACTTCCACTACCTTCAGTAATTTCCTGATACCACGGCAACTCCCACTAATGATGGATCAAGACCAAACTTGGCACACAGAGCCCCCATGACCCACTCTACATCCTGCTGCACCTCAAATGACCCGGCACCGCCGGTCCCTGCTAGTTAGTTATATAGCTGGAGAAACTGGAGAAAGAATCCCAGTGAGTGTGAGTGACATCATGCAGTCTGAAAACTGCACTGAAATGTATGACACGGGTGCATTTCAGAATACCGATTTTGGTATCTTTATTCCCATTTGTCCACCATTATTCCTACCAACCCAGGTAAAAGAAAAAACTAGCTGAGAGGCAGAATCTAATCAAGGACTTAATGGAGCTGCATTGGCAGTATATTTCTTTCTCTCGAACCTTAACTGGTCACATTAAGAATTTTTCATGAAGAATGAAAGTCAACATCTTATTTTATTTCCTATTTTTATTTATTTATTTTTATTTTCTCTTTTCTTCCCCTCCCTACCAGTACGGTGCCATAACCTAGGTAGCTACACAGGGGTCCAATCCCTTTCCCTCCCATAGCACTACCTCTCCCACCCCCTTCTTTCCCCCTTTCCCAAAAGTATTTTACCAATTTTATTTGAAAACTTTAATAAAGATTTTTTTTTAAAAAAAGAATTTTTCATGTGCTGCATTTGGGGTTTGCATAAACAATAAGGTTTAATGTTTGTACACAGATTACATTAAATTTACTTCAAATAGTGAGGGGAACAAACCACTAATCAAGACGAAGCAGAATAAATGTTGCTGGGTGGAGTGCTGCAAGCTAACCTCAAATATTTACTACCTCAAGACGAGACTTCTCTGACTAGAACAGAACAAGAATGACTACATTCTTCCCTTTCAAAGGGAAAGCCAAACAGAATCGGAATACTGACAGTGTGTCACACAGAAACACTTTGTTTTCTACCAGCTGTTACACTACAGCAGTTTACCATTGATGCTACTGATTCAACAAAAAACAGAAATAAGAGCAGCATAGCATAACTCAGTCTTAATTGTCCATCATTCTGTATAGTTTTCTCTCATTAAAGCATTTTTTTCTACAATTGAACACCAAAGTTTAAAAAAAACCCACTTTTTTCTACAGTGTATTATTGTATTTATTTTTAATGATGACTTGCAGCATTTAGTTTGTGTCAGTGGTGTTGCTGTCGTTTGAAATGCTATTTGTAGCAGGAAGGGAGGCTAGAAATGTAACAATAAATAATAACCACAAATTATGCGAGAAGTACTAACTCAGTAGCTTCCAGAACAGCATTTCCAACCCAAATATTGCTTTTCTCAGCCATCTCTGTACAAAATTAGTGTAACGTTCTGCTACTGAGTTTGTATCTACTACAATTGCTTTATTTTAAAAGTTGCACACACAGAGAGACAGAAAGAAACAGGCATAAAATCTGACATTTTAAACAATTTGCAGTGTCAGTGCAACCCTTGGTATTTCTCCTGCAGTAAGATGCCCCTTAGCTCTTTACTCTTAGTAGAGTAACAAAAGCGAGACTCCTGGCTCTAAACTCAGAGGATCAATGGTTTGAATTGGAAGAGGGTTATACATCAACTGATGACATCTTGATGAGGAAATTGGGCAGATTTAATTCCTGGACACATTTTTCATCTCAGCCTCTCTGGAGCCTCCTGTACTACAAAGAAGCTTATTTCTCACTATAAACATATAAACAATGCCAGAAGCCACTTGACAATTGTTTATCTGAGAGTCCGCCAAAGCAGCAAGGAAATAAAATGTCCCTTTAACAACTGGAAACAGTTTATGGTTATTTCTAGGAGATCCTGCTGAACTAGACAATATCACCAGTTTGTACAAGTAGTTGATGTAAAATATGACAGAGAACAGATGCAATACACACAATTAGTTCTTTTCAAATATCTTGTATGCATACACACAGAGAGTCACAGAATCTCAAATGTGTGTTTCTACTAAATCAGTTTTATTCAATTTCAACTTATTTATTTATTTCCGGCATTTCCCCCCGCTCTTCTCAAAGCCCCTGGGGGGCTCAGCAGCTTCCAAAAGGCACAATTTGATGCCCACACAGTAAAACACAGTATAAAACCCCAACATTCAACAATAAAATACATTAAAATACAATTACATTAACATAGCCTACGCATTCATTTAAGTTAAAACAGTGTTCCGTCCATAAAAAGCATTGAGCTCTATTCATCAACTTCCATTAAAGTCCAATCTAAAATGCTGCCTTGTGCTAATGTGCAAACGCCTGGTCCCATAGCCAGGCTTTTACTTTTTTCCCTGAATGTCAGAAGGGATGGAATTGATTGTATGCCGCTAGGTACCGCATTCCGCAGACGGAGAGTCACCACCGAGAAGGCCCTCTCCCTCGTCCCCACCAGCTGCATTTGAGAAGTTGGCGGGAGCGAGAGCAGGGTCTCCCCGGATGATCTTAAAGTACGAGGTGGGGACGTAGTGGCAGATGCGTTTGGACAAGTAAGCTGGGCCAGAACCGTATAGAGCTTTAAAAACTTACTTTAATCCTGGAATATCCAGAAGATTTGTCAGTCCTGTCCAGTTAATTTCCAAAAGCTGAAGACATGAAAAAATATATTAAACACTCAAAACTTCTACAGTTTAATAAACATGAACAAGAGACATACATTCCAGCAGTCAGAAGAAGAAGAATTCAGGGGGGAAATCAGCTTCACATGGGCACCTTAGAATTTCAGCAAATTATTTTGAATCTGAGCAAAGAATTTGTTTTTATTATTCCATCTTTTTAAGTCAGTTATTCCTACAGTGAATCATTCACTTGCAATGTGTGTGTTAGAAACATGGGGATGCAGGAGGGAAAATGGACTGGTGATGAGTTAGGCTCACGGTCTATGGAGTTCTTCATTTGCTTTGTAATGGAGTCAGGCACTCCTGTTCATTTGAAAAGTTCTCTATTCTAACTTCTATGATGTTTTGTGATTTTGTTTTTCCACTTATGACGTGGTTAGAACAGATCTCACTTTTTTGCTGAGTGAAAGAAAAACTCCCAGAGCAGAAAAATTGGTTCAGTGACCCTTTAAGTAATCTTTGAACAAAAGTTTAAAAGACCAAGAGTCACCATAAATCATTTTATTATTCACACTCACTTCCAGTCCGGCTTCCGTATTGGGCATGGGACGGAGACCGTGCTTGCCGCCATTACAGACCAACTTCGCGCCAGCTGGACCAGGGTGGGTCAGCCCTGCTTGTTTTGTTAGATCTAACAGCAGCGTTCGATACCGTAGATCATGCATTGCTGGCCCATCATTTAGCCGTGACCGGGGTGAGGGGGACTGCCCTTAAGTGGGTGGCCTCCTTCCTCCGGGACCGGGGACAACGTGTGGAGAGGGGAGAGGAGGTCTCCGGGAGACTCCCATTAAGTTGCGGGGTCCCCCAGGGGGCCATCCTCTCACCCTTATTATTCAACATTTATATGCGCCCCTAGCACAGCTGGTTCGCGACTTTGGTCTGGAGTGTTATCAGTATGCGGATGACACCCAGCTTCTGCTGAGAATGGACGGCAGGCAGGATACCGTACCCGATTGTTTCCATCTATGCCTTGAAGCCGGCTGAAGGTGAATCCGTCGAAGACGGAAATCTTGTGGCCCGGTCGCCCTGGGCTGGATGAGTGCCGTTGCCTACCCTGGATGGCGAGCAGCTCAGCCCGTCATCCTCGTAAAGAGTTTAGGCGTCCAATTGGACCCTTTGCTGACCATGGAGACTCAGGTCGCCATGGTCAGCAAAACGTTTCTACCATCTTCGCCAGGCTAGGCGACTGGCACCCTACCTGTCCAGGGACGACCTGGCCACGGTGATCCAGGCGACGGTCATCTCGAGGCTGGACTACTGTAACGCCTCTACGTGGGCCTTCCCTGTCGACAATCCGGAAACTCAAGCTGGTGCAGAATGCCGCTGCTCGCTTGCTGGTGGGAGCACCAGTGAGGGAGCATATTACACCTATTTTACGGCAACTGCACTGGCTTCCCATTGAGTACCGGATTGCCTTCAAGGTGTTGGTGTTAACCTTCAAGGCCTTGCACGGTCTAGGGCCTGAGTACCTAAGGGACCGCCTTACCCCGTACGTTCCCCCGAGACCACTGCGCTCGGAAGAGCAGAACCTGTTGGTTGTTCCATCACCCCGTTCCTGCCACTTGTCCAGCACAAGACAACGGGCCTTTTCATTTGTGGCTCCCATGTCTTGGAATTCGCTACCCAATCATGTCCGGCAATACATGAACTTGGTCCCTTTCAAGAGCCTGTAAGACTGTCCTCTTTAGAACAGCCTTCGGCTGATTCGAACGAAGAGGCTCACCAATATTCGAATCTAAGATCGACGACCTGTAATCAGTTGGCTATGGATTATGACTGTGTTTTTATTGTTTTATCGCTGTACATTTGTATTGTGCATTTTATCCTTGTTGTGATCCGCCCCGAGCCTGCTGGGAGGAGCGGAATATAAAATTGACAAATAAATAAATAATAAATATACAACAAAAATTAGTGGAAAAAACTGAAAGAGAAGCAGAGTGACAGAAGGTAAAGGTTTTTCCCTGACATTAAGTCCAGTTGTGTCCGAATCTGGGGGGTGGTGCTCATCTCTATTTCTAAGCCGAAGAGCCAACATTGTCTGTAGATGCCTCCAGGATCATGTTTGGACAAGTAATACAGAATACTTCCAAAATAATGTTTTTGGAAGAGACTCCACCACAGAGAGCATCCTCAGGACTTGATTCTTTCTTTAATTTTGCAATGTGCTATAAGGTATCTCTTATCAAATCTGGTAAGACAAATCCCCCAAAGATAGGTCTGAACTAGCAATCAAGAACAGCGAACCATGGAGATGAGTGTAAAGGGTGGATTTACCACCCAAAAAACCTATGTAACAGCTCTAGAAGGTTCTAAACCAGTGGTTCTCAACCTATGGGTCACTTGGTGTTTTGGTGTGCAACTCTTAGAAATCCCAGCCAGTTTACCAGCTGTTAGGATTTCTGGGAGTTGAAGGTCAAAATATCTGGGGGCTCACAGGTTGAGAAGGTTAGGTTGCTTACCTGTAACCGTGTTTCTTCGAGTGTAGGTCTGTGAAATTCACACAAATGGGTTTACTCCCGCGCATGCGCCAGAATCTCGGACATACTAGCTAAAATTAAAGATTTACATAGGCCCCTCCCACTCCCCCCCCCCCCCTCATCCCCGGATTGAGTTACCTCTGCAGTTCCTTGCCGCCAGACAGCAGCAGAACGAGGCATGACAAAGAGGGAGGACGGGTGGAGTTCCGTGTGAATTTCACAGACCTACACTCGAAGAAACACGGTTACAGGTAAGCAACCTTACCTTCTTCTTCGTGTGGTCTGTGAAATGCACACAAATGGGTGACTTAACAAGCTTATGTACCTGGAGGTGGGTCATGGCACATAGGAGAACAGGATGGCTCTGCCAAAGGATGCATCTTTCTTCGCGAGAACGTCGAGCTTGTAATGGGCTGCAAACATCGAGGGGTTCACCCAGGTAGCAGCCTTGCAAATTTGATCAACAGGAACACCCCGCAAAAAAAGCTTGGGATGTTGAAACTGCCCTTGTGGAATGGGCGCCAACAGGTAATTCCTTATGGGCTAACTGATAGGCCAATCGGATTGCCATGACTATCCAAGAAGCCAAACGCTGAGAGGTAAGGGGAAGTCCTACGGAATCTTCCCTATATTTAAGAAACAATTTAGGAGATTTTCTATATGAGGCTGTCCTATGTAAATAAAAGGACAAGGCCCTTTTAACATCAAGGGAATGAAGGGCAATCTCCAGGGGAGATGAGGGGTTGGGAAAAAGGCTGGAAGGACAATGTCCTGGGTCATATGGAAATGAGAAAAATCACTTAGGAAGAAAAGTGACATCCGTCCGGAGGACCACTTTGTCTTCATGGAAACGAATGAACGGGGGATCAGAACGGAGTGCTGTGATTTCACTGGCTCTCCTGGCAGAGGTAATGGCCACGAGGAAGGCCGTTTTCCAGGACAGGTGTGAAATTTGACAGGTTGACATGGGTTCAAAGGGTGGTTTAGAGAGTTGGGAGAGGACCAGCTCCAAACTCCAAGATGGAGGAGGAGGAGAAACCGGGGGGAAAGATCTTTTGTATCCCTGTAAAAACATGCCCACTAGGGGATCTTGAAAGAGAGACGGGACGCCAAATTTTTTCCTGTACCAGGAGAGGGAGGCTAAATAGCATTTGATGGAGGAAAGGGAAAAACCTTTAGTGGAAAGGTCGATAAGGAAATCTAACACCACAGAAGTAGGAGCCGACTGTGGCAAATGGCCAAGTGGTTGAACAAACTTACGGAACTTATCCCACTTGTAGGTGTAAGCCTTTCTGGTGGAAACCTTTTGAGCTGCCTGAATTATGAGGCAGACAGGGTCGGAGAGGTGGGACAGGGCCTGATCCTCCACGCTGTAAGGTGGAGAGATGGGAGGTCTGGGTGTAGGATGAGACCCTGTTGGAGGGAGAGGAGGTCGGGATCTAAGGGAAGACGGAGAAAGTCTCCCTGGGAGGCCTGGAGAAGGGGCGTGAACCACGGCTGACGGGGCCACCATGGGGCTATCAGGATGCAGTCTGAGTTGTCGGAGAGGAGCTTTGCAACCACTCTGGGTAGGAGTGGAAGGGGGGGAAAGGCGTAAAGGAGACCCGGGGACCACTGGTAGAGGAATGCGTCTCCTAGGCAGTCTGGGGATGCGAGAAGGTGGACTCTCGCGCAGTATTTGAGGCAGTGGGTGTTGAGGTGTGAGGCAAATAGATCTGAGGAGTGTCCCAACGTTTGATCAGTGAGAGAAAGTGGCAGGTGTTGAGCTGCCACTCGTGGGTGGTGGACGGAGTCCTGCTCAGTGAATCGGCCAGGGTGTTTTGTAGGCCTGGAAGGTGGACAGCTAGAAGGAATG
Source organism: Anolis apletophallus (assembly GCA_030556195.1). NCBI lineage: Eukaryota > Metazoa > Chordata > Lepidosauria > Squamata > Anolidae > Anolis > Anolis apletophallus. The sequence goes on from JARBWK010000008.1 coordinate 19,359,396, forward strand.
TGTCATGGTGAATGCACCATTCCCATATCTGGAGGGATATGGAGAGGAGAGTGGGGGAGCGGGTGCCCCCTTGTTTGTTGATGTAATATTTTACTGAGGTGTTGTCCATGAGGACTTGGATGGTATGGTTCGAGACTAGGGTCACGAATGACCAGAGGGATTTCTCTACTGCTAGAAGTTCTAGCGCATTGATATGGAGCTGTTTCTCAGCGGGAGACCAGCGACCGCTGATGGTCAGGTCCAGAAGGTGAGCACCCCATCCCATGGATGATGTGTCTGTCGTCAGTGACAGGGACGGCTGAGGAGGGGAGAAGGGAAGGCCCGAGCAGACGTTGAGTCTGTTTGTCCACCAGGAGAGGGACTGAAGGACCTGGGGGGGGGGGGTGGAGGACCAAGTTTTGGTTGTCCAGCCCCGGCTGGAACACAGAAAGGAACCAGGCTTAGAGAGGGCGGAGGCGGGCGAACGCGGTAACGTTCGTGGTGGAAGACATATGGCCAAGGATAGATTGGATGGTCCAGGCAGAGCAACGGTGGTGGGTTTGGACAGCCTGGATAGACTGGCATAAGTTGAGGAAGCGGTCCTCTGGGAGGTAGGCCCTCTGGGATACGGAGTCTATGACTGCACCTATGAACTGGACGGTCCGGGAAGGTGAGAGATGAGACTTTTCCAGATTGACAACAAGTCCCAGGCTCTGTAAAAGAGATAAAGTATAGTTGATGTCAGATGACAACTGGTCACATGACCCAGAACAGAAAAGCCAGTCGTCCAGGTAAGGGAATACGGTGATGCCCTGCTGGCGAAGATGGGAGGCGACGACCGCCATACATTTAGTGAAAGTCCTTGGGGCCGTGGAGAGGCCGAGGGAAGGACCTTAAAGGAATATGGAGTACCGTCAACCATAAAGGTGAGGTACTTCCTGTGGGACTGCCGGATAGAAATATGGAAGTAGGCGTCTTTAAGGTCAACAGTAGCCATCCAGGCTCCCTTCGGGATGAAAGGGAGGATGGAGGGGAGTGTGACCATCCTAAATTTACGTGGTTTGATGAATTGGTTAATTTCCCGGAGGTCCAAAATGGGCCGGAGGCCACCATCCCTTTATCCACAAGGAAATATCTGGAAAAAAGCAAAATTGAATTTGGTGGGATGGGGTAGGGGGAAATGGCTCCTTTAAAAGGAGGGAGTCAAGTTCTTGTAGTAAGGCAGGGGAAGCCTGGGTAGAGAGGGGTTGCCCTGGAGGTGGAAGGGAGTCAAATTCTATGGCATAACCACGAAAGACAATGTCCAATACCCACTTGTCCGTGGTGATGGACTGCCAGATTGAGATAAAGGGTTGGAGCCTGTCAAGGAACAACCTAGAAGTGGCGCCTTCTATTGTCTGAGGATCTACCACCTCGATACTGACCCCTGAATGGAACACCTGGACGCTTGTATCCCTGTGAAGGGAACTGTGGTCGTTGTCCTCCTCTATATGGCGCGGAGTTGTAGTATCCGCGAAAGGACTGCTGGTAATAGTAAGGGCGCCAACGCTGTCTGTAGGATTGATAAGGTTGACTGGACTGTTGGCCATATTTATTCAATGTCTGTTTCATTTTATGAGAGTGTTCCAGTTGTGAGTCTGTTTCAGGATTGAACAGGCCAGCCTCATCCATAGGCAGATTTTCTATTAGGGAACGTTGGTTGGACGACAATGCTGCAGATCTCAACCAAGCATGTCTCCTAAGGGCAACAGAGCCCGCAATCAGTTTGCCTGAGGTATCAGCACCATGTTTAGCCAAGTCCTTTTGTAGGGTAGCCAAGGTAAGGGCTTCTTGGTGGAAAGCCTTAGCCATGGGTTGATCAGATGTGGGAAGTAGGTCCAAATAAGGGCCTATCTTGTTCCACAGGTATGATTGGTAGACGCTCATGTAAACACCATAATGAGCCATTCTGCCTGAGAGGCATGCTGAGGCATAAAATTTTTTGGCCATAGCATCAAGTTTTCTACCTTCTTTGTCAGAAGGAGCAGCTTGGTTATTTTGGATTGGCTTAGGCTGAGCATCCGTCACAATCGAATTCACTTTAGGAAGTCTAGCCAACCAGGGGGTGGTGGACATGTCAATTCGATAAAGGTTTTCTGCCCGCTTAGACGTGCTTGGGACGGTAGCAGGGGCAACTCCAGAAATTTTTAGGAGCTTGACTAGATAGGGTATAGTAGGCAAAATGGTTGACTGCTGTGTTTGTTGTTCAGCAGAAGTAAAATAAGGGTCTTGTACCACATCATCAGATTGTGGGGGCTGTATGCCAAGGGATCTGGCCAGCCTGATCAATAGTGCAGAAAACTTTTTATATTCTTCTGCCTGCTGAGGATCAGCCTCAGGCTCAGGCAAAGGGGGTATAGGAGTAGCATCCGAAGAAGACTCCAAATCTGCATCATCATCTGGAAGGTGAGGGGGGGATTGGGCAGGAGGAGCAACTGTCGAGGCAGGGCCTTGAGCGGGAGGGGCTGGAGGTGGAGGAGCTGCCACGGATGCCGAAGGATAGGAGGAGGGGGGCCACGGATACCGATAGGGATCCGGAGAATGGAAGGGCTCAGGAGGATAATAAGGGTGATAGTAGGGAAAGGGGGGGTAGGGAGGAGGGTAGCCATGAGGGTACCCATAAGGGTGTTCCCAGGAGTGGTCTCGGCTACCGGGCGCCTCCTTAAGAGGGCTCAGAGACCGGGAATGAGTCAAATTGGATGGAGAGAGCCGCATGGCTGTGCAGCGGTGCGGCGAAGGGCGCGCATCTGAGCGCTGAGGTGGGAAAAGCGGTGCGCTCGGTCGCTGCGAAGGGGACGGAGGCCGCGTGGTGCAGGCCTCCTCGTGGAGAGGCTCTCCGGTCTCCGGGGAAGGAGAGGATGGGGGGGAACCTGAGCAAGCGGCGGAGACGGAGGAGAGGTGGAGGGAGGATGTTCCTCGGTAACGGAGGAGAGAAGGTGCATGGGAAGGAGTTGGGGGGATCTTCCACTCCAGAAAAATCATCATCGCCCTCAAGAAGTTGCAGCGTCTCTGCTGCTAACAGGGGCATGCAAGGACTGGGAGGCTCAGGGCCGGCCAGGAGCCTTGGCTGTTTTTGTGCCATAACCTCTTTTGGCTTGTCCTTGGACCGAAGGGCATGTTTAGAGGCTTTTTGTTTCTTTTTTCGCAGTGGCTCAATGGCAGAGTCAGAGGCCAACTCGCGAATGGCACTATCCGTCGAGGCACTCAGTGGAGTGGGATTTTGAGGGATAGAAGGCAGGGATGGCTGGCTTAGGGAATGAGAGAGCCCAGTCCCTGTGGAAGTAATAGACTGCTCGAAAAGAGCAGCTTTAAGCCTGGAGTCTCTGCTCTTTAGGGCTCTAGTGGAAAAAGACCTGCAAATTTTGCAAGTCTGGGGAATATGAGCTTCTCCCAGGCAGAGGAGACATTTTGAATGTTTATCCTCTTGGGGCAAAGTTGCCCCACAATCTGAGCACTTTTAAAAGAGAGGGAAGACATCTTATCTGATAGTCGAGGCAATCCGTGGTCTTTAGCAAGGAGCTAGTAGTCGGAGATCCTTTTTGCTGGCTAGGCGGAAAAGGAACTGCAGAGGTAACTCAATCCGGGGATGGGGGCGGAGTGGGAGGGGCCTATGTAAATCTTTAATTTTAGCTAGTATGTCCGAGATTCTGGTGCATGCGCGGGAGTAAACCCATTTGTGTGCATTTCACAGACCACACGAAGAAGAACCACTGTTCTAAACAATGTTCCATACAGGGTACATAGAATCCTATTTGTATGAGACATAGAGACCATGAAAAAGAAAGTTGTTGCCTTTGCCCCCTCCCCTCCCTATTTCCCCTTCTCGTACAAGTTTGCGTAAATGAAACGCAAACAAGTGTGTTCTGTTACTGTTGATGTTATTTTAAACAATAAAATTTAATTAAAAAGAAAAGAAAAAGAAAGTTGATGCTTCGAACTGTTCCTGAGTTTTGTTTCTACAGTTGTGTCTCTTGGTACTGTTCTTGTCATATACAGCCACCATCAGGCATTCATCCCTTCTAGATTATGCAATGTTTTCAAATCCCGATAGACCACTTTAGAGAGATCTTTCCTCAGTAGGATTTCTGTGCCATAAACGCACAACACACAAACCCATCAAAAAAATACCTTACAGGCAGGAACAGAAGAATACAAATAAGGAAAGCAGTGTTATCTATGAACCAAATACTTAAAATCATTTGAGAGGAAGCCAAAAAAAACCTCTACAGCTTATTGCACTGATGAACAAAAACTGTTCTGGCATCCCCAATTCCTTAGAGAACTCAATACGCACGGTATTCCATGCTCTTGAACAAATATATATTTTATAAAAGTCTTGCAAGCTACTGGGGCAAATGGCCAAGTCTGTTCTATTTTTCAAAACATCTTATATAAAGAAGCTCACTCAGGTCTGATGCAGAATCTCTCCTATTCCATGCTGGCGCAAGCAGAACTACTGGGTAGAAGCATTAAGGGAAGGTGTATTTTTCGAATACAGACAGCCATAACTAGACAGCATTGTGCTATAAGAATGGTTTCCCGAGTTATTTGTATTAAGATCCATGCCTAAAAGCAACAAATCATTCTTACTGAATCCCAAAAGAAAATTTCCCCAACCAATTCAAAATTATTCATAATACGTTAGCGAAACGTATCTTTATAAGCACCTAGTCGTTTTGTTACTTGATCACGATGACTAATTTTGTAGCAACTACAAACAGCAGGATGCCTGACAAAATCTCTGTATGGCTCACAAGCCACAGAAAGCTTAAGCAAACTCATTAAACAAGCATGCTCAGAATTATTAATTTTGGCATTGTTGCCATATATAGTCATTAAGGCCAGCAACCGAAAATGACTCCAGCGCATACTGAATTATTGCCAATTGTTACTTTTGGACTGGAAAATATGAGAAGAAGAAAAAATGTGACTAGTTGCCAAATAATTCCCATGTCTCTGTCCTGACAAAGTATTTCCAAAAAGTTTTTATTGGATGCAGGCTCTCAGTTCTAGGTGATAGAAAAAATGCAGTAAAACTTTCAACTTAAACAAAAAGTTATTTCAGACTGCCATATAGTAAAGGTGGTGAAGAAAAAACACATGCCATAAAATGGGCCATAAAATCTCATTAGGAGTTCTACTACATTTTTAACGGATTTTCTAAATAATTCATTGGAAGCTGGAAAAGCAGGAGTCCACAAAATATTGATTTGTCAGCCAGCCTCTATTTTATTCCTTTTTTACCAACACCTCTCCCCTGCAGTTCTTTGGCATGTGTTGTACAAAAGGCTTGAGGGAGAAGCAGCAATTCTCCCGGTTTTCTGCTGGAGAACAGAGTAAAAGAAAGGAAACTGCAGGGAACAAGCAAAGATGAGCTGCAAGATGTCTCATGCGTTCTGTGCAGAGTTGGAAAATAAAGACCAGGAGGAATCTTTCCCACTGAATTCTTATCACACAAACTTTCACCAAAATAAGAGAAATCATCACTTCTCTCAGAAGTTTTCTATGACTGTCAGAGGGCTGAAGAGGCCCCTCCAAGATTCGGAGAAGGAACTATGCAAAACTCATGCTGTGTCTTCCCTATTCAAAATAAGAATGCAGCTGTCGTCCATTGAAGGTCCTTCTCACCAGATTCTTACTCAATGTATCTGTGGATGCCTGTCTGAGATCAATCTGGACTAGGGCCAGAACACATCATGTTTACCAAAGTGTGCTACTGGAAACATATTCTGCATAGCAACTAAACTTTCTTTACTAGTACTATGCTCAGAAGCACAAAGATTGGGCCCTCTCTATCCACTAGGGGTAGGCTCCAGAACCCCCAGTGGATACCAAAATTAATGGAGCCTTAAGTCCTATTATATACAATGACATACTAATAAAATGGTATACATACAATGGTAAAATCAATATTGTTTTTTTAAAGGGAAGGAATATTTTAAAGCTGTGGATAGCTGAATCCATAAAGACATAATTAACATTTTTCCCCACTCAAAAAACATGGTGAGGTCTTGGCACTTGCTATTTTGAAATCAAGTGAAGGTTTCAATAAATTCTGTACATGGTTGTACAACAGACATGAAGCATATAAAATGTCATATTAAAAGCCCATTTGAATTATGTTAAACTGGGTTCTCTTTCCTTTTAATTAATTAATAACTGTTGTAATGAAATCAGATCTGAATTATGGTAATCTCCAACTAGAGTGTGAATAATGAACCATTCCAAATTTAGACCACAGGGTAAAGTAATTAAAAAATGCCATATACAATAAGTACGTCCATTAGTATGACTCTCAGATTTCTAAACAATATTTCAATGTGGTCTTTATTTTAATTTGAGGAATTATGCCTTTGCCTGCAGTGAAACAGGTGGCCATAATAAGAAAATGTTTATTCATACAGTTTTGAATTCTCCTAAAAGAACAATATAAAATTTCAACAGTACTGAAGGCTCAGTCATTTCTGCTTTATAGCCAAACCAATTGGTTAAATAATTCCATGCTGATTTATGGACCAGATCTTAGCCTTAGTTTTACACCCATGAGAATTTCCAAAAGATCATCTTTGCGGACTGGTAGTTGACTGAGGTCTGTCCATTCAGTTGTAACTGACTATCATCATATAGAACAATGGGCAACAAGAGAGAAAATTATTACAAATGTTATAGTAACCTTAGTACTCAAGTTTCCATGCCTCACCAAGAGTGCCATTATCTTCAGGACACTCTGATAAGTAGGATGCAAGCAACCCAAAAATCAGTTTTCATGCTATTCTAGAGCCCCCCCCCCCCTTCTCTAGAGTAGATTTTAGGAATATCAGAAAATTACAAAGGAATGACAGATTGTTTCCTTTCTTACTCCACGACTGGACATGATCTCCTACCTCAGAATTTTTGTGTGGATGGAAGGGGATTTACAGTTCACAGATACAGAATCTGCAGCAAAAGCTCCAAACATTGTTATTTTTATTATATGGCCAATAACAAAAAGGTGTAACCATTTTACTCAAAATGGTATGCCTGAACTGCGGAGTGTTTTGTTTTGCTGCCCAGCAACTCCTATTTGGCTTTTCCTGCAAGTGTGAATGGCTAGCCACTAGAACAACCGGGATCTTATTAGACCATGGTTTGTCACTCCTCTAGGAAGCCAAGATCCAGAAGCCTGAAGGAGAGATGCTGTATTATTGTTTTGTTTTAGTTCTTGGTTACTGTAACCACTTTTGCTTACCGGAGAAGTTCAGTAGAATTAATAGACTTGTTCATTTCACCTGAACAGTGATCAGTTTCTGCTATCCGAATTTTGGCAGGCCCGCGGATCCATTTTTGCGGATCTCCGAAAAACAGGCACTGCCTGAAAAGCCATTTTTGGCCTGCAGCCGGGAGGGGGGCTCCCGGGCTCCCGTTCCCATCACTTTTAGGACTATCGGGATGAAAATGGCCACACTTGGAGGACACATCTAACACTCTTAGCCCACCAAGTTTCATAATGTTTGGGCCAACCCTTGATTTTTTTAGGAATTTCTTTTCTTTTTAGAAATAAAATCTCCTTTTAAAATTTCCATTTTTTATGAATACTAATAATAATAAACAAAAATATTCTATGTCCTGATGGGGATTGGAGTTAGCAAGAGATTATGGGTTTGTTTCCTAGACTATTGCAATACGCTCTATGTGGGGTTGCACTTGAAGACGGTCAGGAAGGTTCAATGGGCGGCTGCCAGGCTCCTTACTGGAGTAAACTATAGGGAGCATACAATGCCCCTATTACAACAGGTTCATTGGCTGACGATAAGTTGCCGAGCCAAATTCAAGATGCAGGTTATGACCTATAAAGCCCTAAACGGTTCAGGCCTCACCTATCTTCACGATCGCATCTCCTTCTATGAACCGGCGCAAACTCTTCCTGGGAGGCCCTCCTTTCACTCCCACCACTGTCACAAGTACGGTTGGTGGGGACGAGAGAGAGGGTCTTCTCAATCATGGCCTCCCGCCTCTGGAACACCTTTCCAAGGGAAATAAGACAGGCCCCATCCCCCCTCCTTTTGTAAGAGCTTGAAGATCTAGTGGTTTCAACAAGCCTTTGAAAATGACCAGTTCTAGCCCGGCCCCAAACATTATTGAATATGACCTTATACTTCCTACCTATTACCCCGGTCATCCCTCCAATAGGACCTGGAAATGAGCAGCCACAGACCTGTACCTGCTATTGCTGTTAGCCTGAGTCTCCCTTGGAAAGATGGAGCGGTATATACATAAATTATTATTATTATTATTATTGGCAAAGCTTCCACAGAAATTCAATAGTTTTATTATTTTTAGGCAACAGTCAAAACATTATTATTAAATGAAATTAAGAAGGCAGAGAGCACAGAGAAAAAAATATAATAAAACAATAGAGAGAACTTGTGATGAGATTACAAAGGAAAGAAATTATTAGGTATTGGTGGTAAGTTTAGGTAGGTAGGTAGACAGTTTTTCTGAGATTGAAGCTCTGCTGTTTGCTGGAATTTTTATAACTATTAATAACAATAGTCTTTTAAAAGTACTTTCTAAAAAAAAGGAGGAGAGAGAAGAGGCTAAAAGCTTTAGTAAAGGCTAAAGTATGACTCAAAGCTCAGAGTCACCCTAGCAGAAAAGCACATCCATCCAATAAGTCCCCAAATGCCGTGCACCCACCCACCTGTACTTTCCAACTCCCAGTCCCTAAATAAACCATAAAGAAAAAATCTAGGAAAGTCTAATAAAATTAGCTTCATGAGCCAAGCCCAAAGCTAAAGCTGTGAGCGAGTGAGTGGCAAGGCAATTTGACTGTAGCGATTGAAGCACCTCTTTCTAAAGCCAGTATGCAACTGAGCAATGGAGGCACTCGCTCCATTAAATAGACACAGCTTGCACAAGCTCTGCGTGATCCCAAAGAGAACTAAAAGTAGCTGCGACTAGTCGCTGCATGGTCAGTTTCGGTTGCCCTTGCCATTACGGTCTTCCGAACAAGTTGAAGGCAAATGTCCAAAACAAATCCGTGCACAAGCCTAGTAATTAGGCAGTGCACACCAGACAGCTTGTTCACAATTGCAGAGAAGGAGGAAAATACAAAGTTTTTTTACTTACCGGTTTCCTAAGAAAAAATAATGACAGCGCTCCAATTAAGGGCATATCTCCTAGCAGAGGCTCCAATATAACTCTCATTGTACCATGAATCTAGAAGGAGAAAAAGACCAAAGTACTAAGCATGAATTGTAAATGGAATATTGATAGTATATGGTATTGCAGAGGTCTGCATACTTAGAATTACGCAAAAAAAGGAACAAAGTTTTGTTTCCAGTTTGGTATGAGTATTACATAATTGATTTTATGGGATTTCTATCATAAATGGATATGGTTGCATGATAGGTAGAAAAAAATTACACTTACTTGTATACTCTTCACACCAGCTCTGCAGAAGTATCTCTTTATCTCCAAATCAATTTCACAATTCCCAACAAAACTAAGAGTGTGAAGAAAAATAGAAGTAATATGGTATACATAAGAATGCATTCATAAATGACCATATGTTTAATGAGAACACATATATTGAAATTAATGTGCCTCTAAAATATGCCAGAATTGACAGTGTGGCTTCAAATTCTCAATAAATATCTGAGATTTAGCAAAATAAGTGTTGTTGTTTAAAAAAATGACCCAAAGTACCTAACAACATCAAAAACAAAACATTGTTTCCAGAATTTTTAAATAAAGATAACAGTATGCTCAATACACTCAATACATTGTTTCATTTATTATGTGTCATTGTGTTACAATATTACTACAGTAATAATATAACTAACAGAATTGAAGGGAACAAGTAAGTAAGAAGACTACACACATGTATACAGGCAGTTCATTAATGTCACTATTGCCCTTCAACTCATACTCCTTGGCATATGTCTTTGCAACATAGCTTGCATGAAACATTATCTTCTATTTGCACAGTGGGTAAAGCGGAACACTTTATCCATGGAGGGCATAAGGGCTGTGAATTATGTAAGGCTAAATTAATCTGAAGATCCCAAACATGACAGGCACGTTTAACATTAATGGAAAATGTATTAAGGCAAATCTTCCACCCTTTCCTTTTGTTAATATTTCCACAGTAACCAATGTGAGACCTAATGAAACACAGTTAAAAGTACACATTTTAAACAATATAAAGATTTTTATGAATGTATTTGTAACAACTTTACCTGATTTGAAGATCCAAAATGATCTGCCTTTTATCCACATTTTCAGTGTACACTTTAACACCATTAATCCTAAGGGGCTAAAGTAAAGATTTCATTTTTAATAGAGCAACAATTCTATTAAAAATATCCTTTATGATAAATAGGTTTTTTATTTTGAAAAGTGGAAAGTATATCTCTGTCATAAAATATAGCTTTCTCTCACATAGAACATGTTTTTAGAATTTGCTATTGATTGACTACACTGAAGCCATGGACACAGTGGCAGTGATCAAAGGAAAACAAAGTAATTCCTGCTTCTGAGAGGTTTTCTGACTCTAAGCAGCCTACTTGTCCTATGCCTAGTTTTTACAGGTGGAAGAATGGTTATCTGAGCTTGCTGCTTTAGTGCTTTTGTCAAAGAACATCACTTTTGGGGTATTGTGTAGTTTCATGTTCTAGCAAGCTTCAGGGGATCCTCCGAAGATGCCAGCCACAGATGCAGGCAAAATTTCAGGAGAAAATGCTGCTAGAATACGGCCATAGAGCCCGGAAACCACATAACATCCCAGTGGTTCCAGCTGTAAAAATCCTCAACAATACAATGAATTTCACTGTTGTCCAAACCTGTTTACCCAGAAGACCCCTAGTCTTTGGAAATAAGGTATACAACAAGTGGCTCGCTTGAAACCGGCAAGCTTCTCTTTGTGACAATAACATCTTCAAAACAGTGTGACTGCTTGTCTAACATGCTATTACATGAGCAGTATACCAACTGGACTGTAGACAAATTTTTATATGTGTGATAATAATAAATCAGCTTACCTGGACACCTGTGTTGAGGTAAAATGGCGTCCAAGTGACCAGGGAAAAATATTTGTAAGGAAAATTCTCTATTTTGTCTTTAACTCTCAATTCCAAGGAGAATTTTAACTATGAAATGATGCTACAATATTAAATCTATATGTATGACCTGGATAAGAAGACATATTTTAGGGAAAGAGAAATGAAATATTGTGTCTGACACCAGGATTTAAGGAGAGAGAGAGAGATGTATATGAAATCATTAACATGGTCATCGGAAAAATGCTGGGCTAGACAAAACTGACCCTGTGCTTATTAAAAATCAAGCCTCAATATCCAAGATGTCTACCACGGTAGATTTTAATGAATATGGGACAGAAAGTATTAAGAACAGAAACTGGATTTCCTAAGATTATATATCGCAGGACAAGTAAATCATTTTTAAAAGCTTTCTGAAAACGTTTTCAGAGGCCACAGCATCAATTCAGAATGTCACAAAAACTTGACACAAACAGGAGATCTCCGATAACTCAAAGGGAATTGCCATTTTAAGGCAGGACATGAAAAGGGCAAAGCACAAAATTATGATGATGGTGTTAAAAATCAAAGGAAATACAGATTAGGGTATGGGCTTTGCCAAAAGAACTGACTGACGATTGAGTTAAAATCAAAGGAAATGCGGATTAGGCTATGAGCTATGCCAAAAGAGCTGATTGACTTAGAACAGATCGTTTACAAAGCTATGGAAGATCTTATACACAGCCCTAATGAAGAATTTGACTAGAACAGCATTTCTCAACCTGGGGTTGTGAGGGGGTGTCAGAGGGGTTGCCAAAGACCATTGGAAAATACAGTATTTTCTCTTGGTCATGGGGGTTCTGTGTGGGAAGTTTGGCCCAATTCTATTGTTGGTGGCGTTCAGAATGCTCTTTGACTGTAGGTGAACTATAAATCCCAGAAATTACAATTCCAAATGACAAAATCACCCCACCCCCCAATCCCACCAGTATTCAAATTTGGGCATATCGGGTATTTGTGCCAAATTTGCTTCAGTGAATGAAACTACATCCTGTATACCAGATATTTACACGATGATTCGTAACAGTAGCAAAATTACAGTTATGAAGTAGCATTGAAAATAATGTTATGGTTGTGGTTCACCACAACATGAGGAACTGTGTTAATGGGTCACGGCATTAGGAAGGTTGAGAACCAATGGACTAGAAAGCTGAAGCAACATATAAGCAAAACTCTTATGCACCGGGGGGTCGGAATGGACATCCAAGAGATATGACAATTTACTCCACACACAGACATGTCAGAGATTAAATACTGAGAACACACTTTAAGAAAAGAACTAAAATAAATGAGTATGAAACAATTGTCTTTAAAGAAAATCCCTAAGGAATGCTGAAGAAACAGAGAGCATACATTCTTGGTGAAGATATTCAGGAAAAAAACGATATAACCTTTCATTGAATAGTCCCAGATAAGTACTTCTGCACTACCAAGTATACAATAAACTCTTTGGAGAGAGAGCAAGAGAATTGAAGAAAGAAGTCCCAGAAAGATATTCAAATGGTTGAGGTTGCCAAGAAGAAATATTTTTGTACGATGAATCTGAAACTAATTTAATAGAATGTAAATGGGCTGAACTTGCTCCAGTAAAGGGAAACATACATTAAAAAAAATACCAAAGATGAAATTATTTATTTATTTATTTATTTCTTGGGCTTCTAGGCCGCCACTCCCGGGAGGCTCAGGGCGGCTCACAACAAGTAAAATGTACAATAAAACACATTAAAATTATTTGTCTTCAAGAGACCCACATAAGAAAAAGATATTGTAGAGTTTAGTAGAAGTGAATTTAAATATTGTATCACTATATTAGAAATGCTCCTGTGTGTTTGCTATCAATACAACCAGAGAATTTTTCCTAAGACAATTCTAGCCACTTTACCACAGAAAGAATGGGTTAAAATGAGAGTTGTTGCTTTATGGTGATCTTTTGCATTTTGAATAACACAATTTGAAGTTTATAGAAAATGAAATTATTAAGATAAAGACCTCAATTGGCTTGTTTACATGAAGCTTAAGGAAATATTTAATCGAGATAAGAGAAATGCAGAAGACACAGAGGTTACTGAAAATGATTTCTATTTAAAGCAGGATAAAGACAGTGACCATATAATTAAAATGTATCAGTGGCTTTTGAAACTAGAGACAGAATATAAACTGTGAAACAGTATATGAATAGGTTGGGCATAATGCCCTATGGGAGGAAAGGTGGTCCAAAGAAATAAAATTTACCTGTGATTTAAAAAAACTGTATAAAATGATATATAGATGCTAAACCCAAATAAGCTATCAAACATGCAACTTATGTTTAATTGTATGGTTTTAATTGTATTTGTTTATTTTTATATTTATATGTATTGGCATCAAATTTCTGCCTGCTGTAAGGCCGCCCAACATCCCCTTTTAAGGGTGAAAAGGGTGGGATACAAATATATGAAATAAATAAATAAAAATATCCTATGATATTTTAAAACAATACTGAGCATGTCAAGATAAGGAGTGATCCTTGTTTCATATGTTGTGAACTTACAAGAAAGTAAAAACTAAAAGTAGATTTTGTAACGTTACCAGAAAGGTTTCTACTAGGTGTTATGGATAAAGAACTGGAGAGTAAATATGGACTACTTCCTTGATACACAACAGCAGAAAGAATATTGTTTGCTTATGGTTAGAAAAGGGCTGGTGCATTGACAATGGAATATTTGATTGTTAAGGTTGATAAAATGCCAGTTGAAGACATTTTTAAAAAAAGATAAGAAAATATTGTCTTTTTGAGCACTACAAAATTCACCAATGTAATAATCTGTGGTTATGGTTACTAGTATTTTAGTAGGAATATTTAGTAGAAATATGCAATTCAGCCAAAAGACATACCGTTTCGGGGTCGCCTAGCCCCTCATTACTCAAATCGGGGTGAGTGTTGCCATTTTCATTTGGCAAAGATTCGGCCCACTGGCTACAATGTGAAACTTTAAAGTCATTTTAAGGTCTATCTGTCTGAAACCTACCTCGGTTTTAAATCCCATTTACAACTGCAGGCCTGCCAAGTTTCAAAACAATTCGTTAATCTACTAATAGTTTAGAATAATTTTAAGTTTTAACAATTAAAAAAATAAGACAAACCACAAGAGAGAGTTCTGGGAATTGTAGTCACCAGTTGTATTCATTCTCAGCCAATTAGAGTATGGACACAACCTGGGCTTTTTATTAGCTGAGAAACAGAGAGAGAAACTTTTCAATGCCAGCCCCATGTAAGTGCTGGTGGGAAAGCAAGTTCCCAGCAGGGCCATCTCTGGAGGATCCTAGGAAGCTTTCCAAAAAGAAAGGGATGGACACTACTACTGCAGGCGAGCGAAAATGTTGCTGCAATAATCCCATCTTCTCCATGAGATTCCTGCCTCAGGTATACTGCAGACTAATAATAATAATAATAATAATAATAATAATAATAATAATCTTTATTTGTGCCCCGCCACCATCTCCCTGAAGGGGACTCAGGGTAGCTAACATGAGGCCAAGCCCAAAATTACAGTACAGCAAAATAAAATACAAAAAAGCACAAAATACCATAAAATAAATACATGAAATAACAAAATAAAATAAACAGTTACAAAATAACATGATCGAGAAATAGAACACAGTGGGCGGGCGAAATGCACTATGATAAAATGGATAAAACCCTGGATGAGATAAGTAGTTGGAGAATGTGTTTCTGGGGGAGGAGCTCAAAAGGAACAATGGGGTTAGATCTTCATTAAGGGCTGGGGGAGTGCATCATGAGGACGGAAACTGTAGTTGGAACAGACAAAATATGGAATACATGTTCACTCGCCAAAGGCCCATCCTCTACAGGAGCTGGCAAAATCCGGCTCCCTTAATCCATTTTGCCAGGTTTTGTGGCTCCTCTTCCCCATTCTGGTTTTGGAGATTAAATAAAATGGACTGTCAAATATTACAAATCATTTTCATTCAAACTGATTCGGACTCAAGCCTAATATGTAGTTAGATCCAAAACAGTAGAATAATATTTCCTTCATCTTTTTCTTTTAATTACATTTGGGGAGGGGGCAGAGCTTTTGTGTTTTAGTTATATGTCTGCTTTTCTCTCTCCTTTTCTTCATTCTATATCTTTATCATTTGAAAGTATGCTATTTTGATTGCATATTAGATCACTAAGGTTTAAGAAATGAATATGCTGAAGAACTGGAAAAAGAAAAATGGAGATGGGTGTGGATTTTCTGTACGAGAACATGCCCCTGAGCTCTCTTGCCCAATAAGGCTGATAAGATTATCAAAACAAACATACCATAAATGGCTAAAACAGCTGTAATCCGTTTGTTAATCAAGAAACTTTTAAAGAAGTGTTTTGAAAGACTAAGACATCTTTGGCATTTCACATATACACAAAGTTTATTTAACACAAAGATATCTAGCCCAAAGAAATTACTCATAGCCAATATACCACCACATAAAGTTTTAAAACCAGCAGCTGGAATAGCAACTACGAGGTAATTATACCATCTAAGGCAGTGGTTCTCAACCTTTTTTTGACCAGGAACCACTTTGACCAGGCACCACTCTCCAACATTAGTACTGTCATTAATAACTTTTGAATAACTTTAAAGTGTAGGTTCTTTTTATTGCAATTTCCCGTGTGATAGGGTATATCAGAACTTCTACAGAACTTTTACGCAAAGAATGACACTAGACATACAGACGTACAGATTCTATGCAGCTACATTGGATTCACAAACAACTTACAGTTACATTGGACTACAAACAAAACAGGAGTTACATTTCCAATCACCATTCACACACATATACCTGCATTCATCCTCATGAGTACATCACTATTTCTCCTGCTGTCTTCTGGAGAAGACCTTCTCTTAGGCCAGGCCCTGCTTCCCTGCAGTCTGCCAATGCACAGTTCCAAAACTACAAAACTTCAAAATGCCAAAATGCATCATTTCCCTAAGCGCAATGTCAAGGGTCAGATCTCTGTTTTCCATGCAGAACAGAACTCCCTGCACAAAATCGAAGACTCCAAAAACATACTTCTTCCTCTTCCCTAGAAGAAAGAAGGCCAAAGTGACCAGACTGCTTCCGTGCAAATCTGCCACCCTCCATACACCATCTATCTCCTTCTCAATGGAGCAGAGCATGGCAGGTGAAACAGATTCCTCAGGTCTGTCACAATTTGAGAATTATTAGATTGAGTCTTTTATAGGAATATTCTGCTGATGTAGTAAATAATTGTTCTGTTTGAAATTATCTTGAGTCTTCACCTCCTGACCACATGTTGATTCTTCTTGATTGGTGTTAGCCTTGTGTTGACTTCCTTCTTAACATAAAGAATGTTGTAAACATTTCTTTAACCTAAAGGAACCATTGTCACAGTTCTTATCACAGTTTACTTTTCAGATCTCATCAGCAACTTTTAATTATAATTCTGCAAACAGGCATTTTGTCATTACAGACCATAATATTTTACTGGTGTTTTCAAAATTATTAGCTCCACCCATTCATTCATCTTCCATACAATTCATTCATATTCACACATATATTAAATCGACATTTATCAAATTTGCACATTAAATTTTCGTGACAGTACCAAAAGGGTTAAAAACGGTTTTTGGTCAACTTTAGATTTGGTTCATTTATTTGGGGTGTCAATTCAGAAATCTGCATTGGATAGACCACATCAGCTCTAGTTTCTGATACATAACATATGCCATCCAGTAGCCAACATGTGCTTGCCCACAGAAAACCATATTTAATAAGCCTCAGCACTATAAGAGAGTTTTGTGAGACCAGTCGCTCTCATTTCAATGGTGTAGTAATGGTGAGACCCCATACCATATTTTAGTTCTTGCGGACCACTGGTGATCCACGGACCACAGGTTGGGAACCACTGATCAAAGGCAAGTAGAAAGGAAAGGAAAATGCTTTTCCATTTCACTCTCCTGCACTCCCCAAATCCTTTTCGTTTTGTGTTCTGTTTTAAATTTAGAGTATACACCTGAGGGCATCCATCTTGCGAGCCACATTGGAAATATTTTTGGCTAAATCATGAGACCTAAATGGCTTAAACTGACTGATAATTAACTTTTAAATAATTAAAAGGCAAGTGAATGCAATGCCGTTCACATTACCCTAACTGTATATGAATACTGACTGTAATTTTTAGAAATCGAAATAGGAACACAGTATGACTCAAGTGCTCCATCAAATCTTTCCCTGCCCCAAGGTATAGTTGAATTTATTTTAAAAGACGTAGACAAAAAGTATGTCCCCTCTGACAGCATTCACATTAGCAAATGCTTATGAACGGTGTCAAAACTTTATCCGAATTATTTTTGTCCAAATGCTTAATTCATGGTTGTCTGTCACTGTTAGCCAAGACCTAATATTTGAAAGGCGAGGCATCCATTGCTTCTGGCCATTGAATCAACCACAGAACTGAGTTGAGCAATCAAACAATATCTGTCCTGAGCAACAGTGCTTTAATACTATGTATTTATATACTGAGCAAGTTTTTCCAATGAAGAATAGAATCACTAGTAAACACATATTTTGGTGCCTCAAATGTGTTAGACTTGTGTCTGGGTATATTTGAGCTACTGATTCCATTTGTCTGATATGTACGCAGGCAGGAAGCATTTTTACAACTTTAAACAATCTTGCAACATCAGTTGTTTTACACATTGCAACCCTTCCTCTCCTGTTGTTCCATCACCATAGCAACAGCAATCAAGCACCTGATCCCCACTAAGATAGAAAAGATCTCATGCAAAAAGTAGTATTATAAAATACACAGTACCACCAGATTGATTTATTTATTGTGTGTGTCAGGAGCGACTTGAGAAACTGCAAATCACTTCTGGTGTGAGAGAATTGGCCATCTGAAAGGATCTTGCCCAGGGGACGCTTGGATGTTTTGACGTTTTACCATCCTTTTTGGGAGGCTTCTCTCATGTCCATCAGATGACAAAAACACACCAAGGTACTGAAACGTATCAAGCCACTGCTGCAGACTATCAAAATGAGAAGATTCCTGTAAATATTTATTCTGAACGTTTATTACTGATTCTCCCAAACCATTATGAATTGTGACAAGTGGTGGCAATGTACCAAACTAATTTTGAAATCAAAATATTATTTCACTTTAACATAGATTGTTATCATCAGGGAATTCTTCCTTTTCCAACAGCAAGATATTTTCAGATGTCGCAAGGATAATGCTAAAAAAACTATTTGTGAAAATACTGTCCACTTTCACACAGCCACAAAGTGCACACATCATGCAGAGTCTAAAACAAACCTACCTGATGCCCGATATCAATTTTTGTGAAGCTGAAAGTACTCAGATGATTGTTCGCTCCTCTCACTGCTGGTTCTATGGTTTCCCGGAAAAGTTTTTCAATAAATTGGCAAATGAAAGGCCACATGTGTTTTACAGTCTGAGGGGGGAAAAGGTACTTTAGGGTTTTCAGTTACAATCATATGAACAGAAGTATTTCATAAAGATGATAATGTTACATGCAATTTACCTCTCATACAATCATTAGTGATCCTGGCAGCCTCTTAAAGGTTATTCCTATAACTCATTTATTTATTTGTTTATTGTTCAATCTTGTATTCCGCTCCTCCCGGCAGGCTCGGGGCGGATAACAGCATATAAAATAGGCCAACATGTAACATCCATGTGGCCATACAGTAAAATATAAAACTTAAAACACTTAAAACTTAAAACGCATATACATCCCGAGGTGCAAGATGGAATACAGTAACATATCCTTAGACCAGAGGTATCGTTGTACAGGAATTACGCTAGGCTGCTTTGCCTAGGAGAAGGCTAGTCTAAAGAGGGCAGTCTTGCAGGCCCTGCGAAACGGGATGAGCTCTGTGATAGCTCGGGTGTCGTCCGGGAGGGAGTGCCACAACACCGGGGCTGCCACAGAGAAGGCTCTTTGCCTAGTTGTAGATGAGTGACAGGCGCGGATCGATGACACCAGGAGCAAGTTCAATTCCTCCGAACATAGTGATCTCGGGGGAATATACGGGGCAAGGCGGTCCCTTAAGTACGCAGGCCCTAGACCGTTTAAGGCCTTAAAGGTCAAAACCAACACCTTGAAGGCAATTTGGTACTCAATAGGAAGCCAGTGCAATTGCCGCAGGATGGGCGTGATGTGCTCCCTTACTGGCGTTCCCGCCAGCAAGCAAGCGGCGGCATTTTGCACCAGCTTGAGTTTCCGGATTGTCGACAAGGGAAGGCCAACGTAGAGGGCGTTACAGTAGTCCAGCCTCGAGATGACCGTCGCCTGGATCACCGTGGCCAGGTCGTCCCTGGAAAGGTAGGGTGCCAGTCGCCTAGCCTGACGTAGGTGGAAAAATGACGTCCTGCTGACCGCGGAGACCTGAGTCTCCATGGTCAGCAGAAGGTCCAGTTGAACACCTAGGCTCTTAACAACAGGTGACGGGCTAAGTCGCTCGCCATCTAGGGTAGGCAACCGGCACCCACCCAGTCCAGGCCGACCAGGCCACAGGATCTCCGTCTTCGACGGATTCACCTTCAGCCGGCTAGCACGCAGCCATCCAGTCACGGCTTCAAGGCATTGATGGAAACAATCGGGTACGGTGTCCGGCCTGCCGTCCATTCTCAGCAGCTGGGTGTCATCCGCATACTGATAACACTCCAGACCAAAGTCGCGGGCCAGCTGGGCCAGGGAGCGCATATAAACGTTGAATAATAAGGGGGAGAGGATGGCCCCCTGGGGGACTCCACAGTCAAGTGGAAGTCTCCCGGAGACCCCCCACCCCCCTCCACACGTTGTCCCCGGTCCCGGAGGAAGGAGGCCACCCAATTAAGGCGGTCCCCTAAACCCGGAGCCGGCTAGACGGTGGGTCAACAGTGAATGGTCTACAGTATCAAACGCTGCTGTCAGATCTAACAAGACAAGCAGGGCTGATCCACCCTGGTCCAGCTGGCGGCGAAGTTGGTCTGTAATGGCGACAAGCACGGTCTCCGTCCCATGCCCAATACGGAAGCCGGACTGGAAGGGATCGAGTCCAGCTGTGTCTTCTAAGAACTGCTGCAGCTGATCCGCTGCTGCCCTCTCAATTACCTTGCCTAAGAAAGGCAAGTTGGAAACAGGCCGGTAATTGGAGGGAGCCGAAGGATCTAAATTCGGCTTTTTCAGCAGCGGTCTTACCATAGCCTCTTTCAATCCCCCTGGGAAAACTCCTTGCTCAAGGGAGCTATTTATGATCTTTCCCAGGGGGCCTCGTAGCCCCTCCCGGCAAGCTCTAACAAGCCAGGAGGGGCATGGGTCGAGGGAGCAGGTAGTTGGTCTAGCTGCAGCGAGTAACTTATCGACAAGGCTTTATATGTAGCTTTTCAACATATGGTTTTCAATTAAGTTCCATTTTAAAAATCTGCACTTGTATTTTATTATTTTGATTTCCAGTATATTTTCAGACCTGTCCTTTATCAAAGAGATTCTATACAAGTTAAAAATACAGCATACTTAAGGAAATAAGACTTCTTGCATATGTGTGTGATTGACACAATAACAGCTCATTGCAAATTAGTAACCAAATCATATCTGAAGCCTTTTAGTAGCTGACTAGCAGAGTGTGGACTAAATACTTTAGAGCAATGTTTCTCAAACTCTGCTTCTCCTTGTGCTTTGGACTTCAGTTCCCAGAAATCCCAGACAGGTTATCAACAGGATAATTTGTTGCAGAGCAAAGAACAAAAGTTTGTACTCTATAGTCTATACCATATTAAGACCATTTTTCTCATGGATGATGGATGACAACAAAGCAGTTGTGGAAAATAGGCCATCCCAAGAAATTAATTGCTTTGGAAGGAAATCGATCATAGAATCTCATAGCATTATGAGTTATCACTTATTATTTGTATCCAAAATCTGTAAGCACTAATAGCTACTTACTTCAAAAGGAACAGAATTTCAAGTCATATTCAATATACTTTACTAGCTCTTCAAGCCCAATTCAAGAGGCTCTGAATTTTCAAAAGGAAGATCAGAAGGTATGTAACGTAGGTTTCTATAAATTATAACCTTCCAGATTTTTAGCCTGCAACTCTCGACATCCTCAATTAACTGCCATGCTGGCAACCCAAAACACATGAAGAGTGCCATGTTGGGCAATGTTAAGAGCTGGCCAAAAGGCAAAGAATAATATTTTATTATTATCGAAATTTTTAGGCAATAAGAATAATAGCTTACCTTATTTAGCCATTCTGCTCTTTCTGTGTCTGGAAAATGGACCTAAGGAAAGAAAGATACAAATGAGAACAGATATTTAAAGATAAAATCACAATGATGCAGAAACATAAACTGGTAAACACAAGGACTAACTGTAGCAAAAAAAAAAGTTAGTGATTGTGAAGATCATGAAAAATAAAGTTTGACCACTCTTCCTATTACTGGCTTAAACTAGGAGAGCATGGATAACCTGAACATATTTCCCTTTCTCTAAAATTGTGAATTCTGGAGCTGTTGGGAGCTGCCAGGGCAGCTTTCTCTCTTGATGGTCATGGTTTTGTCTGCCCGCTCCCTCATCTCTGCTGTGTCTTGGCTGTTTCACTTCTGCTACCACTGCTGTGTCATCAACATTAGCTACTTGGATTAGTTATGCTTAATCAAGTTGGCTAACTAAATGTGATTAGGAACATATGCCTCCACCAAGTTATTACAGGTTGAGTATCCATCATCCAAAATGCTTGGAGCCAGAAGTGTTTTGAATTTTTTTTTTTCAGATTTGGGAGTAAGTGCATTTGCGTATATGTATGTCATAAGATATCTTGGAAATGGGACCCAAGTCTAAAAAGAAAATTCATTTGTTTCATAGACACCTTCTAAACATTGACTGAAGGTAATTTTATACATCATTTTAAATAATTTTGTGCATGAAACAAAGTTTTTGTACATTTAATTAATCAGAATGCAAAGGTTGTCACTATCTCAGCCAACCATGTGAACAATTACAGGTTTTGGTTGCGAAGGTGGGATGCTCAACATGTACAGAGTACATACATTGCAGAACGTAGAGAAGCCCCATCAGCTTGCTGGCACATTTAGTCTTAATACAAAGGCAACTTGTTTAGGACACTGTCCTAATTCATTGCAGCAAAGAGAAAGAGGAAAAAGGAGGCAACGGATTCAAGCAGTTACCATTATAGCAGACTTCTAATCTGCTTATATATTCAGTTTTACTTTGTCTCATATCTCAAACACCTACAAGAAAAAGACTATTTTTTCCAAACACTTGTCATATTTAATGAGTTGAAGTACATGAGAACTATCAATAATGTATACTGAATGCTTCTAAGTACAAGAATATATTTTATTTATATCGAGTTCAAACAGGCAGTCAAGTATGACACAGCTAGATAACTATGGTAATAAAAGTGTGAGGTCTCCATACAACTTTTTACAGGGCTATTCATTTATGTTATATAGAATTTAAGTGTCTTTTTTGTCTGAATTTTTTTACTTGCACCAAAAAGAGAATACAATCTATCCTGTAGTGACCATGAAGCTAAATAACATGAAAATAATTGAGAAGTATGTAGAATAGCCAGAGATCCTCTTTTAAAAACATCTGAAGACTTCTGAAATATAAAATTCGAGCCCTTCTGTATATATCCCTACCATCCCAAACAATGACAATTCGGCCCTTTCTGCTGAGGTTTTTCAGAATCACTTCGCAGACAAGATTGCGTTGCTCCGCCGGGACCTTCCTTCCACACTTGAAACAGTCCAGGAGCTGGAGACTCCGTGGCCCTCCGCCGCGACCACCTACGACCGGTTTCGACCACTGGACGCAGAGGATGTTGACAAGATTGTCGCAGCCCTTAAGTCGACCACCTGCTCCTCGACCCGTGCCCTCCACGCTGATTCGAGCTTGCGTGGAGGGGTTACGAGGCCCTCTGTTGAGGATAGTCAACTGCTCCCTTGAGCAAGGGGCTTTTCAGAGGAGCTAAAAGAGGCGTGGTCAGTCCATTGCTGAAGAAGCCCGGATTAGACCCCGCGGCTCCTCCAATTACCGCCCAGTGTCGAACCTTCCGTACCTGGGCAAGGTGATTGAGAGGGCAGCAATGGACCAGCTGCAGACCTTCTTGGATGACGCAACCTGGCTAGACCCCTTCCAGTCCGGCTTCCGTTCAGGCCATGGGACGGAGACTGTCCTGGTCTCCATCACAGACCTACTCCGCTGCCACTTGGACCGAGGTGGATCGGCGCTGCTCGTGTTATTGGACCTCACGGCAGCGTTTGATACCGTCGATTACCAAACTTTGATACACCGCCTGGCGGTGGCGGGGTGAGGGGACAGCCCTCAACTGGCTGTCCTCCTTCCTCCAACGCCGCCAGCAGCGAGTGAAGTGGGAGGGGCGGTCTCCGGAGGCTCCCCGCTGAGTTGCGGGGTGCCTCAGGGGCTATCCTCTCCCGCTGTTATTTAACATCTATATGCGACCACTCGCCCAACTGGTACGGAGTTTTGGGCTGGAGTGTCATCAGTACGCTGATGATACCCAGCTCATTCTGAGGTTGGACCCCGGGCAGTCTCTGTACCCGATAATTTCCATCTTTGCCTTGAAGCCGTTACTGGATGGCTGCGAGCCAGTAAGTTGAAGGTGAACCCGGCGAAGACGGAGATCTTGTGGCTGGGCGCCCGGGGGTAGTAGTGACCCAGTTGCCAACTTTCGATGGTGTGGCCCTCTGCCCTCAGCCATCGGTAAAAGTCTGGGGTCCGGCTGGACGCCCACCTGTCCATGGAGGAGCAGATTGGCTGCACCTGCAGGACAGCATTCTACCACCTACGGTTGGCTAAGCGCCTGGCTCCCTACCTCTCCCAACGCGACCTTGCTACGGTGATCCAAGCCACGGTCATCTCGAGGCTCGATTACTGTAATGCGCCTACATTGGCCTTCCCTTGTCGATGATCCGGAAGCTTAAGCTAGTGCAGCATGCCGCAGCACGCCTCCTCCTGGGTGCTGCAAGATCTGACCGCGCGACCCCACTCCTCTTGCGAGCTGCACTGGCTTCCGATTGAATTCGGGTCCTCTTCAAGGTGTTAGTTCTCACCTTTAAGGCCATCTATGGTTTGGGGCCAGTGTACCTGAGGGAGCGACTTACCCTTATGTGCCCGCGAGATCACTGCGCTCTGAGGAGCTTAACCTCCTTGAGGTGCCTTCCTTGGAACCTGCAGACTGGCCACTACACGGCGGAGGGCATTCTCTGTAGCTGCCCCAAGTCTCTGGAACGGCCTCCCGGAGGAGATCCGCGCCATCCGCGCTCTTCTGCCCTTCCGCAAGGCCTTGAAGACTTGGCTCTTTAGGAAGGCGTTTGGCCCTTAGCTCAACCCCACTGTGTGCCATGCCGCCTATTCCCCCAGATTCTTATCTCGTCCCCCAGCCTTCGCTGAGGGCTAGTGTTTTTAATATGTTTTAACTGCTTTGATGTTTAATGTGTTTTAACTGTTTAATCTGTTTTTTACTCACGGTGTTTATGCTTCTTCTGTAAACCGCTCTGAGCTCCGTTACTAAATCGAAGTTAATAAATAAATAAATAATAATATTCTATAGTATTTCAAATTAAGTTATTCTTAGCTACCTTCTAATCACCTCACATGACCTTAACCCATAAACTAACATGGTGACCTCAAAATAGTTGACACAGAAAACAGAGGTTTGTACTATTTCAGGATATAGCAATCTAAAAAACCTCTAAATGCAGGCCAACTAAAATAACTGTCTTGCACTTTAAATTCTTTAGCTTCATTCACAGCCAGAACTTCACACAGTATCCTTCTCGTTCCTTCAGACGTGTGGATTTTACTATCCTTTCATTTAAATTTGAAACCCCATTTCAGCCACAAACCAATAATGGGACTGGCAAAGGCAGGAGCTGAAGAAAATAATTATGATAAATATGCACAGATATTGGTAGCAAGAACATTACCGATTTATCTCCATGCAATATAGCATACTGTACTTGACATTCCCTGAGAACCAAATGCAATGCCTAGTATTCTGGAAGCCAAACAGAATCACCAAACTTAAAGTAGTGGTTTTTACATGCTCAAAGGACACCCCAATAAATGAATGAATATGCAGAAGATATGCAGAATTTACACATTTTAAACCACCTCCTGCCATGCCTAACTATAATCTCTTGGGTCACAAAATATGTGTCCTAACTAAGCCATGCTTTGTCTAAGAAAACCAGAATTCAAGGTAAGAGCAAATTGACATTTTATGTTAGTAACCAGCAGGGAGCAGAAAATGATTTGTAGGATGTATACTCTTATGTGATATATCAAAGTGTTTCAATATATCTTAATAAAACGGAATAATAAAATATTTTATCTGTATAATCAGATAATCACATGATCACCAAAATTTAATAATTTTTATCTGTGCACACCTATCCCAAGTACAAAATAATGATTATTAAAGTATGACCACTAATGCCTTACTCTCGTTTTCCTTTTTCAAATCCAAATGTATACAGTCCTTCTCTAAAAGCTATTAGCAACTTGTATACTAAAGGCATCAGATCCCATCTATCATAAAAGTTAATCAGGATCAGCCATGTATGGGAGATGCATGTTATATTTCATATATATGTGCTATATTTCAAAAGATGGAACTAACAAAACCACCTCTAAGTATTTCTTATCTAAGAAAATCCTTAACAAATTCATGAGTTTGCCATAAGTTGACATGTGATCTAAAGGCACACATAGATCACAAATGAATACTTGCCATTTCCACTACTCGGAGTGGGTAAGCAACACACCCTGCCTATCAATTTGGGGACATGTTTCATGGCACTAAAATTATTTGAAAGCATACAATCTGAGTCCAGCATGCTTTATGGAACATATTTTCCCATATGAACTTTATAACTAGAGCACAACTTAGACTCTCAACTTCAAAATTGATACTTCTGCAAGTCTTTCATAAGGCCCATCAGAGTTCACTACTTCAATCACATCAAAGGCTGAAATCTGAAAAAGGTACTCTGTTTTTCTTTATATATCTTCTGCAATTGTGGTGATAAGGTGGCTTGTGTTCTTTCATAATAGTTAATGTTATATTTCAGTTGCAATTTAAAAGGCTTTGTTTTCTGAAAAAGCAGGATATCTGGAACAAAATATGGGAGATAAATTCTGAAAATGAGCTTATATTCAGCAGTTGCACTTCAGAATTTACAGTCATGAAGAAGTCTTATTTATTATGGAGTTTGTCCATAGAAGTAAAGAAGTAAAGGTAAAGGTTTTCCCCTGACAATAAATTTAGTTGTGTCCAACTCTGGGGGTTAGTGCTCATCTCCATTTGTAAGCCGAAGAGCCGTCGTTGTCCATAGACGCCTCCAAGGTCATGTGGCTGGCATGACTACATGGAGAACTGTTATCTTCCTGCCAAAGCAGTACCTATTGATCTACTTACATTTGCATGTTTTCGAACTGTTGGTTTGGGAGAAGCTGGGGCTGACAGCGGAAGCTCACGCCGCTTCCTGGATACGAACCTGCGATCTTTTGGTCAACAAGCTCAGCGGTTTAACCCACTGTGCTATCGGGGGCTCCATACAAATAAACTATAGCCTTATAATACATGTCTCTAGTGACAAACAAGTTGTTCCTGGGTAAACAGTTAAGTAGATGCACTTGTGGAATTTGTTAGATACTCATGCTCTAATAAGTCTGTTAATGTTAAAGTACCTCACATTTTCATTTTGTTTCACGTTAGCAGATGAACATGGCTATCCTCCTGCAAATAGGAAAGCAGTAGAACAACACTCAGGAAACAGGAATTCCAGATAGGAAACAATCAGGGCCAGCTAACACCTCCCAAAAATGGATCCCCCATGCAGGAAGCAACCAGGCTTTGAAGCTGCAAAGCAATTAAATGCTAATCAAGGTGGCCAGTTGCAACATTCACACCTGCCTCAAGCAGACAAGAGTTATTTCTCCCACCCTGGACATTCCACAGATATATAAAACTAACTTGCCTAGTTTCCAACAGACCTCACAACCTCTGAGGATACCTGCCATAGATGTGTGTGACACATCAGGAGAGAGTGCTTCTGGAACATGGCCATACAACCCAGAAAACTCACAGCAACCTACTAGTAGATATGGATGTCATTACCTTTAAGAGGAGCTAGCTAAAAAAAACCTTCCTATTACACATTCTAATAAAATTCTCAATTTGTTTTTCAGAACACATAGCTAAATTTGCGCACAAATATGCCCCATTATAGTGCAAATCAGCAATTAGCTCAATCAAGATTTATTTAAGTATTTTTTATGAAGCCCAAGCTGCAGAGACATATTGTTTACACAGAAATGTCAGCACATGTTTTATTACTAAGCAGATGGAGAGCTTGGTTTTTGAAAAATACTTAGTCATTAAACCACATTTCACAAAAGTTTTATTCCAAACTTAAGCTTGTGAGTTGAAATTATTCATACATAGAGTACTGATATGCAAGAAACAGGGGCAATTAAAACGGGTTTTTATATAAAGAAAAAGAAGGGGTTTTCTGAAAGCAGGTTTGTAAACGAGTAAGTGAAAATATTTTGTTACCACTTTAAACTAAAAGCACCCCTTGACACCTCTGATCTAAGAAAGAGATAAGACCTTGTATGTACTGTAACTATCAAATCTGAAACCTATTTCTGTCATTAAAAAGAAACATGTAACCTGGATGTGTTTAGCAGCTGAAACAACATGGAAGTTGGCTGCAAAAATAGTTTAGATAGTATGTGTAGAATGTCTATGGACTATGTTTTCTTAAATGTTTCATATGACAATAAAGAGATGAGAAAAACTTCCATTTATCCATGCTTCAACGATGAAGTCAGCACAGGACCAGCATAACATTTTCAAGACATCTTAATTTTAACTTCCTTCCTTTTAACAATATAGAAGAGGAAAGGAGATTAAAAACAGATGCTTCAGGGTTCTGTTCTGAAAATGGTACAACACAAATTAAAGAGCATGAACTGCTAAAATGAAACCGGATACCACACCTTTTCTGATGGAGAATTATCTGCTGAACGACCAAGCTTCTACATGCCGTAACGTATGGCTTCATGAGCTTGCATTGTTAATGACTCTCCAAGTGTTTATAAAAAGAAACCCTAATATTTAGGTCAGGTGTAGAATCTTACGACCCTCCAGATGTAGTTGGACTGAAAATCCCAGCAGAAGTAGCCAGTAGAGCCAATGGTGAGAAATGTGTGAACTTGCTGCCTAACCATTTCTGGGAAATCACATGATTCAATGAATATGAGGCTGTTTAATACCAGACCAAAGCAGTGTATTGGGATGGCTATTTTTCCCACCTCCATTTCCTGGTGTTCTTTTAATTGTTGATCCCAGGAGTTGAAATGAGGCCCTTCTATGTACTTTATCAATGAGCTATGGCTTTTGGTTTTGCCCAAGGTGCTTCTAAAAACTCTCATATAAAACATAATACTAGTATTAATGATGGCAAGAATTTGTGAAGATGCACAACCATCTATCTAAATTTGAACTGCCAAATTACAATCTTACAATTTGTCATGTTGTCTATTTTTTCTTACTACTGTGGAATTCCTTCTGTGAAACAACATATGGCACACATTTACAAAAGAGCAAAAGCAAACATGACAACACATTCATATTTGTTGAAATCTACAGTTCTATTTCACAAGATAGACAAAAGTTTAACACTGTTTAAAAAACAGTTACATTGAAATGTTTCATAAGTACCAAATTCACAATATGCTAGTAAGAATCAGGAACTGCATGACCTTGTCTGCATTAAGATCATAGATTTTCTTAAAATACTATTTTTTAATTTTAGTATGCTTGAAAGAGGGTTTTCACACTGCATTAAAAAAACAAGCAATGTATTTCAGAAGTCCCATAACTGCATGTAGCTGTGACATGAGGTTACTCTTCTTGCTAATTTTCAACAGGGGATTCTCTATTCATGGTCAGAATTAGCCTTAACAGCAACCACATTCAACAACCTACCATAAACTTGCAGTCAAAACACAGAAAAAACAGGTATTTAGTTGTGCATTAAGAGCTTATAAACAGCTTTAAAGTCCATCACAAAAAGGACTTCTAGACAGGATTTCATAAGATTAGTCAGAAGACTCAAAGAGTATTCTGCTAAGAGTGCATTTAAGAAAGCTATCCGATAAGAGAAGCACAGTCCAATTCTCAATAAAGGTACAATTAGTTGTCCGTATCTGGGAGGCTTTATCTATGGATTCAAATACCCACTTAACACTTACCCACCCCCAGTGAACCTTCGTTTTATCATCTATTATATAAATGGGTTCACGTCATGTGATGTATACCTCAAACAAAGAAACCATACAACGCAGAAAAACAATACTTGCCAACAGAAATAGGCCTCAAGCAAGGTACGTTTGTAGCAAAGAAACTCCCCCCCCCCCCAAAACATAAAAGGCCCCAAAACAACAAGAAAAAAATAAAACTACATTTACCAGCATCCTCCGGGGCAGCCAAAGACTCACCCAGCCTCTACATTCTGAACAACATGATTGGCTGCCAATAAGGGCGGATTTGCATAACTGCTGCACTGGCCAGCCAACATGAAAATTCCGATCCATAATAAACTGCCAAAACAGAATAAGGAAAAGGCCTGAGCCAATCCCCATAACAAACACCCAAATCACTTCCAACCGAAAATTTGCACCCCAAAAAATCACAGACCACGCCCAAAATTGACAGGAAGGCTTCATTAACTTGATTTCCTAACTAGCCCTCACTTACTGGGAAGCTGTTTACGCTCTTGATTGAAGACTAAGACTTCATTAACTTACTGGGAAGCTTTCCCTAAATTGACTAGACCTCACTTGATTCTGGGAAGGCTGTTTTGCATTGTGTATGGCCTTGACAGTAAGACTTCATTAACTTGCTTCTCCCGACTAGGCCTCAGCTCATGGGACATTGTGTATGGCCTGAATTTACAGTAACCTACCTTGGCACACAGAGCCCCGACCATGCATGATGGGACTTGAAGTACCACCATGGAAAATGGGATTTGTAGTACTTCAAAACCCATCATTCCCCACCGACCACTGTGGCCCAGAACCAAGACCAATAAAGACCCAACTTGGCACACCATGCCCCCCATGACCCACACTCCATCCAACTGCAGTTTAGAGGAGGGCACACCATGGATGATTGGACTTTCTCGCATCTCCTAAAAAGGGCACAGCAACGCGTGCCGGGTACAGCTAGTTTTATATAAGAGACATCAGTTTAATATGCCACTGTATATTGGGATGGCAGGAATGGAGAAAAATACAGCAGATCAAGCTGCACCTAAAAACTTACTTTACAGATTCTTGAACAAGCCACCAACCACTTCTGCTAAGCTCTAATTCTGAGTGACAGGCTTCAATGCAAATCAGTTTTAAGGACCAGCAGCTATTAAAATGTCTCCACTTCTCAGAATCACAAGGAATTACACTCACTGTCCTCACTATATTGTTCCAGAACAAATGTACATATTCACTGTCTTCAACTCTCAACGTTTTGTGTTATGATACAATAGTGCATCAAATAATCCCCTATGTACATAGTATTGTTGGTTTAAAAGTACTGTACAAAATCAAAAAAGTTTTAATTACTGCATACTGTTGTAATTTTTTGTCCATATAGGTAAGTCCTAACATTCAAATTGCAGTTAGGCATCTTTTTCATTGTAATATTTTATGGTCTATTACCAGATGTGCTACAAAGACAGAATCTCCAGGGGCCTGATGTGCTGTACAGATTATGCTGAATGTTTTGAGTACTTTGTCAGGGCTGCAGATTCAACTATATAATTGTCTGGTTTCCCTTGCAGGCCTTGATTGTATGACTGTATTCAAACAGTTTTATGTATGACTGGAGATGCAACGCTTATTAGAAAACAGAGAGGGGAAAATGGCAGAAGATGTAAAAAGGGGCTTTGAGTATACCATCCAGGTCTATTTTTGGCTCAGGAGCACTGCAGTCGTTTCCCCTAAAGAAATGGTTACATAAGCCAAAAACACACCAAAATCTGTCATTGAGTTTACATGCTGTTACGCCAATTTTCGCAGACAAGTGCAGTGGCAGCACATGAATTTAAAGCTGCATTAACTTTTACGTCATGTATTCTATTTAAAAACGAGCCAGTCATGTTTTGGCAATGCTTGCAGTCACATCAAGAAAATAAAAGCTAACATTATACATTAAGTTTCACTAAAATTTGGCCACAATCCAGTTGAATACTTCCACTGTCAGAACTATTTCCATCAGACGAATCAAAAAGGAAAATCCCTTCTCTCCAAAGCAGCTCATGCACTTAATTCTTGTTCCAGGGGCCAAGGAAACCCTCCAGATCTAAGTATTGTGTGTCATGAATAATTATGGTGTGGGGGAGGGAAAAAATATTACTTACACTAATAGGTACCAGAATTATGACAAATGTAGACCTATATAAAAACAGGTCTTGACAGTAATAAAGTGATCAGAACACCCTCAGCCCAAGCAATTCCGATGTTAAAAGTATATAATTTCTCCACTGTTTTAAAAATACTAGCAATACAGGATGTTTTGTGTAGTTGTTGTATGTGTCCCAATATGATTACCACATTAACTAACTTAAATATATGCAACCAATTAAGTGATATCACCTACATGAACCAAAGAATCCTTAACCCAGGGAAATATACAGGTGAGAACAGATATGGTAGGTAGGGAAATCTCACCTGGCACAGAACAGATGGAGAAAACGTGGACTGGGGGGGGTTGTAATAAGACCTTTTATTGTTTTTATTTGTGTAGAACATAACATAATAGATTAACATTTTAAACATGAAAACATTTAAACATACTGGAATGTCCTTTTCTTTCAGGAAACGTTTTAAGGGATCCAAGTCTTTCTTGAATATTGAAGGGTCTTTTATCTGAAGATTTATTGTCTAACTGTCCATTTCCACTATTTCAGCTACTTTTACCATCCATTCTTCCATTTTTAGTGTTTCTTCGAGTTTCCATGTCTGCACATACACAATTCTTGCTGCAGTTCTCATCAATCCAAAACAATTGCCGTCTTGCTGGACCACCACATACATAAAAAAAAGATCCCCTCGCAGCAGGCATTTTTCAATTGTGGTCGGATTTTGGCTATTATTACAGCTGTCATGGAATATTGATAGAACATTTTCTAAAAGTTTTCCAACAAGGAGTAATTTCTGGATATTTTAAATTTTACTTTCCTGAGGCATTCCCATTTGTATCATATGGCCAATAAGGCCAGTACTCCCTGAAAACCCCTGGTGCTAGGAAGAACACTCAATAGAACAATTCCTTGTAAAAATGGTATTAGAGGAGGAAATTAGAGGTCTGGAAGATAATGAAAACAGGAGGTGAAAACACTTCCCAGCATATAATTAAAACACATCAATTCCAATGGAATAGCAGGGCTGAGCAACAGATAGCCAGACACAGTTCATTTAGCTTGCCATCAAATATATCAATAAACACCACTACAAATTGAAGAAATATGTTGATTATGTTCATACACAAGAAATGCTCTGTAACTTAGTACTGTAATGCACTGCAAGAACTACCAAGTACATAAATAAATCTAAGTTAGTGCATGCAAACACAAGCTGCCATCCAGTTCTGTCTTCTGACATTTAAGTACAATTTGGCCTTAACAACAAAAACAGTATTTTCATTCATATGATGGGACTTCACTTTTTCCTGACCACTAGTACCGGGTAAGTCCCACACTAAAGGCTGCTTTTGAAGATTGTGGGAGCTTTTGGCACATAACATCTTGCATGAGAGGGAACATCACAGATTTTAGAAGAGAGAAACCTTACTTGCAACCTGCTACTATCACCATTAAATAAAATTAACACAGTTACTTAAAAGACCTTGTACAGGTTGAGTATCCCTTTTCCAAAATGCTTAGAACTAAAAGTGCTTAGGATTTCAGATATTTGTTTTTGAATTTTTTAATATACATAATGAGGCATTTTGCAGATAGGACTCAAGTTATACAGTATACAGATAATTTTGTGCATGAAACTTGAAGTTTTTGTACTATCAGAAAGTGCAAGTGTTACTATCGCAGGCATGCTTGTGGCAATTTTGGATTTAGGTGCATTTCAGATTTCCAGATAAAGGATACCCAACCTGTGAAATATTACCTTCTGACACAAAGGTACTACAGCATGTTTTAACTTTAACAAAGTTTGAAGACAGGAAAACTGATTAGCATAGCATGACAAAAAATTAGATCATATGGATAGGCAAAGCTACTCTCACATTTTCATGCTGTTTTTTATTACATGAGTATAAGGAAAGCATAAAAATGTTATTGATCACTATGTTACTTTTATTAATAATCAAGCATTTCTAGTAACTGCATATCTATATTAATGAACTTTATCATTACCATACTTCACTGCCCCTAGTGTACCCCATCTCATTTGATGGAGCTTTGTTAATGCTTGAAGAATTTAGTTCTCAAGAACAGCTAAGGCATAGGTCCACATATTTTTAGCACTACACTATTAGAGGGCCAGGGTAAAATAGTACTGTTAATATATAAAGGGTGCAATGGAACACTTAATTCTGCATCACAATTATACAACACAGTCACCCTCAAGTAAGGACAGTCATACTGACAGATAATAGAAAGAACATAAACGTAATGAAAAGAGAATCTTCTGAGTTATGCTAAGAATTCGTTAATGTAATCAAACTCTGATACATCTTAAAATGTGTTCCACATCATGTTAGGAAACATAACTGCAACTGTGTAATTTTAACATTCAAAGGGTTTGCCTTTGAACTGGTGGAAATGCAGCTCTTAAGCCATGCTGCTATATGATAAGGACAGTCAAATGACAATGTAACACTCATCATGTGACAGTTATTTTCAGCCAAAGACAAACCACAATCTCATTTTAGTAACAAATTCACTATATATTATTCAACTGAGTTAGTCCAGAACTTTTACTATTTCACATTACATGCTCAAGTATATTTATATTCAAAAATCATATCAAGTAAAGTTCCTCCTCAAAAAAAATATGCTCATAACTTAACTCACAAGTTAGTTGCATTAAAACAATGCACCTAATTTCTAAGAAAATGTATTCAGGAACAGGGTAACTTTACTGATGGAAATTTTACAGCTGAACTAAGAATCAGTAGAAAAACATAACATTACACTGACTCATTACAGAGGAATGCCCTCCTCACAAAGGTTTTTATAAACATACAAGTTCTGCAAGAGAAAATGTGTATTTGTTTAAACTATACAGACATAACTACTGTGTTTTTGGCCAGTGTTTCTCTTGCAATCCAGTCTTACAGCAAATATATTTTATCTCTGAATTTACTGTATATGTTTACAATCATAGTGCAAGTCCTATTGAAACTGGATGGAGATGCAAATTATTTAAGATTAGGACATTAAATTCTAACTATGCAGTTCTATGTACATTTACCAAGTAGTTCACTTGTGTTAAATAGAATTGACGTAGGAACGGATAGGACTGCAGGCTAGTAACTGTAGAAGAAAGGTGGTGACTGGAGCCCCACCTACCCTGACCATAATGCATCCAAAATTAGCTTCAACTTTAGGGACCAAACAACAAACTCCCACAAAAGCAAGCAAAAGATGCATCAGTGATCTGTGGTTTGTGTCATCACCATCCAGGCCTCAAACTCATTCTAGGACTTCCTATGTAATCATTTGCATTGTGAAATCACTTTCTTCAATACCAGTTTGAAATTGCATTAAACGGTCAATGTAGGGATTTTAAAAAGCACCTCAAAATAACAGAAGCATGCAAACAAATTTGCACAACTTTGAAAGGAATTTGGTAAAGTCTGTTTATTGCCAGACATTTAAACTAATTTTGCTACTGAAGGGAGGCAAAAGCACATGTAATAAAATAAAAACTGGAAACATTTCCTCCTCAAATGCAAAAGCAAAACAGCACTGTTTTATTTTAGTTCCAGAGGACTCCGATGTGGTGCTCCAGATGCTGCTGGATGACAACTCACAGCAGTCCTCCCTCCTGGCTATGATAGCTAGGGCTGGCAAGAGTTATATCCTGCACTCAATGCAACATCAAAGAGCTACAACCAGTTCTGGATAATAGCACAGTACTCTCACAAGTTCTGGCAGGCATACCTTTATCAGCCTACACAAAGCCTCCAAATCTTAAACTACTCTCTTACAACAAGAATCATGACATATATAGTAATACGGAGACAAGACCCTACAACAAACTCTGACTCCATATCTACTCTGAGAGCAATATCATTTGGAGGAGGAGCATTTATCCTCCAAATATCTTCCTCCAAAGTGACATGCCTCTCTATACTCTACAATAGTGAAACAGAATAAGCAGGTGTATTGCTTTCAAACATCAACATTAACCAGGAGCCCCTGGTGGTACAGTGGGTTAAACCCTTGCGCCAGCAGGACTGAAGACCGACAGGTCGCAGGTTCGAATCCGGGGAGAGCGCGAATAAGCTCCCTCTATCAGCTCCAGCTCCTCATGCAGGGACATGAGAGAAGATTCCCACAAGGATGGTAACACATCAAAAACATCCGGGTCCCCTGGGCAAAGTCCTTGCAGATGGCCAATTATCTCACACCAGAAGCGACTTGCAGTTTCTCAAGTCGCTCCTGACACAACAAAAAAATTCTTTATTTATTTATTATTTGGACTTACTAGACCGCCCCTCCCGAGGCTCAGGGCGGTTCCCAACAGATAAAATCACACAATAGTATAAAAACATCATAAAAACCTTCCTAAAACCATTCAAAATTGTGTAAAAATGTCAGTCAACATTAACCACTGGGAAGATATGAAAGAGCTGTGTCATCTTGCCTGTCTCATGACTCTTGCAATACCTATTGAGATAGCCCCTTTGACTTTTGAGATTCCTCCATATTCTTTGAAATAGTGTCTTTCTGGATCCTATTATGTTGTATTGCAATCCCACAACCATATAGATATGCTTCAAAACCAGAGACTTTAATACCACTCTATACTACATCTGAAGAAATGGATGTATTCATAAAAGTTTAGGCTAAAATAACAGTTAGCTTTAAAAGTTCTGCCACGTTCCTTTTCTCTCCTACTCCATTCTTCTCTTTAATACTCCCAAGAATGTTAAAAGCAACATAGTATCAAACTATGCCTTTAAAATTGCTTCTAATTTATGGTAACCATAAGCCTATTGTGTGGTTTACATGGCAAGAATTGGTCAGAGTGGATTTGCCTCCCTTCTTTTCTACTCCCAAAAATGTTAGCAGTGAAATAATGTCAAAATCATTAGACATACTATTAGAAGGATTAATATATACAGTAAAATGCATTGCCCTTAGCTATCTGTAACATAAAAGTCATGAAAATTTGCAAAGCAATTACCCTGAACCTTGAATCTTGGAGTGCTTACAAGATACACCTCTAACTTTTGAGATTCTTCCATACTCCTTCAAGAAAGAAAACATGTCTACAGTACAACCAGAACAAGAATGCTGTTCAGGAAATATTCAGCATTGTGTCTCAAAAGCAACATTATCAAAAGAAATGGATTGATGCTTTCTCTTACTATGAATCAGAAATCCATTTCTACTTGCTACAGCAGGTGGAGAAAAAGAGTAGCAACATTGGTTTTATAAGAAGAGAAAGAAAATCACATTGTCTGTGTATTCATCTTAGATTGCAATCGCGATTAAATGCAATCCAAATAAGGCTTATTTTTAAATATACCTGGCACATAATGATACCATATGCCGGTGGATATTTTTTCACAATTTACTCTGCGAGAAAATACTTAACTATGAATTAAGTGGTTTTTGAACCCATACTGTTTAATCCTAGTATACACAGAAGCACAAATGTTTTTAATCAGAATTTATAAAAATAATGAAGAAATAAATTTAATGTGGAAAGGAAAAGATATAGGGGAAATAGAAGGCAGTAGGACCTCCACTTTCATGGAGGTTAGGGGTGCAGGATCCCTGTGAAAGTAGAAAAGCCTCTCCAGGAATCTCTAGGTCCTCCAGGGTGCCTCTATGGATAACTTCTGTTGGAAGTTGACCATAGAGGTTCCCTGGAAGACCTACAGATTTCTGGAGAGATTGTATTAACAAAATCTGTAAAAAAAAATCAAATGCACAAAAGTTAAGCCCACAAAACCACAAATTTATGATAAATGGAGTGCATTCTTGTAAGTAAATCCTAATAAGTCACTAGCCTGTAGAAAGCTCATAATAGAGGAACCAGGAATTCTGATTCTCAGGCAGCCCACTGTATATCTGTGCAAGTCAAAAAGGAGGAAACCGTCTGTCAGTTTACCTCATTTATATGCTGGGAGCTGAGGAAGAATGAAACATTATCTGCCAAACAGCTTACTCACCTCTTTGTAATTTCATGTTGCCTGTGGCTACAATGTAAGTTCTTAAAAATGACTTCAGGGAAAGATGTTCAAGAAGAAAAGGAAAGAAATCTTGGGAATCCTTCACACCTTTAAGTAGAGCTAGGATTTTGCCCTCTACAGTATTTTTTGATACAAGGAAGGGGTTTTCAATGAGTTCTTGTGAATCTTCACAGCACTTTCCAAGTCTTGTTCTAGCTTCTGCGGTTGATGCACCATCCCATCTGTGCATTCTTCTCCACGAGATCCCAGTCAATAAGACATCACATGAAAAATGCTGTATCACCATGCTATGTAATCAGTTTACTTTACAGTTAAAGTAAGACCAATTATTATCATTGCCACAGCCACCATTCCTTCAGTGAACTTAATTTAGTGTACATACCTGGCTCCCTTCCTCATTTTATGCTCACAAATAACACCCAGTAGCATTATTGAACCAGTGGAGACCTGAATCTGAACCCCCACAACTGAATTATTTAGTCTTTATATGATATTCTGAAATAATCATTGTCAATTACACAGTGAGTCAATTTGCCCTCAATGAACTGGGAGAAAGGAATGGGAATACATCTTCATTGCCAACATAACTAATCTGCCACTCCCTAGTTTGCCATGCTGCACCACAGCAGTTTCACTGCTGACATTCTCAACATACCAAAACAGGAAACATCAGCCTTGCCATCAGAGAAAAGGAGAGAGGCACTTCTTCAATGTTTCTTCACAGGAAAGATGAGCAATCAAACTCAAACAACCTTCAAAAATGAGTCTGGCTTTCTCAGCATTCTTGTCACCCTGTAATCATTTATACCTTTTCCAGGCTGCAAAAAAGATGTATGTGGCTCTATTTGAGAGCAATAAATGCTATGAATGCTGCAGTTCAACATAGTTCTACCTTTAATACTCTACCACTAGCCCCTACTTCAACAGAATCCTAAATTCTAATAAAAAGCTTTCATCCATCTGTAGTTAAACCTTAAGAATGCTAATTTAATTCAATGTCTTGATTAACATAAGCTCTCAAATATTAAGAAATGTTGAAGATGTTATGCTGCTGTAAAGGCTCTTTCATTTAGCTGCTTAGTAAACATTCACCTAAATGTAATCACTAGCTCCCGACTGGGGTAAACCCATTGAGTCTACCTCAACTGCTGAGTGTAAGTCTACACATATATAAATCTCACTGATTTGATAACTCTTTTCCACCTGTGAAGAACAATGTATTTAGTACAACAATTTTCAGGCCAGCTTCACATATTATTTTTCATGTATTCCAAAATCACAAAGCAGCTATCAGAAACCAATCTGCACTTTACCCTCACAAGAACCTTATAGTGGCAACTTCAACTACCTTGATAAATGTGTCCTGATAAGTTAAGCTCCTTATTTAAGCAGGGATTGCCCAAACAAATGGGTGCGTCATACTAAAGATATATTAACAATGCAAACTGAAACTTTCTTCTTTCTATGAATACTGGCAGAGTGTTGTGGCTTTCCTTGCACATTAGAGTTCCTAGTCACACCCACAAATTACTTTTTTCATGGCATCAAGATATAAAAGATTAAACATTTCGCAAGCAGAACCCTCATAAGAACCATAAGCATCCATTTATCTTATGAAAAGCAGACTGAAAAGTTAATAGAATCATAAGATTGACAGTGGGCAAGTTGAAAAGCAACAGGTGCCAAAGAAGTTATAACTATGAGCAACTACTGCGAGGAACCATCAGTATTTATCCTCAGAAGTTATGGAGAGACAACACCTCTAAGGTAGATGTACTCATAGCAGGACAAAGTCTTAACAGGTAAGTCCTGAGGCTTCACAGGTAAATGTCAGTGGTAAAAAACAAAGTGAATAGGAAGGCTGCTGGTGTAGTTTTCACAATGCCAAGTAAATGCTATACTCAGTGAAACATCCTTCAGTAGCTCATCAAGAAATTACTACTGGAGGGTTTAATAAGCTTCTCTCAAGGCTAGGAATGTGACACCCCGAAAAATAAGGCATGGGAGAAGGAATTGAAAACACACCTTCATTTATTGAGATCCAAATGTACAGTCAGACCTCCTGAGACAGCTGCCTGTTTTCAGTGGAGGCTAATCCTATTCAATCAACTGTCACGTTGTTTACATAGATATTTTAACTACAGCAAACAGATCCATCCACCATCCCCAGCCAAGTGTGAAACAGCCCAGACACACCTACAGGCTAAACTAGAAGTTACTTCTAATGACCACAGCCCAAACAAGGTTTCTGATGCCAAGAAAGATAGAAAGAAATGTGTTTCTTCCAGCATGGAGAGTAGGGATGGGAGGCTGGCTGCAGACTTGCTTGACTGGGGAGTTGAACTCACTTCTGAAATTTTATGTAGGTGATTTTTATCCCACCTTTCCCCACTTAAGGGCCCAAGGTGGCTAACAGCCGTATAAAATACAACAATACAAACTTTAAAACAGCACATATTAAAAACTAAATATCGACAGTGCTGATAAACATAAAACTTTATCATTTAAAAAAGCAACCAAAAATTAAGTGTTAAGCTTGTTTTAAAGGCATAATGGGGAAGAAGTGGTCTTGTCATTGAAACACTAAAACCTAAGAGAGACTTTGGGTGCATCTTTGCTGCAGAATTAATGCCATTTGACATCACTTCAACGGGCCAGTGCTAACACATCCTGGAAGTTGCTGGGTGCATCTACACCATAAAATGAATGCAATTTAATTCCCCTAGCTCAGTGGTTCTCAATCTGTGGGTCCCAGATGTTTTGGCTTTCAACTCCCAGAAACAGCTGGTAAAGTGGCTGGGATTTCTGGGAGCTGGAGGCCAAAACACTTAGAAACCCACAGGTTGAGAACCACGATGCCTTGCTCAATGCTATGTAATGATGGGAGTCGTAGTTTACCCAAGTCTTTAGCCTTCTCATCCAAAAAGCGCTGCGGCCTCAGCAAAATATAACTCCCAGGATTTCGTAGCATTTATCTATTTATTTACTATATTTCTATACCGCCCCTCTCAACCCAAAGGTGACTTGAGGTGGTTTACACATGGCAACCAGTGCCCACAATATAAAATACAATTAAAAACTATTATATACTAACAGATAAAAACAATTAAAATTAGCAATTAAAATCAAAATTACAGTTCCCAGCGTCTCATCATTAAAATCATTTTTCCATCACATCATCTTATCATTCCGCGATCATAATTAAGTAGTTACATTTCATCTGCAAAAGCCTGCTCAAACAGCCAGGTCTTAACTTTCTTTCAAAATGTTAGGAGGGAGGAGGCTGATCTAATGTTCCTAGGTAGGGTGTTCCATAGCCGATGGGCCACCACTGAGAAGGCCCTGTCTCTCGTCCCCGCCAATCGGGTCTAAGAAGAAGGCGGGACCGAGAACAGGGCCTCTCCAGACGATCGTTTGGCCATTACTCTGGTTACATCCCGAATAGACTACTGCAACGCACTCTACGAGGGGCTGCCTTTAAAAACGGTTCGGAAACTTCAGTTGGTCCAACAGGCAGCAGCCAGAATGTTAACTGGGGCGACATACAGGGAGCATAGCACCCCCCTGCTGTGTCAGCTCCACTGATTGCCTGTCCATCTCCAAGCCCAATTCAAAGTGCTGGTATTGACCTATAAAGCTCTACACGGTTCTGGCCCAGCTTACTTGTCTGAACGCATCTGCCTCTATGTGCCATCTCGCAGTCTAAGATAATCTGTGGAGGCCCTGCTCTCACTCCCGCCAGCATCGCAAATGTGGCTGGTGGGGACGAGACAGGGCCTTCTCGGCGGTGGCCCCTCGCCTATGGAACACACTCCCAAATGAAATAAGATCGACTCCATCTCTCCTCGCTTTTAGAAAAAAGCTAAAGCCGTGGTTCTGGGACCAGGCCGTTGGGCAGCAGATGTAAATTGTATCTTTGGACTTGACCGGACTGACAATGTGTTCCGCTTGATGGTTTTAATTAATTATTGTTGTATGTAGTGGTTTTTAATGTAATGTTTTTTAATGCTTTTTAATGATGTTGATTATATGGTGTATTTCAGGGGTGCTCATTAGGTAGCTCGGGAGCTACTAGTAGATCTTCGGCTCTCTTCCAGGTGATCTTCAGGCCTCACCAGCCGGATGGGGTGCTCCTGCCATGCGCGCGCTCACCCTGCGCGCATGTGCGTTCCTGCTGCTGGTTTCCACTATCGCGGTGCTTCTTTCGCCTGCAGGGCATTGCAGGAAGAAGGAAGCACGAGGCGGGGTCTCTGGAGGAAGCGCCCTGCCTCTCTCTCATCCAGAAGCAGCTGTGCAGCCTCCGTTGCCGGCGAGACAGGCAGGGCGGAGTGCTCCCTCTGGATGCCCCGCCTCGTGCTTTCTCCTTCCTGCAATGCCCCGCAGGCGGAAGAAGCGCTGCACGGGCGGAAAACAGCAGCAGGAGCGCGCGCGGTAGCAAGAGCGCGCGACGGCGGGGGCAGGTAGATCTTTTGGACTTGGTTGCTTTAAGCGTAGCTCGCATGCTGAAAAAGTGTGAGCACCCCTGGTGTATTTTAAAATGCTGGTAGTGCGGCCTGTAGTGCTGCAAAATGTAAGCCGCGCTGAGTCCCCCTGTGGGGGTGAGAAGCTACGAGGTAGAAATACCATAAATAAATAAATAAATAAATAAATAAATACAAGTGCTGTCAAACTGCATTAATTCTACAGTGTGGGTGCCCTGCCCCCTTTCCAGTTTGGTACTGTTTTGGCAGAGAAGGCTAAAGACAGGAGAAACTACAATTCCCATGATTCCACAGGATTGGGCAGTGGCTAGTTAAAAGTGGCATTAACTTGCACTGATTCTACACCAGGCATGGAACAACTTCGGCTCTCGCTCAGAGAGTTTTGGTCTTTCACCATTCCTACACCAGACTTGGGCAAACTTGAGCTCTCTGGGCCTTTTGGACTTCCACTCCCACCATTCCTAACAGCCTCAGGCCCTTTCCTTTCCCCCTCAGCCGCTTCTGGGCCTTTTGGACTTCCACTCCCACCATTCCTAACAGCCTCAGGCCCTTTCCTTTCCCCCCCAGCCGCTTCTGGGCCTTTTGGACTTCCACTCCCACCATTCCTAACAGCCTCCGGCCCTTTCCTTTCCCCCCCCAGCCGCTTCTGGGCCTTTTGGACTTCCACTCCCACCATTCCTAACAGCCTCAGGCCCTTTCCTTTTCCCCCTCAGCCGCTTCTGGGCCTTTTTGGATTTCCACTCCCACCATTCCTAACAGCCTCAGGCCCTTTCCTTTCCCCCCCCTCAGCCGCTTCTGGGCCTTTTGGACTTCCACTCCCACCATTCCTAACAGCCTCAGGCCCTTTCCTTTCCCCCCTCAGCCGCTTCTGGGCCTTTTGGACTTCCACTCCACCATTCCTAACAGCCTCCGGCCCTTTCCTTTTCCCCCCTCAGCCGCTTCTGGGCCTTTTGGACTTCCACTCCCACCATTCCTAACAGCCTCCGGCCCTTTCCTTTCCCCCTCAGCCGCTTCTGGGCCTTTTGGACTTCCACTCCCACCATTCCTAACAGCCTCAGGCCCTTTCCTTTCCCCCTCAGCCGCTTCTGGGCCTTTTGGACTTCCACTCCCACCATTCCTAACAGCCTCCGGCCCTTTCCTTTCCCCCCTCAGCCGCTTCTGGGCCTTTTGGACTTCCACTCCCACCATTCCTAACAGCCTCAGGCCCGTTCCTTTCCCCCCTCAGCCGCTTCTGGGCCTTTTGGACTTCCACTCCCACCATTCCTAACAGCCTCAGGCCCTTTCCTTTTCCCCCCTCAGCCGCTTCTGGGCCTTTTGGACTTCCACTCCCACCATTCCTAACAGCCTCCGGCCCTTTCCTTTACCCCCCACAGCCGCTTCTGGGCCTTTTGGACTTCCACTCCCACCATACCAAACAGCCGCAGGCCCGTGCCTTTCCCCCTCAGCCGCTTCTGGGCCTTTTGGACTTCCACTCCCACCATTCCTAACAGCCTCAGGCCCTTTCCTTTCCCCCCTCAGCCGCTTCTGGGCCTTTTGGACTTCCACTCCCACCATTCCTAACAGCCTCCGGCCCTTTCCTTTCCCCCTCAGCCGCTTCTGGGCCTTTTGGACTTCCACTCCCACCATTCCTAACAGCCTCAGGCCCTTTCCTTTCCCCCCCTCAGCCGCTTCTGGGCCTTTTGGACTCCCACTCCCACCATTCCTAACAGCCTCCGGCCCTTTCCTTTCCCCCCTCAGCCGCTTCTGGGCCTCTTCCACTCCCACCATTCCTAACAGCCTCAGGCCCGTTCCTTTCCCCCTCAGCCGCTTCTGGGCCTTTTGGACTTCCACTCCCACCATTCCTAACAGCCTCAGGCCCTTTCCTTTCCCCCCTCAGCCGCTTCTGGGCCTTTTGGACTTCCACTCCCACCATTCCTAACAGCCTCCGGCCCTTTCCTTTCCCCCCCTCAGCGGCTTCTGGGCCGTTTGGACTGCCACTCCCACCATTCCTAACAGCCTCAGGCCCGTTCCTTTCCCCCTCAGCCGCTTCTGGGCCTTTTGGACTTCCACTCCCACCATTCTAACAGCCTCCGGCCCTTTCCTTTCCCCCCTCAGCCGCTTCTGGGCCTTTTGGACTTCCACTCCCACCATTCCTAACAGCCTCAGGCCCGTTCCTTTCCCCCCCTCAGCCGCTTCTGGGCCTTTTGGACTTCCACTCCCACCATTCCTAACAGCCTCAGGCCCTTTCCTTTCCCCCCTCAGCCGCTTCTGGGCCTTTTGGACTCCAACTCCCACCATTCCTAACAGCCTCAGGCCCTTTCCTTTCCCCCCTCTGGGCCTTTTGG
Organism: Anolis apletophallus; assembly: GCA_030556195.1. Lineage (NCBI taxonomy): Eukaryota > Metazoa > Chordata > Lepidosauria > Squamata > Anolidae > Anolis > Anolis apletophallus. The sequence goes on from JARBWK010000008.1 coordinate 19,403,815, forward strand.
ACTTCCACTCCCACCATTCCTAACAGCCTCAGGCCCGTTCCTTTTCCCCTCAGCCCTCCAGGTGTTTTGGACTTCAACTCCCACCATTCCTAACAGCCTCAGGCCCGTTCCTTTTCCCCCTCAGCCGCTTCTGGGCCTTTTGGACTCCAACTCCCACCATTCCTAACAGCCTCAGGCCCTTTCCTTTCCCCCCTCAGTTTGGACTCCAACTCCCACCATTCCTAACAGCCTCAGGCCCGTTCCTTTCCCCCCTCAGTTTGGACTCCAACTCCCACCATTCCTAACAGCCTCAGGCCCTTTCCTTTCCCCCTCAGCCGCTTCTGGGCCTTTTGGACTTCCACTCCCACCATTCCTAACAGCCTCAGGCCCTTTCCTTTCCCCCCTCAGCCGCTTCTGGGCCTTTTGGACTTCCACTCCCACCATTCCTAACAGCCTCAGGCCCTTTCCTTTCCCCCCTCAGCCGCTTCTGGGCCTTTTGGACTTCCACTCCCACCATTCCTAACAGCCTCAGGCCCTTTCCTTTCCCCCCTCAGCCGCTACTGGGCCTTTTGGACTTCCACTCCCAGCCTCAGAACCTTTCCTTTCCCCCCTCAGCCGCTTAAGCGGCTGAGGGGGGGAAGGAAAGGGCCTGAGGCTGTTAGGAATGGTGGGAGTGGAAGTCCAAAAGGCCCAGAGAGCTCAAGTTTGCCCAGGCCTGGTGTTGATGCAACCCTGAGTCTTCAGCAATCGTTCTCTCCAAAGTTAGAAGCCATTCGTAGTGAGGTGGAAAAACCCCCAAAAGGGGAGGGGAGGATCCAGTGCAACCCCTTCCCTGCCACGCCCGCAGGGAGACACCACCCGAGCCCTCCCGACAGATGGCCACGCGGCCTGCGCTTCCCAACCCCGCTCTCACCCAGGCGGGGAGGTCCCCGGTGGCGACGGTGAGCCTGACGGCGCGCTCCTCGTCGTGCAGGAAGGCCAGCGCCCGGCCCAGGCGGGAGGCCTTCCCCCCGCGGTGCCTTTGGACCCAGAAGAGGCCGAGCAAGGCGAGCAAGACCCAGCTGAAGCTCAGCCCCAAGTAGCCCAGCACGTAGACCGGGAAGACCAGCGCGAAGCTCCGCGCGAACTGCGACACCAGGCCGGGCAAGTCCACGCTGATCATGGGCTGCGAGGAGGAAGGTGGAGAAGGCGGAGAAGGAGGCGGCTGAGGGGGTTCCGAATCCCCGCCGGGCCCGGGCCCCGCTCTCGCCTGGGCCCCCGCGCCGCTCATGCTGCCTCCGAGGCCGCTCTCCCGACGACTGGAGCTGAGGAGGCGCTGTCTCCGGAGGGCGGGGACACGGGCAAGGCCGAGGCGGGGCCTCGCATCGCCGTCCTGGGCGGGAGCGAGGGAAGGACGCGCCCGCCCTCGCCGACACTCCCGCCTCACAGTTGCTGAGGGACGACAATAACAACTTCTACTACGACTTCCGCCGCTACTTCCGCTTCGTCTGACAACCCCCCCCCCTCCGGCTAAGAAATGGTTCGCTCCTCCTGCGTATTTGGAGCTGGAGGACCGAACCATTCATTATATACCGGGGGGGGGTTCAGAGTAACTAACCCCCCCGGCTAAGAAATGGTTCGTTCCTTCTGCGTATTTGGAGCTGGAGGACCGAACCATTCCTTATAGAACGGGGGCGGTCGGGTTCAGAGTAACTAACCACCTGTACTGTGGCGCAGCTGGCTGCGTGTCAGCTGCATTAAGATCACTACTGACCGAAAGGTCATGAGTTCGAAGCCAGCCTGGGTCGGAATGAGCTTCCGGCCAATTTAGTGTAGCTTGTCGAGTTAGAAATTTAGGTAGGCCATAAAAAATATCTAGCAAAAACCATGTGGGGAATGTGGAAAGTACATCATCAGTGTCGCAGATGGATGGTGAAGCGACGGCTCCCTGGTGGCCAGAAAAAAGTTAAATAGCCTCTGACTGTCTGTCTATATGTGTTGTGTGTCTATGGCAGTGATTTTCAACCTTTTTTGAGCCGTGGCACATTTTTTACATTTACAAAATCCTGGGGCACACCACCAACCAAAATGACACAAAATTACACTTTAAACGCAGTAATACATATAGTTAATATGTTTTTAAATGTATTTATACACTCAGTGTGAAACCTGGGCTTGTTTCGATGAACACAAAATAGATATCCTGGCAGGAATGGTAGAAAGGCACACACGAAGCTCTTGCACAACAGCTGTCAGTCTCTGTTTTTAGTCTCCTCTGCCTCGAGCTCACCGACTTTTCTTTTTTCTTTTGTCCACCACTCATATTAGGGCCTTCATCTGTGTCATAATTTTGTCCAGGGCCCTGTTCGACATTTGCATTTTCCCTTCTCAAAAACTTCTCCATCACTGTCACTCGCTTGTCTTGCTGTGATCCCGAATTGCCACTGTTACTTGACGCGCAGCTGCAGCACTAACTCTAACTTTGTTTACTTAGCCGCGTCTGAGTGAATCCAAGATGGTGTGACCATAGCACTCTTGCGTCACTTCTTAGGTGAGGAGAGAGTGCAACGGTTCCATTTCTTAAAGGAACAGATGTGCCTTATAATTTATATATGAATGAAGTTCGAAAATAATTTCCCACGGCATCTCTCATGGCACACTAGTGTTCCACGGCACACTAGAGTTCTGCGGCACACCAGTTGAAAATCACTGGTCTATGGTATTGAATGTTTTCCATGTATGTGTACATTGTAATCCACCCTGAGTCCCCTGCGGGGTGAGAAGGGCGGAATATAAATGCATTTGTAGCAGATAACCATACTCCCACAAGGCAGGCTGTTCGTGCAGATGCAGTAGAAGGGAAGACAGACAACAGGATTTTCTCAGAAAGCTCAGTTTACTTTGTTTCCACAGCTGCGGGTCCGTCCCGGCACAACATGGTGCTTCAAGGGGGCGGCCCCTCCCCTCTTGTAAGGCACATATTTATACAAGCATCAGGGTTCAACTTATGGTTGCCCAAAATCTTATTATTGGTTAAAAGTTATGTCGCAGCTAGAATTGCAGCCTATCATAATGTAACACGGACTGTCCACGCTTCATTGTTGGAGATACAGTGTTTCTTTATCTCTTTGCATTCCTGCACATGCTCAGTTTGACTCCCTTCTCTGTTCTGCTGTCTCTGGGCAGATTATTGCTAACTCTGCCTTCTTCTCTATGCTTATGCCTGGGTAGCATTTTCTCCTGACGTTTCTTCTGTAACTCAATGAGTCTCCTTCACAATAAATAGCACCGGGAATGTGGCGCAGCTGGCTGGGTGTCAGCTGCATAAGATCTCTAATGACCAAAAGGTCATGAGTTCGAGGCCTGCCCGGGTCGAGGTGGGCTCTCGACCTATTGTGTTGCCGGTTGTTGACCTTTGCAACCCAAAAAGACAGTTGCATCTGTCAAGTAGGAAATTAAAGGTACCACTTAGTGGGAAGGCTAAATTTAACTGATTTACGAGGCCATAAAAAATATCGCCAGGAAACACGCTGAGGAATGAAGGAGTGCGACAACTCTCCCTGGTGGCCAGATGTTAAAAATTGCCTCTGTCTGTCTTGTTTGTTTGTGTGTCTAAATGTAATGTGTACATTGTAATCCGCCCTGAGTCCCCTGCGGGGTGAGAAGAGCGGAATAGAAATGAAATAAATAAATAAATAACCATTATTATTATGGGTTGCTCTGAGTTTTCCGCGCGGTGTGGCCAAGTTCCAGAAGCATTCTCTCCTGACGTTTCGCCCACATCTACGGAAGGCATCGTCAGAGGTTGAGGGATCTGTGGGAAACCAAGTGAGGTTTATATATCTGGAATAGATTTCGACAGCTAAGCTGGACTGGAACTGTTTAGGGCTTTATAGGCTAAAGCTCAGTAGCAAACTGGCAACCAGTGGAGCCCACGTAACAGGGGGGTTGTGTGCTCCCTATATTCCGCTCTGGTGAAAAATCTGGCTGTCGCTCGTTGGACCTTATAGGATGTTTCTCTGGTTTAAATACATTTGTCTGGAATGAAATGGGATGCTTAATAGCATCATAGGCCCTTTTGTTACATACCAAAAGCAATAAAACAATGCAACCACCATTAAAACATCAGTTTTGGTTTGTTTAAAACTCAGACTAACAGCCTCATACAAACATAGTTCAGAGAAGTTGCAACATTTCAATCCATATAACTATCCATACAGATAATAATTCACTTGACACCTAAAATGTTAATGATATCAAGCAAGCAGTTTTATAGAGCTTCCGAATCAGAGCACAGGAGCCCCCCAGTGGCGCAATGGGTTAAAACCCATGTGCCGGCAGGACTAAAGACCGATTTGGGGAGAGCACGGATGAGCTCCCTCTGTCACCTCTAGCTCCCCATGCAGAGACATGAGAGAAGCCTCTCACAAGGATGGTAAAACATTAAAACATCAGGGCGTCCTCTGGGCAATGTCCTTGCAGACGACCAATTCTCTCAACCAGAAGCAACTTGCAATATCTCAAGCTGCTCTTGACATGAAAAGAAGAATCAGACCATAATATATTTTCTGTTCTTCTCTTTAAGGATGAGATAATGTGACTCAGAAAGTCACATTACTGAGGTTGTATCTTCACTGTAGAATTAATATGAATAGACCATGTCTATGTGACATAGTGAGGCCCAGTGAGGCCCAGCATGGCGGTTGACCTTGGAGACGCCCAACCAGCACATGTGCTGAGGCCCCAAGAAGAACCGCAACCTGGAAGCAGTCAGCAGCCGGAGGTCCCGCCCCTGGAGGACTCCTTTCCTGGCGCTGACCCGACTAGGGATCAACGAGTCCCCCGGAAGAGGAGGAGGCGCCACCGGAAGCGGAAGGGCGGCGCCCAAACTACCTCCCAGGCCGTGGATTGGAGGCCTAGACCAGCTTCCGACCGAAGGGCCTCCGGAACCGGCCTCCTTAGAGACCTAACCAGAGAAGGACGATCAACACCGAGAACTGCGCTGGCCCCGAAGGTGTTCTCCACCAGGACATTCTGGAGCTCCTGCTATAAGCAGTCGAAGCTCCAAGGGCTCCATCGGACTTCCTCGAGAGTCTTAAGGGACAATTCGCGGTCGGACCAGGGCCCTCGGCGCAGGCCCCCATGTGGGCGCCCACGGTCTCTGGTCCCCACGGATGCTTGTGCACCGGCGCTTCTTCTGGGACACCCCCGCCTGCCTCCGTTTGATGGCAGGGCGGGACTCTAGGGGGCACCGGCGGTGACACCTCCCTTTCCCCCTCCCTCCCCCCCTATCCTCTTGTTCTTCCCTTGTCCACTTGTATATGTTGTCTTAATGTGCCACTGGGCACTCAAACTTTTGTGAACCGCTGCGAGCCTTCGGGGAGTGGTCGGTATACAAGTTTGAAGTATAAATAAATAAAATAAATAAATATAGTTTGACACCACTTTAATTGCCATGGCTCCATTATATGGACATATGGGAGTTGTAGTTTTTTACGGTCTTTAGCCTCCTTTGCCAAAAAGTTCCAGTGTCTCACCAAACTACAACTCTCCGGATTCCATAGCCTTGATCCATCTGAGTTAAAGTGGTGTCAAAGCTGCATTAATTCTACAGTGCAGACGCACCCTGAGTGGGGATTCGAACCCTGCTTCAGGATTCTTTGGATCAAGAAGGATCCAAATCCAGAACTGAACGAATGGCATGTCTTTATAAGTTGTCTTGCTTTTATGGGCTACTGTGACCTCGCCTTCTATCATGGGATATAAAATCCACCAGGCTATTATAAATTGGCTTGGCCAATTTAACATCGACATGGTCTATGTGCATTCAGCCAGCTTTATGACATTACATGCGTCTTTATTTTCTTCCAGTTTGTCCCTAGCAGGCTTTTCACTCTTCCAGGCAAATTGGACAGCGCTGAAACACTGCATACACTACACATGTTTTTGCTAACCGTTTACTCCCTGTGTGTATTCTGAATATTTAATACTGAGTTTACTGATAATACATCCATTACACTTGTTTTCCACACCGCTGGCTAAGATGACAAATGTGAAGGAGGGAGTGTTGGAAAACCCAAGTATGTTTACTCAGGTGTAAGCCCGATGAAAACAATAGGGCTCGTTTTTTGAGTCCACATATATGGCCAAACTGTTGTGCAAGAGGGCTGTTCGTGTGAATCCAGTGAGCCACTCTTGTATAACAAGTCTAAGAGATTTGCACAGGTGTCACTCAGGGACACAGAACGGCCTCCGGATATTTTGAGAAGAGCAAGGAAGCGGCCGCAGCAGCTGCATTCTTCACACTGGAGTTCAGGAGGCTGTGCCTGTTACAGAAAGTCAAGTGGAATAAATGAGCAGAGTATATTTTAGGCAAATTATACTGGATCTCCCCATCTCACAGTTTGCCAGTTGTTTTTGTGCCCTGTGTCCTTCCTTCCCATATACTGGAAAGTTTTAGATGAAGTAAGTAATTATGATATTATGTGTCATTGGGCTTGGCCTCATGTAAGCTGCCCCGAGTCCCCTTGGGAAGATGGTGGCGGGGTATAAATAAAGTGAATAATAATAATAATAATAATAATAATTCCAGGAGGTGGCTTTATTGGTCTAGTTATTTTCAGGTTATAATTTACAAGGTGTATATCCCTGAATGCTTGGGGTCAAAAATGTTTGTGATTTTGGAATACCTGTATTTGCGTATGTTTACCAAACCCCATACCTTGGAGATGGGATCAAAACTTAAGCATAACATTTGTTGATGTTTCATACATTATACAGGTACATATCCCTGGAAGGCAATTGACTACACACTATTTTCATAACTTAATTTAAATTGAGAACAAAAATGTCACGACCAAAGCCACTCACATGAACAATTTTAGATTTTGGAGTACAAGCGTCCCTGAGTTACAAACATCTGACATTAAAATTACTCATAATTAAGAATTGGGGGGGACAAAACAGGAAGTGGGAGAAATCTACCCCTAGGGAGGGAAATTAACTTCCGAAAGATTATCATGTGGAAAAGGTGTCTCCACTGAAGCTTTATCACAAATCCTTTTTTCCACAACAAGCCAATTTTTTCCATAATCCAATTAGGGTATCATCATAGGAACTGAAAGTCAGGTCAAATCTTCTGAACAGGAGCACTGGCAGCAAAACAAACATTACAGCAGGTTAAACCGCTGTGCTGCTGAACTTGCTGAGTGAAAGGTTGGTAATTCGAATCTGGGGAGCTCCCGCTGTTAGCCCTAGTTTCTGCCAACCTAGCAGGATGAAAACATTCAAATGTGACTAGATCAATAGGTACCACTTTTGTGGGAAAGTAACTGTGCACTATGCGGTCATGCTGGCCACATGACCTTGGAGGCATCTACGGACAACGGCCACGCTTTAGCTTAGAAATTGAGATGAACACCATCCCCCAGAGTTGGACAAAACTAGACTTAATGTCAGGGGAAACGTTTACCTTTACATACATACATACTTAAATGGCTGCAGTTACACTTTAAAATGTAGCTGTTCCAACTTACATACACATTCAAGTTAAGATCAAACTTACAGAACCTATCATTTTCGTAACTTGGGGACTGTCTGTATTTAGATATTGCAATTCTGGAGAATACTTATTCTGTACCAGATGTTTTTCTTATATGTCAACTACAGGCATACCTCTGGTATCAGTTGGCTTTGACAATTAAGCATTTTTTAACATTTTTTTTACGTCTGTCTAGTGACTCTAGCCTCTCTTTCCTCCATTCTCTGTCCAGCTGGATGTCTTTTTAGCAGCATCAGTATTTGGAGAATGATGAAAGACGACTGAAGAAACATACGACTTTTGGACTGCGGCAAAGTATTTGCACTGAATAATGCAATGAGCAAAGTCTGAACTGGGATTCTATAATTGTCTATCCTGTAGTGCCCATTTGTACCAGCCATCAACTGACAAAATGAACAGAAGGCTTTATTAAGCACGCAAGGACAGCAAAATAGAGAAAAGGGGAAAGCAGATGACTTGGCCACACCAGCTATCGCAAGCTTATTAAAAATTAATTTTTAAAAGTTAATTGAAATGAAGGCATTAAGAGAAGTAGAAGCTGGTGAAAGAGAAAGTCTTTCTACAGAATGAATACATTTTGAAAAATACTTCAGCTAGCAATTACCAATCTGTGTCGTTCCTTTTCTTTCCACTTGCTCTGGTCCCAAAAGAGGTGGGTTAAAAAAAAATTCAATCCCCTCAAATATTTTAAGTTGGACAATCTGGCCCAGCTTACTTTTCCGTATCTCCCCTTATGTTCCACCTCGAAATTTATGATCTTTCGGGGAGGCCCTGCTCTCAATCCCACTTTTGTCGCAAACATGGTTGGTGGGGACGAGGGACAGGGCCTTCTCGGTGGTAGCCCCTCGCCTGTGGAATGCACTCCCCAATGAAATAAGGTCAACTTCTTCCCTCCTTTCCTTTGGGACCGGGCATTTGGTTCATGTGGGGCAGTGGTCGGACAATTGAATAATGACAGGATTGTGGAGGCGGACTATGGATTTGGTTTTGAACAGCCTATGAGTGCGGAACAGAGATCATGTGGTTAATTATTGATATTGTTTTAATCTGTTTTGTAGTATTTATGATGTGTTGTTGTTTTGTTCTCTTGTGTATGTGGCATCAAATTGCTGCCTTTTTGTTAGCCGCCCTGAGTCCCCCTTTGGGGGTAGAGAAGGGCGGGTTAGAAATAAATGAAATAATAGTAATGAAGGGTATGTGTACCAAGTCTGATCGAGGTCCATCAAGTCATGGAGGCGCCTTTCTGGTACAACCAACAAATATATAGATAGATGGCTGCAGATGAGAAGAAGGAAATAATGGCCCCTTCCACACAGCTGAATAAAACCCCACATTATCTGCTTTGAGCTGGGATATAAGGCAGTGTGGATTCAGGGCCCTTCCGTACAGCTATATAACCCAGAACCCCTCCACACAGCTTTATATTCCAGAATATAAAGGCAGAAAATCCCACATTATTTGAGTTTGGACACAGATAACCCAGTTCAAAGCAGATATTGTGGAATTTTCTGCCTTGATATTCTGGGATATTGTGCTGTGCAGCTGTGTGGAAGGGCCTAGAAGACCAAGACGGAAAACCCCACAATATTTGAACTGGGTTATCAGAGTCCACACTGCCATATATTTCAGTTCAAAGCAGAAAACGTGGGATTTTATTCAACAGTGTCGAAGGAGCCTCAGATATTCCAGTTTATTTATTTATTTCAGGATTTTACCCCGCTCCTCTCAACCCCCGAGGGGTGACTCAGAGCGACTTATAGTAAGGTGCAATTCGAGGCCCACACAGTAACAATATAAGACCCCAGAACCCTTCAACAATTAAAATACATTAAAATACGTTAAAATACCTAAACATCATGCGCATTCATTCCAGATTAAAACAATGTTCTGTCCATAAAAGCATTGGCCCTATTCATCCACTTTCCATTAAAATCCCATCTAAAGTGCTGCCTTGTGCTGGTGTGCAAACGCCTGGTCCCACAGCCAGGATTTTACTTTTTTCCTGATGATCTTAGATTACGAGGTGCGATGTAGCGGCTGATGCGTTCGGACAAGTAAGCTGGGCCAGAACCGTATAGACTCTCCGTATAGAGCTTTAAAGGTCAAAACTAGTGTAGCGGTAACTGGAGTCCCAGAACTCTGAAGGCAATACCTTTTGTGCTAGGCTGCCGTTGCTAGCGAGCGCAAGGACGGATGACGCGACAATTTTACTGCGATTCAGGAAACCAGCTTTATTTGCATGACATCAGCTGATGGGCCTGCCCCCTTTGCAGAACAATGCCGCTGGAAGACAGAACCCCGATCTTTCCCAGTAAACAGATTTTATACAAACAATGGCGACAATATTTCAGTCCCTCCCTTCTTCATGCATTCTGGCTAGCATTCATGAACCCATATTACTCTACCCAATTAAACAAAGCATTCTTAGCATCTCCCTATTTGCTGACAAACGTTGCGCAGTGTAAATTTCCATCTTTCTTCTATGTTATCTACCCTACGTGCAGACTGTACTTGAATCGATACATTTGCTACCGAGTTCCCACTGGAAGCCTGCCAAGTGGAAACCTCATTTGCCATGCGCATCTCCTAACCCAATTGCTAACTTTGTAAACAAACGCACATGGTGAATGCTAAGCCAATCAAGACTGTTTCTTATCTAGAGGTACATGATGTTCTCTGGGCTAATCACAGCCTGTGCTTGTGTGGACCAATCAGAGTGGATTATTTTTGTCACTGTTGCTGGCGAACTATCTCTTTACTCTGCTACTCCGTTTCTATTCTAAAGCAGCACCTTTCCCTGACGTTTCTTCTGTTAAAGCATCAATTTCCCCTTTATTCCTCCGTTTTTCTTTTTGCAAATGATTTTGGCCAGTAATCAATTGCAAAACATGATCCTATAGCCTAGATTTCATCCCAGTTTGACTTCCAGTCTCTCTTTTCCTTCTTTTTGACACTTTTTGCTATTTTGACTGTCGGTCTCGCTGTAAAGGTACAGTATCTTAGCATCAATGGGAAGCAGCAAAGCATGATTGTTACAGAACAAAAATCACAAGAATTAACATAGCTATTGATTTTAACCATTTCATCTCTGGTAGCCAACTAAATCCCCAAAAATTGTCTGAGGGTTCATAAGACTTTTGAACTTCGTGTGCAACTTGCTGTATCTTTTCCATGTCTACCTCAATATCTCCTGTCATGTTAATATAGTGACAACACGTGGCATTCAGCCAAACACAAAGACCTCCTTGTTTTGTTAACAAGTAATGCAGAGCTAACTTTTGCTGTATTACCATCCCAGCCAAGGAATTGATCTCTATCTGCAACACATTTATCCCTTGGGCTGTCTCATTTGCCAATTGTTCCAACTCATAAGATAACACACGTAATTGCCTTATGTTCCATGCCACTCCTAATCCTGGACTTGCGATTGCAAAGAATCTCTCTGTTTCAGTAAGATATGTTCTGTCTCTGTTGTACCCATATTCACTTATCAAATTAGTTGATCTCTTTTGAACATGCATGTGTAAATTGGAAACTGGGGTCTTCCTCGGGTACATTTTTAAGCCTCCAGGCCCTAAAACCCCCACTGTGCAAGCTCCACTCCAAGCAGTGGGCAGGAATCGGCCAGCCCATGTTCCACATACCCACAATAACCCTTCAGGCAAATTCCCCAGCCGTTTACCAGTATGGCTAGCGGGAAGATCCTGCATTAGGTTAACTATGGCAGATTTCTGATGGTTTCCATATAAAATGTGAGTGCAATTTGAATGTTTCTTTCCCCAAGTCCAAATTCCTTGTGTCTTGTGGTTACAATGTGGCAAATAGTGGTCATGTATCATGATGGTGTGATTGTATGCTGGGTAAAATCCCAAATCAACTCTGTTAAACAGTTCGTATCTTCCCTCCTCCTTGTTTCTTGTGGCATATATGGTACCGTCTGTCTCCCATTTGAAACACAAAGGTGCTTCTAAAACTGGGGAACGGTGTGATATCATGAACTGTGCCTTGTCTGCACTGTGTCTAATATATGATTGTTTACAAGTTGTACTATTCCAACCCCGCAACGTGAGCAAAGCTGTTGGTACAATCGGCCATCCTTGCGAATGTGTAGATGGGCCGTGACTATAGATCCAACAGTCATTTAGGCTAAGTTCATGAGTCATGTTTGTAATTAACTTATGGAAAAGATTCTGGTCCCACCCCCCATGTACTCCAGTTATGTATAGTGTGAGAATTAAAGTCATGTATCCAAACACAGTTCTTACTTCTGTAGGTGGCCTTCTTTCATGCCTGTGTCCCATTAAAATCTCAAACCACCACCGTAAGGAGAAAGTTTTTGATGTTTTCCATCGTTTTGGCGTCAGGCCACGCTTGCTTGGTTGCAGGGCGATGACATCTGCGGTGATTTCTTCAGCGGCCTCGTTGAATCTTACGTAGGGTGTTGACGTCGCTTGTTGATCTTTATCTTTAGCGGATCCTCCGGATCGACTGCAGATTCCCAAACAGCCGGTGCTCTCTTTACTCTCGTGTAATGAATCCAAGGCCTTATCTCTCGCACTTTCACGGCAGTGGGCGTGGCAAGAAGAACGATGTATGGTCCCCTCCATCTCGGCTGCAGCGGCTGGACCCTCCATTCCTTCACGAGTACCTCGTCACCTGGCGAAAAGCAATGAAGAGGTGTGGTAGGAAAGGGTGGTTGCAGTTCTGCAGTATATTGATTCAGCTTCTCTAACTGTCTCCCTAACATCTGAACTTGCTCCAAAGTCTGTTGATCCCCTAGCACATGACTACCCGCAGATAATCCATCTATAGTCTTTAGGTTTAGCGGAGGCCTCCCGTAAAGTCTTTCAAAAGGAGACAGTCCTGTCTTTTTGTGCGGTGTGCACCTGATCTTGAACAAAGCCAAGGGTAATGCTACCCTCCAATTTAGTCTTGTCTTTTGACAAATCTTTGCCAAACTGTTTTTCAATGTCCTGTTAACTCTTTCTGCATGAGCAGAAGATTGGGGGCGATAAGCGCAGTGAAGTTTCCATGTGATGCCTAGTAATTTGCTCAGTCCTTGTACAATCTGGTGCACATAGGCGGGGCCGTTATCTGATCCAATCTGTAAAGGCATTCCGAATCTGGGAATAACATCCTTTAGAAGGGCTTTCACTACTTCTGTGGCTTTCTCAGTCTTTGTAGCATAAGCTTCCGGCCATCCTGTGAAAGTGTCAATGAAAACTAGCAAGTACCGGAACCCACCACTGGGTGGCATTTCGGTAAAGTCGGTGACCAAAGCTCTAAACTGCAAGCTGCCTTGGTACTGAACTCCAGGAGCCTTTAACGGCCCCTCCCTCGGGTTATTTCTTGCACACGCCCAGCATCTGTGGGCAGCGGCGGCGGTTAAACTGTGCAAGCCGTTTATGTACATTTGCCGCTCCAACAAGGCTGCCAAAGCAGATTTACCTAAATGGGTGCTTTCATGAAAATGTTGGACTATGTGCCATGCCTTATCCTTCGGGATGAAGACACGGTTGTCTGGCATCACGAGAATGTTCCCTTGCCACTCCCCTTTCTCACTCAGGGCCCAATATTCCTCATCTTTTGTGTAATTGCATTTCTCTACCTGTGGGCCTGAGCTTGTGACTTCCAACATTACGGATGATGGTTTTTGGAGTGCTGCTTCACACGCTGCCAAATCAGCCTGCCTGTTTTCCTGAACCACCTGATCATTTCCCCTTTGATGCCCCTTACAATGCATTACGGCCACTTTCTTTGGCTTCCAAACCGCATCTAAGAGAGCCATTATTTCACCTGCATGCTTGATGACCTTTCCAGCTGAGGTCAGGAAGCCTCTTTCCTGTACAATGCCCCATGGGCATGTAACGTTATGAACGCATAACGAGAATCCGTATAGATATTAACCCTTTGTCCCTCAGACAGATTCAAAGCTTGGGTGAGAGCCAAAAGCTCGGCTAATTGGGCAGAAGATCCCGGAGGGAGGGACTCTGCTTCCAGAATCTCCCCCTCCCACGTCACAACTGCATAGCCGGCGTGTCTCACCCCTTCTCGCACAAAGCTGCTACCATCTGTGAAAAGGGTTAATATCTACCTTCTCCAATGGGATATCTTTCAAATCTGGCATGCTGGAGTAAACCTGGTCCATCAATTGCATGCACTGATGTTCTAGTGGCTTACTATATTTACAAAATTTGGCAACAATGTCGCCATTATATTATATTATTTATTATATTATTTTATTATTTAGTGTAGGGCACATTAATCTTCCTTATAGTCCCCTTCTCTAGGGAGACGAGAGGATTGTCACAGAGTGTTCCCTCCCCGTAGTTTGGTCAGTCTCTCATTCAACAATGTGAGCCACCGTGGCCCCTTTGTATCTAACAATGCTTTGACATGATGTGGGACTCGAACAATGAGTGGTCTACCTAACGTGAGCTTGGTGGCCTCTCGAATTAAATCCACCGAAGCCGCAACGGCCTTGAGACAAGGAGGCAAGCCTCGCGCTACTGTGTCTAACTGTTTGGACAAATATGCTACCGGCCGCTGCCATGTGCCTACCTGTTGTGTCAAAACACCCACAGCGGTACCTTCTCGCTCAGCAGCAAAAAGGTAGAACTGTTTTTCTAAATTTGGCAGGCCTAATGCGGGAGGGGAAATTACGGCTTGCTTCAGAGTTCTGAAGGCTTCGTCGCACTCTTCCGTCCACACAAATGGGTCTTTATTACTTCCTCTCGTGGCTTGGTAAAGGGGCTTCGCTATTGCGGCGTAACTTGGAATCCAGTGTCTCACGTACGAGGTAGTTCCGAGGAACTCTCTCGTCCGCCTCCTGTCTGTAGGTGTTGGAATTGCACAGATGACTTCCTTTCTTTCTACTTCCAAAACCTTGCTTCCTTGGGATAATCCAAAACCCAAGTATTTGACTTTCTTTTGACACAACTGTGCTTTCTTCCTTGACACTTTGTATCCCTTCTCTTGTAATATTTTTAACATCTCTAGTGTGTAGTGTTTGCATCCTTGCTCCGTTCTGCAAGCTAAAAGTGGATCATCTACATATTGAAGCCATACTCCTTCTGACTCTGGGATCTCAAATTCTGACAGATCTTTGGCTAAGGCTTGTCCAAAAATCGTCGGTGAGGAATGGAAACCTTGCGGAAGACGAGCCCACGTGACCTGTGAACGTTGTCCTCCCTTTGGGGTCTCCCACTGAAATGCAAAGATGGGCTGTGACACTGGGGCCAATCTAATACAGAAGAATGCGTCACGAAGGTCCAGAACTGAGAACCAAACTGATTAAATATAAGGATTTGGGACCACGGGCGTCAATGAGACTGTGGCCTGATTGACAGCCCGCAAATCTTGAACAATCCTGTACCCGCCTCCTGGCTTGCGGACAGGAAGGAGGGGCGAATTCCATGGTGAGTTGCAGGGTGTGATAATCCCATTCTGCAACAATTTGTGTAACTGCTCTTGGATCCCTTCCACGGCCTCTCTGCTGATAGCATATTGCGCTTTTCTCACGGGAAGGCATCCTGGCTTTATCTGTATTACTACTGGTGTTACATATTTCGCCATTCCCGGGGGGTTATCTTCTGCCCAGACTCCTGGTGTACTTTCCCAAGACCATTGTAACTTTTTCTTCCTGACCTCCCTCAATTTGAACAATCGGTATTCTTCTTGAGCTGGCACAGTGAGCTCTAGCTGGCCTGTCTCCAAGAATTCCAATCTGGCTCTAATCTTCGCTAACATGTCTCTTCCTAACAATGGAATTGGGCATTCTGGGATGTAGAGTAGCTGATGAATCACTTCCCTTCCAGCTATGTTGTATCTTCTTTTCTTTAATAAAGGGCATTTTTGTGGTTTGCCTGACATTCCAATTACTTTGATTTGTTCATTGCTAATGGGTGCTATTTTCTTGTTAACTACGGACTTGTCCGCTCCTGTATCTACTAGGAACTTTATTCGCTGATCCCCTATTTCTATGGCAACTAGGGGCTCTTCTGGGTTCAGCAGGAGAAAAGCCTGGCCTGTTCTTCAATCCTCATCTTCTTCCTCTTCTTCCTCTATGGCTGCCGCTACAGTTGCCTCCTCCTGATATGATCTGTATGCCCCCTGGCTTCTTCCTCTTCCTGACCCTCTTTGCTGTCTTCCTCTTCCTCTTGCACTTGCTTCCTTCTCCTCGGTCACTTCCTCTACACAATCTCTGGCCCAGTGACCTTCTTTTCTGCATCTAGCACACTGATTCTTTCCCAATGTACTAGCACTTCGTCTTCCTCTTCCTCGTCCTGCACCTCTGCTATAGTCACTTCCTCTGCCTCTTGCTTGTCTCTCATCCATTAAGCTGAGTAACACTTTATATCCTTCCTTCTTCTTCCTGTCCTTTCTCTCCTCTTCTACTTGCTCTCTTGCTATGAAAACTTGATCAGCCAATGCTAACAGTTCATTAAGAGTCTTTCCCAAAAATTCTGGCTGTTTCTGGATCTTCTTTCTGATATCTCCTGAAGATTGGGAAATGAAGGATTGCGTTAAGGCTATCCTTCCATCATTCTGTTCCAAATTGTACAGGCTGTATTTTCTGTAGGCCTCTTCCAGTCTTTCTAAAAATGCTGCTGGTGTTTCTGTTTTCTCTTGCTGGACTCCCTGTATTTTTTGTATACTAGAAGGTCTAGGTGGCCCTTTTCTTATTGCTTTTAGAAGTATTTGCTGGAAATCTGTTATGCATTCACGATGGCCTTCCTCATTTGGATCCCACTGAGGATCTGTTTCTAGGGGAAATTTTGCATTCCCATAAATGACTGGGTCTGCTTCTCCATGCCCTTCTTGTGCCAATAACCTGGTCTGATTGATGATGCTCCTTCTCTCTGCAGCAGTAAACAGTGCGTTTAGAAGCTGTTTGCAATCCCACCATGTAGGATCATGTGTGGCAATTATTCCCTCTAATAAATCTGTCATTGCTTTTGGTTGTTCTGAATAAGGTGGCGTGGCATTCCGCCAGTTAAAAATGTCACTAGAATTAAAGGGAACAATTTGAAAGGCTTGTACCACCCTGTTGTTGTCATCCAACAGGGGTACTTGTCGAATTGGCATTTCTAGTGCTTCCCTTGTCTCTGTGCCTGATCTCGCTGCCTCTCGGGATCTGCTTCTAGTTTGCATAGGTGAAACATCTAATGGCTCCCGAGGATCTTTTCTATTTGTGTCCGGAGAATGCTCTATCATTCTCCCGGCATCCGGAGAACGGTCCCTTCTCCTCGCAATTGGGGAATGCTCTATCACTCTCCTAGCGACTGTAGAGTGTTCTTTCTTGCACCTTCCGTCGGGGGAACGTTCTGTCATTCTCCCAACATCTGGGGACTGCCTTCTCGCTCTCCTCTCTACCTCCCTTTGTAGCACAGCAGTTCTCGTTTGTGCCTGGAGGGCAGGGGATAGGACCTGGGGTCCCATTAGCATTAGAACCAGCGGTGCCAGAACATGATTCAGAGGATGAGCTAGATGACTGGGGCGAAGGGCAGCTTTCCCCTCAGGGGCCTCTTTCGCCCACAGAGAGCTTGGCCTGGGAAGAAATGTGTTTTGGTCCGAGTGCAGATTGAGATAACCAGGTGCAGATGGATAGCGATTCTGGGAGTTATGAACATCCGGGGGGGGAGATCTTCTCAGGAGCCTCCTGGGGAAGATATGGAAGAAGGCGCATGGGAAACGACTAGGGAGGAGAGCTCTCAGGGAGATAGAAACACAGCTGTGGAGAGACAAGGTCAAACCTTTGATAGGAGACGGAACATAGAGTCTAGCAGAAGGGAATGGTCAAAGAGCATAGACCGGCCGAGGTCCGTGAGCAGCGATTGGAGACGCAGAAGCCTAGAGCGTCGGGGACCTCGGCCGAAGGATTAAGTATAGGATCCGTGGGAACGAATCCTCAGTGCTCCGGCCACGTCTCATCTGAATAGGCGTGAAGCGGAGTGGGACCACCAGCTAAGCTAGCCAGTGGTCATCAAGCCTTGCCTTGCCTTGTCCTGATCCGCCTGGTTGTGCGGAGCCTTGCCCTGTTCCTGATCCGCAGAGTCTTGCGGAGCCTTGCCAAGCTTTTTTGCCTATTTGCTACGTTACCTTGGACATTGTTACTTCAAGCCTTTTGGATTGCTTTTATATTCTATTGGACATTATTCTTTGGAACTGTTTTTATCTTCAATAAAGTAGTTAGCCTTCAGTCTGTCTCTGTGTGTGTGATTAAGGGGCCGGTCAAGTCCGTGCATCGTGACAGTTGGCCGGAGCACTCCTGAACCCCTTATCACACCACGGGACGCCGAAGGAAGCGGCCCACGGCGGTAGCAGCCATGGCCAACTTGTCGGACGCGCAAGTGGCGGCGTTACAACAGGAGGTGGGAGAGCTGAGGACCAGGGCCGGGCGCCACCCGGGAGTGAGCACGCCTGCCCGCTTCGGGCAAATCCGCGCAAGTCAGAGTGTTCCTCTGCCAGGTGGACCTGTATTTGGAGCTGCGATCCACCGAGTTTGCCACCGACCGAGCCAAGGTGGGGTTTATTTTTAACCTGCTGGAGGGAACGGCAGCGACGTGGGCTACTTCGTTGATCCGGGCCCAGTCCCCCCATGTGAACACTCTAAGGGCGTTCATAGACGCTATCCGGGCGACCTGGGGACCACCTGTGAATGAAGAGTTGGCTGAGCGTGATTTAGCCCGGCTGACGATGAAGGACTTGTCCCTGTCTCAATACATTTCCGTTTTCAGTGCTGGCTGCCCAGGTGCAGTGGAACCTTTCGGCGTTGCGTTACCACTACATCGCGGGGCTGACCACGGAGTTACAACAAGAGCTGTTGAAGCATGCACGTCCCGCGGATCTGGAGGCAGCGATCACCTTGAGTCTACGTGTCGAAGCGGGGCTGCAAACCCGGAGGCGATGGGACAAAAGTGTGGTGGAGAACCCGGTGGCGCAAAAGAAAGCAGGGGCTGGACAGTTTTTGCCCCGGCAGCTCGCTATGCCACCAGCGGGCTCGGATGAGCCGGAACCCATGCAGTTAGGCACGGTGCGGCCTAAGGTAGACCAGGCCGAAAAAGCACGGCGGCAGCGTCTGAATTTGTGTTGGTACTGCGGGGGGGCCGGACATTTCTCCAGAGAGTGCCCCCAAAAGCCCCGTGGGAAGACTCCTAGAGCCTCTGCCGCCCTGGGAGGGGCCCCGGAGGCTGAAGAAGCCATCCAGGCGACGGGGGAAGGGGCCGGCCGGGTGTAAGAGGGTTCGCTCACTCGGCCGCCGTCGCTAATCTTCCTCCTGAACACAAGACTGGACAATTGTTCCTTGTAATGGTTGGCCTGTGGTCGCCCGAGAAGGGATGATGGTCCATGCCATGATCGACTCGGGGGCCACCAACAACTTCATTGATGCAGACTATGCCAAGTCTGCTGGATTAAAATTTCTTGATCTCCAAGAGCCAAAGGGTGTACAGACTATTGATGGGAGAACCCTGAAGACGGGGGCTGTGACCCAGTATACCGCCCCTACCAAGATGTGGACCAGCTCCCATAAAGAGGACATTTCTTTTCTTGTGACCAAGCTCCCGATTTCCCCATTGTCCTGGGCATTGTGTGGCTCGCTCTCCATGACCCCCAGATTTCCTGGACCAAGAGACAGCTCGTTTTTTCCTCCGACCATTGCCAGAGTCACTGTCTGACGGCCCGGGCCTGCCAGGCTCAGGAAGTCGAAACGGTGGCCACACTGCCCAAGAAATATGCCGGATTTTGGGACGTCTTCAGCGAGAAGGAGGCAGAGCGTTTGCCTCCCCACCGGCCCTATGATTGTGCCATTGAACTTGAACCCGGAGCCCCTATCCCCCGGGGAAGACTCTACCCTCTCTCGGAACCAGAGCAACAGGCTCTCCAGGAGTTCCTGGATGAGAATCTGCGGAAGGGCTTCATTCGGCCCTCCCAGTCCCCGGCTGGGGCGCCCATTCTTTTCGTCAAAAAGAAATCGGGGGAGTTGCGGCTCTGCAATGACTATCGAGCACTCAACAAGATCACGGTTCGGAACCGCTACCCCCTCCCCTTGATCCCCGAGCTCTTGGAGCGGATGCGGGGGGCCAAGGTGTTCACTAAACTGGACCTGAGGGGCGCTTACAACCTTGTCCGGATTCGCCAGGGCGACGAATGGAAGACAGCCTTCCAGACCAAGTGGGGCAGTTTTGAATACCTGGTGATGGGATTCGGTTTGTGCAATGCCCCAGCCTGTTTCCAACATTTCATGAATGACATTTTCCGGGACCTGCTAGATTGTTATCTGGCGGTCTACCTAGACGACCTGCTCATTTTTTCTCCGGATCAGGCGACCCACGACCGCCATGTCAAGGAAGTGCTCCAGAGACTGAGAGCCCACGGGCTCTATGCTAAGCTGGAGAAATGTGCTTTTGATCTGCGTGAGGTGGACTTTCTGGGCTACCGTATCTCACCAATGGGCATTGCCATGGATGACACCAAGGTCCAAGCTGTGGCTGACTGGGCGGCTCCAGCCAGCAAAAGGACATTCAAAGATTCCTGGGCTTTGCCAACTACTACAGAAAGTTCATCCCGGACTTTGCCAAGTGGGCTGATCCTATCACCCAGTGCCTGCGGGGAAAAGGTGCCGTTCCGGTGGGCGCCGGAGGCGGGCGTGGGGTTCGGAAAAACTGAAGCAGCTGTTCACCACACAGCCGCTTCTGCAGCACCCCAATCCCCGCACCCCTTTCATTGTGCAGGCCGATGCGTCGGATGTGGTGGTGGGAGCGATCCTGCTACAACCGCAGGGAATGGATTTGTTGCCCTGCGCCTACTACTCCCGGCAGCTCACGGCTCCGGAAAAGAACTATACCATTTGGGAGAAGGAGCTCCTGGCCATCAAGGTGGCTTTTGAAGTGTGGCGCCATCTGCTTGAAGGGGCTAAGTTTCCGGTGGAGGTGCACACTGACCACCGGAACTTGGAACACTTGAAGTCCCAGCGCAAATTGAACCAGAGGCAACAGAGATGGTCCCTGTTCTTTGAAAGATTCAATTTCCGCATCCACTATGTGACCCCCAAGCAGACCAAGCAAGCTGATGCCCTGTCTCGGAAGCCGCAGTATGTTCGTGGCGGTGAGGGGCTTTCTGAGGCCCGTCTCCTGAAGGCGGAGAACTTTGCTGAGGCCCGGGCGGCTCCTGTGAACCCTCCTGTGGCTCCGCCGGCCCCTAAGGACAAGAGGCCTTTGAGTGAGCGGGTCCAGGCGCGCCAACGGACTGATCCCTGGGTGCAAGAACAGCTGACCAAGGGGTGCAAGCCCCTTTCCAGGTAAAGAACTTGGTACTCTACCACCGTGACTCTGTTTATGTTTCCCCCGGGCCCGAGAGGGAGGACATTCTCAAACTTTGCCACGATAGTCGGGCCGCTGGTCATTTCGGGCTGTTCAAGACCCTGCAATTGGTCCTAAGGGATTTCTGGTGGCTTAAGGTGCGGAGGGATGTGGAGGACTATGTGGGCTCTTGCCCTGTGTGTCAGCGGGCCAAGAACCCGGGGGGCAAGCCGGCCGGTTTGCTTCAGCCGCTTCCGACCCCCTCCGCTCCCTGGAAGATGATTTCGGCCGACTTCATCACAGACTTGCCTAAGTCAAAGGGCTTCACCACGATCCTGGTCGCGGTGGACTGTTTCACCAAGATGGGACCCTTCATTCCCTGTGTGGGGGGTGCCTACTGCCAAAGAGACTGCTGATATGTTTGTGCAACATGTGTTCCAGCTGCATGGCCTGCCTCAGAGTTTGGTGACCGACCGCGGCACCCAGTTCACTTCCCAGTTCTGGAAGGCTGTCCAGAAGTTGCTGGGGATTGATGTGCGGATGTCCACGGCCCATCACCCCCAGTCTGACGGCCAGACCGAAAGGGTCAATGCCACCTTGGAACAGTACCTACGGTGCTATGTCAACTATCAGCAAACCAACTGGGCGTCCTTGTTGTCTCTGGCGGAGTTTGCCTACAACAACGCGACGCACGAATCCATCAAGGAGACTCCTTTCTTTGCCAACTATGGACACCATCCTCGCTTCTACCCTCCGGTGGACCCGTCCGGAGGGCGTCGGAAGCGAAAGATTGGCTTCAGGAGCTCACTGCCTTGCAAGACTTGCTGCGCACTCAATTGGACCAGGCTAAAGCGGATTATAAGCGGATGGCTGAACGGCGGCGCCAGGAGGGCCCTGCGATCCTGGTGGGGATAAAAAGTTTGGCTGTCTACCAAGAACCTGCCCACACAGAGACCTAGCCGCAAGTTGGATGCTCGATTTCTGGGGCCTTACACAGTGTTGGAGAAGGTGGGGCCTGTTTCTTTCAAACTGCAACTCCCAGCGGACATGAAAATCCACCCTGTGTTTCACCGTTCTTTGCTCCGCCCGGCGGGGGGTGCGGCCTGATGTGACGCAGCCGCCTCCTCCCCTGTGATGCGTGACGGCGAGGAGGAGTTGGAGGTGCAGGACATCCTGGATGCGCGTATCCGCTACCGGAAGCTGGAGTATCTCATTGACTGGAAGGGCTTTGGACCGGAAGAGCGTTCTTGGGCGCGGGCTCGTGGCGTCCATGCCCCGACCTTGTCGCTCGATTCCATCGCAAGTACCCTGACAAACCCAAGCCTCGGGGCGGCCTCGGAGGGGCCCTGAGGGGGGGGATAGTGTAGCACAGCAGTTCTCGTTTGTGCCTGGAGGGCAGGGGATAGGACCTGGGGTCCCATTAGCATTAGAACCAGCGGTGCCAGAACATGATTCAGAGGATGAGCTAGATGACTGGGGCGAAGGGCAGCTTTCCCTCAGGGGCCTCTTTCGCCCACAGAGAGCTTGGCCTGGGAAGAAATGTGTTTTGGTCCTAGTGAAAATTCAGATAACCAGGTGCAGATGTATAGCGATTCTGGGAGTTATGAACATCCGGGTGGAGATCTTCTCAGGAGCCTCCTGGGGAAGATATGGAAGAAGGCGCATGGGAAACGACTAGGGAGGAGAGCTCTCAGGGAGATAGAAACACAGCTGTGGAGAGACAAGGTCGAACCTTTGATAGGAGACGGAACATAGAGTCTAGCAGAAGGGAATGGTCGAAGAGCATAGACCGGCCGAGGTCCATGAGCAGCGATTGGAGACGCAGAAGCCTAGAGCGTTGGGGACCTCGGCCGAAGGATTAAGTATAGGATCCGTGGGAACGAATCCTCAGTGCTCCGGCCACGTCTCATCTGAATAGGCGTGAAGCGGAGTGGGACCACCAGCTAAGCTAGCCAGTGGTCATCAAGCCTTGCCTTGCCTTGTCCTGATCCGCCTGGTTGTGCGGAGCCTTGCCCTGTTTCCTGATCCGCAGAGTCTTGCGGAGCCTTGCCAAGCTTTTTGCCTATTTGCTACGTTACCTTGTAAACTGTTGTGGCTTGCGGCAGCATTAAGGGTGCCGTCGCGGCCTGTGAGGTTGCCATAGTTGATGGAAACATCACGCGGGGAGCCGCGGCTGGCAGAGTCACTAGTGCTGGCTGGGGCATTGCTGGTGGATTCATTGCAGGGAACGCGGTTGGAACAATGTCTGCCGCTGGGGTGTGCATCACAGCCGGGGATGCCATCTCTGCGGCTGAACTTGTTTCGGAAGTGGGAACCGCGGTTGGGGCTTGTATCGGTGCATTTAAGGACACATCTGGCAGAGGTGCGTTGGGCCCCTCTGCTTCTGCGGCTGCATTTTCTCTATGCCTTGGTCTTCTCCTTAAGGGTTGCAATTCTTCCGGTTCTACTTGTAAAACCGGAGCATTTCTCCCTGCCTTTCGGCTAACAAAACATCTGTCCTGGGGCTGCTTTGGACCAGTCACCCAAACTCCTTCCGAAACCATTCTTTCCCATGCCGCGGAGTAGACCCATTGATCAGTTGTGTGTACTTCGTAACAATAAGATTCTAACTGCCTGCATTTTCTCAAATCCCATGTTCCTGTCTTTGGCCAGCTGATTATTCTGCAACAGCCGGCCATACTTCTGTGCACAGATTCTTAAGCCTGTAGTCTTTCAAGTCTTGCGGTTTTCCCTCCACTGCTAACTGGCAAAACCTTTCCCAGTTGTCTAGAACACAGCTCAGAGGCGTCCCTCTTCGCTCCTTGGATCCCACTCCACTCATTTCTAATGGCTGGGGACACTTCAGTGCTTGCTCCCCCAAATGGCGTGTGTGTTCCCTAAGTGTTTTTACTTAACACTTATACTTGCCGATTCCTGTAGACTCCCAGGACTCTCCCGTGCCCTCGGACTTCTGTGCCGGATTTCTCACTAGACGCTCGGAACCCCGGCGCCCCCGGACTTTCTCTGCGCGCTTCTGGTGCCGGATTGCTCACTAGACGCGGTACGACCTGCGCCCCCGGACTTTCTCTCTTCTTCTGGTTTCACTGGCAGTATTTGGCAATTGCGGTCCCTCAGGTCGATAAGCGTTTCTCTGGGGCGAGACGGGCAGCCGGTCATTTTTCGGGGCCCCTCTCAACTCACCCAAGTCGCCTCAGCTTCCCGTTTCCGAGCGGAGACCGTCCTGACAACAGGATCGCGCCCTCTGCGTCACAGACTCATCTGGATTGCACTATCCATCACGTAAGGGGTCACCAAGATGTAGCGGTAACTGGAGTCCCAGAACTCCGAAGGCAATACCTTTTGTGCTAGGCTGCCGTTGCTAGCGAGCGCAAGGATGGATGACGCGACAATTTTACTGCGATTCAGGAAACCAGCTTTATTTGCATGACATCAGCTGATGGGCCTGCCCCCTTTGCGGAACAATGCCGCTGGAAGACAGAACCTCGATCTTTCCCAGTAAACAGATTTTATACAAACAATGGCGACAATATTTCAGTCCCTCCCTTCTCTTCATGCATTGTTACTGGCTAGCATTCATGAACCCATATTACTCTACCCAATTAAACAAAGCATTCTTAGCATCTCCCTATTTGCTGACAAACGTTGCGCAGTGTAAATTTCCATCTTTCTTCTATGTTATCTGCCCTACGTGCAGACTGTACTTGAATCGATACATTTGCTACCGAGTTCCCACTGGAAGCCTGCCAAGTGGAAACCTCATTTGCCATGCGCATCTTCTAACCCAATTGCTAACTTTGTAAACAAACGCACATGGTGAATGCTAAGCCAATCAAGACTGTTTCTTATCTAGAGGTGTAGCAGCAAATTAGGAGTCCCAGAACTCCGGGTTGGCAAATACTTTCTTACCAAAGGCGACGTGGACGCGCGGGCACAGGAACGAGAGAACGGACAATTGACTGTTTCAAAGTGAAGTCAAGTTTATTAAAATTGGACACCAGCTGGTGGGGTTCACCCACAGAACAAGCTACTTGGGGCAAATCCTGAAATACATTCTAAGAGCAGTCATTATATACCCCTCATGGCGGCAGATCTTGGTCCGCCCTTCTTCATGACCCCCCATTGGCCAGTGCCAACAGAACACATTTCATTATCCAATTAAACACAATACTTTCATTAGCATCATATCATTATCAGCTTTCATTCGTTTAGCATTATGGCGCAGCAAGAAATTCATTTCACATAGAACAGTATCAGTGGCTCTGGTCAGCCTGTTCCCAAATAGCAACATTCGCCGCTGCCTCTTCCTTGCCAGCAAAGGAGGGGGCAGACCCTTCTGCGCTTGCGTAGTTCTTGACCTATTAGCATTCAGGTAAACAAAACCATGCCTTGTACTGCTCTGGCCAATCAAGGCTTTTGTTATCATTGAAGACACATGATGTACTTTGGCAAATCAGTGCATACACTTGGCGTACCAATCAGGGCACAGCATTTACGGCATACATGCTAGCTTTATTCCTGGCACAGAAAGCCAGCTACTCTATAGCTCTCGCTTGTGCATCACTCTCCACTGACTGTACTCCTGCTCAAAGTACCAACTCTGCTATGTTTCACTCTTTTTTTTCTTGTAAGTAACGCAGCATGAAGTTACTTACATTACCATCGCGGACCCCTCATTTGGTAGCCCAATTAACTCTCCAATCACGTTTTGTCACAACTTGCATAGTTTTGATCACATTTGTTGATTCTTTCACTGTAGAAGCACAACATTTCAAAATCAAGGGTAAGCAGCATAGCAGAATCATTACAGAACAGAATACCATGATTATTAGCATCACAACGGATCTTAGCCATCCGAAATTTGGCAGCCAGCTCGTTAAGAAGCTCCAGAAGTCACTGGGAGCTGTATATGTCTTCTGCACCTGGCTTGCCACACTCTGAATTCTCTCCACATCGGTCTCAATCTGTCCTGACATGTTTATGTAGTGACAACAGGTTGTGTTGAGCCAAACGCACAACCCTCCTGCTTGGAAAGCAGATAGTCTAATGCAATCTTCTGTTGCATTACCATACCGGCCAAGGAATCTACCTCTGTTTGCAATGAGGACATCCCTGCCACTGAATCATTAGCCAATGATTCCAAACCATATGATAAAACACGTAACTGTCTAATGTTCCAATGCAACCCCCAGGCGGGGTGATGCAATGGCAAAAGCTCTTTGAGTTCCAGTAAGAAATGTCTTGTCCGGATCATATCCATAATACTGAATCGACTCTGTCGACCGTTTCTGGATATGCAGGTATAGATTGGTGACTGGGGTCATTTTTGGGTGCACTCTGAGCCCTCCGGGCCTCAACATTCCCAGGGTACATGTACCGCTCGAAGCCACAGGTAGAACAGATCCGGACCAACTCCCACAGACCCACACAATCCCTTTGGGGAGATTTGTGGCACGTTCACCTGTGCGGCTGGCTGGCAGATTCTGTACTAAGTTGACAATAGCATCCTGTTGATGGTTTCCATACAATATGTGAGTGCACATTGACTCTTCCCAACCCCAAGTCCAAATGCCTTTCTTCTTTTGACCACAGTGTGGTCTGTATCTGTCATGAATAGTAATAGTATGATTGCATGCGGGGTAGGACCCTAGCTCAATTCTATTGAAGAGCTCATACATTCCATGCTTCTGACTACCTGTTTCATATATTGTCCCATCATTCCTCCACCTAAAGCACAGTGGTGCCTCCAAGGCTGGGGAACGGTGCGTGAGCATGAACTGGGCCTCATCTGTGTTCCTTTCTATGTGTGCTGGTGTACCCTTGATGTCATTCCAACCTTGCAACGTTAACACAGCACTTATCACAATCGGCCACCCCTGTCTATGACTGGAAGGGCCATGTGAGCATACCCAGCAGTCGTTCAGACTAAGCTCATGTGACATATTGGTAACAAGTTTATGAAACAGATTTTGGTCCCACCCTCCATGTGTCCCGGTTATGTACAATGTCAATATCAGAGCCATGCACCCAAGCGTGGTGCGTCTCACTCTCTCAGGTGGTTCATTCCTGTAACTCTGTCCCATTAGGATACTAAACCACCATCCCAGAAAGCAAGATCCTGACTCTGTCCATTTACCTTTCGTTGGACCACTATTGCTTGGCTGAAGAACGCTGGTCTCTGACGACTCTTCTGTGGCCTTATCACCCCCTAACCAGGGTGTTGCTGATTTTTGTAAATCCTCAGTTTTAATGGATCGTCCGGATCCATGGCAGATTCCCAAAGAGTCGGAGCTTTCTTCACTCGGGTATAATGAATCCACGGCCGGATTCCTTCCACCTTGACAGCAGTTGGTGTGCTCAACAGCACCGTAAACGGACCACGCCATCGGGGCTCCAACGGCTGTGTTGCCCAGTCCCGCACCAGGACGTCCTCACCTATAGAAAACAAGTGAAGAGAGGTAGTAGGGAGGGGCGGATGCAAATCTGCAGTGTATTGACTCAATTTTTCTAGCTGTTTCCCTAACATTTGGACTTGCTGCAAGGTCTGTTGGTGTCCTAACACATGGCTGTCTGAAGATAGTCCAGTAATAGTCTTTAGGTTCAAAGGGGGCCGTCCATAGAGTCTTTCAAAAGGGGAAAGCCCTGTTTTCTTGTGGGGCGTGCATCTGACCCTCAGGAGGGCCAAAGGCAGCGCCAGCCTCCAATTTAGCTTAGTCTCTTGACAAATCTTTGCCAAACAGTTTTTCAATGTTCTGTTTACTCTTTCTGCTCTCGCAGAGGATTGTGGCCTGTAAGAGCAGTGCAATTTCCACGTGATACCTAACAATTTGCTCAGTCCCTGTACCACGTGGTGTACATAACATGGCCCGTTGTCTGAGCCTATTTGCAAAGGCACTCCGAATCTAGGAACAATGTCTTTCAAAAGGGCCTTAACTACTTCCGTCGCTCTTTCTGTCCGTGTAGCATAAGCTTCAACCCAACCAGAAAACGTATCCACAAAAACCAACAAATATCTAAAGCCTCCACTCCGTGGCATCTCTGTGAAGTCAGTCACAAGTGCTTCAAAAGGCCAATTCCCTTGATATTGAATCCCAGGCGCTTTCAAAGGTCCTTCTCTGGGATTATTCTTGGCACACGTCCAACATCTCTGTGCCGCCGCAGCTGTTAAGCTATGCAGGCTATTAATGTACATTTGCCTTTCCAACAGAGCTGCCAAGGCACTTTTACCTAGATGTGTGCTCTCGTGAAAGTGCCTGACTATGTGCCACGCCTGTGTCTTAGGGACATAGACGCGGTGATCTGGCATTACTATATGACTGTCTTTCCACTCTCCTCCCTCGCCCAGGGCCCATTCCTCTTCCTCTCTAGTGTCAGGAACTTCAATGCTTTCCAGTAAAGACGCTACAGAACTGCTGCTTCTTCCAGTGGTAGTTTATTGAAGACACGAAACCTATAAAGCTGAAGCACCCGCTTCCCATCACCACAATCCTTATATACTAATCCCTCCCCCATGCAATGCCTGGAGAGGGTTGCATCCTGACTCAGCAATCCCAGTGAGTCTTTGCATTTGCATTACCCAGAGTTCCCTGGGTATTACATCATACCCCAGAGTCTTATCTAGACCAAAGGTCATAGTCCCAGTATATTCAACTGCAAAGAAATAGAGCAAAGTTCATGGTTGAGTCATCTCTCTCTGACTCAGCAACTCAGGTGAAAGTAGTAGGCTCATGGCAGGCTGGGATCTGTCTCTGGCCCCAGGCATAGAGATTCTAGCCCTGACATAACGCCTTCCTCCACCTTCTCCTCCTCCCCCTGAGGAAGACAAAGCAACATTCAAAATTTTGGCATAATTGGGTTAACATATCGTTTTAACAAGTTGCAATGAAACACAGAATAAATTTTCTCAAGGCCCTTGGCAATATCAATCGGTACGTCACCTCATTCACTCGCTCAGCCACTCTGAATGGTCCCACATACTTTGGGCCCAATTTTCGAGAAGGTAACCCCAACTTTAAATTCTGAGTGGATAACCATACCAAATCCCCTTCCTTATACACATCACCTTCTTGTCGGTTTTTGTCACCAAATCGCTTGTGCAACCCCTGTGCCTTATGCAACGCCTCAGTTACCTCCTTCCACTCTTCTCGAGCTCTATTGTACCATTTCTCCTTATCATCCTCCAGCACTCCTATACCAACTGGTAGTGGAACAACCTCTTGGCCAAATACAATTGAAAATGGAGTCCTGCCTGTAGATGAGTGCACAGATCCGTTATAAGCCACTTCAGCGTAAGGCAACAAGTCTGCCCAATTACTCTGCTGGGCATTTACAAAAATTCTTAGATAACTACCCAACGATTTCTGCGTCCTCTCAACTCCCCCATTACAACAGGGATGATAAGCAGTTGTCAATTTCCGGTCTGCTCCTAAGGTTTCCAAGAACCTATCCCAGAATTTCGCCGTGAATTGCACACCTCTATCGCTAAGCACCTGCTCTGGACACCCATGTAACCGGTATATATGCTGCACATATAACTTAGCCAATTTTTCTGCCGAAGGCAAGCCAGTTAACGGTATAAAATGGGCTTGCTTTGAAAACATGTCCAGCACAGTCCAGATATACCTATATCCTTTACTAGGGGGCAACTCCCCCACAAAGTCGGTACTAATATGTGTCCATGGCCGCACCGGAGTAGCCACCACCTGGATCAATCCTGGGGGCTTAGCAGTAGGTACCTTCCCCGTGCACAAGCCTCACAACTACTCACATAATTCTTTACCGATGTCCTCATTCCTGGCCACCAATATCGGGCTTTGATTGCAAAGAAAGTCTTAGTAAATCCCCAATGCCCTGCTGTCTTGTGGTCATGGAACAACTCCAACACCCTATTCCTTAATTCTGCTGGTACATACAATTTCTCCCGAACTATCCACAATCCCTTGACCCTTTTACATTCCAACTCATGGGCCTTCAACCAATCATCCTTCTCATAACACCTCTGAAACTCTTTTACCCACTCTTCCAGCTCCTCATCCTCCTGCTTTATTTCCAACTTCGCTTGTGCTCGTGTCTGCACCCTCAGACCCCACTGGTCCTTTGTGAACACTCTCCCCACACTTGGAAGAGGATCTGGCCCCACTGCAGGATAACGCGACAATGCATCAGCAACCACATTATCCTTACCCTTTATATGCTTCAACACAAAATTAAACCTAGCCAGATACTGGGCCCATCGTAACAATTTAGGAGACAACTTCTGGGGCTCCTAAGAAATTGCAAATTCTTATGATCAGTTAACACTTCAAACGGGTGAACCGCCACCTCCAAAAGTGTCTCCACGTCTGCAGAGCATAACGAATAGCAAACGCCTCCTTTTCCACACTGGCCAATTCCTTTGCTGCTCCCCAAACTTCTTAGAGAAATAAGCACAGGGTTTCAACACCCCTTCCTCGTCCTTCTGTAACAAAGCTCCTCCATATGCCCAAGCGGAAGCATCACTCTGTACCACAAAGGGTTTTGCTGGATCTGGATGCACAAGCAAAGGACCTTTAGTGAAAGCTACCTTTAAAGAATCAAAAGCCTTTGACACTCTACAGTCCAACCCAACCTGGCACCAGGCGCCCTCACCTTCCTAGCCTCACCATTACCTTTTGTCTTGAGCAACTCTGTAAGAGGCAAACAATATTAGCAAATCCGAAATAAAAGACCGATAAAAGTTAGCCATCCCCAAAAAGCCTGTAACTGTCTCCTTGTTTTAGAGCTTCCCAAGCCAACACATCTGCCACTTTACCCGGATCCATGGACACACCCTCTCTACTAATTCTATATCCCAGGAAGTCAATTTCGCTCTTGCTAAATTCACATTTACTTAACTTAACAAACAATCTGGCCTGTCTCAATCTCTCCAATACTTCCCGAACTAACTGCACGTGCGCCTCCTTGGTTTGTGAAACCACAACAATGTCGTCTAAATAAACATACACCCCGTCTTCCACCTGTCCGATTCTCGCACCCGCACCATATGGAAGGCATTTATAATATCCAGCTTTGTGAAATACCTGCCTTTCCCCAAATAGATCCTTGATTAAAAGCAATGGGTAACAATTAATGGTTATTATAGCATTTAGATAACTATAGTCTATACACAACCTTAATTTCCCATCTTTCTTTTCCCTAAAGAGAACAGGGGCTGCAATAGGGGATTCCGATCTTTGGATGTACACTTTCTTTAAATAATCATCTATCTGCTCCCTTAACGTAACCTTCTCCTTCTCAGACATAGGATAAATCTTTGGCTTAGGAGTACTGCCCCTTCTTTCAGTTCTACCTTGCACTGTACATTCCTGACTGGGGGCAGATTTCAGCTAATACAGGGTTGAACACATCTGCTAAGTCAATATATTCCTCAGGAATCTGTGGCTCACCTCCTTTCTTCTCTTCATTCACATGCACACTACCATTCGCCACAGGCCGGTACTCTAACGTACCTGCTTTCCAATCTATGATTGGATCAGCCTGTCTCAGCCAAGGCAATCCCAATATAATTTCATGTTCCATAACAGGAGCCACTACACAAACCAGCTCCTCCCAAGTATCAACCTTTCCTTTAACCCTTTCTTCCCAATGGAAAGGGCCCCTCCCACAAAAAGTTCCATCCAACTGGGCAAATGTACAGGAGCTGGTAATTCCTGAATTTCACATTTCAAATCCTTAACTAATCCAGGACACATAATGTTTTCAGAACACCCATAATCCACCAATGCTTTATGCGTTTGATATTTTTCCTTTCTTTTCCAATTCGATTTTACAAACAATACTTGGGGCCCCTTTTCTCACCCCATCCGCTCTCCATCTTTTCACCCAGGGCACCTCGGGCAACTTTCAGTTCCGCTAACACTACTCCGCTGGCTCTCGCTTCCGGTTACACGTCTTGACCCTGGCGAAAATCGCCTCGTAGGTCCTACTGCCGACTTCCCCGTTACACTTGGGCCAGAATACCTTCGTTACCAGCCAATTGGATCCAGCCATCGACATCACCAGGGTCTCCACGATGAAGGCACCACTCCAACAACTCTCGTCGTAAGCTGTCTTGAATTAGTTCAAGGAGGGTTGCTTGAGAGCACTCCGCTACCTTGCCCGCAAGGCTCATAAACTCCTCCGCATACTCCGTTACAGATTTATTGCCTTGCGTTAACCCCTCAGAGCTTCTTTGGCCTTTACTCTCCAGTGGGTCACGAAATCTGTTCTTCACAGCCCGAAGAAACCCTCTCAATGTCCCCAAACATGGATCCTGTCGATCATGGCACTGCACGTACCAGTCCGCAGCTCTTCCTTTAAGCACAGCTCCCACAGCACGCACTCTGCTGCCTTCACTTGGGTACAAGTGTCCATAATCTTGCATGTGATCGCCAACTGCCGCCACAAAAAGGCCACTTTACATGCCTCACCATCAAACTCCACACGGAGCGGCTCCTTCCTTGGACGAACATCACCCCCCAATTGGGGTCTCCATTCTCCCGCTCCATCTCTTCCGGGCATCTGGGCACCAGGCTGGGGTCTCCACTCTCCTAATCCATCCCTTCTAGGCATCTGGGCACCAGTCTGGGATCTCCATCCTCCAGATCCATCCCTCTTGGGCACCTGAATACCTCTTCCCAGTCCTACAGCTTTAGGCTGGACTGAAACCCCTTCATTCACCACTCTCAGCCTGGCACCACCATATGCTGCTCCTCGCGGAACTCCTGACTGGGCATCAACCCCCACACTCCCGAAGGAGATCTAGGATGGGTTTCAACCCTTTCACTGTCCATCCAAGAATAACACGTAAAATCGCCTCCCTCAGGCAGCCCCCACATAGAATCTTGGTTCTTAAACATCTGCTGGGACATTCACTGCAATGTCTTCTCCAAAGCCGCAACTTTGCATCCCAACACCTCCACTTCCGTGGGAGAACTCGCTCAGTAGTTTCACTCTCTAGAGTCGCCTCTCTGGACTTACTGTGCACCGCCGCAGCTGCACCCTGGAGTCGCACTGGATCCACATGACAAGCTTCCCTGGATCCCTCACGAAGAATATGTCCCTCTCTGGAGCAGCGGCACGCCATGCTGACGCCGTTTCTCCGACCGATCAGGGAGGCCAACCTCATCCATAGTATTCCACCCCATTCCAAAGTACATCTTTCATGGACTGCTCCAGTAACATAATCCCAGCTTTCCACATATTCCTCCGCCTCTTGCATAAACCTCTCCATTCCTGGGGAAGTTTCAGGGGCTCAGCTTCTGTCAGGAACTTCAATGCTTTCCAGTAAAGACGCTACAGAACTGCTGCTTCTTCCAGTGGTAGTTTATTGAAGACACAAAACCTATAAAGCTGAAGCACCCGCTTTCCATCACCACAATCCTTATATACTAATCCCTCCCCCATGCAATGCCTGGAGAGGGTTGCATCCTGACTCAGCAATCCCAGTGAGTCTTTGCATTTGCATTACCCAGAGTTCCCTGGGTATTACATCACACCCCCAGAGTCTTATCTAGACCAAAGGTCATAGTCCCAGTATATTCAACTGCAAAGAAATAGAGCAAAGTTCATGGTTGAGTCATCTCTCTCTGACTCAGCAACTCAGGTGAAAGTAGTAGGCTCATGGCAGGCTGGGATCTGTCTCTGGCCCCAGGCATAGAGATTCTAGCCCTGACATCTAGTGTAATCACATCTTTCCCACTTAGGCCCTGAGTCTGTGAGGTTTAACATTACTGAAGTGGGCTTCTGCATTGCTACTTCTCGGGCAGTCAGATCAGCTAACCTATTCCCCTGAACCACCGGGTCATTTCCTCGTTGATGGGATTTACAGTGCATCAAAGCAACTTTGCTAGGGAGCCAAACAGCATCTAACAAAGCCAACATTTCATCTGCATACTTGACCGCCTTTCCAGCAGAGGTCAGAAAGCCTCTTTCCCTGTACAGTGCGCCATGCGCATGTAACGTTAAAAACGCAAAACGAGAATCAGTATAGATATTAACCCTTTGCCCTTCGGCAAGTTTCAAAGCTTGAGTTAATGCAATTAGCTCAGCCAGTTGGGCCGAAGTCCCAGGGGGTAGCGGCTCTGCCTCCAGAACCCCGTCCTCCCAGGTGACGACAGCATAGCCGGCATAACGCACTCCCTCTCTTACGAAACTACTTCCATCCGTGTATAGGGTTAAATCTACCCTATCCCAAGGGAAATCACGCAAATCTGGCCTGCTGGAGTAAACCAAGTCCATTGTCTGTATGCAGTCATGCTGTGAGGGCTCTGAAAGGCTGGGCAACAAGGTGGCCGGATTTAACATGGGACACATCTCCAAGGAAACGAGGGGGTTGTCACAAAGAACCCCTTCATACTTAGTCAGTCTCTCATTGGTCAGCCAGCGCGGACCCTTTGTGTCTAGCAGTGATTTGACATGGTGTGGGACTCTCACGGTGAGTGCTCTCCCTAGGGTGAGCTTAGTGGCTTCTCTGATTAAATCCACTGAAGCTGCAACAGCCCTCAAACAGGGTGGAAGACCCTTAGCTACAGTGTCTAACTGCTTGGACAGATAAGCTACAGGCCGTTAAAATGTGCCTACGTATTGTGTCAAAACCCCAACCGCGGTACCGTCTCGCTCTGCAGCAAAGAGGTAGAACGGTTTGTCCAAATCTGGCAGGCCCAATGCTGGAGGTGAAAGTACGGCCTCTTTCAAAGCCTTGAAAGCATGCTCGCATTCCTCTGTCCACACGAATGGGTCTTGATTGCTTCCTTTCGTTGCTTGATACAATGGCTTTGCTATCACAGCGTAGTTGGGGATCCAGTGTCTCACATATGAGGTGGTTCCTAAGAACTCCCTTGTCTGTCTTCTATCTTTAGGGGTAGGGATGGCACAGATGACCTCTTTCCTTTCAACTTCTAACACCTTGCTTCCCTGTGTCAGACCAAAACCCAAATACTTGACTTTCTGCAGACATAACTGTGCTTTCTTTCTTGACACTTTGTACCCCTTCTCTTCCAAGACTTTCAACATCTCTAAGGTGTAATGCTTACATCCTTTCTGTGTTCTAGTGGCTATTAACAGATCGTCAACATACTGCAGCCACACTCCTTCTGACTCTGGAATTTCAAATTCTGACAGATCTTTAGCCAAGGCCTGGCCAAAGATCGTCGGGCTATTCTGGAACCCTTGTGGGAGACGACACCACGTGGCCTGACGACGCTGTCCTCCCTTTGGGGTTTCCCATTGAAAAGCAAAGATAGGCTGGGACACAGGTGCTAATCTAATACAAAAGAATGCATCACGGAGATCCAGAACTGAGAACCAGACTGCTGTGCTTGGAATTAAACTCATCATAATATATGGATTTGGTACAACAGGTGTTAATGGAACTGTAGCTTGATTGACAGCTCTAAGATCTTGGACAACTCGAAACCCTCCTGCTGGCTTACGGACAGGAAGGAGGGGCGTATTCCATGGGGAATCGCAACACATGATAATTCCATGACGTAACAGTCTATGTAGCTGTTCCTGAATTCCTTCTACAACATCTCTACTGATAGGATATTGGGGCTTTCTCACGGGAAGGCATTCAGGTCTTATCTGTATCACCACAGGAGCAACATATTTGGCCATCCCAGGATCATTATCTTCTGTCCAAACCCTGGGAGTTTGCTCCCAGGGCCAATTTGTTTCTATCTTCCTGACCTCCTTAACTCTGAACAAGCGATACTCTTCACTCCCAGGAACGGTAAGTTCTAGCTGGCCTGTCTCCAAGAACTCCAACCTCGCTCTTATCTTGGCCAACATATCTCTCCCAAGCAATGGTATGGGACAATCTGGGATATACAGTAACTGATGTATCACTTCTCTTCCTGCTATGTTACAACGTCTCTTCTGTAACAATGGGCACTTCTGTGGTTTGCCTGTCACACCAATAACCTTGATTTGCTGATTGCTAAGTGGAGCTATTTTTTTGTTCACTACAGACTTATCCGCTCCTGTATCTACTAAGAACTTTATACGCTGACCCGCTACATCAATGGCGACCAACGGCTCCTCTGGGCTCAGCAACAGAAAAGCTTTGCCACAATTTCAAAATTCATCTTCTTCCTCATCCTCCCATTCTTCCTCCTGTACAGCAGCAGCTACAACAGTTCTATCATAAGGCCTGTAACTTCCTCTGGCTCTTCCTCTCCCGGACCCTCTCGAACGACTAGCACCTCTGCCTCTTGCACTTGCATCCTTTTCCTCTGACATTTCTTCTACACAGTCTTTTTTCCAGTGACCTTCTTTTTTACAGCGGGCACACTGATTTCGCCCCAAACTAAACTGTCCATCTCCTCTTCCTCTTGCTAGGCCTCTCCCGCGACCATGGCCTCTTCCTCCTCTTCCTGACCTCTCATCCATCATGCTCAACAACACTCTGTATCCTTCCTTTCTCTTCTTGTCTTTTCTCTCCTCCTCTACTTGCTCCCTTGCAATAAACACTTGATCAGCCAAAGCCAAAAGTTCATTCAATGTCTTTCCTAAAAATCCTGGCTGTTTTTGAATCTTCTTTCTGATGTCTGGGGATGACTGTGCTATGAAAGATTGCGTTAGGGCAATTCTCCCATCGTTTTGCTCTAAGTTGTAAGGACTGTACTTCCTGTAAGCCTCTTCAAGCCTCTCCAGAAACGCAGCTGGCGTTTCAACCTTGTCTTGTTGAATTCCCTGTATCTTTTGAATGTTGGAGGGCCTGGGTGGACTCTTCCTAATGGCTCTTAGAAGTAGCTGTTGGAATTCTTTAATTCTGTCTCTGTGATCCGGATTATTTGGATCCCAGCATGGGTCAATTTCAAGGGGGAATCTAGCATTTCCATATGCAACTGCATCCATCTCCCCATGTCCCTCTTGTGCCATTAATCTGGCCTGGTTGATAATGCTTCTTCTCTCTGCGGCTGTGAACAGCGTATTTAAGAGCTGCTTACAGTCCCACCAGGTTGGATCATGTGTTGCCATGATGCCTTCTAACAAATCAGCCATGGCCCGTGGCTGCTCCGAATAAGGTGGTGTCGCATTCCGCCAATTAAAGACGTCACTACTTGAAAACGGGACTATCTGATAGGCCTGGACCACTGTATTGTTCACATCTAACAATGGGACCAGTCTGATGGGCAATTCCAGAACCCCTCTCTCTTCTTCTGCCTTCTCCCTTGCTTCTCCCCTAGACATGCTTCTGGTTCTCATTGGTGAAGCGGCTTGTCTTTGACTGTGCCTTCTAATCAGTTCCGGAGGGCGCTCTATCGCCTTCACGGTCTCAAAAGAGCTTTTTCTCCTGGGCGCGGGTGTGGGACGCTCTATCATCCCTCCCCTGGCTGCAGGGTACTCTTCTTCCTCTTCGTCCTCTTGGAGACGCTCTATCATCTCCTCAACGCCTGAGGTTTCCCATCTCGCTCTTTGTTCTATCTCCCTTGCTTCTTCTATGGGGTAATGTATCACTGGGGAGAGAGGGGCCTGATATGCAGGTGGTCTTTCATTGAACGGGTTGTGTGCTGAACGTGGAACAGGGTAGGAAGCCGTGGCTGGTGGCAGAATTAAAGGAACCGCGGCGGTTTGGGATGTTGCCATGATGGGAGGAAACATCCCGCTGGGACCCGCAGTTGGCAGACTCCCTAATTCGGGTTGAAATGTCATCGGAGGATTCATTGGAATCAAAAGTGGTGCGGTGGGGACAGGAAGGACTGGTTGACTCATTGGGATTGGTGCAATGGGAACAGGAAGACCCGCCTCGACGTGTGTCACAGCCGGGGACGTCATCTGGGCGGCTGAGCCTGTCCCGAAGGTGGGGGCCGCGGCTTGGGCAGGGACGTCTAAATTAGCAGGGAGCGGAGGCGCGGTGGCTCCCCCCGCTCCTGCAGCGGCAATTCCTCTCTGCCTTGGTGTTCTCCTTAAAGGTGGAAATTCCTCTGGCTCGGATTGCAAAACCGGAGGGTTTTTCCCTGCCTTTCGGCTAACAAAACAACCTTCCTTGGCTTGCCCCTTTGGGCCCGCCCACCAAACACCTTCCGCAACCATTCTCTCCCATGTCGCGGAATAGATCCATTGATCAGTTGGATGTATTTCGTAACAATAGGCCTCAAGCTGTCTACACTTCCTTAAATCCCAAGTTCCTGCCTTGGGCCAACCAATCTCTGGGACTGCAGGCCACACCTCAGTGCACAAGTTTCTCATCCTGAAATCCTTCAAATCCTGAGGGTTCCCTTCCACTGTCAACAAACAAAACCTGTCCCAGTTGTCTAACACACATTGCAAAGGCGTTTCTTTCTTCGCTTTTGATCCCACTCCACCCATCTCTACTGGTCAAAAACACTTCAGTGCTTGCCCCCCTTCCCGATGGGTGTATGTTCCCTACGTGTTAGTGTTAAAGAGCTCTATACTTGCCGATTCCAGAAGACCCCGGGACTGCTTTCCCGCGTCACCACTCGACTGCGTCGGAACAACAGAGCATCCGTTGCCCCCGACTTTCTCTGCGCACTTTCAGATGCCGGATTGCTCGCTAGATGCGGTCAGCAGACTGCACCCCCGGACTTTTCTCTGTTGCCGGATTACTCTCTAGGCCCAGCTTCACCAAGCTGCACCCCCGGACTTCCTTCTCACCTCTTGGGTTCACCAACAGTAAGGGCAATTGCGGCTCCTCGGGTCGGCAGGCGTTGGTGTGGAACGAGTCAGGCAGCTGGTCGTTTGCGGTGGTTAGGGGCCCCTTTCTCAGCCCTCCTGATTCGCCTCACCTCCCCGCCAGAGAGCGAGTGCCGTCCAGCCAACTGGATCTCGTTCTCTGCATCACAGACCCGTCCTAGTAGCCTTTTAGGATCACGTCAGGGTCACCAAGATGTAGCAGCAAATTAGGCGTCCCAGAACTCCGGGTTGGCAAATACTTTCTTACCAAAGGCGACGTGGACGCGCGGGCACAGGAACGAGAGAACGGACAATTGACTGTTTCAAAGTGAAGTCAAGTTTATTAAAATTGGACACCAGCTGGTGGGGTTCACCCACAGAACAAGCTGCTTGGGGCAAATCCTGAAATACATTCTAAGAGCAGTCATTATATACCCCTCATGGCGGCAGATCTTGGTCCGCCCTTCTTCATGACCCCCCATTGGCCAGTGCCAACAGAACACATTTCATTATCCAATTAA
This sequence comes from Anolis apletophallus, assembly GCA_030556195.1. Lineage (NCBI taxonomy): Eukaryota > Metazoa > Chordata > Lepidosauria > Squamata > Anolidae > Anolis > Anolis apletophallus. Next base: position 19,442,808 of record JARBWK010000008.1, read on the forward strand.
ACACAATACTTTCATTAGCATCATATCATTATCAACTTTCATTCGTTTAGCATTATGGCGCAGCAAGAAATTCATTTCACATAGAACAGTATCAGTGGCTCTGGTCAGCCTGTTCCCAAATAGCAACATTCGCCGCTGCCTCTTCCTTGCCAGCAAAGGAGGGGGCAGACCCTTCTGTGCTTGCGTAGTTCTTGACCTATTAGCATTCAGGTAAACAAAACCATGCCTTGTACTGCTCTGGCCAATCAAGGCTTTTGTTATCATTGAAGACACATGATGTACTTTGGCAAATCAGTGCATGCACTTGGCGTACTAATCAGGGCACAGCATTTACGGCATACATGCTAGCTTTATTCCTGGCACAGAAAGCCAGCTACTCTATAGCTCTCGCTTGTGCATCACTCTCCACTGACTGTACTCCTGCTCAAAGTACCAACTCTGCTATAGAGGCACATGATGTTCTCTGGGCTAATCACAGCCTGTGCTTGTGTGGACCAATCAGAGTGGATTATTTTCGTCACTGTTGCGGGCGAAGTATCGCTTTACTCTGCTACTCCGTTTCTATTCTAAAGCAGCACCTTTCCCTGACGTTTTTTCTGTTAAAGCATCAATTTCCCCTTTACCAGCACTTTGAATTGAGCTCGGAATTGGACAGGCAGCCAGTGGAGTTGACACAGCAGGGGGGTGGTATGCTCCCTGTATGTAGCTCCTGTTAGTAATCTGGCTTCCGCCCGCTGGACTAATTGCAATTTCCGAACTGTCTTCAAAGGCAGCCCCACGTAGAGTGTGTTGCAGTAATCTATTAGGGATGTAACCAGTTCCAAGCATATATTGTGGGGTCCCTTCCACATAACCCTATATTCCAGAATGTCAAGGCAAGAAATCCCACATTATCTGAGTGTGGACTCAGATAATCCATTTCAAAGCAGATATTATGGGATTTTCCGCCTTGATATTCTGGGATATAGGGCTGTGTGGAAGGGCCCTGGGTTACTCTGCTTTGATATTCTGGGGCCCCTTCTACACAGCTGAATAAAATCCCACATTATCTACTTTGAACTGGAATACATGGCAGTGTGGACTCAGGTAACCCAGGGCCCAAAATATCTGTTTTGAATTGGGTTATCTGAGGGCCCTTCCACACTGAAGCAGGTTTGGTACTTTTCCGAGCATAAAAAGTACAGTCAGAAAGTGATGCTACATGCGTGTCAACTCTGAAAAAGAGGGTTTTGGTGCCTGGAATCAGTATGGCACATGTTATAGAAGACTAACACCCTGATTAAATGCATTTTAATCCACTCTGTGCCAAGTTATACTATATATGCTAGATGAGTGGGAATACAGTGCAGTTTGAGTTATGAAAGTTAATGGGATTCTTAATGTGAATGGAAAACATCAATGCGCATGGCAAAAGTCCTACCTTCACTGCTGGCAGGAAGCCCGGAACTAAAAAGTTGCAAGAAAGAACAGAGAGAGGCTAAAATTGATAGCTTGCACTGTGAGAAAAGAATGTTTATAGAAGGCTATTGTTCTCTTTTCTAGTGATGACAGAGACATGATGCAAATGATTTATATAGTGTTTATTGGATTAATGAAATGTCATGTAACAACAGTAATCACCAGCCAATTATGATTGTTTTAACCATGAAGAAGGGGAGGGTTTAGGGTTTAACTGGATGGACTCCATTACGAGTATGAATGTCTTTGCATGAAATGTGACGGGGTCTTTTGCCCCTATCTACAGCCGTGTTCTGTTGGCAAATACCCACCAGCTGGTGAAAGATAATAAACCTTTTTGTTTTTCACCCTACTTCACAGTTGTCACGTCTTTCCCTCTTCTAAGTATCCGCACGTTCGGGCAGCGTTGGTAAGATTAATTTGGTACTTGGAGTTCTAGAACTCCCGGTTTCTGCTTCAACACAACCCTATATCCCAGAATGTCAAGGCAGAAAATCCCACAGTATCTGCTTTGAACTGGGTTATCCGAGTCCACACTCAGATAATGTGGGATTTCTTGCCTTGACATTCTGGGATATAGGGCTGTGTGGAAGGGCCCAGGAGAGGAAGGCTAGCCAGCCACCTTGACTACAATTCCCAGAAGCCTTTGCGGCCTTAGACCCGCCTCTCTCGCCCTGGCTTTCTTCCGATTGGATGTAGAGGGAACAGCTCCACCTATCGCCTATGACTTCACTCTGCGTGTGCGCCGGTAGGCGGGGCTTCAAGGCGGTTGCCTTGGTTTCCAAACCCCTCTGCGGCCTGGTCTGAGGCGAAGCCGGGCGCTCCGTTGGGGATGCTCGCTTTTGAGGGCGATGGAAGGCGCGAAGGTGAGCGGAGATATCTCAGGGAAAGGGGTTAGTTTCTCTAGTCCAGGCCTGGGCAAACTTCAGCCGATAGGCTGTTAGGAATTGTGGGAGTTGAAGTCCAAAACACCTGGAGGGCCGAAGTTTGCCCAGGCCTGCTCGAGTCAGTATCTCACACCAAGCTTTTAACTAAAGGGACAGCTAAGGCAGGCCTGGGCCTACTTGCCTGGTCTAAGACCATTCCCTTAGCTTAAATCATAGAAGGAAAAGAGTTGGAAGAAACCACATGGCCACCTTCCACACAGCCATATAACCCAGGATATCAAGGCACAAAATCCCACAATATCTGCTTTGAAGCGGGTTTTCTGAGTCCACACTGCCGTATATTCCAGTTCAAAGCATATAATCTGGGATTTTATTCAGCTGTGTGGAAGGGCCCCTGCCATACAGGAAAAGCACAATCAGAATATTTGGGAGGCCACAAGAGTTGTACACAACTAGACTTAATGTCAGGGGAAACTTTTACATACATACATACATAAATACATGGACAGCTGCAGTTACACTTTAAAATGTAGCTGTTCCAACTTACATACACATTCAAGTTAAGATCAAACCTACATAACCTATCATCTTCATAACTTGGGGACTGCCTGTATTTAGATATTGCAATTCTGGAGAATACTTATTCTGTTTTTCTTATATGTCAACTACAGGCATACCTCTGCTATAAGTTGGCTTTGACAATTAAGCATCTTTTAACATATTTTTTTTACATCTATCTAGCAACTCTTTCCTCCATTCTCTGTCCAGCTGGATGTCTTTTTAGCAGCATCAGTATTTGGTGAATGATGAAAGACAACTGAAGAAACATACAACTTTTTGGATTGCGGCAAAGTATTTGCATTGAATAATGCAATGAGCAAAGTTTAAATTGGGATTCTATTCTTGTCAATCCTGTAGTGCCCATTTGTACCAGCCCTCAACTGGCAAAATTAACAGAAGGCCTTATTAAGCACGCAAGGACAGCAAAATAGAGAAAAGGGGAAAGCAGATGACTTGGCCACACCAGCTATCGCAAGCTTATTAAAAATTAATTTTTAAAAGGTAATTGAAATGAAGACATTGAGAGAAGTGGAAGCTGGTGAAAGAGAAAGTCTTTCTACAGAATGAATACATTTTGAAAAATACTTCACCTAGCAATTACCAATCTGTGTTGTTCCTTTTCTTTCCTTTTACTCTGGTCCCAAAAGAGGTGGGTTTTTTTTATTTAAAAAATTCAAACCCCTCAAATATTTTAAGTTGGATAATCTGGCCCAGCCTACTTGTCCGAACGTATCTCCCCTTATGTCCCATCTCGAAATTTACAATCTTTCGAGGAGGCGCCGCTCTCGATCCCACCTTTGTCGCAAACACGGTTGGTGAGGACAAGGGACAGGGCCTTCTCGGTGGTGGCCCCTCGCCTGTGGAACGCACTCCCCAATGAAATAAGGCCAACTGCTTCCCTCCTTTCCTTTAGAAAAAAGTTAAAGACGTGGCTTTGGGACCGGGCATTTGCTTGATGTGGGGTAGTGGACGGACTATTGAATAATGACAGGATTGTGGAGGCGGACTGTGGATTTGGTTTTGAACAGCCTGTGAGTGCGGAACAGGGATCATGTGGTTAATTATTGATATTTCATTGTTTTAATCTGTTTTGTAGTATTGATGATGTGTTGTTGTTTTGTTCTCTTGTGTATGTGGCATCAAATTGCTGCCTTTTCATTAGCCGCCCTGAGTCCCCCTTCGGGGGTAGAGAAGGGCGGGTTAGAAATAAATGAAATAATAATAATGAAGGGTATGCGTACCAAGTCTGATCCAGGTCCATCAAGCCAGGGAGGAGCCTTTCTGGTACAACCAACAAATATATAGATAGATAGATGGCTGCAGATGAGAAGAAGGAAATAATGGCCCCTTCCACACAGCTGAATAAAATCCCACATTATCTGCTTTGAGCTGGAATATAAGGCAGTGTGGACTCAGGGCCCTTCCTTGATATTTTGGGATATAGGGCTGTGTGGAAGGGCCCTAAGGCATCTCATGATGTATTGCATGCATATATAAACCCCAATAGATGAAAGATGGAGGGCCCTTCCACACAGCCCTATATCCCAGGATATCAAGGCAGAAAATCCCACAATATCTGCTTTGAAGCGGGTTATCTGAGTCCACACTGCCATATATTCCAGTTCAAAGCATATAATCTGGGATTCTATTCAGCTGTGTGGAAGGGCCCCTGCCATACAGCACACTCCGAGGCAGAGAGTTCCACTGTTGAACAGCTTGTACAGTCAGGAAATTCTTCCTAATGTTTAGGTGGATTCTCCTTTCCTGTAATTTGAAACCATTGCTCTGAGTCCTAATTTCCAGGGCAGCAGAAAACAAGCCTGCTCCCTCTTCCTTATGAAGTAAACAATGCCCTTCTCTGAGCAATTCCTTGCAAAATGTCCTCAGAAGCACTTTGATTACCCGTGGGGTTGATCTCCCTATATTATCCTTTTATTTATTTATCACATTTCTATACCGCCCCTCTCAGGCCGAAGGCGACTCGGGTGGTTTGCACAAGTCCAAGAAGTCCCATCCAGCCTCTCCCAAAGTCAGGAATTCTGGGAATGCCAACTCTCATATTCATATTTTTATGTTACTTGATACTGTTGCCTTTGTAAGAAGGAATCAGAAAGGCCATCGCCATCCAGACATTGTTGAACTCCATAAGAACATAAGAACATAAGAAGAGCCATGCTGAATCGGACCTCAGCCCATCTAGTCCAGCATTCTGTATCACACAGTGGCCCACCAGTTGTACACGGGGATCTCGAGCAGAAGGGAGGGCAAAACCCTGACCTGCTCCCGACCCCCACAACCAGTACCCAGGGAAATCCTGCCTACCTCAACCAACTCCGAGGTGGCACTTGAATGTCCTTTTCAGTAACTACCGATAGACTTGGTATCCATGAATCTGTCTAATCCTGCCTTGAAGTTGTTCAGGCTGACAGCTGTCACAACCTCTTCTGGAAGTGAGTTCCATAACCCAATGACCCTCTGGGTGAAGAAATATTTCCCTTTATTAGTCCTAATTTTCCTACCTTGGAGCTTCAGGGAGTGCCCTCTAGTCCTAGTGTTTTGTGACAAAGAAAATAATTTTTCTTTATTCACCTTTTCTATCCCATGCATGATTTTATACACTTCGATCAAGTCACCTCTTAAACGCCGTCTTTCACGGCTGAAAAGACCAAGGCGTTGCAACCTGATTTCATAAGGGAGCCGCTCCATCCCTTGGATCATTCTTGTTGCCCTTTTCTGTACCTTTTCCAGTTCCGTTATATCCTTCTTAAGGTGCGGAGACCAGAATTGTACACAGTACTCCAAATGTAGCCTTACCATAGATTTGTAGAGAGGTAATACAACATTTGCTGACCTATTTTCGATTCCCTTTCTGATCATGCCTAGCATAGAATTTGCTTTTTTCACTGCTGCTGTGCACTGGGTTGACATCTTCATTGAGCTGTCCACCAAGACCCCAAGATCCCTTTCCTGGTTTGTCTCGGAAAGCTTTGACCCCATCAATTGGTAGGTGTAGTTGGGGTTCTTTGCCCCGATGTGCATGACTTTACACTTGTTTAGGTTAAAATGCATTTGCCACTTTGTTGCCCATTCACTCAATTTCGAGAGATCTTTCTGGAGCTCTTTACAATCAGTTTCATTTTTAACTACCCTGAACAATTTAGTGTCGTCTGCAAACTTTGCTACCTCAGAATTCACTCCTACATCCAGATCATTAATGAATAAATTAAAAAGTAACGGACCCAAAACTGAACCTTGGGGTACGCCACTTCTCACCTCTTTCCACCCAGAGAAATGTCCGTTTATTACCACCCTTTGTTTCCTACAGTTTAGCCAGGTTCCAATCCAGGACCAGACCTGTCCTCTGATTCCATGGTTGGAGAGCTTATTTAGGAGCCTTTGGTGAGGGACTTTGTCAAAAGCCTTTTGAAAGTCAAGGTAAACAATATCAATTGGGTCCCCTTTATCTATGCGTTTATTTACACCCTCAAAGAATTCTAACAAGTTAGTAAGACATGATTTGCCTTTGCAGAAACCATGTTGATTTTTTTCCAGCAATGCCTGTTCTTCTATGTGCCTAGTAATATTTTCTTTAATAATGGTTTCCATCACTTTGCCTGGAACTGAGGTTAAACTGACTGGTCTATAATTTCCTGGATCACCTCTGGATCCTTTCTTGAAGATCGGTGTTACATTTGCCTCCCTCTAGTCCTCGGGTACAGTGCCTGATCTTAGAGAAAGGTTATATATCTTAGCTAGAAGTTCAGCAATTTCACACTTGAGTTCCTTAAGAACTCTGGGGTGGATGCCGTCTGGACCTGGTGATTTGTTGACATTTAGTTTAGTAAGGCATATGAGAACATCCTCCTTGTTTATCTCTATCTGTTTTAATTCTTTTAATTCCCTCCTGAAAAAACTGACTCAGCTGCAGGCATATGTTGTCTGTCCTCCTGTGTGAAAACGGAGGCAAAGAAGTCATTTAGCCGCTCAGCAATCTCCTTGTCTTCGCTGATTTTCCCTTTCTGACCATTGTCGCCGAGTGGCCCAACTGCTTTTCTAGTTGGGTTCCTGCTTCTGATGTACTTAAAGAAGTTTTGTTGGTTTTTTAAAATATTCTTTGCTATGTGTGCCTCAAAATCTCTCTTGGCTTTCCTGACTGTTGCTTTGCATTTAGTTTGCCAGAGCTTGTGTTCCTTTCTGTTCTCCTCGGTAGGAAGAGCCTTCCATTTCTTAAATGAGTTTTTCTTCTTTCCAATCACATCTTTTACTTCATTTGTAAGCCATACTGGTGTCCTTTTGGACTTTCCATGCCTCTTTCTTTTTATTGGAATGCATTTTAGTTCGGCCTGTTTTAAGGTATTTTTAAACAGTTTCCAAGCATTTTGGAGGGATTTGATTTTTTTTACTGCTCCTTTTAGTTTGTTCTTTACAATTTTTCTCATTTTGGTGAAATTCCCTATGTGAAAGTTTAATGTCTCCGTGTTAGTTTTCACTGACAGTTTGCTATCCAAACTTAAGTTGAAGGTTATTATGTTATGGTCACTGGTACCTATGGGCTCAGTTACAAGGACATCTTGAACGAGATCTTGTTCATTAGTTAGCACCAAGTCCAGGATCCCCTTTCCCCTGGTTGGTTCCATGACCATCTGCTCAAGGGAATAATCAGCTAGCATGTCGAGGAATAATCAGCTAGCATGTCGAGGAACTCCAGTCCCTGTCAGCTCTATGTAGCCTCACCAATGGTGAGGTATGATAAGAGTTTAGTGCATCAGCATCTGAAAAGCCCCGTGTTATGGGATAAGTACTTGTTCAAATGTAAACCTTGTAGTTTTTCAATAACTTGACGGTCTAAAAACAACTTCCAGATCAAGAGTGTCTGTTTTCTGTTTTTCAGAGAAAAACAAAAGATGATACTTGGAAAGCAGATGAACTAAAGAAGCATCTTAAGGTAACACATTTTCCTCACTTCTCACCATTATTACTTACAGAAAGGTTAGAAGCCAGGAACATTTTATCTGGGCCAAAACATTTACAGATAGATTTTGACTGCAAATTTACATGTGTTTGTTTACAACTTTATAGGATTTGCAGGTCCCTGGGCATCCTGTGCCAGATCTTAAACTGCTTTTGTTTCAGAAATAATTTACCTTAGGGTATATATCTTTGCTGTTTGGAAAATGAAAACATGACTGTATTAAACCAATTTGGGCCTTTGAATCCCAACCCATCTAGCAATTATAATTCAAAGGATACCAGATTAATCTGAATCTGAGGGAATTTGAGAATGAAATTCAAAATTATTTGTTTGAGGTCCTATTTAAAGGAATATACAGAACTTTTACTTCTGCTAAGAGTTTGCTAATTGTTACTAACTAGTGGGTATTAAACAAACAAAACAAAATCCATTTTTCTGCTAGTACTGGTAGATTCCTCAAAATGAAATGAGAGTCACATGGAAGTTAGATGGCTTATAGCCCTTATTATTATTGTTAATTGTTAATTTATTTCTATCCTGCTTTTCTCCCTGATCGGGACTCAAAGTGGCGAACAACATGTAAACAAAAAACAATTACAAACCTTACCAGAACAACTTTTGCTTGTACTTTAATCAAGGGATGGTAGAATATTTTGTCTTAAATGCAAAAAACAAGAAGGAATGGGACTAGAACAATTTTGCTTGTGTCAAACAGTTTTAAGTTATGAGCTTAGCACTTAGAATTGTGTTTTTTGCCTCTTCTATCAATTGACATAATAACCACCAATTTCCACTTTGCCTGAATGGGCAAACTTTGGAAGATGTATCACAGCTGCTTCACTGTAGCTACATTGTCCAGTGCTAGGTCCCAAAACCTACTTTGCAGTCAGCAGAGCCCCCACCCCTCTGCATATTTATTTATTTACTGTATTTCTACCCCGCCCTTCTCAACCCCCAAGGGGGGACTCAGGGCAACTTATAAGGCACAATTAGATGCCGAACACAGTACACAATATAAAAACACTAATACAGTAGGATTAAAACATCAGCATTACAACATTAGCTAACCAATTAATTTTTAAATTCTATCAATACAATCCACATTCAATCAATCAATGGCGGAAGCCGTATTTCATGTCCGTCGTTAAAACAGTCCATTCCAAATAAAGTGCTGCAGTTACTGTGCAAAGGCCTGGTCCCACAACCACGATTTTACTTTCTTCCTGAAAGCTAGGAGGGATGGGGTTGATTGTATTTCGCTTGGAAGTGCATTCCACAGGTGGGGGGCCACAGCCGAGAAGGCCCTGTCTCTCGTTCCCGCCAGCCGCAGTTGAGTTGCTGGCAGAAACGAGAGCAGGGCCTCCCCGAATGATCTTAAGTTATGAGGTGGGAGATAGCAGCAGATGCGTTCGGACAAGTAAGCTGGGCCAGAACCGTATAGAGCTTTAAAGGACAAAACCAGCACTTTGAATTGAGGATCATGAGCTAAGATTGATCAAATCTCATTATTTTTACATGAGATCATTGTATATTATAATATCTACATGTAGACTGACTCACTTGTTCTATTATTATATCTCTTCTGTAGCTCCTACACAGTTGTCCACTCCTGTAAATCCTTATTTTTCTTCATGTTGGCATGTCTATAGCTCTAAGAATTATTCTAGCTCCCAGGCTAATGTCTAAAAAGGTAAACCAGCCCCAGAAAAAAGAACTTATTCTTCTTTGTCAGAAAATGCACCCAAATGCTAAAAAAGAATTTAGAAGTTCGTGGTTTGCAATCTTGAAATAAAAAACGAAGTTATAATTTTTTTCAAAATCCTTCATTATTGTAGCATATAAAGCTCTACATCCATAATGCACCAGAGACTTCACTGAACAAAAATAGTATAGAAACAATATTGGCTTCTCTTTTCAGACATCTCGATCAGACAGTCAGTCTGAAGACAGGAGGCATCGACAGAGGAAAGCACGAGATGGAGACAGACATGATGCTGATGACTACAAAGAGCGTATACAGAAGGACCAAGACAAAGAGAGAGTGTTGCTTAAAGAGAAAATGAGGTTTAAATCAAGTGAAAGGCACCAGGATGAAAAAAGAGAGAAAGTTAGAGAAAAAGATTATCCTGGAGAGCAAGAGAGAGAGAAAAATCCAGTGACTCATGAAAGATATACGAAAGAAGAAAGATACAGCATGGGGAAAAGTGGAGAGAGGCACAGTGGTAAAGAGAAAGAGAGAAAGCATAAGAAGGATGAGCAGGCAATTTTGGAAAATGTCATGAAAGCTTATGGGGAAAGGAGTAAAGACCATCATAAAAGAAGAGGGAGCAAGGATCATACAGGTACTTTGATTTATTGATATATTTATTTTGAAATAACCCACCCGATGGTTGTAGCTAATGATGAAAATAAACCCAAGCCAACAATATTTGCATATGCAGGAAGGTTAAATAACAACCTTTATTTTAGGATCTTCTAGACCACAGTTGTTCTTTACATTGCCTGCTTTGTAGAACTGACCAGTTTTAGTGAGATAGCTGGATTAACAAGACAGAAAATACCTCAAAATAGGTATTCAAAGACATAATTTTGTTAGTCTGGATCAAAAGGATATTTTAAGACTAATAAAGAGAAAGAGAGGTTTGTAGCACAAGCCTTTGTAGACTTAGTCTGCTTCATCAAATGTGTTCTGTCTCCATTATTCTCGTATCAGTACTCCATGAGAAATGTTGCACTGCCATTTTCCATCCTGTATAGAGTATACCTATATCTGTGGGTAATGGTTGAACTGACGCTTGAAGTGTATTTTGAGGATAACATGGGAAACTTAAAAAATGAACTAGTCAGGGAAAATTAAGTGGAATGTATGCTCACTTTACACTTCTGGAAATGTCTTGTCTCAGAGTGGTATAAGAAGTTTAATATAGAATAAATATGTCAATTAATTTGAAATATTTTGCAATTATAGTGAGAAATGTGAGGCATTTTGGAGATATGTTGAGTACAGTGTGTTTAACTTCTATGGTATGGAAAAGGTTAAAATGCACTTGTAATCTTATAAGTGTCTTTATTTTTAGATCACCCAAAACTAAAAGGTGACGAAAGGGAGAGAAGACATACAGAGAGGAAGGTAAGAAAAGGGACAAGAGCAAGTTGTGTTCCAAAAGTAATGGCAAAAGCCAATTCATGGCTTTTCTATGAATTGGCTTTCATTTGTTCTCTTTATTTGAAGGAGTAATTGTCTTACATGAAAACATTTTTGTTTGTTCACTCAATATCTAAAGTTGCTGTATCAGAATGGTTTTAAGAAAACTAATTAGGCACTATGCATCTTCAGTTTTGTATGTTTTACCACCAGAACTTTTGTTAGGATGGAACACTTAAGTTTTTCTCATGTGGATTCAAAAGTTATTTGAAAGGGTTTTAATTATTCCTTTCATGTACTCCTGAAAACTCCACATACAGCATCACCATAAGCAAATACAAATATTTTGGGGCACATGGTATAATGGGGAAAAATAGACCAGGAGAGGAGCTGCACTAGTTCAAGGGAGGTTCATAGCTGTGTGTATGCTCTGACATCCTCTGCTTTTCAGCCTCAATGAGCAAAGAGCTGTGATTCAGATACAAACAATTGAACTAATTCCAGTGTTTGTGTAGCAAATGGCTTTTAAATATTTGAGGTTTTTTTTCATATCAAAAGCATTTCATACATAAGTATAAAACTGATAAAAATAGAAGGAGCCCAAGCAGCAGAATATTTTTTGACCCAAACCAGGCAACAGTTACCACATTCTCTGTAGGTTTAAACAATTCTTTTTCTGTACATGAGGCAGGGCATTGTGGACAAGCATACATGTGCAGAGTTGTTTGTTCTTCTTGTACCATAGACCTAAATGACCCCTCAGTAAACCACTTGAGACCTTTATTTAGAGTAACTGGATAGAGCAAAGAAATTAAAGATATAGTCCTTGGATGCTTCCAAGCATCAGGTATGGCAAGGTAATAGTCCAAAGCAAGCAGGAACAAAGGTTAAAGTCTTGATGCCCCAACGGGCTAATCCACAAAAGAGTTCTTGGCACAAAGCTTGGCAAATAGATTTCAGTAGCAGGAAGGCTCTATAGCCCTGGCAAAGTTCATGGAAGCAAGATTTCAATAGTTGGCGAGAGATACTATACAACTCTCAGGCCCCAGTTCTTATAGGACTCAGCAGCTTTGAAGTTACGATGTACCGGTGTGTCGAAACAGGTTCCCAAAACAGCTCTCCGGCTGGTCTCTCTCATGGCTCCCGCATTGGATTGGAATGTAAGCCCAATTAGCACTGGCATCTGGACACTCGGGAGTTGCCCCGTCTCTGCCTTTCTCGGGCCGCTTATCGGCTCCAGATGCAACCCGGCTAGCTTTTTCTTGAATGGAGCATGAACTGCGGGCCTCTGCAGCTTCTGCCTTTTAGGCCTGCTGGGCCTCTCTTATACTGTGGATTCAGCATGGCGTTGGTTTTGCTGAGGGCCAGAGGAACACTGGGGTGTGACAGTTCTGCTCTACAGTCACACAAGGTGAAGAATTCTTTTAGGTAGTTCCATTTTGCCAGGTTGTTTTTTGATCTGTCCATTCCACTTCTGAGTCTGTTCAGGGACTTCCAAGTTGACAATGCATGGTTTGCGGTTGGAGGCAGACCTTTGTTGGGGGGGGGGGTGTCTATATATTTGGTGATATAAGATCATCTGTTTAATGAGGCAAACACTCCACTCCATTAGTGCAAGAGATTTAAGAAGTTCTGGATTCTAGTCTCCATGTAAAAAACTAACAGACACATGTTCTTTTCATGAGGAAGATTTTCAGTAGTGATCCAAAGTCAGCCTACCCTTACTAAAATAGAGGATTAGTCAAGCCAGGGGTTTTAAGCAGGATTAGATGTATTAAAGGCATACTAACAGCAAACCCATTCTGTAAGTATAGCTGTTTATGTAGCCACTAGGCATGGTTTAGAACCCAAAAATAGGGAATCGAAAATCTAATGTGGGGGATTTTTTGATTAGTAATAGGAAGACTTACAAAAAATTTTCCAAAAATTTCTAAAATGTAACTTCATTACTAACGAAATTCGTTAGTAGTTCGTATGCCAGCGCATGCGCATTCCAGATGGTTTTGGCCTACAACTCCCAGAAATCCTAACAGCTGGTAAATTGGCTGGGATTTCTGGGAGTTGTAGGCCAAAACTTGAATAAATCACACTGAATTCTAGATGGGACTCTCCAAATAGGAAGGAGGAAGCAAAGGAGGGAGGGAGGGAGGGGTATTCTATTCTTGGAAGCAGCAAAAGAAAGGAGGAGGAGCCCCCTGGCTCCTCGCTGCCTCTCTCTCACCCCGATCCCGAGGAGCGAGGGCCCAAGTTTGCCCAGGCTGGTCATATACCTACATTCCATGCACATGCAATAATACAGCAGTAATAACAATGGGTATAAGAAGAGGTAAAATTCAAACCGAAGTATTCTGACTGGTCCCTGCCTCATGCGGTGCAAACGGGCTCTTCTCTGTGAGCCCGGGGAAAAGCCAGCGTTTTCTGCTTGGGTGCACACACATACATATTCTTTGGGGGATTTGCTGCAGAATCTTCTCTATGAGCCCGGGATTCTGCAGCAAATCCCCCCCCCCCCCCAAGAATATGTATGTGTGTGCTCCCAAGCAGCAAACGCTGGCTTTTCCCGGGCTAATTTCCCGGGCTAATAAGAGAAGAGCCCGTTTGCACCGCATGAGGAGAGACCAGTCAGAATACTTCGGTTTGAATTTTACCTCTTGTTATTGTTATTACTGCTGTATTATTGCATGTGCATGGAATGTAGGTATGACCAGTTGGATTACTTCTAATATTAGGCACTTACAGTAGCATTCATTCTATTATACATTAGGTTGGTTTCTCACCCCAATACTCTTTGATGCTTTAGATCCTGGCAGGGCAGGAGAGGCAGGGAAGCCTGGAAAAAATGTAAACAGAGAGGTTTACTCAGAAGTAAATCCACAAAGGAGGGCCCTTCATCCAAAGTGCCCTCCTTTGCAGATTTACTTCTGAGTAAACCTCTCTGTTTACATTTTTTCCAGGCTTCCAGCCGAAAGCCAGGATCTAAAGCATCAAAGAGTATTGGGGCTTGCCTTGCCATAATACTTATTGGCAAGGGAGGCGGGAGGGTGGTGAGAGAGAAGGAGGGTGCCCCCCCCTTACGACCTAATAACGACACTTAAGAAAATCCTGGCCCCCGAAGTTCGAAAAAGAAAGTCCACTTCCTGGTTGGCGTTCCAGGTGCAGAAATACTCGAAAGTAGCATTTCTTACGAATTTCTTATGAAACGAATCATTTTCATAACTTTTTTCTCATGCCTAGTAGCCACAACAGCACCATCTACACAGAAGGAGAAACCGAAGTTTACAAAGTATCAGAAAGACTTTAAAAATAATTAAGGAAATGCCCCAAAACCCCATTGCAGGTCGAATATATAAAGTGGGAACTGAATAATAACGGACTGTTTCAGTGAAAAGTAAAATGGTGACATGCATGGAAATAGAATCAGGTATTCTGTCCAATGTCTTAAAATGACAAACCAAAGCATGCTGCAACATTTATTTACAGGTCTTTCATCTGAGCTCTAGAATTCTAAAATTAATGAGTTTGTTTCAGATTTAGAATTATAGTCTTGACTCAGAGAAGTGCCATTGGCTTCAGCAGGTCTTGTAGTCTGTTTCAAGCTTGGTAAGTGTGTTAATACAATATGAGAAGCTAGATGTTCCTCACAAATGAGTGTAGTGGTACATTCTGCTCAACTGCTGTCAGTTATAGGTTGGCCCTGCAGCCAATGATCTGTCAGGTGGGGGCATATTTTTTTCTTCTTTGTTCTTCCCCAGTGAACCACAGAAGCCACGAAAAAACTGGACTCTTTTTTTTCTAAGAGAAAGAAATCTTCTGACAGGCAGATTATACATTAAACTCACTGCAGAATGAACCCTGTTGGTTTATTTAGCTTCTCCAAGAGTCACAGCTCACTGGCTTGCTGAGTGTCAACACACCCAATGTATTTATGTCTTGTCTGGTCTACTAAAATGTTTTGAACTATTAATGCCCCTTCCTGCTTCCAGAATGGGGAGAGGAAGAACAGTTTTGGCGAGGATTCAGCAAAAAGACATGAAGAACGGGAGCATAGGCACAGGCTGCATAAGGAGCAAGACCCAGATAAGGAAAGAAGACAAAGGCATAAAGAGAAGAGAGAGCAGGAATTTGTAGCTGTTAAAGAAAAAGAGAAGCACTTGAAATTAAAGAGCCTTACATCTCTCGGAGATAGGGAAGAAGGCCATGTATCAAGGAGACATAATAAAGAACGATCACATCATGGTGGGAGACATAGGGAGACTGGAGAAAAAGAGGAAAGTGAAGAAGAAAAGAGAGATCATCACAAGGTTTGTTTTAAATAGATTTTCAATCAGCAAATGTAACATTTGTATGAGAAAGGATGTTCTATAAAGGACAGGTTTCTGACATGGTAAATAAAATTTCAAGAAATTGTGGATTAAAATAAAACATGGCATGATGACAGTTTTCCTAAAAAGGGAAATTAAGACAATTAAACAAACATTAATTTACTGATCAACAAAAGTCTTTATAGAAACATTAATTTCTCATTCTGTATTGGTTACATTTATATCTAATCTTTTTTGTTAGATTTTGAGATAGCAGTATGAATTATTCAAAGGAATCTCGGTAAAAATTTGTGTGTGGATTAGGACACGTTTTGTTTTTGAAGTTCCATTTTGTTTCAGTAACCACACTTTTCTAGTTCTTTATTTTAGTTTGATGCTACAAACAGGCAATTGTTCTTTTTAAAACCAACAGTACTTTTATTTAGGCTGAATCATACATGCTTCATAACTTGGCTACAGACATATGCCTCAGACTCTTATATTTTCCTTCCTCTGAAGCTGAGAAAGTTTGACTTGCCCATGGTCATCTAGTGGGTTTCCATAACTGAGCAGAGATTTGAACCTTGGTCTCCAGTGCTGTAGTCCCAACTCTCAAACCACCGCATTATGTTGGCTGTTCAGAACAGACCCATTAGTGAATGGAAATGAATGGAAACTTAACTTAGCAAACCAACAATTTCCATAATTTCTGTTACTATTATTACTTAACTAGCTTGGGGACCCGGCGGTGCCCGGGTCATTTGAGAAGTGCAGCAGGATGTAGAGTGGGTCATGGGGGCACTGTGTGGCAAGTTTGGTCTTGATCCATCATTCTTGGGAGTTGCAGTGGTATCATGAAAGTACTGAAGGTACTGGAAGTCCCATCATCTGTGGTCCAGCCTCACCCAAATTGCAGTAGGATGTAGATTGGGTCATGGGGGCTCTGTGTGCTAAGTTTGGTCTGTATTGGTGTTTTACACAAAACTGCACCAGGATGTAGAGTTGGTAATGAGGGCTCTGTGGGCCAGGTTTGGTGTTGATCAGTCATTGGATGAGGTTTGCAGCAGTCTTGGAAAGTGAGGGAAGGTACTGCAAGTCCCATCATCCATGGTCTGCCCTCCAAACTTCAGCAGGATGTAGAGTGGGTCACTGGGGCTCTGTGTGCCAAGTGTGGTCTTTATCGGTGTTTGTTGGGGACCGCAGTGGTCTGTGGGAACAGAGAGGTGTGAAAGTACTACAAATCCCATCATCCATTGTCAGTCCTCCTCCGAACCTCACCAGGACGTGAAGGTAGTCATGGGGGTTATGTGTGCCAAGTTTGGTCTCAATCAGTAATTGGATAAGGATCGCAGTGGACTTGGGAAGTGAGTAGAGGTACTTCAAGTCCTATCATCCATGGCCTGCCCTCCTCCAAACTGCAGCAGGATGTAGAGTTGGTAATGAGGGCTTTGTGTGCCAGGTTTGGTGTTGATCAGTCATTGGATTAGGTTTGTAGCAGTCTTGGAAAGTAAGGGAAGGTACTGCAAGTCCCATCATCCATGTTCCGCCCCCCTCCAAACTTCAGTAGGATGTAGAGTGGGTCACTGGGGCTCTGTGTGCCAAGTGTGGTCTTTATCGGTGTTTGTTGGGGGCCGCAGTGGTCTGTGGGAACAGAAAGGTGTGAAAGTACTACAAATCCCATCGTCCATTGTCAGTCCTCCCCCGAACCTTACCAGGACGTGAAGGTAGTCATGGGGGTGCCAAGTTTGGTCTCGATCAGTAATTGGGAAAGGGTCGCAGCGGACTTGGGAAGTGAGTAGAGGTACTTCAAGTCCCATCATCCATGGTCTGCCCTCCTCCAAACTGCAGCAGGATGTAGAGTGGGTCATGGGGGCTGTGTGTGCCAAGTGTGGTCTGTATTGGTCCTTTTTGGTGGCCTCAGTCGTCTGTGGGAACCAAAGTGTTGGAAAGTACTACAAATCCCATAATCCGTGGGTCATGTCCCCCGAACCACACCAGTACGTAAAGGGGGTTATGGGGGTTATGTGTACCAAGTTTGGTGCAGGTCCATCACCCGCGCTGGTCGCTGTGGCCTGTGAAAGTGGCTGCCACATATCCGCCCTTCCGCCCTCCCGCCCTCCGCACACATACATACATACAAACATTCCGCTTTATAAAGGTATACAGATAATAGATTCAGGCCATTATTTGACAAACAAAGGCAAACTACATGAACATTTTTTTGAATTTGTATACATGTGGAGCCAGGACTATAATGTACTTTGGAATTACTTTTGTAAAGATTTTAGACTGATTTGAAAAAAGGGAGGAAGATAGTATGTCATAAGAATGTTGTGAATACAACCAAAAAGCAGTGGGGGGAAAAGGAAAAAAATATTGGTTTCTTAGTTTTTAGGCCTGTTCCTGAGGGTTTTGTGTGTGCTGATTCAGAAAATTGCATTGGATAGACTGCATATGTCATATGTATCTCAAAAACTGGAGCTGATAGGGGGAAACTAGTGCCATTGTTGGAATCAATCAATCCAATATCCCCCAAAACAGGGCGAACATATGAGACACCAAAATGTGGTTGGCTTGCATAATCTCCAAAATTGTCTCCAGGCAACATAAGCTGCTTTCATGCTTTTGTCTTGAATTAGAGGCAATTTATAAGAACTAGTGGGAACTTTTGAAATCACACGTCACTAGAAAATCCTTCCTAGTATTTAAATGCTGCAAGTCCTTACATTTTTATATCCTTTTTTGCAGCATGATGAACACAGAAGTCACCATAGAAGCTCAAGGCATGGAGGCGATTCAGACCATCGATATGAGAGGTGTGCTCTACTCACATATTTGAGAAACTTTGGCTGTAATCTCATGCAGGCTAATAAACGATATAGACTGGTGGAACAGACTTTTGAATAAATGCATGTAGGACTGCATTTTGCATTTTATCTGTGTCCGGTTTTCTTTGTTTCTAAATATATTCCTAAGAAGGTACCTAGGCAGATTGCTTACATGTTCTTTCCTAGAAAAAAAGCCACATAGTATTTGAATGACTTCAGATATAAATTAATTAATAGTCCTGAGATGAGAAGTCTGAGAAAATATGTAAACACAACACACAGTATTTTGGAAGCACAACCATATTTTTAGATTCTGGGCCTGAACTGTTTTGGGAGGGATGAATCTATTCTTAGGCATCAGCATCTGCTTTTTTATGTAACTGTTTTGATGATTCATGTTGCCTCTCAGCCTCTCTAGGCCAGCGCGACAACTGTATGGCTTCCTTTTCATGTTGCTTTATTTCTTATAAGGGCTGATTTCAAACAAATGGATGTGTGTTACAGGATTATGTGATGTTGCTTCATGTTCATTTGCCAGTTTTCACTTCCCTAGCCCTCTTCTTAGGATAAGACCAAGTGGCAGATCTCTAATAGCCTCAGGTAGTTTTTTGGATTTCTAATTATTGGAAGTGAAGGATGATTTTGAAGGTTGGCCTAGCAGTCATGTCTAATGTGTTGTCGAAGGCTTTCATGATCGTAATCACTGGGTTGCTGTGAGTTTTCTGGGCTACATGGCCATTCCCAGAAGCATTTTCTCCTGACCACGTCTCTGGCAGGCCTCCTCGGAGGTTGTGAGGTCTATTGGAAGCTAGGAGAGTGGTGTTTATATATCTGTGGAATGTCCAGGGTGCGAGAAAGAACTCTTGTCTGCTGGAGGCTGTGGGAATGTTACAGCTGGTCACCTTGATTTGGATTGAATGGCATTGCAGCTTCAAATCCTGGCTGCTTTCTTTTTTGGGAGGTGTTAACTGGCCCTGATTGTTTCCTGTCTGGAATTCACCTGTGTTTTTTAAAAAAATATTCCTCTGTATTTTCTGCCCTGTTTTTAGATTTTTTTTTAAATACTGGTAGTCACATTTTGTTCATTTTCATGGTTTCCTGCTCTCTGTTGAAATTATCTGGATGGCCTGGGACTTGAAATTGAGACTGGATGGCCCATGTGGTCTCTTCCAACTCAATGATTCTATGTCCACATGATTGTGAATTTCAATGTTTTCTCTGTGTAGTCTGATATGGGGGTTGCTAGAGTGGTCCAGCATTTCTGTATTCTCAAATAATATAAATTAGAATGCTGACCAGAGCTCTGTAAGCAAGAGTTTATTTGCCACGCCTGTTTTATCAACTCACAGACAATGTATGGATATGTAGGGAAATACAATTGGAAAATTGTAGTTCATTGTTGTTCCTAGAAATGTTCTACTACAAACAGTGACTTATCTGTATATGAGAAGGAAATTACAAAGGAGCAAGGTGTTTGCAATCAGAAATGATTTAGCCCTGTTCTGACAATAAACATACAATTCATAGATATCTGAAAACTGAGATGCACAGACTGCATATCACATGTTACAGAAGTGAGAAATATGAAGCACACACCACTAATCCTTGTCCTCTTTTGCAGTTTCTTAGCAAAGATGTGATGTACCTTTGTGATCGCTTTTCCTGTGGCAATGATCTTCCCAGCTGAGCTTTTAATGCAATAAAATTCTTTTCCTTTTAAAGGAGTGCAAAAGAAAAAGTAAAGAAACGTGGGACGGGTGAAAGAGAGGACATAAAACAAGATGTAAGATGGTTGTATTTGGCATTTTTGAAGACTAGAATATTCTGGAAATTAGTAATATAGCAAAGAAGAAACCTAACTAAAGATGCCCCTACACTGTAGAAATAATGCAGTTTGACATCATTTTAACTGCTGTAGCTCAATGCTGTAGAATCCCGGGAGTTGTATTTTACAAAGTTTTAAAACTTTTCTGCGAAATAGTGCTGGTGCTTCACTCAACCACAACTTCCATGATTCCATAGCATTGAGCCATGGCAAACTGCATTAATATTAAAGTTAGATGCACTCTTTGAAATGTTTGTGTATATGAGAGAGAGAGAGAGAGAGAGAGAGAGAGAGAGAGAGAGAGAGAGAGAGAGAGAGAGAGAGAGAGAGAACTATTAATGTAAGGCACACCCCAGCAGAAATTATGCACTTTTTCTTTTGATGGGAGAGTTAAGTTGTATTTATATTTATTCAAATTAAATTAATGGGAATGAAAAGTACTTATTATTTGGATTGTGCTTGTATTACCGAAGGTTCCTGCCAGGTCCTGCACCCTGTGTATATTATTTGCAAGTCATTTTAGCTGCCTTCGGAAGGCTTTACTCCTAAATGATGCATGATACTACCTTATTCAGAGGGATCAAAAGAGCTTTCTAAGGCACTAATTATTAATAATATTAGAAACTGTTCACACAGTCTTTTCCTATAGAGTGTTTTAAAATACTTGAAATTATTTATGAAGGTAGATTGAAAACCTTTAAAAGTAGTTAAATATCCAATAGACTGCAAATACTTAGCTATCATTTTTTAAAAAAGCTAGCAGAGGTAATCATTCTGGAATGTACATGGGATGCAGACATAAATGTTTATTTGAAATCACGTGCATATGCAGAGATGTCAGAAATTTTCAGGTAGATTAGCCTATGTCACTTCAACCATAGCAATTACTTTTGGAAAGTAAACTTAGTGGAGAATCTTTAATGTAGGTATTAAGTCTTTGAGAGCAAACACAAAATAAAGTCTTGTATCTCATTAAAGGGCAACAAATTATTGTGATCTAAGGTTGCCAACTTCATAAAAGAGTGCTTTATCAATAGAAAATGTATATACTTGATTATTAAAAACATTGTAAAATCTGAGGCAAAAGGACATAAATAGAAAGCAGGAACCTTAGGTAATACAAGCACAATCCAAAGCTAATGTATATAAAGAAAGAATATTGATTATCCACAATATCTGTGTTTATACCTATTCTCTGCTAACTTAATATGGCTTACTTAATATTGGTGGTGGTAATAAAACCTTAGTCCCTGTTAAATTAAATTCAGGGAGTCGGCGGCATAGAAGCCCGAATAATAAATAAATAAAATAAATAAAATAAATTTTAAATGAATAGAATCAAGGGGTGTATTTCTCATGACAATTCTAAAGTACCATTTGGACATCCTTTAAACCACTACTTGAAAATTTCTAGTCTCAATGGTATTTTATATATATTTGTTAGATTTTTTAAAGTTCTATTCATTTCGTTTGGTTGAATTGCCACATTTCAATGC
Organism: Anolis apletophallus; assembly: GCA_030556195.1. NCBI lineage: Eukaryota > Metazoa > Chordata > Lepidosauria > Squamata > Anolidae > Anolis > Anolis apletophallus. Next base: position 19,464,281 of record JARBWK010000008.1, read on the forward strand.
TTTTCTCATATTAGTTGTTTTGTATATTGATGTGTTAGCACCACAAAGCTGATGACCCATCAGCCATGGGACCAAGTCACAAAAGGCAAGCTTCTGAAGATGAAGAGCAAGAAGAAGAAAATGTAAGTGTTATGTCATTACAGTATTTTATTAAGTGCATAGATGTTCCAGATTTCTCTTGTTAAATACCTTCAGTTAATATTGTTAGCTGTACAATTATGTCATGATTTAATTCTGTGTCATGTTGAACAGACTGCGGTCTGGCACCAGGAGATGCAGAGCCAATCTTAAGAAATGGTGTTATAAAGTGGTGTCCACAGTATGAGAATTTGGAGAAGAACAAACCCCAGACCACCTATTACAATATAGTCTGTGCCCTGCCACATGTACAAAGAAGGACCTTCTCACAGCAACACCAGAGGCACTCCTAAGTGGTCAGCTTCTGGTCAAAGGAAATTTAGCATAATACCAAGTGTTTTTTTTTTAAACTTTGTGGTTTTTTAGTACATTATAAATGTATTCTCAATTTACTTCTGCCACGATAAATAAATAAATATTCTGTTTCTCTTTCTTATCAGGAACTGAAGAAAGGTACTTCCTATCCAGATTATAATTCTCCAACAAACTATGAAGATGATTTTGAGGTGGGTGCAAGCCCATGGTTTTTTAAAACTAGACTTAAGGGATAAAAATAAATACATAGATGATGACAGAGGAATTTTAATTGATATATCGATCATTTATGTGTTTTGTACATTTGAGACCCCCTGGTGGTGCAACAGGTTAACCTGCTGAGCTGCTGAACTTCCTGGCCAAAAGGTTGAGGTTCAAATCATGAAGTCATGCCGGCTACATGGCCTAGGAGGCGTCTACGGACAACATCGGCTCTTTGGCTTAGAAATTGAGATGAGCACCACCCCCCAGAGTCGGACATGACTAGACTTAATGTCAGGGGAAACCTTTACCTTTTACTTACGTTTTGAGACAGCTCTCTGCTTGTAAGACCGCCCTTTTTGAGTTAGCTTTCAACTAGGCAATTTAGCCTAGTGTAATAGCCCAGTATAACTATGCTTCGGGTTCAAAGAAATACGTATATTTCATTCTGTACCCCGTGATGTGATGTCTGTTATGTTTTTAACTCTGTTGTATGGCTACATGATTGGTCTCATGTGCCTATTTTATTCTCTGTTATCCGCCCCGAGCCTGCTGGAAGGAGCGGAATACAAAATCGAACAATAAATAAATAAATAAATAGTACAAACAAAAATAACTTTAGAGAAATTGAAAGAATGAATCAGAATGTGTGTCTGACAGTATTATTCACACTGACTGGCAAGAAATCTCTTTGTTTAGGACTGAACTTGGGACCAATGTCCTATGGTCCTTCCTCATGGCCCCACTTATCTTTGTTTCTTTTACGGCTCTTTGACTCTAGTTCTCAAGATAAAGCTTTCTTAATATCAGCTTTCACTTGAGATACTGTTCAGGTGAAGATGCTATAAAAGGATGTTGTTTTCCTTAACCATATTATAGTAATGCTATTTGTACAATACTATTTTAGTATTTATGTGATGCCTTTCTTAATAATAAAAATGAATAATCTTTATTTTTAAGTCCTGCGAATGGTGAGAAGATCTGAGGTCTTCCTACTAGGGTGATCTGTTGCCTTATAAAAGCCCTGTTTCTTTTTTAAGGATTATGAAGATGATTTTGATGATGTAGATGATGAAGATGATGTGGAAGAGGAAGATAATCAGGAACAGGAAAAGAAAGAAGGAGGAGCAGAACAAAGAGTAAACAAACCACATATAGCCAAGAACTCAGAAATTGAAGAAATTCAAAAGGCAATTAATGCTGAAAATGAAAAGATTGAGACCTTGCTACCCAAGCAGAGAAAGAAAGAATTTCATCCAAAAGAACCTGAAAAGAAACGAGAAATCGGTACGTGACCAGGCACTAGTTTTGGGTAGAAATTATGAGAGCAACCCAATTTAGCTATAAAATCATTCTCAGGAAGGCTAAAGGAGTAATTCAGAACCATTGGATTAACCCCTCATGCAGGAGGTAAGCTTTAGTTTACATTTAGCTGTAAATGTTGAGGTTTGCAAGCAAAATGAAACACAAGAATGTGCAGGAATATAATAATATAATATAATATTTTAACGTAATACAACATAATAATAACAATAACATGATATTATAATTATATATTTTATATTATATATAATATTACTAATAATATTACAGTACAATGGCATAGTACAATATACTAATATATAATACGTGGCTGTTCCAATGTGCCTTCCCTAAATAAAGTAAATAATGCCCTGCTGTGTTCAATTCTTGCAAAGGTCCTCAGAAACACTTTAATTACAGGTTGGGTGTCTGCCCCACATTGTCCTTGAAACCTTCCTGTTATATACAATCCACCACTGTATGCATCCCGTGTTTATTTATTTTAAAATTTTAATATTCACATTTGGCCTGCCCGAAATGGTTTTAAACTGTATGTTATTGCTTATGTTTGAGTTTTATTGATGGTATTGTTTTATAATTGCTGTTATGTTGTTATTATGTGTTGTTGGGCTCGGCCTCATGTAAGCCGCACCGAGTCCCCGTGGGGAGATGGTTGTGGGGTATAAGTGAAGTTAATAATAAATATTGTGCTATGCTAGTAATATAATATATTGTATGTATATATATCTTGTAAGCTGCTCTGAGTCCCCTTTGAGGTGAGAAGGAAGGCATATAAATGTCGTAAATAAATTGTTTTTAAAAACAAAAGAGATGAAATAGTTTAGAATATTGGTCTTCTGCCTTGATTGATTAATTTATTAGCGAAAGGATTAACCTAAGGGTTGTGGATTTCTCCTTCAGCCTTTCTAGAACGATAATTCATGGTATCTATTAACCTTTTTTAAAAAATTGATTGTTGGGGACCACGGCCATACAGACTCCTACATGAGGCAAGGAATTTAGAGGACAACCCTCCTAGTATATCCTAGTTTAAATATGAAAAAGTAAATACATTTGCAGTTAATGCCAAAGTTGGTCCCAATAACATTGGACCAGTGATCAGAATTGCAGGAATCTAGGAAGTCCAGTTATAGTCATGATTCTTCACTTTTCTGTCACTTCAAAGGCAGTCGTCATCTCTTTTTAATTTTTTTAAATGTAATTTTTAATTTTTTTAAAAAAACAATAAATGTTTATTTTAGTTATGGTACATAACAAAAAAGCAAATCATATCAGATATAATCAAGTAACTATATTTTTATGGATACATGCTTAGACAATCAACCAGTTAATTTTGACATTGAGTACATATTATTATCAGTTACTTAACTTAAAACATATAGACTTGCTATTTCTGCATGTTGTCCACTATTTTCAGTCTAAGCTTTCTATTCATTTTTTCCATAACATATAGAAAATCAACACATGAAATTTTACACACAGCAGACCATACACTTATCCCAGAACCCCTATCCCACACAAAATAAAACCTCTTTCCCACATCCGTGCACCCTTCACCATGACTTCCAACACTGAAACACTATGAAGCCTTTAAGCCTATTTATCTATCCTTATTCATAGTAAACCTAAATTCCTAATGGAGCTTCTCTATATTACTGACTCTCCATTCAGATATGCCGTGGCCAACTTCCATTTTTCTAAAAAAAAAAATCCTCATTACTTTTGTTCTTCCTATTATAAGTTAGTTTGGCCATTAGCATATATCCAAAAAGGATTGGAGGGAAAGAATGCGAGAATATATGCAGTCGTCATCTCTGTGCCATCATCGTTGTGTCCCCTACTTCTTCTAGCCTTCTTAAATGCTGTAGGTGGAGAACCAAATCAGGATGATGATGACGATGATTATTTATTTCTCTCTTTCTCTTTCTCAAGGCACATTTGCATTTTATGTTTTAGCTCCATTACATTTTGTAATAAAAATGGAAGTCATATGATTGAATGCCTCCATGCATAAAAATAACTCCTACATGTGGAAAATCAGTATATAGTGGATTCTAGGCTGAATTTTTGCCCCCTGCATATGGTATTTCTATGGAGAGGAAGCTTTTATTTTGGCAAAGATTCAGATATACAGTGTGAGTTTACAAAATTGAATTGGTCCTCAGCCTGTAATCTTGAGAGAGAAAGAACTCCCATTTTAATTTTACTTGCTTTCATATTTATGTGGATCAGATTGATCTACCTATCATTTAAAGTTTCCTTATCGAACCTTTTTTTTACAGAAAGACGAGATTCATGTATTCATAAGACTAAATCTGGAAAGTTCATTGATTTTCAAACAGCTAAACAGCGGCAAAATAACAGAAAGATTGCCAGTCAACAGAAGTAAGTGATATTAAAATGAACCACTGCATGTAACTGTGTTACATGTAGCATTTTAATACATTTTTGTTATGTTACAAGTGCTATTTGTTTAACAAAGTGGAATAAAATATTTGAATGTGCAATTAATTTATATAAATTATTTTAATATGTCACATCCAGTGGGGATATAAATGGAGATGTGTTTGCATGGTTCTGAGACTCAGGTGATAGAATTCTGTCAAATGCCAGTTTATAAAAACAGAATATATGTACCCGTATTTTGCTAGGTTTTTTTTCTTTTTTCTTTTGTGTAAAAGACAAAGCAGTATTTTCCTTTAGAAATTAACAGATCCTTGAGTTTAGGAGCAGATCTGTTCAATGTTGATCTATCACAGAGTCTTACTGAGAAGTGAAAAAACAGTGCCCCTTATCGGATAAATATATTACCATGGATGCAAGTCACTAATTTCCTTCCTGAAAGAAGTGTATCAATAAAAAGTACTACAATTTTATTTCATGAATATTCAGTATAGCCTACCATTATAAATATTTAACATATGCTTCAAGTAAATAAACATAGCTTTTGAAATCTGTGATGTTTTAAATCTACAGCTAAACATTTAGTGTGTGTATGCGACAAACATGCTTGCTAAATGCAAGCATGTTATTGGCACATCTGTCAGAGAGCTTTCTTTTCTTGTTGAGCAAGTTCTTTGTGGCAAACCCACATTGTTCCATTTGCAATATACAGTATGTAACAGGACGCACAATGTATATGCCAGTGCCTAGAAAATAACATTTCTAATCCAGAATTCACTTTAATAACTCTCTCCTAATTTAAAGGATACTGGAATCAATAACATTTTTAAAACTATTTTTGTTCATATGTCACTGAATCTACATATTGCTTTTCATAGTACAAATAATTCTAGACCAGTTATATGTCTCTGTAATTTGCGCTTAATGACCATTTTGCTTTCTTGTGACATGTTTTCAAGGAAACGTAGTGCTGAACTCCTACGACTTATTGACCTGGACTTTTCAGTCAGTGTCTGCTTGCTGGATTTGCCTCCAGTAAATGAATATGACATGTATATCCGGAACTTTGGAAAAATAAATACAAAGCAGGTAAAGAGCAAGTTACAATTCATTACATTTCTTTTTGTTTTATTCAGTTAATTATTCAAGCCTTCAATGTGTTGTAGTCCAGCATTTGATTGTGCCTGCACCTGATCTCTCTGGGGATTCTGGGCCTGTTAGTCAGTTTAGCAGCAAATTAGGGAGTTATGGAACTCCGAGTGGCAAATTTACTCTTACCAAGGCTACCTGGACGTGCCGGTACAAGGATGAGGAAAACTCACGACAACTGTGCAGTAGATGAAATCAAAATGGTTTATTGATGACACCAGCTGGTGGGGTTTGCCAGCAGAACACGGCTGCTATCAGGGGCAAAGGCCCCGGTCATTCTCAGTACAAAACATTTATACCCCCAATGGCGGCATCTCAGAAAAGCCCGCCCTTCTTCATGGATTTTACACAATCATAATTGGCTGGTGTCATAATAAATAAACATTACATTTCCATTAGCATCACATCTAAAAGTCCCACCTATGTATGAGAACAATGGACATTTCTAAGTTAGTTCTTTCTCACAGTACATATCAGCAGCCTGGGACGTTCATGTACCCGGTTTGCAACATTTCACATTCTGCCTTTCCCTGCCAGCAAAGGATGGGGCTGAATCCCTCCGTACATGCGCAGATCTTTCCCCTTTTTGGCACAAACGTCTCCCATTAGCACATCCTGTACTGTTAGACCAATCTAAGCCTACGTTATCTCACGTTAGGCACGGGGTGCACATCAGCAAGTCACAGCATAGATTAGAAGCGCCAATCACAGTGTTACTTTCACGGAACAAGTGCCTGTCTGATTCTTGGCACAGAAACCCACTTTTCAAAGTTCTACACGTGTGCAGCATCACTCTCTGACTGTACTCCTGCACAGAAAAGTACCAAAAACAGCTTTATTCAGAATTTTTCTTTTTTTTGTGGGTAACTCATCACAAGGAGTTACCTACACACACGTCTGGAACCCCTTAAGAGGACCAATTCACTCTCCAGTCCCTCTTGATCACAGTTTCTTCAGTCCTGACAGCATGCACACCTTTCACTGCATCTATGGATTTCTGCATTGCACAAGCACAACATTTTAGCAAAATGGGCAGACAGCACATTATGATTAGCACAGAGCATATCACCACTATGATTATCATCACAAGTGAACGTAGCCAATGCAAATTCGGTAACCAGCTTAGCAGGGAACTCCAAAAATCACTTGGAGCTGAGTAAGTCTTCTGCACTTCTCTAGCAACACCCTGAATCTTGACCAGGTCAAGTTCAATGTCACCTGTCTTATTGATGAAATGACAACAGGTCGTATTTAACCACACGCAAAGGCCACCTTCCTTAGACAGGAGGTAGTCTAAAGCCAGCTTTTGCTGCATAGCCATTCTTGCCAAAGAATTCACCTCTACTTGTAAAGATGACATTCCTTCAAACGTATCATTGGCCAAAGATTCCAAGCCAAATGATAAGACACGCAACTGCCTGATTGTCCAGCTACACCTAGCCTGGGTGCGACAATTGCTATGAACCTCTGGCTTTCACTCAGAAAAGTCTTGTCCGGGTCATAACCATAGCGTTTCACTCCAGCAAATGAACGCTTCTGGACATGTAAATGCAAGTTAGTCACAGGTGTCTCTTTGGGGAGCACTCTCAAATCCCCAGGCTGCAAGGTGCCAAGGGTACAAATTTTAAGCCCTGAAAATGAATGGACTCTTATCTGAAGGCCACGTTCCAGAAAGGCAGTTCACTAGGGAAGCAAGGTCAGAAACAGAACTGAGCTCATAGGATGAAAATGAAAGTCCAGGTGGACAGACTAATGAGCAGTTAGATAGGAGACTTATGTTCTGTCAACACAGAGCTTCTCAGGAGAGTTTACAAAGGTCAAGACGCCTATTAGCCAAGAAGTCCTTATCAGTTTCCCAGGGAAGAAGGCATGATTTTTTGTCTATATTAGCAGGACCAGCAAGCTTTTTTGCCAGTCAAGGCAATGTTGGGGTTTCAGTATAGAACTTCTGTCAAGTCAAGGGATTTCTAGTTCCATGTTTCCTTTTGTTCATGTTTCATGCTTCCAAGTTTTGAGGACTGTTCCTGAATCTCATGTTTTGGAGTTATTCTGCTTTAGTATTCCTGTTTTTGATGCTACACGTGTACTTTGATTTCTGTGGATTATTCCTGATATTTGGACTTTGAGTTTTATACTATTTTGCTGAATTACTTTTCATATATATTCTTCAATAAACTGCTTTGCTATTTCACCTTGGATTGGAGTGTGTGTTAAATGCAGAGGTGATTCCCAGCCTTGAAGTGCAATGCCTCAATACTGTCTTCCTGTTAATATGGCTCCAGTCTGGTGCATATTGTGGGTGAAACAAAATAGCACTAGCATTTTTAAATTCAGTTCAAAAGCTACCATAAGATTGTTCACATGAATAGTATCTTGATAAAATTAGATGCTGGAAGGACCTACTAGAATTCTATTAATCATACTTCAGTACTCATCATTATCATCATTTATTTGTATAGCACCATCACTGCATATGGTGCTTTACAAGGAAATGAACAAAAAAACATAATTTTAACTCTTATTTATGTAATTGGATTAGATACAGTATGCATCTCTAAACCGTTTTATGGCAGTCCCTACTCTGTGCCTCTCTTTAGTATTTTTGGATCACTAACAGTGATGAATGTATCAGTGGATGCACACCTGAAGACAGGTCCACAGTTTGGGGGTCCTCCTGGACTCAGTGTTGAACCTGGAGGCCCAGGAATCTGCAGTGGCCAGGATGCCCTTTGCACAATTAAAACTTGTACGCCATCTGCGCCCATTTTTTGAGAAGGCAGATCTGGCCACGGTGGTACATGCCTTAGTTACATTGTGCTGTCGCACGCTGGGCCTGTAGAATGGCTATTTCTTGGACGTGACTTCTGTATGCCCAACGGGACGCCGGGGTGCCTCAGCTGGAAAGGTCCCTTAATTTTCCCCAATAATAAAGGTCCTTTGAGGCTTAAAATAAGTATAACAAAGCTCTTTATTTGGGCTTAACAAACTGGAAGGCTTGCTCCTTAACAAACTGGTGACTTTCTCAGTCTGCAGCAACAGGGCCGGCAAACTGGGCAAAGCTGGTCTTCTCTTTCGGGGAAAAACCTATGACCCTTCCCTTGGGCAATCTTTCTTTACCTTGCTGGCGTGAGGACCCTTCTTCCGACTCCAAGCTGCGTTATGGATAGCCAGACGTCCCGTACCATGCAAGGTTTCCTTCGATTAGCCACGTTGTTGGGATTGCAGGTGATCCCTCCTTCACAAAGAATTGTGAAGCTGTTCTGTTACCCCAGCAAAGTGGGATCTGTTACAGCAGCAAAGCTGGATCTGTTACCCCAGCAAAGCGGGATCTGTTACAGCAGCAAAGCTGGATCTGTTACCCCAGCAAAGCTCTGTGCCAGAACAACATCCTGTCTGGATTACTGTAACACACTCTACATACGGCTGCTTCTGAAGAGTGCTCAGAAACTTCAGCTGGCCCAGAAAGGTGCAATCAGGTTGCTAACTGGGGCTGGCTACAGAGAGCGGAAAACCCCTCTGTTGTAACGGCGCCACTAGTCTGTTTCCAGACACAGTTCAAAGTGCTGGTTATGACCTTTAAAGCCCTAAAAGGCTCAGGTCCAGGCTATTTGACTGACTGTCTGTTTGTATGAACCTGTCTGGGCCCTGAGATCTTCAGGAGAGACCCTTCTCTCAGTCCCACCTCTATCTCAAGCACAGTTGGTGGGAACTAGAGAGCAGGCCTTTTGTTGGCTGTCCCTTGACTCTGGAACGCTCTTCTTCCCACGAAGGCCAGAATGGCCCCCTCCCTGCTTTCCTTCCAGCAACAAGCGAAAACCTTTTTATTTAGGCAGGCATTTTAAAGAAGGTTTTTAAAGATCAAGTCAAGAGGTGCTGTGATTTTAGCTTTTAATACATTTTTAATTAGTTTTAAGGATGATGAAAATAATAATTTTAATAGTAATAATTTATGCCCTGACTGAGTTTATCAAGTTAGGAATGCTTGGATAATCTTATCCATTATTAATAATCAGATTTTATTTAACATCCTTAGACAAAACACAACACAGTCAACAAAATACACTTTTTAGTTCAAGCATGAAACAAAATTGTAATCTAGGCATCCAGGGTTCTATAGAGCTGAAGGTTTTATGGGATCAGAATCTTTGTGAGTGACTCACCTTAATTCCAAGCAAATATGAATGCAAAAAAATCTTTAAATATTGAATTAAGATAATAGTAATAAATTGAACTTTGTGTGGAGACTATACATACCAAGTGATGAATTGTCAATGTTTGTTGTTGACCTGAAATCTGAGCTAATACCGTCATTCTTCTACTTTAGGCCTATTGCCAGTGGAATGAAGATAATTTGGACAGAGACATTCAGACTGAGGAAATAGAGACTCAAGAAAAGTGGACACAGCATCCTGGAGAAACTGCCCTTGTGTGTGGAGGTAATTAGCATAGATTTACTGTACATCAAGCAGTGGTAATTAAATTTAACCTGTCCCTGTTTCCTCTTTACTTAATTACTAAAACTTCCATAATTCAAAAGCACAAAGCAATAAACGTCCAAAAATTTCATGAAGCTTTCTGAGAAATGTTTTGTGATACGTTGTTTCTTACATGGGATTTTTTTTTCACATTAGGTCCAAAAAGCACTAGTGATGTTTCTCCTCTTACACCAAAAATTGATTCCCAGAGATTAGCAAGTTTTCTTCGGTCAGCTTGTCAGGTATACTATTTTAAAACTATTTATTAATGATATAATAGCACGAAAATGGTAATAATAAACAAAGAGTTGTGTCTGGACTCTATCTAAAGCTGGTCTAGGATAGGTTAGTTGTAAGTTTCCATGCCACCACTGTACATGGTGCAGATGAAATAGGCCTCCCCCCCTTTGCAGTCATGCCTGAGCCTAAAGGGAGTGACCGGATGAATTGCTGTAAAGATCCTATGCCCAGGGGACGCAGATGCCTTCTTCTATGGGAGAGGGTCCCAAAAACTCCACAGACCAAAGTTTCTTGAGAAAGTTAACTGGATTTATTTTCTACAAGGCACAAAAGCTGTAGGTGCCTGGCTCTAGATTAGTTACAAAGTCCAAAGATTTGCAGAACTCAAAAAACAGGCTTACAGTCTCTTTCTTCAGTCTGTGGACGGTGATTGCCTCTCCTCTTTGTCTCTGGTCAGCAGCCACGGATGGTAAACAGACCTCAGCCACTGGATTCCTATAAGGTGAAGGACAAGTCCTTCCTATTTTGAGTCCAGGGCTGTCGAAGGCGGCCAAAGTCCCACATCCTTCACCCAGGCCTTACGATATGCCCAGTATGGATGGATGGACTCTGGCAGGATTTATATATTAAAAGAAGGTGGCATGCCGGAGCTGACTGCCCCACAAAACTCAGCCATACGTCTCTGGCAGTCACTGAGGCAAACAGAGTGGTTTCCTCCCTTTTATAACCTTTAAAATTGGAGGGAAATCCTGAGACACTGATTGGATGGGACTCTGGGATGACTTTTGGAGGGAAAATCCTAGGTGGTGATTGGGGAAAGCTATGAGGTGATTTCTGGAAGGAAAAATAAGAGGATGAGCCCCTCCCACCCAGGAAAAAACAACAACCTCAGCCAAAAAGCTACAAAGAGGCCTTGAAACAAAATGGAGGCCTGTTAACCTAGCAAAAGCACATAAAAGTAATCATACACTTTCAATATGAACAGGCCAAGCTTTGCGCAGGCCGCAACACCACCACCTCGTAACTCCAGAGATTAGAACACAAGCCAGTAAATTTGAATTACATAAAAAGACTTTCAAATTAAACATTAGGAATAACTTTTGGCCCTTATGGTCCCTTCCAAATCTTTTATTATAATGGATATACTCTAATTCTGTCTAAGTTTTGGTCTAGTGCATTGTTTGGAAATTCCTATATTATTTGAATACTTGAATTATAATTTGAGGGAATTGTATTTATGTATTTTGTGCCTCTCAGCTTCAGTTTTTCTTGATTAAGTAGGAATGTGTAATTGAGAGAGACAGTTTCCTTCATAAGCCATCTATATTTTTTTAAAAGCAAAGCAACAGACAATGAACAAAGCTTTTTCACTATCATAGTCACTGTATTGGCGTATGAAAGTGCAATGCTCAAGTACAGATTTTGAAAAGATAATTTATTAACACTGCAGGGTAACAAAAGGAATATCCTTTTTCATTTCTTTAAATGATACGTTCAAAAGGTGATTGAAGTTCTCCTTGAGGAAGATCAAGTAGCAATACAACCCAGACGGAATCTAAGATCACGGCCCTCCAGTCTGTCTATTTCTGATAGATGTTTTCAGTTAAATACTGATATGCCTTTCCTAAATGGTAAGTAATATTTCTTCTCCATTATAAGAACATATGAAGTAGTATATTGACTCAGATCAAAGGCCTGTTTAGTTCAACGTTCTGGGTTTTTTTGACTGGCCAATCAGATACCAATGGGAAACCCACAAGTAGGACCTGAATATAATTATCTGCTCCTCTGCTGTTCCTTCACTGGATAATGAAAAGTCTTAATTTTTAGCAGAAGATATGAAATTGTATTGGCAGAACTTATTTGTCTGGCCTTTTTAGTGAATTTTTAATAAAAATCACCCTGATATTCTAGTCCTCTTCAATTGAATAGTATTGGGACACTGCTTTACATTGGCTGCAGACTCAGAAAATGATGGTGAGACCTTTCAGTATTTTCTTTAGCATATATTTTATCCACTCTCATTTCAGTTTACACCCACTTTTAGATACCAAACACAATTTTTCGCATGCACAGAACTTCGTTGCATCCCCAGTTGACTTTGTTCTCCTAGTTTGTTGTGAAGCACTGAATGGAAATATACATTTCCTCCCAGTGTACTTTTTTCTTTTCTTTTGAGTCACTTTGTGGGCATTTTTGGAAATCCTTCAGAATAATTTAGTCCTTTGCTCTAGCCAGGGCAATTACCATTCAAATCAACAAAAGGGATCTGAGAATTCCTCTTTTCTTCTCAGTCAAAAACATAGCAATTAATTAAGTTAAAGATTTTAAATTAATTAATTTTAATTTTAAAACTTCGACTTAATATATTTTTGCTGTTTGTTGTTCATTGAATAGTTGCCATATGTAATGTATTTATTTATTTAGTGTATTTCTATACTGCTTTTCTCAGCCCTCGGGCGACTCAAAAGCGGTTAACAATAGCAAAATTCAATGCTCAAAACATCATAAAACAGTTAAAAACAATTAAAACGATAGCATAATAAACAATCAATTAAACATCAGTAAAACATTTCATTAGCATCTCGTAGTTAGAATCAAGCTCCAGTCTCATCATCCAGTTGTTCCATATTCCTATATTCCTAAATGGGCATCCTCACATTGCACTGCCTTTGAGCCTCCCCTATAAATATACCGTATTTTTCGCTCCATAAGACGCAGTTTTTTTCCTCCCAAAGTAGGATGAAAAATCAGCCGCGTCTTATGGAGCGAAGATGCAGGCAGGGAGGGGGGGGGGAGGCGCTGGAGCAGAGGGGGGCGGTGATAGTGTCCCGGACAGCAGGCGCGGAGGAACGGGGCGGAAGAGGGGACTCACGGGGCGGGCTCGCCGCTCACGGACCGGAGGAGGAGCAGGAGGGGGGGAGGCCACGAGGGCGGCCCCCACGAAGACGCAGCGGCAGCAGCAGCAGCAGCAGCAGCAGCGGAAGGGCCCGAAGACAGAGGCGCATCTTCGTGACGTCACTTCGTCGCACCTCTGCCGAGGAGGAAGGGGAGAAGGCCTCACCGGCGCGCACTGTAGGACGCCCGGAAGGAGACGCCGGTTGGAGGGAGCCCTGCGGAGGCGCTGCGGCCTCTTCCTCCTTCCCTCCCTCCCTCCGGCGTCTCTCCTTCCGGGCGTCCTTACAGCGCGCGGCCGGCGAGGCCTTCCTCGCCTTCCTCCTCGGCAGAGGCGCGACGAAGTGACGTCACGAAGATGCGCCTCTGTCTTCGGGACATTCCACTGCTGCTGCTGCTGCTGCCACTGCGTCTCCGTGGGGGCCGCCCTCGTGCCCTCCCCCCTCCTTCTGCTCCTCTTCGGGTCCGTGAGCGGCGAGCCCGCCCCGTGAGTCCCCTCTTCCGCCCCGTTCCTCCGCGCCTGCTGTCCGGGACACTATCGCCGCCCCACCTCTGCTCCTGCGCCTCCCCCCCCCCTGCCTGCATCTTTGCTCCAATGCTGTGTTCTCACTTCATCACATATACCCTGTTTGCTCAAATCTAATGCTCAGTTTTGGCTAAATTACCTTCCCTAAATTTGTGCAATCTTAGTGCTGAGCCAAAGCCAATGGGAAAGCTGCTTTTGGAGCACCCAGAGCTTCTATTTGAGGGACAACATCTCTACTTGCCACAGTTCAATGCTATGCAATGGGATTTTTAATTTGGTGAGGTATCCTTTGGCACAAATGGCTCGAGGCCTTGTAAAACTACAACCCCCATGATTCCATAGCATTGAGCCAAGGCATTACAAGTGGATTGTTTTCCCAGGGGGTTGGATTAGATGTCCCTTGTGCCCCCCCTCCTCCTGCTCCTCCTCAAGTCCACTTTTTGGCTCAAAATATTTTTTTTCTATTTTCCTCCTCTAAAATCTAGGTGCGTCTTATCAGCAGGTGCGTCTTATAGAGCGAAAAATACAGTATATGTTTTTAATCTTATCTCATCCTTAGTTTTTTATCACTGTATCTTGCACATGTGGCCTGCTCCTTTTACTTTATTTGATTGTTTTATTTTACTTGTAATGTTGTTTTATTTTTTATGTTATTGTATTGATATGTATTTCTGGGCGTTGCCTCAAGTAAGTCGCCCCGAGTCCCTTTCGGGGAGATGGTGGCGGGGTACAAATAAAGATTATTATTATTATTATATTCATTACACTGCCTATTCAAATGCCTGCTTGAACAACCAGGTCTTCACTTTCCTCCGTAATGATAATAGGGAGGGAGCCGATCTAATTTCTGTAGGAAAGGCGTTCCACAGCTGAGGAGCCACCACTGAGAAGGCCCTGTATCTCATCCCCGCCCTGGCGCTCTACATTTCTTCCTCTCCCAGCCTTCTTCCCTTCCTTCAATAGCACTCCGCCAAATCGACCCCCCAAGGCCACCTTCAGGACCCTGGTTTGTCAATGGCAAACCTAAAGCCACCTTGAGTCCCCTTCGGGGTAGAGAAAGGCAAGATACAAATAGAGTAAATAAATTATTATTATTTATTTCGACTTGATGAACCGCCCTTCCCGAGGCTCAAGGCGGTTTACAACATATAAAAACAGCATTTAAAAACAGTATATAAAACAGCATATAAAACAACTAAGATTAAAACGCATAAAATTACATCTTAAAAACGATCATACAAAAACATAGCCAGACATAGCTGATTTATACAGAGTAATAGTGGTACGGCAGAGTGGCAATATTAGTCATGCACCGTCGGACATCACACGTCAAACGCCTGCCTAAATAACCAGGTCTTGCAGGACCTGCGGAAAGCCATCAGGTCCCGCAAGGCACGTGTCTCCGGCGACAGCGAGTTCCATAAAACCGGCGCAGCCACTGAAAACGCTCTCTGCCGCATGGTAGAGAGTCTGCAGAATTTCATACCCAGGACATGAAATAATAGCATTCATCTCCCTTATCTTCTTAAGTTGAAAATGAAACTTTGGGTGACTGTCAGAGGATGGCTCTATGTGGCCTTTGTGCATTTTATTTTTAAAAAACTATAGATTCAATGTTTTTCTTAGGTCGAAAAATATCGCACTTGCATATCTCTCAGGCTCAGAGGCAGGCTCTGCTTTCCGTTCATGGGCTACCTGAAAAATCAAGTGGCTTTCTACTGGACAGAAAATACATCATTTGTGTGTGGAATGTCTGGCAGCCTTCCAGTCCTCAGAAATTATTGTTTTGTGAATCACAGGTATATTTTAATTTGTTTACACTAGGGGACCATGATAAACTATGTATAGTTTTGGCCAGAATTGATAGAGAACCTGAAATATTATCTGAAAGATGTGGGGGAGAAGCAAGTTGACAATTCAGAATACATGCCATACAGCAATTAACAAGACCTCTGACAATGAAGCTCCTTTTTCTGCCCCCATTTTTTCTTCCAGCTAGCTAGAGATCTTTGATCATTACTAGTACTGAGAAGTTGGTATATTGGGACTGAAGCAGCATTTTGTCTACAACAGTGGTTCCCAACCTGTGGTCCGTGGACCACCCGTGGTCCACAAGAACTCAAATATGGTCCACGGCCTCACAGTTAATACACCCTTGCAACGAGAGCGACTGGTCTCGCGAAACCTTCTTATAGTGCGAAAGCTGATTAAATATGGTTTTCTGTGGGCAAGCAGATGGCGACTACTGGGTGGCATATGTTCTGGATGGCATATGTTCTATAACTAGAGCTGATGTGGTCTACTCTATCCAATGCAATTTTCTAAATCAGCACTCCAAATAAGCAAACCGAATCTAAAGTTGACCAAAAACTGATTTGTCACCCTTTTGGTACTAATGTTGGAGAGAGGTCCCTGGTCTACAAAAGAGCAAGTATTGACCCTAGCCAAATGTACCATGGCCATGCATGTAGCAGTGGCAAACATGCAAAATTAACAGCAACTTTTTTTCAGAATGCCCTACAGAGCACAAATCAAGAGCAAAAAAGAGAGAAAAGGGAAGAACAGGTCAACCTGTCCCATCAGCATTCCCCAATATGTTTTTTAAAAAGCATAGAACTATTTGTCAGCCTATCAAAATCAAAAGTCAAGGGGGAATTAAATTAAACAAATATGGACAGTGGCAATATTGTTATTAAAACTAATGGTTCAAAAAACGGTTAGTGATAATACAAACATTGTGGCACTAGGTAAGCCAGTTAATATGTGTAGTGTGGTTACAGCTTCTAGAAAAAAGCATAGCTTTGGGGTGGGGTGGGGTTTATGAGTCTCAGTAAAAAAATGCAACAATATGATTTCCATGTTTATGATTCTGACATAATTTTCCTACCATTTAGGTAACATGCTGCTGCTTTAGCCCCAGTAAAGCTATTTTAGTATTTGCTGGGACACTTGATGGTTCAGTGTTGGTATGGGACCTCAGAGAAGACTCCAGGATGCACTTCTCCATGAAAGTCAACGAAACAAATTGGACATTTCGATCTCCTACATTTTCTACTGGTTAGTTGGCATGACTTGCATGATTTAATCACCTCTCTGTTATAACTAAATTGGGGAGTGCTAGATTGTAATTGTAAAGTTTCAATTCCACTTCCATTTATTTTTGTCATTGCATTTACTGCTTATTGTGCAGTAAAGATTAATTTTCTGGATAAACCTGTGTAACTAAAGTTTACTGCAATAAAGTTCAATAAGGCTATCAATCCAAAGGTGGCTTCTATGGAAATTCATACTTGAACACAGTAAAAAATAGTACTTCTTAACGGTAGATATTAAAATTTAATTTATAGCAGAAACTTGCCAAGACTTATATGTTTTGATTTTCAGTCTAATTTTAACAACAACCTTAAATACTATTGTTAATGATGAATGACATTATCTGGAGGCAAAATTATATTTTGTTCTCAGTACGTATTATTGAGAATTCAGACAGTTTGAAATGGATTAGACATAACACTTTCTATTTAAATGGAGTCCCTGGTGGCACAGTGAGTTAAACCACTGAGCTGCTGAACTTGCTGACCGAAAGGTTGGCGGTTTGAATGTGGGAAGTGGGGTGAGCTCCCACTGTTAGCCCCAACTTCTGCCAACCTAGCAGTTTGAAAACATGCAAATGTGAGTAGATCAATAGGTACCGCTTCTGCGGGAAGATAACGGTGCTCCATGCAGTCATGCCGGCAACCTGACCTTGCAGGCGTCTATGGACAATGCCGGCTCTTCGGATTAGAAATAAAGATGAGCAACCCCCCATCCCCAACCCAGAGTCGGACACAACTAGACTTAATGTCAAGGGGAAACCTTTATCTTTACTTTTCTATTTAAAAGACTGTTGATACTCGCATAGTGAACTTTTCTTATTTTCCAGACCAGCATTACCATTGAGCATAGTGAGGTAGTCAACCCTAGCAGCAGACTACTAATGACATAGAACAGTAACAAATTATTTGTTATTTAAATTGCTATATTTTTATTGGTAGGAATTAGGAGATGAGTTTCGGGGACTTTTTGCCTTGGAGCCAAAATAACTTCTGTCTTTGGATTCTGTGCCACTTAACTTGAGCATTGAAAGATAAATGTTCCAGACTGATCAGAGAACATATTTAAAATGCAGCTTTTGAGAAATTAACATTTACTATAATCATGAATACAACTATTGGGGCTGAAGAGATGACTGTGAACCATTTTGGCTTATTGCTTAACTCTAGATGGAGTATTTGCCCCAATAAACCACACATGTCCTGTGCTGACGATTGAACCTGTCTCAACATCTGTCTTTAAAGAACAGAATTCTGGGATTTCCTATCTCTCATTTCAAGAAGGTATGCAAACTACTTTCCAAAATCAACAAATGATCTTTATGTATAGTCTATAGCCCTTCCTTTGAGTCAAGACCTAGATATCGGCCTAACACTGTGTCAGAACATTCCTCCATCTAGCTTAATATTGTTGACTCTGACTGGTTCTCTGTGGTTTCAGGTGAGAGGTTTTGGGATCAGTATGAAAGTGCTGGCATTGACTTACATCTTTTGTATACAAAACAAATATTTTAGAGAAACTCATCATGCCCAAATAGCTGCTAGTTTTAGAGATTTCAGTCATTTTTTATTCTGTGGCATCTTTGAAGGGATCAGCCTAATAACTACTACTTTTTCATGGTTACCGTATATACTAGGGTTGGATAGGTTCATTCGGAAGAACCTAAAAGTCGTAAAAAAAACTTCTGACTTTTGCCTTACGAAACGATTTTGAACCATGCAAGAAAGGTGGGAGGGGCAAATCCGAATTTGAACCATTTACTTTTTTTGTGTGGAAATATTCCATAGTGTTTGGATTTTTACCAAGGTTATTTTATTCCTCCCTTCTCCACTTTTCCCTCCTCTTCTTGTCTGTCTCCCTCAGCTTGAGCTGGGCGAGGGACAAGAAGAGGAGGGAAAAGCAGAGAAGGAAGGAATTTCCTTCTCCGCTTTTCCCTTCTCTTCTTGTCCCTCGCCCAGCTCAAGCCGAGGGAGACTGACAAGAAGATGAGGGAAAAGCTTTCCCAAAGTCTTCTTGTGGCCGTAGGCCTGAGGCAAAGCGGGGAAGGCCTGCCTGCTGCTGCTTATGTGGCTCCGGAGGCCAGGGAGGCAGGCAGGTGCCCTTGGGATGGGTCAGCGGCACTTATCATGGAATGGAACACTTATCATGAAGGAACACTGTACTATGATTTCTGTTCTCCGCCAATTTAACACAGTTTGTGTCACACAAAGTTTCTGGAGTAAAACAACTACTTTCAAAGTTAAGACCACCCAATGAAACAGGAAATAACACTTTCAAACCATTAACAAAGTTATTCAGAAGTTTCAAAAAGTTTTGATTTTTTTTGGAGAAATTTGAAAGTGACTTTAGAATCGAACCACCATTGCCCCCTACATCCGAAATCAGTTTTGATCCATTTTTTGGATCAACCAAGCCTAGTATATACTGAAGTATGCGCTGAGCCAAATATAAGCTGAGGCACCTAATTTTACCAAAGAAAACTGGGAAAACGTATTGACTCGAGTATATGCCAAGGGTGGGAAATGCAGCAGCTACTGGTAAATTTCAAAATAAAAATAGATACCAATAAAATTACATTAATTGAGGCATCAGTAGGTTAAATGTTTTTGAATATTTACATAAAACTGTAATTTATGATAAGACAGTCCAACTCTAATTAAACCATTATTCTAACCTTCCTCAATGTAAATGTGTGTACGTATCATTCCAACAAGTAAAATAATAAATGTAATAAATGTAATTAAAAGAATACTAATAGAGTAAAATAATGGAAATGTAATAATAACAGTAATAACAGAGTACAATAATTAATGTAGTAATAATAATAGAGTAAAATAATAAATGTACTAATAGCAATAAATATTAATAATAATAAACTATATGATATAAGAGTTTAAATGGTTTCCTTTTGTGAATTGGCTTCTGGGCTTTGATTGCTGGACAGGCAATACATGTATTTACCAATACAATAAGGAAATACTCTCACCATTTTGGATAATGGCCTTAGACAATAGATGAGTCCCACCTGTCTTACGTAGGTTAATTTTTAAGTCTAAAATTAGTTAAGAATACTCACCAGAATCTTTGCAGACACATAATTACTGAGCTACCCTTTTCTCCTACAGAAATGCTAGGACTTTCTTTTCAGATTGCCTCAATGGATGAAAATGGGACTCTCACTTTGTGGGTGAGTATGGGCTTTTTATTTCTCAAACTATAACCCATTTTACTCATTGAATACTGATACGGTGCACGGTATTTTCAAAACACTGGTTTCTTTTGGACAGTAGGTATCATTTTATTGCAAAATGAACCACTCTGGGCTTTAAATAAAGGTTCAAACTAAAAGTTTGACCAATTGGGAAACACTCATACATTTCAGATAGAAGAGCAGTTGATTAGTAACATGAGCACTTTTTGTTTTGTACCATTGTAAACAATAGCAATGTTTTGCCAAAACGCAATGTAATCGTCAGCTGAGTTAAACAGTATTATGTTGGATTTTTCCCAGTTGTGTTAAAAGTAACACAATTGTTCTTTTGGCCCCAAGCACAATACTCACTGCATTGCTACTTTTACAACTGGAAACTGCATAAACGAGAACTGTAGGTATCCCATGAGTGCAGTATATTTTGCTGTAGTGGAATTACACTACTGGATACACATCCTAGGGCTTAGTTTTGTACTATCCTACTTTAAAATCTGGATTTTCAAGAACAAATAATCAATTTCTGCTTTCAGAAATGTTTACTGGGATAACAGGCAGGCAAAAATGCAGCACAATGGGAAAGAAAAACTAGCTTAAGGACATTGGGGCAGTGCAGGGGGATTGTTTGCAATGTAAACATTCTTTGGAAAGGTAGCAATAAGGGAGTTACAACCAGCATAATACAGACTTTGATTGTGGCAAATTGCAATGTAGGGAAGGCCCTACTGAGAAGGCCTGAAAAGATTTAATACAAATAGAGTTTACAGTTTATTTGCAATTATGTTGCTTTTGTTATTAATTTGTGCCATTTTCTAGGTAGTGGTTGAACTTCAAAAGGGAGATTTGGCTGGTTCACAAAGTGATTTAGGTGAGTGAAACTAATTAATTATAGACCCTACTGTTCGTTTAATGAAAAAGAGAGAAACGTGTTTTTGAGAGAAAAGCTCAAGACTGAAACTCTTTTGGACAGTCCGTTGTGCCATTGTATGTAATGCTTCAGTGAAACATTGAAACAATAATATTGGAATAACAATTCTGTATGCACAGTTACTCCAGGAATTTATATTGTATATTCTTCTCTTTGACATGTAGCTAGAATGTGACATACTCTTATAATTGTGCTGACCATTTGGTATTTACTTTGCTAAGCTGGTAGTAGCAGTCATTACAATCCAATTTTATTTCTTTCAGGCTTAATTCCTGGGGGGAAAATAAAGTTGGTCCATAGCTCTACTGTGCAGCTGAACCGCAGGTAAAAATGATTTTTAAAACATCAACATTGAATTATGAAAGCCAACTAAAGTTCACGGAATTATGTAGGTTGGTTGTGTGGCCAATGATGGTAACTTGGCTAAAATGGACTAGCAGAGCCAAGATACAATAATAGTTCTCAACCAGAGGTCTGGTAGTGGTCTCTCATTGTCTAATCCTCCTCTTCTCTGTATGCTAGTGAGCAAAAGTAAGTCTTCAGTTGTTTTTTGAAGGAGAGGCGGGAGGGAGCCTGCTTTATTTCTTTAGTGAGGGAGTTCCAGAGGTGGGTAACTGCTAGGCAGAAAACTGAATAAGGAAATACGATGGTTAAGTGCCTGGTACATGCTACGCTATTGCATCATGTCATAAATTTCACTCGTTTATATTCACTTCTGTCTTTTACATTTTTCCAGCCTCTCTCCAAAAGATATGTTCATGGGAGTACCCCAAACACTGAACATTAAATTTCTGCCTTCAAATCCTAATCACTTTGTTGTTGGAACAGATGTTGTGAGTATTATTGCAGCTTTAATTCCTCTTTTGTGTCCTTTCCTTTCTTAACTGTGAAGAACTGCATTTTTAAAAATGGTATCATCTTTGAAAGTATGCACGTAGAAGCATCTATTACACATTTCTGCATCCTAGAGTCTGAATTAAACTACTCGTTCTCTATCAAAAGATTCTTCAATTTTGTTCACTAGAGCTTAGTTAAGAGATCTTTTCTTATTTATCTTCCTCTTTCTTTAAATCACAGGCTGTCGTGAGTCACGGTACAAGGCATGAATTAAAAGTACCTCCCAAGTGGTTCAAACCTCAGCAAGGGAGACCAAGATCAAGCAGAGTCAACACAATTGACTTTTCCCCTTTTGGAAAGCCAATATTTTTGGTTTGGATGCTCTAATACAATTATTGCTTTGAATTACCAAGAATGCATATTATAGCCAAAAGTATCTAAAGTGGGGTTTGAGTTTTGTGTCCACACACACATACTCTGGGGGATACGCTGATGCAGTTCAGTTCCTGCAAGTTCTCTAACCTCAAAATCACTGATTGTGTGACTCAAGATTTTATTCTGTTTTGTTAGAGACTGAATTTTTCAAATCTTGATATTGGCAGGTGTCAAGCTGATTAATTAACTAGAAGATAATTTAGAACAAGATTACTAGTATTGCCTTTTAATGCTTCACTCAACTACAGAAGTGAGAAAGCGACAAAAGTCATATTGTAGAACAGGCATGGGCAAACTTCAGTCCTTCCTCCAGGTGTTTTGAACTTCAACTCCGACAATTCCTAACACCCTTTCGGGGTTGAAGTCCAAAACACCTTGGGGGGAGGGGCAAAGTTTGCCCATCTCTGCAGTAGAATGATAGAATGATAAAATTAGAAGAGACCACAAGAGCCTTTCAGTCCAACCCACTACCATGCAGGAATGTGAAAGAACAGCAAATATATTAACAACTGCAAAAGTGCAAACCACCAATGCATAATGTAGTCATATTCCAAAACAGTGCCAACCTTGTATTTTCTATTGCCATGTGATGCAAGTAGTAAGGCAGTGGCAGACAGAGAGAAGGTAGAACATTGCAGGAGGCAGGTGTACTTTGGAACCCATCTGGGTAGTTGTTACATGTTGCAAGTGATGTGTGTTCTCTTTAGAAGTGTTCGTTTGATATTTCAATCAGTTCACGGATTACCTGTGTTGATGAACTGTGGGATTGCAGTTGGATTCATACGGTCTCTTATTATATTGACAGAACTTCTTGCTTTATTATGTTTTCAGGTGGGATGTTCAGATGGGAGCATAAGATTGCATCAAATGACTTCTGAGCTTCCACTCATGCAGTGGAACAACAGCACCTCCGGGCAGCCAATCATTGCCCTCCAATGGGCCCTGACTAGGCCAGCTGTGTTTTTTGTTTTGGATGCAACATCAGTTGTTTACATCTGGGACCTGCTGGAAAATGACTTGTCACCAGTAGCAAAACAGCCTATCTGGTCAGATAAGTAAGTCTATAACACACATTTTCAATTGACACTCTATGGAATTGACACACATGAAAGTTGCTAAATTTCAGCTTTTAACCCTGGCCAACCTTTTATTTCCGTAATGTGTGCTAATACAATGATACAGGTAATCACCATATTGGGACCAAAAATGACATTCCACATTTTCTTCACAGTGCTGGATAGTTCAATATGTTGTATCCTTCCAACTAATTTTGAGTACCATTTTGTATTTGGGCCCCATTCTGATTCCTGGTTTTAACATCTTGGAATATAATAAGTTAGATACTATTTTATTCTGATTTGTGTGTGTGTGTGTGTGTGTGTGTGTCAGTCAGGAGCGACTTGAAAAACTGCAAGTCGCCTCTTTTGTGAGATAATTGGTCGTCTGCAAGGACATTGCCCAGGGGACTCCCGAATGGTTTACCATCCTGTGGGAGGCTTCTCTCATGTCCCTGCATGAGAAGCTGGAGCTGTCAAATGGGAACTCACTCTGCTCCCCGAATTCAAACCACCGACCTTTCGTTCAGCAGTCCTTCCAGCACAAGGATTTAACCCATGGCACCACATGGGGCTCCATTCTGTTCATTAAGCTACTAAGTTAGCTTGGGATCTAGTGGGGCATAGTGGCTAAGAGATGCATAAATTGTTTAGAAAACCCTATTTCTAAATCCCTCTGCTGCCACAAATTAGGTTTCCTAAACAAGTCATGTCTTTTAGCCTAACCTGCCTCCCCCATCCACAATATGGGGATAGCTATAATGAGATGATATTTTCCTTTGAACACAGTCAGTCCTTGGTATCCATGGGGTATTGGTTTCAGGACTCCCTTGCTATTCCACCTCTTCTTCAGACAAACCAAGCACTTTGAGGCTTTTCTCGAAGACATTTGGAGACTTTTCAAGAGGGCATTCTAGGAGGAGAGGAGACACAGGGAGATTGATCCCAGCCTGGCTGATAGAACAAAGCTTGTTATTTCTAGTCTTCTCTTCTTTCCATCCCTTTATTAAACCAAAACACTTTCCCCTCCACAGGGTTATAACTATGGCTGTTCTGGGTGAGCCTGAAAAACCTAGTGGTCTCCTCGGGATTGCACTGGCCAAAGAATCTGGAACAATTGACATTAAGTATGTAAAGAAGAAATGGGCGCTGCCTCAACCAGAGGAGTCTGAGAAACTAAACTTACGATTGCAGCAAGCCTTGTAAAATTCAAACAAATGCCTTTCTCTGAATACATAAAAATGACACTGATTTCGGATGTATTTATTAATATTTGGATTTTAACCTGGCATCACTTGTTAGACAATATTTCATATTTTTATTCATTTTTTTGTAAAACGAATGTATATATGTATATAGCATATGTATATATGTTTAAGAATCAACACAATATTTGACATAGTGAATATTTTTTCAGACACAAAGCCAAACAAATATATTTAAAATCATTCCATCAAAGGAAGATGTACAGTATGTTTATATTTAGTTCAAAAATGTATTTACGTTATATGTGCTACATAAATCTTTATATTTTGGAATAAATTCCTGAGCATACACTCCCATAAAATTTTGAGTACCTGTTTTTAAATGTTATATAAGAAAAACATGTGATTTTTTAAATGTTTACCATTCATATTTTTATAATGCCAGAATATCTAGGAAATGCTGGCCTTCTCCTTGCTTTTGAATTACTCATATTTGTTGCAGTTTCACTTCTGCCAACAACTAATCTGCTGACAATTTGGTCTGTAGTTTTTTTTAGAGTAGCTCTGCCTCTATTATAGATCCCTTTTCTGGGTCTGCAGGAGGTGATATACATGAAAGTATGTGTCAGATCCCAATATCAAGGTTGAAGTTTAATTAAACAAAAGCAAGGTAAGCTGGGACCATATTTTACTTATAAAGAAAACTAATGTCATTCAAGGTCTGGCTGAAATAACAGAATTATAAGACTCAAATGGAGTAAGGATGAACACGGCCAATGTCAAGAGTCCCATTAATGAAGACAAGCCAAGTACTACAAAGCTAGTGTTGCACTCCAAGGCTAGGAAGCATCTCTGTACTTGATACACAGTCCTGTCCAAGGTAAAATAACAAAGCAGTTTTTCAAGACTATATATGTAAGCAACTAATAAATCTCCTATCTAACTGCTCATTAGACTGTCCACCTGGACGTTCATTGCCATCCTCTGAGCTCAGATCTGTTCCTGACCTTGCTTCCCTAGTGAACTGCCCTTCAGGAATGTGGCCTTCAGATACAGATCACTCATTTTCAGGACTTAAAATATCTTGCTGGCTCCTGTGCTGATTTGCAGACCAGAATCCCCAGTGTCATCAGAATGACTAATAGGCCCAGAATCCAAAGACAGATCAGGTGCAGGCACAATCAAATGCTGAACTACAACAGCCAGGTCAAGGACCAAAACAAACAGTAGCCAAGGTTACCTTCCAAAAGTCGGATGTCCAAAATTCAATTATAAAGACCAAGAATCCATGGGTACAAACTAAAGTCAGAGTTCAGAAGTCAAGCCAGATAATCAGGAATACAAACTTTAATTAGTTTGAAAGTTGGTCCAGAAGTCAGAGCCAGAAATTGCACTGGGAATGTGGTGCAGCTGGCTGGGAGTCAGCTGCATAAGATCTCTAATGACCAGAAGGTCATGAGTTTGAGGCCTGCCTGGGTCGGGGTGAGCTCTCGACCAATTGTGTAGCTCGTCTATATATGTTGTATGTCTATGGCATTGAATGTTTGCCTGTATATGTGCATTGTGATCCGCCCTGAGCCCCCTGCGGGGTGAGAAGGGTGGAATATAAATTATGTAAATAAATAATAAATAAATTCAAGATACAGACAGAGTCCAAAACAAGACTGCAGGAACCAAAGGCAAAATCCACAAATCTAACCCATGGGCAGCAGAACAGAGGTCCAGGATAAAGATCTGAAGTTATCTGCTATGAAGAACTATTCTTTTCCATGCCCTTTTATCACAAGTTCACAGTTGTCGCCTGTTTCAGCAAGCCTTCATAGAAAATAACTGGAGACTATGGGCCCTTCCATGTTCCATAGGTTGAAGAACCCTTCCCAAGCTTGCTGGAATCCTGGGAAGAATCCTGCTCTGATGGAGGCCTGGCCCAACAGAAGCTAAGCTAGACCAAACAAAACACTGTCCATGACAGTATGAAATTCAAAGTGTCTATGTTATATTCTGAGATGCATAGTTCTTGATAAAAAGTGCATATGGGATAGAACAAACAGTAGTTCAGGGGAACGTTGGCCTCCAAAACCTTCTCCATCATATATAAAATACTTTAGAGAAACGGCTACAGTGACAGCAAAGAAGAATAGAGAATGCAATGTCAATCATCTCACTAGAATCACCTTGCTGTGGAACATTTTCCCTGAGAATATTCCTCTAAACTTCAAAATGGTAAGGCCTTCACTCTACTGGTTTATAGTGCTCAAGGGAAAAGAAATATACTGAGGAGAAGCACAGAATGAGATATAGGGATTTTAAGGCATGATAATTACAGTTTATTTCATTTATTTGGAATATGACAGGATAAAAAAAACCCTAATGCACAAATAGAAACTTGCAGAATTGTAGCTCTGTTGATATATTACAGCAATGATACCAAATGTCTTGTGACACCTTGAAGACTGACAAATGAATTATGACGAAAGGTTTTGTGTATGAAATCTGATTGTCGGTAAATCTATATTCTGGTTTATGGGTGGAAAATGTAAAGATCACGGGCTCAAAAGTCAAAATGTGAATGATTAGGTCCTTGACATTTTTGTCCAAGGCTCAGGTGTATACAAGAAAAGTTTACTCACTACTGCCAACAGTACTTAAGTCATGACAAGCTATCTGTGAAATGCTGATGTGACT
Source organism: Anolis apletophallus (assembly GCA_030556195.1). Taxonomy (NCBI): domain Eukaryota; kingdom Metazoa; phylum Chordata; class Lepidosauria; order Squamata; family Anolidae; genus Anolis; species Anolis apletophallus. The sequence continues at coordinate 19,491,392 of JARBWK010000008.1, forward strand.
ATGTGTTAAATGCTGATTTAAGTCATGTGGTGTTGAAAAAACAGGGTTTTGAAATAAATGCCAGCAAGGCCAAACTGTGAGGGGGATTAAAACCTGCTCTCCTTATTCTCTGATAGGAAGTATTCAGGATAAGGGAGGGAGGGACTTCATTGATGCATTTTCCCTTTAATCTGATCCTGATTATTGTCTCTGCACTGCTAATAATCACACTAAGTATTACTCTTTTCCACACTACACCGTTGATGGCTGATCAGATTGACTACAAGGAAAATTATATGCAGCTTCCCAGGCCACCAGCAGAACACAAGAGCTGACCAAAGAACATATGCATCCATGTGGCGTGATTTGCTTACATTGCATACTTGGTGAAAATTCATCTGAAGCTTCAATGCTTGAAAAATCAGTGCAGTGACAACTCATAGCAGCAGTAAGTCATGGTTATTTAGCAATCAGGATTATTTCTGCAAAAGACAATAACATTCAGACTTGGATAAATGTTCTGTGTAAGGCTGAAATACTTAATGTTCAATTGTGGTATGAAACTTGGCTTTCTGCAACAAACTAACAGGACTTGCGCCTCTGCAAATATTTATTCTCAGTGGGAGTTCTATTTAAATATTTTTACAGTCAAATTGTGTTGTCCACAAGAGGGCACCAAGCTATTGTTCGTTAATATGGACATTTGTGTAAGATTAGATACAGGTTTATTTACATATTGCATAGAGTATTAACTATTAAGATACCCAGAAAATGGTATCATAACTGCTTATGAGCCTTGTTTACATGTTTTTTTAAATTTTTATTTATTTATGACATTTACATGCCACCCTTCTCACCCTGAAGGGGACTCAGAGCGGCTTACAAGATATATATACATACAATTTTAGGACCTGTAGTTGGAAATGAAGGCACAAAACAACAACAAAGTGGAAATATTATCCTTTGCAGTTTTAAAAACTATTTGGCTGCTAGTTTAAAATAATAGCTAGCCATTAGTCAACAATTTATAATGAAATAAATCTGTATATGTGAGTAATTCTAAAGCAAAGCTCTAAGCCAAACCTATCCAAAAAAATTTCAAGGCAATATTTGTCTGAAGGATGGTTTTCCATGATTGAGAATGGATTCAAACCTAGTGCAGCGTTTCTCAACCTGGAGGTCGGTACCCCTGTGGGGGGGTCACGAAGGGGTTTCAGAGGGGTCGCCAAAGACATCAGAAAACATACATTTCTGGTAGTCTTATGAACCCTTTTGGCAGAGAAGGCTGAAGATCTCTCTGCCTGTCCTTCTCTTCCTTTTAGGAAACAGACGGCAAATCCTCCCACCAAGAGCCCTCCTCCGCTGTGATTGGCCGGCCTCTCAGCTGGCCACTCAGCCATGGGGAGGGCTGTTTCTGAGACTCCAAGTGGGGAAGAGAGAGCAAGTGTGCTTGGCGCATGGCAGCGTGGTGTGCTTGTACGGGCAAGGGAGAGCGTACAAGGCTGGAGGGAGGTTTGTGCCAGCAAGTCCCTTCAAGGCAGAGAGGTTCTGTGTGGGAACAGAATGGCCCAATTATAACATTGGTGGGGTTCAGAATGCTCTTATTGAGGGTGAACTATAAATCCCAACAATTACAAGTCCCAAGTGTCAAGGTCTATTTTCCCTAAACTCCACCAGTGTTCATATTAGGACATATTGAATATTCGTGCCAAGTTTAGTCCAGATCCTTCATTGTTTGAATCCACAGTGCTCTCTAGATGTAGATGAACTACAACTCCAAAAGTCAATGTCAATACCCACCAAACCCTTCCAGTACATTTTGTTGGTTGTGGGAGTTCTGTGTGCCAAGACTGGTTCAATTCCATCATTGGTCAAGTTCAGAGTGTAGGTTAACTATAAATCCCTGCAACTACAATTCCCAAATAACTAAATCAATCTCCCTCCAACCACACTAGTATTCAAATTTGGGCGTATCAGGTATTTGTGCCAAATTTGGTCCAGTTAATGAAAATGCATCCTGCATATCAGATATTTACATTACGATTCATAACAGGAGTAAAATTACAGTTATAAAGTAACAAGGAAAATAATTTTAATGGTTGGGGGTCACCGCAACATGAGCAACAGTGTTAAGGGGTCATGGCATTAGGAAGGTTGAAAAACACTGTTCTAGGGGTACATCTACACTGTAAAATTAATGCAGTTTGATACCACTTTAGCTGTCATGGCTCTCAGTTCTATGGATTCCTGGGATTTATATTATGGTGATTCCTTAGTATTGAACCATGGCAGTAAAAATGGTATCAAACTGCACCATTTTGAGTCTCCTTTGTAGAGAGAAAAAGCAGGGTATAAATAAACTTAATTCTATTTTGGAATATAATTCTATTCTATTCGATTTGTCGTGAATCCACTCATTTAGGCTTCACGCCAATCTACCATTTGCCAAAATATGTGATCCTGTGGTTTTCTTTTCAATTTCTGGCTAAATAGCTTAATCATTGGTTTGTGCCATCGAGCATGAGGCCTGCCCTCTTGCGATCTCTTGGTATCGTTTGTTAGTCGCCATGTCGGTTGTCTTTTGTTCATGACATATTTATTTATTTAAAACTTTTGTATCCCGATCTTCTCAACCTCCGTAGAGGGACTCAGACCGGCAGACAGCAAGAATTCAATGCTAACATTAAAATCTAAAACAGCATAAATCAACAATAAAATTACCAAATACATATAAAATAAATCAAAGAAAAAGCCGTTCACCAAGGTAAAATCATGTCCAACTCAGTCCATATATTGTGGTCAGTGACTTTAGTCGATTAGTGATCTCCACCCTCATTCTGCGAAGACCTCATTCCACAGCCATGTTTTACTACCTCAAGGTCAGGAGGGAGGGGGCAGATCTAATTTAATTTGGGAGGGAGTTCCACAGCCGGGGGCCCACCACAGAAAAGGCCCTGTCTCTCATCCCCACCAGACACGCCTGCAAAGGTTGTGGGACCGAAAGCAGGGCCTCTCCCGACGATCTTAACACTCCTGATGGTTCATAGGGGAGAATACGTTCGGACAGGTAAACTGGGCCGGAACCGTATAGGGTTTTGTAGGTTAAAACCAGCACATTGAATTGTACTCGGAAGCTAATTGGCAGCCAATGGAGATGGTGCAACAAGGGAGTTGTATGTTTCCTGTATCCCGCTCCCATTAGTAGTCTGGTTGCCAAACGTTGGACTAATTGCAGCTTCCGGGCAGTCTTCATAAGCAACCCCACGTAGAGAGTGTTGCAGTAGTCTATATGGAATGTAACCACTGGACCACTGTGGCCATATGCCCTGTCCATCTTCTTTTTGCCTCCTAGATCTCACATACGTCACATACCCCAGTTCTTTGACACCGTTCTTTGATGCTGACTTCATCTCTTATTGTCACACACCACATCCTTCTTTCCATTGCTCTCTGAGTCACTGCCACTATTTCCTCCTCTAATTTTGTTGTTGCTCATGTTTCAGATGCATATAACATTGCTGCTAGAACTATAATAATAATAATAAATAAAACTTTATTTATAACTCGCATCTATCTCCCCGGAGGGGACTCAGAGCGGCTTACATGGGGCCGTGCCCAAACAGCACATCACAAAATCAACCACATCAAAATACAATAAACACAGTAAAAGCAATAACCACAATAAAATACATCTGAAAAGAACACAACAGCAACAGCACAGGTGACTCTAAAATAAAACGACAGGGCAGGCCACGTGAACATATAAAATGTATAGTGTTGACCTTTACTGCTCTGACCTTTATTGGCAGTTTAGCATCTGTTTGCACTGTCTGGTTTCGATTAAAAGCCATCCATAGAATCATAGAGTTGGACGAGACCTTGTGGGCCATCCACTCAAACCCCTCTGCCAAGAAGCAGGATAATCGCATTCAAAGGACCCATTGTGTCTTCTTGCCCATTCTCCATTTGCCAATTTATTCAACTGTACTTGTTGTCCAAGATATACATATTCAGTCACTTCCTTATTTTCATCTCTGTTTATAACCATGTGGTCCTGGACACGCTGTTCCTTTTTTATCCACTTCGTTTTCTTCAAGTTCATTTCTAGTCCTACAGATTTTGTGAGCCGAGTTAGTTGTTGGAGACCATGTTGTAAATCTTCCAGATTTTTGGCAAAAAGGACGCAATCATCTGCAAAGAGGAGATGAGAAAGCTGTTCGCCGTCAATCGAAATACCACCTTTAAATTAGATTTTTTTTGGAAGAGGCTTTCGAAAGTCACCGCAGACAGTTTTGGGGATATTGTGTTTCCTTGACGCACACCTTTGTTTATTCTAATGTGACACACTTCTGACAACAGTTTTATATCTGTTGTGCACCCTGTATTGGTGCTTTTAATGGTGTTTACATATGTTGGATTTACACCGGCTTGGTGCAGGGCGTTAAGGATAGCATTGATCTCAACAGAATTGAAGGCCTTTTGGTAATCAACAGATGGAAGACAAACCAGAATTGGATGTTATCTGCTTTTTACCCAGTATAAACATAATAATAAAACTGCACTAATTCACCGTGTAGATGCACCCTAGCTCTGCCATATATATGCATCCCAAAACATCACAGCAAAATGTTCATAGAAGGCAATCTATTCTGATTTATGGTAGAAATTTTTCTCTTCCGATCTAGAAATGCTAGGAACCGAACCTACAATGTTTTGCATACAAAGCCAATGCTCCATTGTTGATGTATGGTCACACCCCATTGCCAACCTTCTGCTCCCAATAAAATGAAATCACTGGGACAAAATTGGTTCAGAGTGTACTATGAAAAGGTAATTGCCTCCCATTATGTGCCAGTGCTTTCGTAAGAACATAAATGTTTTATAGAATTATGCCATATAGTCTAAACATCATACTTCCCACAGGGACGTATCAGCTGGTGAAGAAGAAGATAAGCATTAGGGAAGATTAGAGCTTGGAGCATTAGGTTTGGAAACTTAATTCATTCAAGCTGGGATGCATCTACACTGTAGAATGAATGTGGTTTGGCACCACTTCAACTGCCATGGCTCGATGCTATGGAATCATGGTATTTGCAGTTTGGTAGGGCACCAACACTCTTTGGCAAAGAAGTCGAAAGACCTTGTAAAACTACAACTCCAGTGATTCCATAGCATTGAGCCATGACGGCTAAAGTGATGTTAAGCTGCATGAATTCTACAGTGTAGATTAGATGCACCCTTAGGAAGGAACCAGCAACATCCCTGCTAACTGAATGTAACTTATTTCAATTCCAAAGTTATTTTTTCAGCTTCATATAGTGGTGCAATATTTTTGATATTGCTGATACAGCTTAGAAAATGGATGACCAAAAATAACTCTCTTAAAATGATAAAAACAATTCCTTTAGTGGAAAATGTACAGATTTCTCAAAGAGCTATTTATATGATATTTACCCCAACTGGTTTATTCCTTAGTACCTCAGAAACATAACAGCCTTAATCCCTGCAGTTTACTTGCCAAGACAGTAGAGTTAGAAGTAAAAAAAAGAAATATATTTATCTCAGCCTTTTTTGGTCTGTAACCCATGTGTCAAAACAAGCACTGTAAAACCTTTCATCTGAGGCAGAAGAGCAACTATTTTTTCCACATTATATTTGACAATGAGAAATGAACATGAAGGATCTAAGAGCACCCGTTTAAAACATGGATTTATATGGGGTTTTTTATTTAAAAAATACAAAAAACGAGGAAGAGGCTGAACTTCACATAAAGAAAGAAAAGAAAGAATTTGTTGGGATTGGGGCCAATCAACAAATGAACAATTATGAAAAACAGACTTAAATATTTTGGGTAAGAAGGCTTTTCTTGAAATGTAGGTCCTGTTCACACTATAGTTAAATTGCCATGGTTTTGCATCGTGCCTGAATGCTATAGAACAGTGGTTCTCAACCTTCCTAATGCCAGAACTCCTTAATACAGTTCCTCATGTTGTGGTGACCCCCCAAACATTTTTTTCGTTGTTACTTCATAACTGTAATTTTGCTACTGTTATGAATCGTAATGTAAATATCTGATATGCAGGATGTGCTTTTATTCACTGGACCAAATTTGGCACAAATATTTGATACACCCAAATTTGAATACTGGTGGGGTTGTGGGGTAGTTTTGTGGGCTGGGTTTGTGGGGTGGGGGAGTGGGTTGTGATTTAGTCATTTGGTAGGTAGTTGTAGTTGCAGGGATTTATAGCTAACTTACAATCAAAGAGCATTCTGAACTCCACCAACGATAGAATTGGCAAACTTGGCACACAGAACTCCCACGACCAAAAGAAAATACTGGAAGGTTTTGGTGGGCATTGACCTTAAGTTTGGAGTTCTAGTTCACCTACATTCAGAGAGCACTCAAACAATGATGGATGAGGACCAAACCTGGCATGAATCCTCAATATGCCCAAATGTGAACTCTGGAGTTTGGGTAAAGTAGACCTTGATATTTGGGAGTTGTAGTTGCTGGGATTTGTAGTTCAACTAAATCAAAGAGTATTCTGAACTCCACCAACGATAGAATTGAACCAAACTTCCCACACAGAACCCCATGACCAACAGAAAATACTGTGTTTTCAGATGGTCTTTGGCGACCCCTCTGACACCCCCTCGCGACCCTCCGGGTAGTCCCGACCCCCAGGTTGAGAAACGCTGCTATAGAATCATGGGAGTTGTAGTTTTACATGGTCTTTAGCCTCCTCTGCCAAAGAGTGTTGGTGCCTCACCAAATACATCTCCCATGACTCCATAGCATTGTGTCATGGCTGGTAAAGTTGTGCCATACTGCATCAATTCTGCAGTGTTGGTGCATCCACAGTGAACCAGTCCAAGGCCACCTTTTGAAATTCAGGAAAGCTGTGCAAAGAAGGCCAAAGAAGTAAATAAGAAATATGTTTTGGGTTGGCCCAGCTCTCCTAAAGAATAGCCTTATGGTTCAATTTCACCGCTGCCACACATGAAAAGAGGATGAGTGCATGATTAATTTGTCTGGTGTTATACAACTGGAGGTTGCCATTCTCGTGGCTTCATTTTTCAAAATGAAAGGGCTTGTAAGTGATTACTTTTACCTGCCTGATAAGCTGCAATTACAGAGTTATATAAGTGACATATTTCTTGCGAAATTAAAATTGTATGGAGAACTGCTAAAATAGTCCAGGTTAATGGAAATTATATTAACTGTGGTGCATTAGAGTAATTGCTGGAAACAAATCCTTCCCATGTACAAAACTATTAGATAAAAAGTAGTGAATGTGATGCTAGAGTGTAGGCAGAGCATGAACTTTTGACCCAGGTATGATTGTCCATATTGCATGTCCCAAACAGACTACAGTCATTAAATCAATTTTTTGCTTTTAGATATCTTTAGTGATTTTATGAGATCTGAAAATGTGAAACCCAAAGCATTTATTGCATCTATAATATCTTAGGACTTTATCACACGAAGTGTCTTATCCTGCAGCATTCATGTGGTCAGAGGTAGTGACAACTTACCTAGATGATGACCTCCGTTATCATGCTTCTCCAAAATCAAGCAATTGCGATAATTCACCGCTCTATATTTCAATGTTTTTTCTTCCACCTTATATCCAGCAAGTTATTTACTTCTGCTTATTTTTCATTAACAAATGAATATGCCAAACCTGTACATAAAGCCTTTTCCTCACTCTCAGAGATATATATTGATAAAAAGGTTTCCATTCTGTGTCCAGTGATTTATCCTTCAATAAAGTTGTTAACATGTCTATTTCTATTAATGTGTTTCTTCGATTCTTTGATTGTAAGAAGCATACTAATAGTCATAACACCAACAGAAAAAGTTATGATGCTCTCCGTTTTTAGAGATGTTAATATGGAAGAAATACAGTGATTCCCACATCTTCACTGTTTAATCTTCTATAGTTGGTGTTTCTGTCTTTTTCCATTGTTGAGCGTATAGCATTCTTGACACTCCTAACATGTACCAGTGCTATAGTTCACACAATCAGGAGTTATTTATGGGTCAATAGCAGAGGACAGGTTTATAGTAGTGATGTGCAAAATAATAATATATAATAATATACTTTATTTATATTCCGCTCTATCTTCCCAAGGAAATTAAGAGCGGATTACAGAATACATATATGGCACACATTCAATGCTGTTATACAATTAACAACAAAGACAGTACATAGACAGAGGCAAGGCTTGCCTCTTTTTTCATCTCCGGCATCTGGAGGCTGTGCTCCACTCGGCCATGGGGAGGTGCTGTTGTTCAATTTTTCCATGTTGAAGGAGCATGTTGTCCGAGGACGCCTTCTTGCTTGAATTGCCAGCATGTTACACGCTCTACCCAACCACCTTGCTCGGCTGGCACTTTGAGAGCCATCAAAGTGTCTGACCAGTAGACATGCCGTCCACACATTTTAAAAATGTTTTAAGGCTGTTTTATATGGCTTGAATTGTTTTGAAATGTTATTGAGAACATTTTAATTGTTTTGGAAGCCGCCTTGGGTCCTATTCTGGGAGAAATGTGGCATGCAAATGTAATCAACCAACCAATAATATTGCAGTCTTTTGTTACAGGTCATTCTTTTCCCCTCTCCTTAGTTTTGTTTGCAGGAATGGTTGCAAACAGACTTTGTTCTATAAATTTGGGGGTTTCCTCTGAACTTCCTCATAGCCTGATACCTCTCTGCTGTTACTTGTGCCATTTGGCAGCGTAAGAATCATTGCCCACCATGGTAAACCACTAAATGGAACATAATATGCCACACCTGGCCATTATTATTTATGATACTTTCTGTGTATGGTGTGCATTGGTGAGATCATCTAAAATGATTTCTGTCTTTTGGAGCCTTTGTGGATTGTAATGCCTGAAGCAGTTGATGAACAGACCTTGTGCTATCATAAATTACTTGGAATAACTGTGGCTCCTTTCCTAGCATGGAATCCTTCACACAATATTTCGCCTGGAAAGGAAATATTTATAGCTCCATAATGGATTGTCTTAAGGAATTCAGAACAGTAGCTTCAGCGCAAGAGAATCTAGATATCTAAACTGTGGTTATTTTTGCTTCTTTTCTTTCTTCTTCCAGAATTGTTTGGTTTAAAACAGTGTTTCCCAACCAGTGTGCAAGGGCACACTAGTGTGCCGTGAGCGATCATCAGGTGTGCCGTGGGAAATTGGAACCTCCAGGAGAGGGGGGGGGGGGAGTCTAGTGTGTTGAAGTATAAAAACCCTAAGAAACCTACCTCAATAAAGGCACAAAATTACAAACACCCCCCCCCTCCCCCGTTTTCTACTTGGTCTCTCCCTCTCCATGCATTGGGAAGGCCCGTCTCCCTTTCCTCAAGTAGAGACCTCCTCTTGCCTCCTGGGGGTTCTGTGTGTGAAGTTTGGCCCAGTTCTATCATTGGTGGGGTTCAGAATGCTCTTTGATTGTAGGGGAATTATAAATCACAGCAACTACAACTCCCAAATGTCAAGGTCTATTTCCCCTGAACTCCATCTGCATTCATATTTGGGCATATTGAGTATTCATGCCAAGTTTGGTCCTGATCCAGCATTGTTTGAGTCCACAGTGCTCTCTGGATATAGGTGAACTACAACTCCAAAACTCAAGGTCAATGCCCATCAAACTCTTATAGCATTTTCTCTTGGTTATGGGAGAAAACCATGGATATCCTGCCATTCCTGCCAGGATATCTATGTTTAGTTCATTGAAACAGGCCCAGGTTTCACACTGAGTGTATAAATACATTTAAAAACATATTAACTATATGTATTACTGTGTTAGAGTGTCATTTTGTGTCATTTTGGTTGGTGGTGTGCCCCAGGATTTTGCAAATGTCAAAAGTGTGCCACGGCTCAAAAAAGGTTGGGAAACACTGGTTTAAAAGACTCCTTTGCTTTGATGAATATGTTTGACCATCTGTCAGCACCTGGAGACTGTCAGAGATTTGCAGGGTAAGAACAAAGCATAATCTCACTTTGAAAAAATGTCTGTCCTAGTTTTGTTGATAGTCCCACAAACAAACAACCAAACTATTATCGGGCTTGAAGTTGGTCAACTTCAGGGAGTGGCAAAATGGGGCAGAATTAATAAAACAGACAGAGAAGGCAAATAGATACTGAGCAAAGCCTTTTTCAAAGGGCATTACACATTTGTCATTTTTTCTTCACTACACTTCAATGTATATTGAATAAAGTAAAGTTCTTCTGGTATGCGGAATGCTGAAGCTGATCTTTGCAGGACTAAGTGCTGCGAGGCAATGTTTTAATAAGCTTGAATTCAGAAATAGAGCCAATGTTTTGAATTTAGATGTTTCTAGCTCCGGTCCATACTAGACTTGTGTACGTACGAAACCCGATTTAATTCGGTCATCCTTTTTTTCATTCCCTTTGTTCCCTTTCGGAGGATGAAACAGGAAGCCAGCCCCCCACCCCCAAACAAAAAAACCCCAAACAAACCAATTCTCTTCTGCAGACCAAGGGGAAAGCATCACAGGAGGAGTGGTATCTTAAGCTTTGTCTTTAAAACCAGTTCTCTTGTGCATACTGAAAGGAAAGCATCACAGGGATAAGAGAACAGGCCAAATCCCCAAGGAGGGGTTAATGATTCTGGAGGAACTGGGCCTGAAGGATGGGTGGAGAGAGCAGAATCCCACATCGAAAGACTATACCTGCTATTCGGGCAGACATAGCTCATGGTCTAGGCTGGATATGATCTGGGCCACAAATAACCTAATAACAAAAATGGCTAAGATCCAAATTTGGCCGCAGCAGTTCTCTGATCACAACCCACTTGAATTCCATCTAGGGCTGAAGAGACCCATGCCAAAGAGGTGGATGCTTAAGGATAGTCTACTGAAGACGGAAGAGCAAAAAGGAAGGTATAGATCAATTATCAATGACTACTTTGCCCTGAATGCGCACCGGGGTACCCACATACACACGGTTTGGGAGGCCAGTAAGGCCGTCCTATGTACCACTTTATACAACAAGAGATCTTACAGAAGAGGTCCAAGCATAAATTAGAATCAGATCTCCTCAGGCGAATTAGCGAATTCGAGCTAAGACTTAAGTCAAATCCATGAATAAAGATTGCAGGACCCAATTAAAAATATTGAGGAAACAGAAAGAAAAATCGAGGTAGAGAGGATTGAGATCAATCTAAAATTCCTTAAACAAAAGCATTTTCAGAATGCTAACAAGCCCGGAAAATGGCTGGCAGCCAAGATAAGGAAAAAGAAACAAGCAAATAATGTCACCCAGATAATCGATAAAGGAGCTACCTATAATACAGATGAGCTTATAAGAGACAGCTTTCAGAAATATTATAAGCTTTTATAAACTAAAGATGACATTGACCCAGAACAGGCACAAGAGTATATAAGTACACTACACTTCGATAAGATTTCAGAAGAACAGAGGTCTCTTCTTAACCACCGTATAACGAGTGAGGAATTAAAAACGGCAATTAGGAACCTAAAACCTAATAAAGCCCCGGCCCAGACGGGTTCACGGCCCTGTACTATAAGCTTTTGAAGATCAAATTACGCCATACCTACTCGAAACAATGAACGAGTGTATAGAAAATAAAAAATCCCAAACTCCTGGACGGAAGCAAGTATAATAACGATACATAAGGAAGGGTTGAGTAGGTCGGAGGTAAAGAACTACAGGCCTATCTCATTACTAAATCAAGATTATAAAATCTATGCACTCATACTGGCGGAGAGGTTAAAGAGATTCCTTGATGGATGGATAAAACAAGACCAGAAAGGTTTCCTCCCGGGTAGGCACCTCAACGAAAATGTGAGAATAGTAATTGACTCATTGGAGTATTATAGAGTGAACATTCAAAAGAAAGCTGCCCTGCTCTTTAGCGATGCTGAAAAGGCCTTTGATCGGGTTAACTGGGATTTCCTGCTTCTCCTGATCAAAGAGCTCGACATGGGGCACCTCTTTCGCCAATGCTATAGAAGCTATCTACACTCAACAATCCGCCAACTTAATAGTAAATGGAGCCCCCACAAACACATTCCAGATTCAGAAGGGTACTAGACAGGGGTGTCCCCTTTCGCCACTCCTATTTATATTAGCACTGGAGCCATTACTGGAGAATATAAGAAGAGACAAGGAATTGAAAGGGCTAACTATTTCCAAGGGAAACCTAAAAATAAGAGCATACGCTGATGATATGGTATGTTTTGTGGAAGACCCAGGGGAGAGAATAAATCTATGGATCAGAAAATTGGAGATGTTTGGTAGAGCCTCGGGTTTCAAACTAAATAAGGTAAAACCAAAATNTTAGTTAAAAATATGAATAAGACGGAAATCGAAGAGTTGGAAAGAAAAGCAGACATCCTCTCAACAAATAAGGTAAAATACTTAGGAATAACCCTATCGCCAAGGAGCCTAGACCTGGCAAAAAATAATTACGAAACTACGTGGCAGGGAATTCAAAAGGATTTGATTAAATGGAAATCCCTGAATTTATCATTGCTGGGTAGAATTTCGTTAATTAAAATGAACGTCCTACCGAAGCTCCTCTTTCTTTTTCAAAATATCCCAATATTGATAAATGCCAAAACATTTGATAAATGGGATAAGGAATTCAGGAAGTTTATTTGGCAGAACAAAAAACCTAGGATAAGCTGGAAAAATCTGATAGACGATAAGGAAAGAGGCGGGTTAGGTGTCCCGGATATGAGGTCCTACTATGAAGCCTGCTCTCTCGAATGGGTAATGGAGTGGACCAGGTTGGAAGACTCCATGCTGCTAGCCCTCGAAGGCTTTGACCTGAGGGCTGGCTGGCATGGATATCTTTGGTATGACAGGGTTAAGGTGGAAAAGAATTTTAATGCACACTGTTTTAGAAAACCCTTGTTGAGGACCTGGCAAAAATATAAAGAGAGGATGTTCGATAAAATCCCTAAGTGGTTATCGCCCCAGGAAGCCTATGGCAGGAGGCAGTATGGGAAAAACTGTTGGCTGAGGTACGACGCACTTTTAAAAAGACGAGACTTTGAGTTTGTAGTTAAAGATTTAGAGGAGCTCAGAGAACTAGATGAAGATATGGATTGGCTTCAACATAGGCAAATCTTTGAGACCTATAGGAAAGATAAAGCCCTGGGATATGAGGGCACCAATCAGTTCTGGGACGTTGTGTCCCTGAAAAAAAAAGGGAGAATCTCAGCTTTATATAAAAAGCTCCTTCAATGGAGCACAGAAGAAGAAACGGTCAAAATATGTATGGTCAGATGGGCTCAAGACTTAGGCCATGAGATTCCCATGAGTCAATGGGAAAGACTTTGGAGAAAACACTATAAATTTACCTATGCCTATGACCTGAGGGAAAACAACATAAAAATGTTTTATAGATGGCATCTGACGCCAGATAAGATTGCTAAATATAATTCCACCTATAGCAATAAATGCTGGAAATGCGGAATTGTAGAGGGGAAATTTCTTCATATGTGGTGGAACTGTAAGCCAGTGAAGAAATTCTGGAAAGGAATATATAGAATAATGAAAATTGCACTTAGTATTGAGTTTAGCTTTAAAGCAGAGTACATGCTATTGGGGCTTATAGATTTTACTTTGGATAAGAATAAAGAGAAACTGTTCATTTATTGTATTACTGCAGCGAGATTGGTACTGGCCAAACGCTGGAAAGAAAAGACCTTACCCAGGGAAGAGGATTGGATTCTTAGATTGATGGATATTATAACAATGGACTGTCTCTCCAGAGCTTTGGCGCAAAACATGGACGCAACGGATTGGTCTCCAATTCTAGGCTTCTTGAAGACTCAAAAGAAGATGGACATTAATGAAAATCTTTATTTGTGTTAATGTACTGGCGGTTCTGTCAAAAGGATTTACTGTTGTTTTTTTTTTTTTTCCTTGGGGGTTTTAAACCTTTCCTTGTTTGCTGGACAATCCCAGAACCTCGGTTGTGGGTTACTGGGAAGGTGATTGTGAGGGGGGAATTGGGAAGGCCCGCCTAACCTTTCCCCAAGTAGAGACCTCCTCTTGCCTCCTGGGATTTCTGTCTGGGAAGTTTGGCCCAGTTCTATCATTGGTGGGGGTCAGAATGCTCTTTGATTGTAGGGGAACTATAAATCCCAGCAACTACAACTCCCAAATGTAAAGGTCTATTTCCCCTGAACTCCATCTGCGTTCATATTTGGGCATATTTTGTATTCATGCCAAGTTTGGTCCTGATCCAACATTGTTTGAGTCCACAGTGCTCTCTGGATATAGGTGAACTACAACTCCAAAACTCAAGGTCAATGCCCACCAAACTCTTATAGCATTTTCTCTTGGTTATGGGAGTTCTGCGTGGGAAGTTTGTGTCTTTCTGCCATTCCTGCCAGGATATCTATGTTGTGTTCATCGAAACAGTCCCAGGTTTCACACTGAGTGTATAAATACATTTAAAAACATATTAACTATATGTATTACTGTGTTAGAGTGTCGTTTTGTGTCATTTTGGTTGGTGGTGTGCCCCAGGATTTTGCAAATGTAAAAAGTGTGCCGTGGCTCAAAAAAGGTTGGGAAACACTGTCTTAAGCCTTGTCTTTAAAACAGTTCTTCTCTGCAGACTGAGGGGAAAGCATCACAGAAAGAGAAGTATCTTTACCCCTGTCTTTTAAACCAGGTCTCCTCTGCAAACCAAGGGGAAAACATCACAGAAGGAATGGTATCTTAAGTAACTCTCATACTTTTAATCCAGGTCATAATGGAGGCGATAAGAACAAACCATGCACGGCCTATCAGCTGTTAGCGCACATAGCAAGCGAGCGCCAATTTTGAATGTGAACGGATTCTTTTGCTATAAATATGCCTGTATTGTCTCAATAAAACATGTTAGCCTCTTTGGGAACCTCGGGACTCTGGCTCAACATCCTTTCTCAGCTGACAAAGACTCTTCTCTCGGTGTGCGTGCTTCTGATCTGGGTGAGACAATTGCATTTGGGATTTTAGTGGGACTTTTAGTGGGAATTCTTAAAAGATTCACCTGGATTTGTTCCTTTTGTGATCCTCGCATTTAGAGGTGGTCTGGGCTCCTGACCCCATCTGGGCAGAGCCCCCTAAATTGCGTTTGGTAACACCATTGTCTAAAATGATGGGAAGGGGAGGCAAATTCCCTCCATTGCCACCAGTTAAAGAAGAAGTTAAATAGTGGGGCTGAGCACCGGGCTGTGTGTGTGAGAGGTGTGGAGCATCTTTGACATTTGGGAGGAAGGAATTGTGCCTTGCCCTGCCTCCCTCCTGTTGCTGCTCCTGGAGAAGTTAGAGGGTGGCGCCAGTGGGGGGAGGAAAGAGGAAATGTTTTTAAGGAGATTTCATTTCTAGAAAGAAAGAAACCTTGGGGATATTTATTTATTTAACATGTCAGGAGTGAACCAAACAGTTGTATTGCATTAAAAACAAACAAACAAATAAAACTCAAAGTTTGCAGACTTGGTATTCTATTAAATGTCCTTTGACCAGTAGCTGGCCACTTGGAGTGCCTCTGGTGTTGCCATAAGAAGGTCCTCCACTGTTCATGTAGCAGGAATCAGGTTGCTTTGTAGATGGTCTGTGGTTTGCTCTTCTCCCTAATCGCATGTCGTGGATTCCACCTTGTAGCCCCATTTCTTAAGGTTGGCTTTGCATCTCGTGATGCCAGAGCGCAGTCTGTTCAGCGCCTTCCAAGTCGCCCAGTTTTCTGTGTGCCCAGAAGGGAGATAAACCAATTGTTATAAAATCTATTGGGCTAAAAGTCATAGATATGCCCTCCATGTGTGGTGATTTTCACCCCTCTAGCCCTAGAACTGAGGAGAAGGGGAGTCTGAGAAACCCCTTCCCTAGTGGCCAATGGATTGAAAAATTTTGGTTTTTTGGACACGGAACAAAAATGTCCATTCACAAAGGTATCCGTTTTTGGGAGGCACACAAAAATGAAAACGGGGGTTCTTATGAATGAAACAAACAGAAACACATAGCAATTCCATACAAATGCACAACCCTAGTCCATACTAATTGCCCATGCATTGTGGCTTTCTTACAAATGAATTCAGCCCAATCATTGTTCGTTTAACACATTGCAACCACCTTCATAAAGTCCAGATCTTCTTTTACAGTTTTTTCACTCATGTATATTTCAATGTGACTCTATCTGTGGACAAGATTCTGTTATATAAAGCTTCACTTTTTTCCAGTCTAGTTTCACGTAGCCCCATGACTCATAATGTTGAAATGAAAGGCAACAGGATTTGCTCTTTTTATAATATTTGTATATATTGTTGAATGTTTAAAGGGGGATTCTCTGAAGGCCATGACATTCCACGTAGGCCTATTTTCATAATAATACCTTTTCAGCCAATTTTCTTCCTTTTATTATGGCCAAACCTGAAGTAGGAGGACAACAGTATGTTTCATTAAGTTCTCTGCTTTTCCTATTATACCAGTGAAGGACAAATATTTTTTCTGTAATTGCACCATTTTGTGCCTGGCTTTTAAGTTACACAACTTTCTCTGAATACAATAACATCAGATTTTTCTCTTCCTCAACCATCTGGAGCTCAGTCCAGGATTCGCATTTCTCACAATTGCAGACCACATGTCCATGGGCCACACTAAATCCCCTACCTTAATTCTCCAGTATAAGCAAAAACATGGTTTCAATTGTAATAATTTATTAGATGTGGATTGAGGAGGAAATAAAAACCTCTTGAGATTGGATCAAGGTGCAATTAATCCCTTCTGCTAGATCAAATGAGATATTTCCTCTGAGAGTTTTGCTGTAATATAAATGCATTGTTATTTTAAAACCCCACAATTCTGTTGCACCCCAGACCTGGAGACACCTATGACTACAGCACCACACAAGAGTCCAGAGTATAAGCAAACAGTATATTGTAAACAAAACACATAATATATATATTTAAAAGCAGGAATAAAGAAAGGAGAGGAATAATCCAAAAAAATGTATAGCAATAGGTGATAGTCACATAGGAATTCAAATGTCTCATAAAAATCCAAAGGTAACATAGTCTAGGAATAGCCAAAAATCACAAGTACAGAATAAAAGATATACTTAATAAAACTTGAGCAGGAATCATAAAACAAGAATATAGAAAACTTCCAAGATACTTGAGTCCAAAACCAAGACTTGAGTTGACACAATGACTAGGGATTAGACTAGCAATTAGATTCAATGGTGAGATATGGGAGGTTTAAGAAAATTCCCTATGAAGAGCGTATCTGTATTTGTGGTGCCCCTGAGATCGAAGATCTAACTCATCTTCTGCTCTATTGCAAAATCTATCAAATAGAGAGAAAACAACTGCTAGAAATATTTCTCGTGGGAAAAAATCATTGGGACCCTCTAGCAAAAGTCTCACTTTTGCTGGCCGGCTCCAACAAGCTGATAACAGATGCTACTGCACGTTTTCTCTGTAAAGCTGTGAAACTAAGATCTGAATACATAGATGCAATTGGAATTAATTGTGTTGGAGATGAGGACCTGTGAATTGTTGTCACCCACCTTAGATTCCCTCCTGCTGGGCAAAAAGGGGGTCTAACTGATGTAATGGTCTAGAATTCTCCGCAGATTGTTTTTAGAATTATTGCGTTGTGACTGTACTCTGTGTGTATTTGATATGGCTTTTGGCTAATCAATAAATTGTGTTGTTGTTGTTGACTAGGGGACTCAGGCATAGCTTCTTACTCAAATGCCAACATTGCCTAAACTAACTTTAGGGTAAACAACTGGCTGGTAAAAAGCACTCATGAAATCATGTCGTTTCCCAGGAATTTTCTCTATCTCTTCCCCACGTAATCTCTCTGACCTATTAAGTCTGTTTTCTGCTCTGATCTGTAAACAAAGACTTTTGCTGATCTCCATAACACCTGGTGCTTTCTCTTCGGAGTGTTCTGTTTCACTCAACTCCTTATCAAATGATGTATTTTCTGGCTCCTCTTACTGACCTTGGAGCTCTGCACTGTCAGAGCCAGCTTCATTTCCCTGGCCTGAATCTTCATCACTTTGAACCCCAGGAAATCCCACAATCCCTTCTAAATCAGCAGTGAACCCATCAGCCCCTGGCTGAGCTACAACAACTTCCTTCTAAGAGCTGGAAATCTTTGTCATATTATAGTCAGCCATCCACATTTGCTGGTGTTAGGAACACAGGTCCCCCTGAAAGTGAAAGATTATGAATAAAGACATTGCTATTTTTTATCTGACATAACACATCCTTGGGAATTTCTATATCCAGCATGACTATATGAAGTTGATTATAGTTTATTATAGTGTCACTAGAGGACCTAGATTTTCCTAGGGAGAACATTTTAATCAAGTCCACATTTTTTTAAAAAATCCATAAAATTCAAAACTGCAAATGTGGAGGTACAACTGTGGTGGCACCAAATTCCAGTGATTCTTAACCTCCAATAGAGAATCAGATGAAAGCTATGGACTGCCTCTTCATAAAAATACCCATGAAACATACAGAACAAACACCATGGCTTCCTTGATTGAGTCTATCCATCTGGAATGCAGGCTTCCTTTTTCCCTACTATTCTCAATTTTACCAAGAATAATGGTATTTTCTGGTCAGTCATCTTCTCTCTTAAACTCTTGTGCCGACAGGACTGAAGACCGAATCCGGGGAGAGTGTGAATGAGCTCCCTCTGTCAGCTCCAGCTCCTCGTGTGAGGACATGAGAGAAGCCTCTCACAAGGATGGTAAAACTTCCAGGTGTTCCCTTGGCAACGTGTCTGCAGATGGTCAATTCTCTCACACCAGAAGCGACTTTCAATTTCTCAAGTAGTTCCTGACACGAAAAAAAAAATCTCTTATGATATGGCCAAAATTTTGCAGCCTCAGTTTCATCATCTTTCTTAGTTCAGTCTAATTTTAGCAATTAGTTTGTAAGCGAAAAAGAAGGCTGTCACATTTTATGCTCCCATCCTTTCCCTTCCAGAATGAATGAAAAACTTAATTGCAAAATGCTGAACAGATCTCAGCTGACTGCAGTCTTCTCAGGATAGCATTTTAATTATCATTGTTCTGTGTCTCTCTTTCAGTGAGCAGAATGGTCTAATTAATACTCAAACTATCCTGTTTTTCTGATGTATGAATTCTCTCCTGCCAAATTTCATTCCACAAACAAGATGGCACAATGAGAAAAGCTTAATGGCAATTAGACAAGATGAAATTTTAACATGGCATTAATTTTTTTTCTTTTACATTGTGCCTGGAAACTTACTGGTGTTGTACAGCTATGTAAGACGCCCTTATGCGTTTGGTTGGGCTTTTTTGGCTGTTGGGCAATGGGCATATTTAGTTCATGGTGATTTAAGTAGATTTTTTAACAATGTGATTGTTTCCCACGCATTTACATATCAATTTGTATTTTTATGTGGTTGTTGAATTTATACACTGTTTTTCTCCTGGGTTGGGAGCACCATTTTTACATATTTCATAAACAGACACTGCATATTCCCCAATGTACAATGAGGTAATGTGCAGCACATTGGCAAAACGATTTATCTAACTATTTAAAGGCTGATGGTATCTCTCAGTAGAACTCTCCTCTAAAGCCACATTTCAAACTTTCACAAGCATACACTGAAACAGGACGTATTATGGCATAGAGCAGTGGTTCTCGGCCTTCCTAATGCCGTGACCCCTTAATACAGTTCCTCATGTTGTGGTATTGTTGCTACTTTATAACTGTAATTTTGCTACTGATATGGGTCGTAATGTAAATATCTGATATGCAGGATGTATTTTCATTCACTGGACCAAATTTGGCACAAACACCGGATACACCTAAATTTGGGGGTTGATTTTTTCATTTTGGAGTTGTAGTTTCTCGAATTTATAGTGATCCTACAATCAAAGAGCGCCCTGAACTCCACCAATAATGACATTGAACCAAACTTGGCAGACATAACTCCCATGACCAGCAGAATGTACTGGAAGGGTTTGGTGGGTGATGACCTTGAGTTTTAGAGTTGCAGTTCACCTACATCCAGAGAGCATGATGGATTCAAACAATGATGGATCTGGGCCAAACTTGGCACAAATACTCAATATACACCCAGATGTGAACACCGGTGGAGTTTTGGGGAAAACAAATCTTGACATTTGGGAGTTGTAGTTGCTGTGATTTATAGTTCACCTAGAATCAAAGCTCATTCTGAACCCCACCAATGATAGAATTGGGCCAAACTTCCCACACAGAACCCCACGACCAACAGAAAATACTGTGTTTTCAGATGGTCTCTGGCAACCCATTTGACACCCCCTTGTGACCACCCCCCACAGGTGGCCCAACCCCCAGGTTGAGAAACACTGGCATAGAGGATGATCATGACTTCAAAAACCAACTAATGTGATTAAATATATCCCTTTATACTTAATATGCAGGCTTTTCCAAATTCAAATAATAACATTAATGGCATTTAACTATGCTATGGACTAGCTATGGCTTCAGGAAAAATATTTTTGAAGCCTACAGTATGTTTTCACTGAGAGATAATATCTCATTGAGATCAAAGCTATTTATTTATTTATTTATTTATTTATTTGCGGTATTTGTATACCGCCCTTCTCAACCCCAAAGGGAACTCAGGACAGTGGTCAGTGTTGGCAACAATTCTGGTTTCAGAGGAGACATTTCTAGACCTGTTCAGGGGATGAAAGGGTTTGATTCCACTTTTGTATATGCTATGATACATACCATTATTCTTGCCACAGTAATTCAAGTAGGGCCTTTTTAAAAAGAAAAAATGCTTCCAACTCCCATCAGCACCAAGTATAATGGTGAATACTTAGGGAACCTGCAGCCCTAAAACATGTTACCCATCATCCCTGCAAGAAAAGACTCTTTATATACGTTAATTCATACAATGCAAGCAAATGTCAAGTCATTCCATTAATATTGATGCTGAACTAAATACATAAATGTATAAACACCTCCTTGGCTGGATTAACAGATGTTGACTGTGTTCATTAATTTTCCGTTCCATGGATAATGACCTTAAAAAGTCATACAGGTCTTGAGTTGCAAGTTCTTTTGTTTTTACTGTTTGTATTTTCTATGAAATCTAACTTCAGTTATGGATTATATGTACCAACCTGCTCTGAGAAAACTTTCTGCAAGATTTCTAAAACTCCGTTTCTTCTGATATGCAGCAGATGGATTTAATATCTGAAGCCTCTATGGTGCTCACTCTTGGGAATTTAATACTGTGAAGTGTGTTTTCTGCCCAGAGGCATGGGCTCTGATGGGGACTTTGATATAACTTCTTCTCAGACAATTGTGAAACCAATTTCCAGGGTCCCCTGTGTGTATGTGCATGTGTTGGTTATATGTGTGACATTCTGTCCTTCAGCTTGCACATTCATTATATGAATTAAGAAAACGAGAGATAACTTCATTCATAACTATCCAAGATATGCTGTAGCCCTCTCTGAGGAAAAGAGCAAAACAAATGCTTTGTGTGGTGTCTACAATTCATGCATTTGCATTTATTTTAAAACAATAGTTCCAAATATAAAGTAGGCCTAACAGAGTCCCATATATAAAGTGTTTCTACATTTATGATAGCCGCAAAAGTGGTGAAGGTGTTTTTACTATGTGAATTCCAGGAATGGTAGCCCTCAGAAACCCATTGTGATGTCTAGCTAATAATACTGCAATTCTGTCTACTGTAACGCAACATCAGAAATGGGATGCCATTCAACTACAAATGCTTTTCTGCTGCAACTTCCAAATTTTTTCAGCACTGGCTATGCTGGCTAAGGCTAGATGCAATTAGAGTTGCAGAAACATTTGAAGAGACTCCTGATTTGTCCCTCTGCTCACAATTGAACTTGGTTTATTTTTTGTAAAGTAGCTCTTTGTACTGTTAGTTGTTGTTACAGTACATATAGAAACTCATAAAAACATTTTTGAAATCCATTGGCACACATTTCTAGTAAATCGAAATATTTTCAACGGATTAATCAGTGTTTCAATTTTATGAACCATCTCAGAGGTGAAGATCGTCCGGGGAGGTGCTTTCGGTCCCACCTTCTTCACAGGCGTGAATGGTGGGGATGAGAGACAAGGCTTTCTCAGTGATGGTCCCTCATCTATGGAACTCCCTGACAAAATCAGATCAGCTCCTTCTCTTCTTACTTTCAGGAAAAAAACTTAAGATGTGGCTCTGAGACCAAGTTTTTGACAAGTAATTGGAGCAGTGCAATAAGTGACCAAGAATCAATGTGACTGACAAATGGAATGGCCCTGAACTATGCTTTGGATGGCATGATTTTGACTGATGTTTTCATAATTGATGTTTTAACTATTGGTTTTAATTGTAATTGTTTATTTGATATTTTTGCATGGCATCAAATTGTTGCCTGTTGTAAGGTCACCAAGAGTCTCCTCTAGGGCAGAGTTTTTCAACCTTTTTTGAGTCGCTGCACATTTTTTACATTAAAAAAATCCTGGGGCACACCACCAACCAAAATGACACAAAATGACATTCTTAACACAGTAATACATATAGTTAATATGTTTTTAAATGTATTTATACACTCAGTGTGAAACCTGGGCCTGTTTCGATGAACACAAAATAGATATCCTGGCAGGAATGGCAGAAAGACACAAACTTCCCACACAGAACTCCCATAACTAAGAAAAAATACTATAAGAGTTTGGTGGGCATTGACCTTGAGTTTGGGAGTTGTAGTTCACCTATATCCAGAGAGCACTGTGGACTCAAACAATGTTGGATCAGGACCAAACTTGGCATGAATACTCAATATGCCCAAATGTGAACACAGATGGAGTTTGGGGAAAATAGAGGGAGTTACTGTTTCCGGGATTTATAGTTAACACACAATCAAAGAGCATCCTGAACTCTTACAACGATGTAATTGAACCAAACTTGGCATATTGAACTCTCATTACCAACAGAAAGTACTGAAAGGGTTTGCTTGGGAATTGACCTTGAGTTTGGAAGTTGTAGTTCACCTACACCCAAAGAGCACTGGTGGACTCAAACAATGTTATGTTATGTTGTTTGTTTTCTATCCAGAATCACAATGTTGGAAGGAGGCTCACCACTTTAAGGTCCCTAAAACAGGCATGGGAAAACTTTGTCCCTCTGGGTGCTTTGGACTTCAACTCCCACCATTCCTAACAGCCTGAGGCCCTTTCCTGCTTAAATGGCTGAGGGGGGGGGGGGAGGAAAAGAGCCTGAGGCTGCTAGGAATGGTGGGAGGTGGAGTCCAAAACACCTGGAAGGTCCAAGTTTGCCCATGCCAGCTTTCGACAGAAACCTCTTTCTCCCCCTTCGCGCCCTTTCTTCCCCCTCCTGCCGAACACTTACTTTTTCTTCTACACTGCTGCTTCTGCCGCCATTTTGATCCGAGGGGGCAGCGTGAGCGTGTTCAGGAGGGGAGGGGGAGGGAGGAAGATGTGACCCGTGTGGGCACTACTGCGCAGGCTTGCCCCAGAGCAAAGCGAGCAGAGTGAGGCTGGGAAGAAGGGACCCCGAGTGCAGAAGAAAAAGTGTTCGGCAGGAGGGGGAAGAAAGGGTATTGGAGGTTCCAATTTCCAACGGCACACCTGATGATCGCTCACGGCACACTGGTTGGGAAAGCACTGCTCTAGGGTGAGAAAGATGGGATACAAATAGGGTAAATAAATAAACTGTTAGTTTTTCGTCATGCATTGGAACTGGACTTTCAGTTTTCTCTCTCTTCCTTGCTACTATAGTACTACCCTTCTGGCTTCAAATCCAGACCTGAAGATGAAACCTTTCCCAGTTCTCCCAAGTCAGTTTTCTTATAGTGTTTCTCCAGCATGGCAGGGGATTGGACTGGATGGCCCATGTGGTCTCTTCCAACTCTATATTCTATGATTCTGTGATTAAGAGGTTCAAAGAATATGTGGTCAGATATTATTGGCCGTCAGTTTCCAGACTAGGCAATGGTAAGCTATGATGGTTCATCATGATCTGAAGTTACTAGCATTTTATATGTATCCTGCATATACTGTAACACTGATCAGTGGTCCTGCCCCTGATAACACACACTTGTTTAATAGGGTCAGGATTCCAGCAGCACAAGTAGCTCATTCTCCATTTACTTGTTTGCAAGGTGAAAGCCACTCAGAAGACTTTTGCACGTACCTCAACAGGTGCACGTTGTTGGGTTTGGATCACAGGAAATAAGAATCCCAATAAAATTAAGTGTAACCAGTGCATGGATGCCAATAGGAATTAAAGTTAAGACATTGGCATCATTACACACAGCAACAGTATAAACTGTACATGATGTAATGTCATAGCTGAGCAATAAAGCAGTTTTTTATGGGCAAAAGATTACCAAGGGTAGGAAGAATATATACAAACACACTTGTAAAAGCAGAAGGACAAGATAAACTGATGTTTTTGCTTTGGGATGTTATTTATAGAGTTATGTACTGGCCTTTTCAAAGAAATGTAAACATATGTTTATCTTGCAGGGATGTCTATTCAGGATCAGTAAAGGCCTTTACTGGTATATTTCGGCTATGTTCTTTTTTGGGGGTTGGACTGAGATATGTCCTTGCTTTGAATAAGTTCCCATTCAGAATGTAGAGACCATGGTTTCAGTCCAACGATATTGGCCCTGATTCAACCCCATAGAGACCAATGTAAATATATGCAAAATCAGATGGAATATCTTGTAGTTCTCTGCTATTGAAATCAAATGAACTTTCAAGTAAACACACAGGAGCTCAGGCTGCGTAACTTTTTTAAAAAATATTTCAACTTGTATCCTGTTCGCTAATCTCTACTACAGTAGACACATGGAATCAATTGCTGAATGGAGAGCCAACATATGGGGAACGTTGTGTTCGGCATCTAATTGTTGCCAGTCTGTACGCCACCCTCAGTTGCCTTCGGGCTGAAAAGCGCAGGATAAAAGTGTGGTAAATAAATAAATAAATACAATTGAGTCAATGAGTGCACTTTAATTGGGGTTAACAGTGGGATGGAAGTCTCTATTGGAGAATAAGTGGACATACAATAACAACTGCATACACATTTATAATAAGAAATATCACTAATAATATTACAGAAAGAAATCAGCTAAGATGGATACTTTTCATTTAGGACCTTACAGAATTGCCTTTTAGCATAATCAGTCTTTCTAGAGATTACTGTTGGACATTGGAGGATGAGATATATTGCTTTTATTCTTACCATTCAGTCAATGGGTTACCTACTTAGGCAATCCCTTGTTGTGCAAATATGATGGCTTTCCAATTGTTTTGTCTTGGTGACGGATACATAGGTGACTGTGGATCCCTTGAGCACTTTAACTGAAGGTCAGCTGTGACCAGCAGTGCTGCAGAATTCAAAGAGGTATGAATGGAGGGTGAAAGGGAGAAATGTGCCAAAAGAAAGGCACATCAAACCAACCTTGATCGGGACCTCCTTCCTCCTGGAAACCAATGTCCTCACTGTGGAAGAACATACAGATCAAGAATAGGTCTCCACAGCCACCTACGAGCCACCACCAAGACACTAAACTTGGAGGGCTATGAGGGATTGCCTAAGTAAGTAAATTAGTAAGTAAGTATTCTTGATCCACATGTTCTTCCGCAGTGAGGACATCTGTTTCCAGGTGGAAGGCGAACCTGGTCAGGGTTGGCTTGATGCACCTTCCTCTTGGCATGTTTCCCCCTTTCCCCCTCCATTCGTTCCTCTTCAATGAGTATTCAATCAGTAATAGAGTATTTGCATCATGTCCACTAAGCAAAAAAGTTCAATCTTTGTGAATAAGTAATTCATTGTCCCTAATGTATGGTATGGTGGATAGACTCAATCAAGGAAGCCATGGCCCTGCATTTGCCATTGATCAAATAGTTACTTTTATTCATAGGATTGCCAAAAGTTAAAGTCAAGTTCATGACAACTAACACAACAATAACAACCAATGGCAAAAAGATCCAATGCTAGAGAGAACTCAACGTTTCATTCAGTGATACTATATATTTCTTTCCAAAATTCCTGAGAATGTGGACAAGGTTGCTCTGTGTGTGTGTGTGTGTGTGTGTGTGTGTGTGTGTGTATATATACACACACATATATATTCCTAGTGTCGTGTGGTTCTTCAAGCCCCTATGGCTCACCCCACTGGATACATAATTCAATTTGAGTGGGAAGTATTTATGTACGTGTGAAATGCTGCAGAATTGTTTTACCAGGCATAGTTTTGGCGTAAGAATAATTTGGATCAGGTGGAGTCAAAGAGAGCCAGATAGACTATATTTTACATTAATTACACCACAGAATGCATTTCCTCTTAGTTCTATTTCAAGGAGTAGTTTTTGTTCTCTTTTTTCAATTTGGCAGAACAAATTATGGGCTGATTGCCTGATAGGCAAAAGTAACGAATCAAAAGTGCACCAAGAAGGATGATTAGTCCTGATTTGCATCGCATTGCATTTTTCCCTCTGGACTATTTTTCTGTTATTACATATAAGTCTTTCGTTTGGGGGCAAACAATTATACTTGTCTTTTGATATAATTAATTTAGTATTGTAGAGAGGGAGAAATCTGAAAAGGTATAGGTGCTACTTTTGTTTAGATAAGCATCAAGTACATTCAATGATCCTCTATTCTATTTGATCAGCAGGTATCTTCTGTCCACAGATTTAGCCACACTGCAAAATTATAGCAGTTTGGCACCACTTTAACTGCCATGGCTCAATGCTATAGAATGCCGAGGTTTGTAGTTTGCAGTAGCAGAGCCCTCTGACAGAGATGGCTAAATATCTCACCAAACCACAAATTGCAGAGTTCTATAGTATTGAGCCATGGCTGTTAAAGTGGGATCGAACTATGATATTTCTGCAGTACGGGTACAGCCCAAATAAAGAGTGAGACAATAAAATAAAATAAGCGAGATTTAGAAGTGTTTAATTCTGTCTGAATCAAGCAGTTCATGATACCATGATGAGAGTTATCTGGATTTTCTGTTAGGGAAAATTACCCAAAAACATTGAGTATTAAAAATACAAAAACATGATACTTATGGTAGGGTTCCCTTGTGCCACAGTGGGTTAAACTGCTGAGCTGCTGAACTTGCTGACCAAAAGGTTGGCGGTTCGAATGTTAGCCCCAGCTTCTGCCAACCTAGCAGTTTGAAAACATGCAAATGTGAGTAGATCAATAGGTACCAGTCTAGCAGGAAGGTAAAGGCACTCCATGCAGTCATGCTGGCCACATGACCTTGGAGGCATCTATGGACAATATTGGCTATTTGGCTTAGAAATGGAGACGAGCACCACCATCCAGAGTCGGACTCGACTAGACTTAATGTCAAAGGGAAACCTTTATCTTTTTTATGGCTGAGCATTCAGCTCACAGCTAGCAAAGTGTGAAGTGTCATGTGATGTGGCTGAAAAGAATTAGAGCTTAGGCAGGCAAAGATGCGGAGTCCAGTCTTTAAAAGTCATAAAAGGTTTATTTAGAATAAAAATAACTATTTCTAAATAAAGAATTGGGTCTGAGCTACACTAAGTAACCCCATCTCTCCTAGAATTCAGAGAGAGAAAGAAACACCACTCACTATATCTCTCCTGAGACACATGCAGAGAGAGATCTCAAAGCACACAGCACATTCACTCCATACTAAGATGGACAAAGCCAAAGTCAGAAGTAAAGCTTGTGGCAGAAAAGTATCCATTACAGTGTTCCCTCGCTACATTGCAGCTTGCTTATTGCGGACTCGCTGTTTCATGGAATTCAAAAAATATTAATTTAAAATATATATCATGGCATTTTCGCTATTTTGTGGTGTTTTGCCGCCGCCGCTCTCCAAGGTGCTTTCCCTCCTCAGTCCTCCCTACTTCAAGCCTTCACTTTATTTTAAGTTTATAAAAACTTAAAATGGTATATAAGTACTAAAATAATGTATAAATATTAAAATAAATAGAGCATCCCTACATCGCGGTTTTTCACGTATTGCGGGAGGTCCTGGAACCTAACCCCAGCAATAAGTGAGGGAACACTGTATATACAACCAATCAGAATAACAGCAGAAACAGAGATAAGAAATAGATAGAGTCCAACTGACATACAGAAGACATGGGGGAAGGGAAATCCTCAGTGTTTTCTAAGCCAAATAACTTGTTCCTCATTCAGGACTAGAGACTTGGGCAGTGTGGGGTTGAATCCCAACAACTCTGATGGGAGCTATCTGCACTGATTTACAAAACAAGAAGAAATAATATTAATATTATGTATAGAATATCTTCAAATAACTAATGCTCCACCTCAGGGCCGTAGCCAGGATTTTGATTCGGGGCTGAGTTTGGTTCGGGGGCTGAGACTGGGTGGAAGAGGGTCTACCCTAGCAAACCTTTTGTATTGTTATCCCAATAACCCCATTAATGTGGGATATAATGAGCATGGTGATCAGATCATGATATGAATAAACATAACAGTTTAAATAATGTACCAGTAAGGCCTTTTCACGGACCACCATGAGAATTTCGGGAGGGGGCTGAAGCCCCTTAGCCCCCGGCTACATGCCTGCTCCACCTTGAGCCATGAGAAGAGGAAGATAAGAAATATAAATTATTGTTATTGTTATTTGATGTGAGATGTAGTGTTTTAATAGATAATTTGAGTGCCCTGCCATAATGATCATTCACCGTATTACTGAGCAATTACGTTATTGAGTTGGCATCAGTATGCTTTCAAATGTTCATTCACAAGCAACTTTCTTCTATGCTTTATTGATATGTAAAATCGTTGATTCCAAATCCAGCTTTTTGAATATGTCTTATGAAAGACAAACCCTCATGAATAGTGCTTTAATGCTATTGTCTTTCGCGTCCCTGAGAAATTCTCTCCTGAAATGAACCCACGTTTTCTTGCTGTCCATTTTCAATTGTGGACATCAGTTGGGCAAACAGACCACATTTTGTTCAGCTGAAGGTTTTCATCTCAATGATTCAATAACTGTTCAGATCCTGAGCTGTTGGTTGGCATTCATATTTAAATGTGCCTTTTCATGCGCTCATTTTAATTGCCTTCCAAGAGGAATTTGTATTATTTTTATAATGGAGAAAAAGGCATTGGTAGAGTACATTTTAAAAGCTGTAAAGAACGGATTTGTGTATAATAGACAGTGAAAATCTGTACCAGAATGTAACAGAGGGAAATATCTGCAAACATATTTTCATATGGAGGCTCAGGTCTCCACTGTCTGCAAAACCGCATTTTTCCATCTGCGCCAGGCTAGGCAGCTGGTGCCTTACCTATCTGGGAGTGATCTTGCTACAGTGATCCAGGCGACGGTCATCTCGAGACTACTGTAACACCCTCTACATTGGCCTTCCTTTGAGAATGATCCGGAAATTCAATCTAGTGCAGAATGCAGCAGTTCGTCTACTCGCTGGAGTTCCAGTGAGATGTCACATTACACCAATCCTGCAGCAACTGCACTGGCTACCAATAGAGTACCGGATTGCTTTCAAAGTGCTGGAATTAACCTTCAAGGCCTTGTATGGTCTAGGGCCGGTGTACTTGAGGGACTGCCTTTCCCCACAGGTTCCCCAGAGATCACTTCGGTCTGAAGAACGAAATCTCCTCAGCGTCCCATCTGTCTGGACATACCACTTGTCTTCTGCCAGGCAAAGAGCTTTTTCGGTGGTGGCACTGACATTGTGGAACGCCTTCCCTGACGAAGTCCGAGGAATTAGTGAGCTGTCCTCTTTTCGAAAGGCATGTAAAACAGTCCTCTTTCGTCAAGCGTTTTCATTCGAGTGAAGTTGTAACATCTGTTATTGTTAATTTTAACTCATTGGTAGTAGTAATTAGTGATGCTAGCTTTTACTGATCTGGCTACGGTCGTCCACGCTCTGGTCACATCCCGAATAGATTACTGCAACGCACTCTACGTGGGGCTGCCTTTGAAGACAGTTCGGAATTGCAATTAGTCCAGCGGGCGGCAGCCAGATTGCTAACAGGAGCTACATACAGGAGCATACCACCCCCTGTTGTGTCAGCTCCACTGGCTGCCTGTCCACCCGGGCTCAATTCAAAGTGCTGGTTTTGACCTTTAAAGCTCTATACGGTTCTGGCCCAGCTTACTTGTCCGAACGCATCAGCCGCTACGTCCCATCCCGTAACCTAAGATCATCCGGGAGGCCCTGCTCAAGCTCCCGCCGACTTCTCAAATGCGGTTGGTGGGGACGAGGACAGGGCCTTCTCGGTGGTGGCCCCGCCTGTGGAATGCGCTTCCTATGGAGGTACGGTCCACCTCATCCCTCCTGGCATTCAGGAAAAGGTAAAATCCTGGCTCTGGGACCAGGCGTTTCCCACATCAGCACTAACAGCATGTTAGATGGGGATTTTAATGGAAGGGAGGAAGTGGGTCAATGCTTTTATAGATCAATATTGTTTTAATTGGAATGACTGTAGATGTTGCTGAGGAATTGTATTTTAATGTTTTTAATGTATCTTAATGTGTTGTGGGGTTTGGGGTTTTACGCTGTTTCATTTGGCATCGAATTGTGCCGTGCTGTAAGCCGCTCTGAGTCCCCCCTCGGGGGTTGAGAAGAGCGGGGTAAAATCCTGAAATAAATAAAATAAATAAATAAATAAATAAAATAAATACTGTGTTGTTTTATATTGTAAACTGCCCTGAGCCTGCGGAAGAAAGCGGTATAGAAATTGAAATAATAAATAAATAAATATTGTTCTTGGATTACTTATCACTCCTGATGGGACATCATAATTGAAAATTTCTCTAGTGGTGTAGAGCGTAGATATCCTGTGAAAATGCGGCATGTCTCATTAAGAGCCACGTCCACTCTTTTAACATGGTAAAATGTATTCCCCACTTGGTATGCATATTCAGCAGCAAAGTAGCAAAGTGCAAGGGCAGATGTCTTCACTGTGTCTAGTTGTGATCCCCAGGTTGTGCTAGTCAGCTTTCATACGATATTATTTCTAGCACCCACTTTTTGCTTGATATTCAAGCAGTGCTTCTTATAAGTCAGAGCACGGTCCAGAGTGACTCCCAGGTATTTTGGTGTGCTCCAATGCTTCAGTGCAGCCAGCATGCCAATGCCTTAAATCAAGAAACAGCTTCCTGAGATCGACAGAGATACTCGCAGGAACACCTCAGCAAGCGAAAATCCCAAAGAGGTAGGCTGGAGCCTGGAGATGAAATTTGGAATCATCTGCATGGAAAGCAAGCTTGGAAAAGTTACTTTTCTTGAATGTCAGGCCCCTTCTACACTGCCCTACATCCCAGGATTTGATCCCGGATAATCTGCTTTGAACTGGATTATATGAGTCTAAACTGCCATATAATCCACTTCAAAGCAGATAATCTGGATTTTATATGGCAATGTAGATGAGGCCCGAGTCTACACTGCCAGATAATTTGGGATAAGGAGATATTCTGGGATCAGATCCTGGGATATAGGGCAATGTAGAAGGAGTGTCAGTTCTCTGTGGGACATATGGTTCAAAGAAAATAACTTTTCCAAGCTCTGGTGGAAACCAAACCTGTTCTGCACCTAAACTGCAGCGTGCTTTTCTCTAGATCAGTTAGGTTTATAGAGGCCTCTTTCAATGTGCCTATATTGATTGAAAGCCTGACTGAAGCATTGATGATATTTACAATGTTGGTGATAACAGCTATAGATGATTTGTTGCTAATTAGCAAATAATGATTACCCGCATTTGTTACCACTAAATGGCAGCACATTGACTTAATGCATGAAAGAACTAATTAACACATCATGCCTGAGAAAATGAGGGAGATGTGATGAGATTGATTGATAAACTTTCCTGCACGAATAATAAGAATTTCTTGTAAAATTAAAATAGAATAAATAATAAAAGTGTGTTCTAGCACCTGACTACATACCGTCCCTGTAATAAATGTACTTACCTTAGTGACCCCATGCATGAAAAATGATGTATCTGATAACATGCTCTATATAGTCCACAAAAGTTTATGCTATGAGAAATCTGTTAGTTTTAAAGAGGCCAAAGGAGTTCCTTTTTAGCCAATTTAGAATGGCTGTGGATAGATCAAACGATAAAGAATCTCTCATGTGAGCTTCTATTTAGAAGGAAGTTGAAAACAAAACACTTTGAAGAGTCATTTTCATGATCTGCTCCTTTCTGTCAAAATTGTCCACATGTTTGTGGATTTCAATGGCTTCTCTGTGTAGTTTGACATGGTGGTTGTTGGAGTGGTCCAGCATTTCTGTGTTCTCAAATAGTATGCTGTGTCTAGGCTGGTTCATCAGGTGCTCTGCTATGGCTAACTTCTCTGGGTTGAATCAGTCTGGAGCCTTTCATATTCCTTGATACATGTTCGGTGGTCCCTTTGTAGACCTGTCCACAGCTGTATGGTATACGCAGACTCCTGCAGATGTAAGAAGATCTCTCTTGTACTTTGCTGAATGTAGCATTTGTTAGATTTTCTTGATGGATCTGTAGGTTGTGTTTCTTCATCAGCTTCTAGCATGGTTAAGTTCATTCGGACTCTTCATAATTTGGAATAAGTTCGGAAAGATTTGCTTTTTGAAGCAATTTTGACGTTTTTAAGGAAACCGGAAGTCCATTTGCCCTTCTGAAACTTTTACCACCATTTCTGTTATGAAGCAGTGAGTCGGAAATGATTCGTTTCCCGACTTCTGGTCCCTGGCCTCGGCTCAAGCCTGGGAAGCGGTATAAAACCCAGTGGATGGCTTTCTTCCCTCCCGTCTCCCCTCATGAGCCTGGGAAGCGATTAAAAACCCAGTGGATGGCTTTCCTCCCTCCCGTCTCCCTTCATGAGCCTGGGAAGCGATTTAAAACCCAGTGGATGGCTTTCCTCCCTCCCGTCTCCCCTCATGAGCCTGGGAAGCTATTAAAAACCCAGAGGATGGCTTTCCTCCCTCCCGTCTCCCCTCATGAGCCTGGGAAGCGATTAAAAACCCAGTGGATGGCTTTCCTCCCTCCCGTCTCCCCTCATGAGCCTGGGAAGCTATTAAAAACCCAGAGGATGGCTTTCCTCCCTCCCGTCTCCCCTCATGAGCCTGGGAAGCGATTTAAAACCCAGTGGATGGCTTTCCTCCCTCCCGTCTCCCCTCATGAGCCTGGGAAGCTATTAAAAACCCAGAGGATGGCTTTCCTCCCTCCCGTCTCCCCTCATGAGCCTGGGAAGCGATTAAAAACCCAGTGGATGGCTTTCCTCCCTCCCGTCTCCCCTCATGAACCTGGGAAGCTATTAAAAACCCAGAGGATTGCTTTCCTCCCTCCCGTCTCCCCTCATGAGCCTGGGAAGCGATTAAAAACCCAGTGGATGGCTTTCCTCCCTCCCGTCTCCCCTCATGAGCCTGGGAAGCTATTAAAAACCCAGAGGATGGCTTTCCTCCCTCCTGTCTCCCCTCATGAGCCTGGGAAGCGATTAAAAACCCAGTGGATGGCTTTCCTCCCTCCCGTCTCCCCTCACGAACCTGGGAAGCGATTTAAAACC
Source organism: Anolis apletophallus (assembly GCA_030556195.1). Lineage (NCBI taxonomy): Eukaryota > Metazoa > Chordata > Lepidosauria > Squamata > Anolidae > Anolis > Anolis apletophallus. Next base: position 19,524,940 of record JARBWK010000008.1, read on the forward strand.
CAGTGGATGGCTTTCCTCCCTCCCGTCTCCCCTCATGAGCCTGGGAAGCGATTAAAAACCCAGTGGATGGCTTTCCTCCCTCCCGTCTCCCTTCATGAGCCTGGGAAGCGATTAAAAACCCAGTGGATGGCTTTCCTCCCTCCCGTCTCCCCTCAGGAGCCTGGGAAGCTATTAAAAACCCGGAGGATTGGCTTTCCTCCTCCCCTCTCCCTCATGAGCCTGGGAAGCGATTAAAAACCCAGTGGATGGCTTTCCTCCCTCCCGTCTCCCCTCATGAGCCTGGGAAGCTATTAAAAACCCAGAGGATGGCTTTCCTCCCTCCTGTCCCCCCTCATGAGCCTGGGAAGTGATTAAAAACCCAGTGGATGGCTTTCCTCCCTCCCGTCTCCCCTCACAAACCTGGGAAGCGATTTAAAACCCAGTGGATGGCTTTCCTCCCTCCCGTCTCCCCTCATGAGCCTGGGAAGCGATTAAAAACCCTGTGCATCGCTTTCCTCCCTCCTGTCTCCCCTCATGAGCCTGGGAAGCAATTAAAAACCCTGTGCATCGCTTTCCTCCCTCCCTTCTCCTCTCATGAGCCCGGGAAGCGATTTAAAACCCAGTGGATGGCTTTCCTCCCTCCCGTCTCCCCTCATGAGCCTGGGAAGTGATTTAAAACCCAGTGGATGGCTTTTCTCCCTCCCGTCTCCCCTCATGAGCCTGGGAAGCAATTAAAAACCCAGTAGCTGGCTTTTCTCCCTCCCGTCTCCCCTTGTGAGCCTGGGAAGCTATTTAAATCCCAGTGGATCGCTTTCTTCTCTCTCGTCTCCCCTCGCAAGCCTGGGAAGCGATTAAAAACCCAATGGATGGCTTTCCTCCCTCCTGTCCCCTCTCATGAGCCTGGGAAGCGATTAAAAACCCTGTGCATCGCTTTCCTCCCTCTCGTCTCTCCTCGCGAGCCTGGGAAGCGATTTAAAACCCAGTGGATGGCTTTCCTCCCTCCCTTCTCCCCTCATGAGCCCGGGAAGCGATTTAAAACCCAGTGGATGGCTTTCTTCCCTCCCATCTCCCCTTGTGAGCCTGGGAAGCGATTCAAAACCCAGTGGATGGCTTTTCTATCTCTCATCTCCCCTCGTGAGCCTGGGAAGCAGTTTAAAACCCAGTGGATGAATTTCCTGCCTTTGCTTCCCCCCCCCCCCCTTTCTGGAGTAAAACAACTACTTTCAAAGTAAAGACCACTAAATGAAACAGGAAATAACACTTTGAAACCATTAATGAAGGATTCGGAAGTCTCTGAAGTTTTGAAAAGTTTTGAACTTTTTTTCCTGTGAAAATAGGAACTGACTTTAGATCCGAACCACCAGTGCCCCCTACATCCGAAACGGGTTTTGAACCATTTTTAAAATCAAACAAGCCTATCAGCTTCCCTGTGTGGCCAATGGTTCCCTTGATGTATGGTAAGAACATTTTTCCTCTGGGTGGATCTTTGTCTTGACTCTTGTGGCTTGTTCTCCAACATGGCTGTGGTGACGTGATAATTTTGTTACAAGTTAAATGTGATTTTACATATGTATTGAAATGTTAGGATAATGTGAACCGGAGAGAGAGCTGATATTAAGAGCACATCTCTGCAGGGAGAGCAGAGTTGCCATAGCAACGTGGCTGTGAGGCAGAAGTGGGAGGAGTCAACGGCTTCTGCCAGAGCCAGGAATAGAATTCTGAGAGTCAGTTGGTGCCTGGCTGTCAAGACAGAAGGATCTGTTAGATTCTACTCTGAGGAGAGGAGTAGGAATCATGTTGTTGAAACTGCAGGGAAGCAGTTAGTCTTTAGAAAAGACAGGTTTCAGTGTAGGTTAGGCCTGAGAGGCTGACCTGTAGCAGTTCTAGTGAGCTAAGCTTGCGAGCCAGCTAATTTTATGTAAAGCCTGAGGGCTAAATATAGACAAAGTGTCTGAAGAGGGCCAGAGTGCCTATGTGTATTGAAAGAGTTAGAAGCTGATCTAGATGAATGATAGCAATAGTTAAGCATTGTATCTTTGTATTTGCCATCACTAGAACATTTGTAACCTTTTAAAGTCGTGCCTCCTCGGAAGTGTTATACAAAATATCAAACTAAGCTTTTGTGCCACAATAAACTGTTGATTGTTATTTCATCTGGAAAATCTCTCTGTGCCATTGATTTCAAGCCTCAGTTTAAAAGTTTATTCCTGTCTCACAAGAACCCTCATTAACCCTCACAAATAGCTTTCCTCACAAAAGTGTTCCAGTTGGTTTCTCTCTCATACAGGGGCGGCCCGACCTAATGGGGGGGGGGTACGCGAAGAAAATTTTGTCCCCCCGCCGCTCGTCACTCACCGCCGCCGCCACGCCGCCGCCACACCCACACTGCCGCCGCCACGCCCACACCGCTGCAGCCGCCACGCCCACATCGCCGCTGCTGCCACGCCGCCGCCGCCGCCCCGGCCCGTCGCGGGCGCACCTCCGCGGCGCACCTTTCTGCCGGCCACGCACGCACAGAAGCACCTACAGGCGCTATAGCGCCTGTAGATGTTTCTGCGCACGCGTGAACGTTCGAGCACGCGCACTCGCTCCCAAGCGCACCTGCAGCTTTGGAGCCAGCGCGCATGCGTGCAGTGCAGGTTTTGTGCATGCGCACTGGCTCCAAAGCGGCAGGCGCGCTTGGGAGGGAGTGCGCGTGCACGGACGTTCGCGCGTGCACAGAAACGTCTACAGGCGCTATAGCGCCTGTAGGTGCTTCTGCGCACGCACGGATGGTGGCGCAGGGCAGTGCGGTGGCGGTGGGGGCGTGGAGTCGGCGCGGCGGCGCCCCTCCCAGCCGGTGGTGCCCCTCCCAGCCGATGACGCTCTACGCGACCGCGTAGGTGGCGGAATCGCTGGGGCCGCCCCTGCTCTCATATAATGGTGGCAGCGAAATTCTTTACATTTAAACCCTTGTTACACCGCAAAGATCGACGCTAGCTTTAGGCGGCGTTTCGAATCTTTTCAAATGGTGGCAGCGGTGGGATAGCCTGCCCTGCCACGGTTTAACACGGTGTAAAAGTTGGCGTGCGAAGTACACGTCTTTTCAATGGCCATACAGCCCGGAAAGCTCACAACAACCCAGTGTTTCTGGCCTTCAACAATACAATATCTGAGCAGCTGTTATCTAGGGAGAAGGCACTTTGGAAGTGATAATTCCACCTAAACCGTTGATTTTTTATATCCTTCCTTTTCTGTTGAAGGTTACGCACATCCAACTCTTGCAAACGGACTGAGAGATAATTGGGCTTTTGCACGAGGTACTTCACCCACCTTGGAATATGTTTGGGGAAGGTTGACTTTGTGTTTTCATTGCTTAGAATTCAAATGAACCTCTTGCTCATTTGAGATTCACAACAAGGGCTGGCAATATACGTTCTAATCTAGACTGATCTAATCTGTTCTGGTTTTTTTTGACTTTGCAAGAAATAACCCACAATTAATACCATCACATATTTTGTAAAACATTTTATAGCTTAAGGAACAGAAACAGAGGTACAAATGTGGTCTTACAAATATGAATAGCCAGTCTATTTACTTTTACGTCCTTAAAATATACATTCTGTAAAAATAAAATAATATATCGTCGAAGGCTTTCATGGCTGGAATCACTGGGCTGTTGTGAGTTTTCCGGGCTGTATGGCCATGTTACAGAAGCATTCTCTCCTGATGTTTCGCCTGCATCTATGGCAGGCATCCTCAGAGGTTGTGAGGTCTGTTGGAAACTAGGAAAATGGGGGTTCCACAGATATATAAACCCCATTTTCCTAGTTTCCAACAGACCTCACAACCTCTGAGGATGCCTGCCATAGATGCAGGCGAAATGTCAGGAGGGAATATTTCTAAAACATGACCATACAGCTCGGAAAACTCACAACAACCCAAAAGAAAAGAAGCTTCTTTCACTTCCATCACAATTTACTGAATTTGACAAGTTAATGGGGGAGAAAAGACATGACAGAAAATCAAACAAATAATCATCATGACATTTTCTTCTGAGACAGCGTGGTTGAAAACCTGGCAGGCGATATTAAATTAAGTACATAACATACAAAGATAAAGCTTTTCTGAATTACTCATTATTGTCATTACTATTTTTTAAAAGCACCAAGGCATTTAAAATAATGCTAATTCTAAAGAATAAACTTTTGTACATATTGGCAAAGTGGCATACAACATCAATGGTATCCTCTTAAGTCAGTGGCGTATAGATTTGGTGGGACCTCATTATAATGGTCTGGCTGTCAGAAATCTCCTAGCTCGGAAAGAGATCATTTTGATTAAAAAAAACTTGAACGTGAAAAGGTTACTTTTTTTGATGGGCAGCCCTCATAATCCCTGAGCCAACATGGCCAGGGTGAATAAAAAGGTAAAGGTTTCCCCTTAAGTCTATGTCCCCTGGTGATGCAGCGGGTTAAACCACTGAGCTACTGCACTGGTAGTTCGAATCCGAGGAGTGGGATGAGCTCCCACTGTTAGCCCCAGCTTCTGTCAACCTAACAGTTCGAAAACATGCAAATGTGAGTAGATCAATAGGTACCACTTCTGTGGGGAAGGTAACAGCACTCCGCGCAGTCATGTCGGCCACATGACCTTGGAGGTGTCTATGGACAATGCCGGCTCTTCGGCTTGGATGAGCACCATCCACCAGAGTCAGACTTAATGTCAGGGGAAACCTTTACCTTTATCTGACATTAAGTCTAGTTGAGTCCGACTCTAGAGGGTGGTGCTCATCTCCATTTTTAAGTGGAAGAGCCGGCGTTGTCTGTAGACATCTCCAAGGTCATGTGGCTGGCATGACTGCATGGGGAGCTGTTACCTTCCTGTCATTGCGGTACCTATTTATCTACTAACATTTGTATGTTTTAGAACTGTGAGGTTGGCAGAAGCTGGGGCTAGCAATGGGAGCTCATCCTGTCCCATGGATTTGAATTGCCAAACTTCTGGTCAGCAAGTTCTGCAGCTTAGCCGTTTAACCTGCTGCATCACCGCAACCCCAGTGTGAATATAGTGATTGAAAAAAATATATAGTCCATGCTAAGGAGCATTTGCAAGCCAAGCTTGGATAAATCTGACCCTGTATGTGCTGCTTGAAACCCAAAACCAGGAGTCGGGAGCTTCTGGGCCTCATGTGTGGTTTGGCTGCAACTCCCACCAGCCTTAGAGAGCAAAAGATGGTGTTATGAGAAGTGAAACCATGTCTGGAGGGATGTTTGTTCTCTGTCCCTTTTACTAATCCTTACATTCATGAATTTTAAAGTCACTAAAGAGTATCCTCAATTAAGAAATCATTAACCTTCTCTCTGGGTTGTTGCTTCATTGGCGCATTTGATCTCCGGAAATGCATATTCCGTCAGAATGGAAGGGAAAAAAACCCTAATTTTGTAGCTGCTGGTTAATATTCTACTAGCATATGCGCCAATCTCTGTTTTATGAGTGTAAGTCTCTTCTTTAATGCAATTCCTTTCTTCAGTTCTATCAACCATTTCCATCTAGGGCTGTCAGAGGGGAAAAAATGAAGACAGTGCCAGTACTTTTCCTGGTTGTGTAGAAAGGGGGATTTCAGCAGGTGCTGTGTATTCCTTGGTTGTGTGATAAGCAACACCTGCTGAAATTCCCTCCTCTAAACTGAATTCTCTCCTATCGTTCAAAAGTATCGGACATTTAGACATGATTGGGACTAACCCACTCTGGCAAATAAATGAGAATGTCCTAGGGAATAAAGAAGCCCAAAACAATCACACAAAGAAACAACCAATTCAAAATCTAGTTAAATCCCCAGCTGGAAAATGTCATGTAATTAAGTAGCAGTGAAATGGTCACATTTATTCAAAAGGAACGTATTATTTTATTTATTGCATATTGCAAACTTAGAATTGTAATTCAACATCTGAATGCAAACACCGGTTTTATGTGTGTTTTTTCCCTGTTGGTAAAGAACGTCCTTGCTAATAGCTAATAACGCAGATTATTTTTAATGGTGTCGCTTCTGAGAACTTGAGAAACTGCAAGTTGCTTCTGGTGTGAAATAATTGAAAGACATTGTCCATCTGCAGAGACATTGTCCAGGGGGCATCCAGATGTGTTACCAACCTGTGGGAGGCTTCTCTCATGTCCCCGCATGGGAAGCTGGAGCTGACAGATGGGAGCTCACCCCATCTCACGGATCTGAATTGCCGACCTTCAGGTCAGCAGTTTATCCAGCACAAGGGTTTTTTATATTTATTTATTTATTATTCAATCTTATATTCCGCTCCTCCCTGCAGGCTCGGGGCGGATTAACATACAATAAAAACATGCTGCGCATACAACCAGCGCCACTGCAAGTCCAGTGCGCCACTGCAACTCCAGTGTTAATTAGTTAATTTAATAATTCAGATTAAATTAACTAAGCTAATAAGACTGGATTGACTTGCCCTCTGACATTTCACTGGTGAAATTTGGGGAAACTGGCTGAGCAATATCAAAGATTGGGCAACTTGGAAGTTCCTGAACAGACTCAGAAGCAGAGTGGGCAGATCAAAAGACAGTCTAGCAAAATGGCACTACCTAAAAGAATCCCCTACCTTGTGTGTCTGTGGAGCAGAACAGACAACTCCGCATTTGGGAAGGCCAAACGGATGGTCCTGGAAGCCAAATTTAGGTTGCTAGGTAGAAGATTAAGGTCCAGGACCTCAAAGGTAGCATTCTCGGAAATTCTACCGGTTCCACGCGCAGGGACAGCCAGACAAGCAGAGCTCCGGAGCTTCAATGCGTGGATGAGGCAGTGGTGTCGAGAGGAAGGCTTTAGATTTGTTAGGAACTGGGGGACATTTTCGGGAAAGCCAAACCTTTACAAAAGGGAGGGGTTACACCTGAACGAAAATGGAACCAGACTGCTGGCAATTAATATTAAAAAGGCTTCAGAGCAGCTTTTAAACTGATTCCTAGGGGAAAGTCGACAGGAGCTGGGCAGCTTCCGGTTCGAGAGGGTGAAACGCCAAGTATGGAGGATGAAATTTACGCACAAATGGCCGAGTCAACAGAAAAGATAGAAAGTAGTCAAGAGGTAGGACATGGTAGGCCTTCTACAAATTCTCATAAACAGCCAAAGTTGAAAGGGCATCAGAGCAATAAATATAAATGTCTGTACGCAAACGCTAGAAGCCTTCGAACAAAAATAGGAGAGTTGGAATGTTTGGCAAAAGAAAAAATATTGATATTATTGGCATAACAGAAACCTGGTGGACAGAGGAAAACAATTGGGACACAAAAATTCCAGGTTATAAACTGTACAGGAAAGACAGGAGAGGGAAAAACGGTGGCGGTGTGGCCTTGTACATAAATGAAGAGCTAGAATCTCATGAATTAGAACTTCAAGAAAATTCAAACTCACCTACAGAAACATTGTGGGTAAAAATCCCAGGACAAAAACTAATCTAGCATTAGGGATCTGCTATCGCCCTCCCAACCAAACTCCAGAGGCAGACTGCTATCTGGAAAATGAAATTAAACAAGCCTCAAAAAGCAATAAATTAGTCATAATGGGGGACTTCAACTATCCCCGAATAGATTGGCTAAATTTTTGTTCTACGATGAAAGAGAGACAAGGTTCCTCGACATGCTAGCTGATTATTCCCTTGAGCAGATGGTCATGGAACCAACCAGGGAAAGGGGATCCTGGACTTGGTGCTAACTAATGAACAAGATCTCGTTCAAGATGTCCTTGTAACTGAGCCCATAGGTACCAGTGACCACAACACAATAACCTTCAACTTAAGTTTGATAGCAAACTGTCAGTGAAAACTAACACAGAGACCTTAAATTTTCAAAAAGGGAATTTCACCAAAATGAGAAAAATAGTAAAGAACAAACTAAAAGGAACAGTAAAAAATCAAATCCCTCCAAAATGCTTGGAAACTGTTTAAAAATACTTTTAAAACAAGCCGAACTAAAATGCATTCCTAAAATAAGAAAGAGGCCGGGAAAGTCCAAGAGGACATCGGCATGGCTTACAAATGAAGTAAAAGATGTGATTGGAAAGAAGAAAACTCATTTAAGAAATGGAAGGCTCTTCCTACTGAGGAGAACAGAAAGGAACACAAGCTCTGGCAAACTAAATGCAAAGCAACCGTCAGGAAAGCCAAGAGAGATTTTGAGGCACATATAGCTAAGAATATTTAAAAAATAGCAAAACTTTTTAAGTACATCAGAAGTAGAAACCCAACTAGAAAAGCAGTTGGGCCACTTGATGAAAATGGTAAGAAAGGGACAATAAGTGAAGACAAGGAGATTGCCGAGCGGCTAAACGACTTCTTTGCCTCCGTTTTCACACAGGAGGACAGACAACATATGCCTGCAGCTGAGTCAGTTTTTTCAGGGAGGGAATTAAATGAATTAAACCAGATAGAGATAAACAAGGAAGATGTTCTCACATGCCTTACTAAACTAAATGTCAACAAATCACCAGGGCCAGATGGCATCCACCCCAGAGTTCTTAAGGAACTCAAGTGTGAAATTGCTGAAATTCTAGCCAAAATATATAACCTTTCTCTAAGATCAGGCACTGTACCCGAGGACTGGAGGGAGGCAAATGTAACTCCGATCTTCAAGAAAGGATCCAGGGGTGATCCAGGAAATTATAGGCCAGTTAGTCTAACCTCAGTTCCAGGCAAAGTGATGGAAACCATTATTAAAGAAAAAATTACTAAGCACATAGAAGAACAGGCATTGCTGAAGGAAAATCAACATGGTTTCTGCAAAGGCAAATCATGTCTTACTAACTTGTTAGAATTCTTTGAGGGTGTAAATAAACACATAGATAAAGGGGACCCAGTCGATATTGTTTACCTTGACTTTCAAAAGGCTTTTGACAAAGTCCTCACCAAAGGCTCCTAAATAAGCTCTTCAGCCATGGAATCAGAGGACAGGTCTTGTCCTGGATTGGAACCTGGCTAAACTGTAGGAAACAAAGGGTGGTAATAAACGGACATTTCTCTGGGTGGAAAGAGGTGAGAAGTGGCGTACCCCAAGGTTCAGTTTTGGGTTCGTTACTTTTAATTTATTCATTAATGACCTGGATGTAGGAGTAAATTCTGAGGTAGCAAAGTTTGCAGACGACACTAAATTGTTCAGGTAGTTAAAAATGAAACTGATTGTAAAGAGCTCCAGAAAGATCTCTCGAAATTGGAGTGAATGGGCAACAAAGTGGCAAATGCATTTTAACCTAAACAAGTGTAAAGTCATGCACATCGGGGCAAAGAACCCCAACTACACCTACAAATTGATGGGGTCAAAGCTTTCCGAGACAAACCAGGAAAGGGATCTTGGGGTTTTGGTGGACAGCTCAATGAAGATGTCAACCCAGTGCAGCAGCAGTTAAAAAGCAAATTCTATGCTTGGCATGATCAGGAAGGGAATCGAAAATAGGTTGTCAAATGTTGTATTGCCTCTCTACAAATCTATGGTGAGGCCACATCTGGAGTACTGTGTACAATTCTGGTCACCGCACCTCAAGAAGGATATAACGGAACTGGAAAAGGTACAGAAAAGGGCAACAAAAATGATCCAAGGGATGGAGCAGCTCCCTACGAAATCAGGTTGCAACGCCTTGGTCTTTTCAGCCTTGAAAGACGGCGCTTAAGAGGTGACTTGATCAAGTGTATAAAATCATGCATGGGATAGAAAAGGTGAATAGAGAAAAATATTTTCTGTCACACAACACTAGGACTAGGGGGCACTCCCTAAAGCTCCAAGGTAGGAAAGTTAGGACTAATAAAGGGAAATATTTCTTCACCCAGAGGGTCATTGGGTTATGGAACTCACTTCCAGAGGAGGTTGTGACAGCGGTCAGCCTGACAGCTTCAAGGCAGGATTAGACAGATTCATGGATACCAAGGGAATCAGTAGCTACTGAAATGGACATCCAAGTGCCACCTCTGTGTTGATGGAGGCAGGCAGGATTTCCCGGGTACTGGTTGTGGGGGTCGGGAGCAGGTGAGGGTTTTGCCCTCCTTTCTGCTAGAGATCCCCGTGTACAACTGGTGGGCCACTGTGTGACACAGAATGCTGGACTAGATGGGCTGAGGCCCGATTCAGCATGGCTCTTCTTATGTTCTTATGTTCTTATCTGTATGCTTGTCCACTATGCCCTGCCTCATGTACAGAGGAAGAATTGTTGGAGGCTATTGATGGCTGAAAGCGAGAAGGAGCTGAGGAGACGTCTAATCAAGGTGAAAGAAGAAAGTTGAAAAGCTGGGTTGCAGTTAAACATACCCCCCCCCCAGATTCTGGCAACCGGACTCATTGATAACTGGCAAACAGAGGGAGAAAACGTGGAGGCAGTGAAAGTCTTTGTATTTCTAATTGCAAAGATTACTTCAGACACAGACTGCAGCCAGGAAATCAGAAGATGTTTACATCTTGGGAGGAGAGCAATGACTAATCTGGATAAGATAGTGAAGAGTAGAGACATCACACTGGCAACGAAGATCCGCATAGTTAAAGCAATGGTATTCCTGTAGCAACCTATGGATGTGAGAGATGGACCATAAGGAAGACTGAGTGAAGGAAGATAGATGCTTTTGAACTGTGGTGCTGGAGGAAAATTCTGAGAGTGCCTTGGACCGTGAGAAGATCCAACCAGTCCATACTTCAGGAAATAAAGTCCGACTGCTCACTGGAGGGAAGAATTGTATAGGCAAAGATGAAGTACTTTGGCCACATAATGAAAAGACAGGAAAACTTAGGGAAGACAATTATGCTTAGGAAAATGGAAGGAAAAAGGAAGAGGGGCCATCAAGGGCAAGATGGATGGATGGTATCCTTGGAAGTGACTGGCTTGACTCTGAAGGAGCTGGGGGTGGTGACGGCTGACAGGGAGCTCTGGCGTGGGCTGGTCCATGCGGTCACGAAGAGTGGGAAGTGACTGAATGAATAAACAACAACAGACAAATCTGTTGCCCGTTTTTGGTCAAAATATAATTAGCCGCTTGTGCCCCTTCTATTTTTATCAGTTTTATACTAATTTATGAAATTCTTTTGATACAAAATAAATAAATAAATGTGGGGACATGAGAGAAGTCTCCCACAAGGATGGTAAAACATCAAAACCTCTGGTTGTCCCCTGGGCAATGTCCATCCAGACGGCCAATTCTCTCACAGCAGAAGTGACTTCCAGTTTCTCAAGTCGCTCTTGACATGAAAAAAACCTTCATTCCATGAGTTTGATGTATTTCTTAAATCAAATGCCACCCCTTAAAAGATAGATGACATTTGGGCACTAATGTTTTGCATGGTGAATATTTTGCATTGTGAAGATTTTGCTAACATACCTGGGGAAATTTATAAATACAGTATTACATTATGGGAATTTCCTCAGTTTGAAAGATGAGATCTCGAATCTGCTCCTTAGCTGGACTGTAATGTGAATGCTTTAAAAAAAAAAAGAAGCTCCATGCTGTTTATTGCCGATAGCGTTCTAACACTTTGGTTTATTCAAAAAAGGCTCTTGTGGAAAAGAGCAACATCCTCATTTTTTATTTAGAGAAAGCTATGACCATAGGCGACAACAGAAGTAAACACAGGCATGCTCCCTTCTTTTAAGATTGTAGGCATGGCATGCTTATATTTATAAGAAGCCATCAGTTTTGTGTCTTTCCCTTCGCAATGGCTTTGTGAGGACAGGAGGTTAAAATTTAAAAAGCCCCTTTCAGTTTATGCCTTTTATGGTAATTAAGAAGAGATCATGTCAGGCTTTTTCCTCTTCTCTTTTGGCCTTCTTAGGTCCGAACATTTAGGCTGTAGCATACAGATATAAAGTGGTATTATGGTAAGAGTATTTACACAGCCCATTGAGTTTGAGCAATGTTTATAATTACTTGTACTAAACATTTAGTGGCAAACAGATAGTTATGAAAAATTAATAACATTTTTGAGAAGAAAACTACACAAAAGTAATTTTTTGCCACAAGCTAGAGAATGACTGATTTGTATTACGCACGCCACACAACATCTCTCCGAATTAATGCTCTGGGAAGAGCTATTTGTGTTTGGTGTGTTGTAACACATCCATTCATCTCTCTTCTATCCATTTACTCTAAATGTTGCATTCTGATGAAGTCTGAAAAAGGGAAATGAAATAATTAAAAAGAAAGGGTGTTCAGAAATGCTATACTGTAGGTTGGTGCTATGATTTGCTTTTAACGTGAAATGTTATGGTATCTCACTATGGCTTTCCAATGTAGCAAAAGAGGAAGATGGATCCAAAATCTCAGATATACCTAAGCCAGGAGCTTCCTGCTGCTGAAACCATTTTGATTCTGCAAGCAGTTGCAGTGGTTTGTCAGGCAATAGAATAGATCCTAACTGCATCTGTTCTAGCTCAAAGTCAAACCAAATATGCAGTGTATATTCTGTATATTTACTCTAAAGTAGTGGTTCCCTATCTGTGTTCCATGGACCACTAGTGGTCTACAAGAACTAAAATATGGTCCACGGCATCACTGTTAATACACCATTGCAACAAGAGCAACTGGTCTCGCAAAACCATCTTATAGTGAAGACAGGATGACAAATGTCAGTGTGCTGGAAGAAGCAAAGACCACCAGAACTGAAGCGATGGTCCTCTGCCATTAACTTCCCTGGATCTGCCACGTTGTCTTAATACCTGATCACCGTCTCCCAAAGCAGTTGCTCTACTCCAAACTCAAGAATGGAAAACGGAATGTTGGAGGACAGGAAAAGAGATTTAAAGATGAACTCAAAACCTGTGACATAGACACTGAGAACTGGGAAGCCCTGGCCCTTGAGCACTCTAGCTAGAGGTCAGTTGTGACCAGCAGTGCTATAGAATTTGAAGAGGCACGAATGGAGGGCAAAGGGGAGAAATGTGTCAAGATGAAGGTGCATCAAGCCATCCCCGACCGGGACCACCTTCCACCTGGAAACCGATGCCCTCACTGTGGTAGAACATGAATGTCAGTAATAGGGCTCCACAGTCACCTACGTACCTACCGCCTGGACACCGAACTTGGAGGACAATCTCACTCGGACAACGGGGGATCGCCTAAGTAAGTAATTAAATATGGTCTTCTGTGTGTGAGCAAATGGCGACTACTGGATGGCATACTTGAACTGATGTGGTCTATCCAATGCACAATTTGCTGAATCAGCACCCCAAATAACCAAACCGAATCGAAAGTTGATTAAAAACTGATTCATAACCCTATTGGTACTAATGTTGGAGAGTAGTCCCTGGTCAAGGGGTCCCTGGTCAAAAAAAGGTTGGGAACCACTGCTCTAAAGTAAGAGTATGCTGCTCAGATCCAGATCTGGCCTCTTCATATGTGTGGGAGAGGTTGACTTTTCCAGTCCTCTGGATTTACTAAACCCATCCCAAGGGTTTAAAAAGATGGGAAACCTTCAATGGGTGCCAATGGCATTTGTCCCTCTTTTGAAAACTGCAGCAAAAGGTCAAGAATTGTTACCACCAATGGAGGGATGAGGTCATATAAAGGTCTATTGTTCTTTTGCTGCACAGTGTTGTGCACTACTGATGACATGTTATGCTACTTTTATGCAATCACAAGCTCTTTACATTCAGAGTGACTGTCTATTAATCAACTTTCAAACCTTATGGCCCAAATGAGGTTATCCAATGAAAATGTCAACAACCCAGTTTCTGGATGAAGAATTTCTTCTTCATTCATAATGTAATACCTTGTACTTTTCACTGCCATAGTCACGGTCAACAAAAGAAGTAACTTTACATGGATGTAGACAAATTAGAGAGAAGTACACAAATTCACGGGCAAGATCTATCAACAAATATTACCCATAATCGCTAACTGCAACCTCCAGGTTCAGATGTAGGATGCCTCTCTAGATTTATAATCATGTGAAGGGGATCAACAATGGAAAAACACTCAATCTTGCTATTAGATTCCCATAGTCATCCAGTTCGCTTCTGTAGGAAGGAAACAGGACTAGATACGATCTAATCTTCTGGAGCTCATCTCACATTCTTCATCCTGTAAATCCCAAATCATGCTGAATTTCATACACATCAACTTGTCTAAATGCTGGATCATCTATAGTAAAGGTAAAGATTTTCCCCTGACATTAAATCTAGTCCTGTCCAACTCTGGGGGGTGGTGTTCATCTCCATTTCTAAGCTGAAGAGCTGGTGTTGTCTGTAGACACCTCCAAGGTCATGTGGCCTGCATGACTACATGGAGCACTGTTACCTTCCCGCCAAGGCGGTACCTATTGATCTACTTACATTTGCATGTTTTCGACCTGCTAGGTTGGCAGAAGCTGGGGTTAACAGGGAAAGCTCACTCCTACTCCCCGGATTCGAACTGCCAAGCTTTTGGTCAGCAAGTTCAGCAGTTCAGTGGTTTAACCCACTGTGCCACCGGGGGCACCCATAAAAATAATTAATCGCCTGTAAAAATGTATTAATGGCTGATATTTCTTATGTCCCAGGGATGAATCCTTGCACTGAAAACAAGTTCTAGGGTTAAGCTCAAAGGATACCTTGCGCTGTACTAGGCCACTGTTCAATCCTGACATGTCAATAGAACAAGGTACAAAATTCTGCCAAGTTAGAAAATATCATGTTGACTGGGCTCCAGTGATATGCCCTATTGTCTTTGTTTTTTTTTCTTTCTAGGCCGCCAAATGGCTTATATCACTGAGGTTTCTGTCTGGAGAGAAAACTGTGTTGCTGAACTGCGATGCAAGTGAGAGATGCTTTCTGATTCGTTTCGGGAAATTGAAGAGCTATGAAGTCTGTAATCTCGGCCCATTCTTTGGTTCAAGCACCAGCTCCGCCATTTTCTCTTCACTTCACCTTGTACCTAAATGTTAAAAAAAGCAATTAAGTATGCAGTAGCAGCATTTTGTATATACCATAGTGAGAGAAACAGGAAACTCAAAGATGTTAACAATAAAACTCAAAGATGTTAACAATGAATGCATCAATAGGGATATATGTGTATAATCCATTCTCAAAATCTAGATAGGGGAATAAAAATGCTTATCATCCCTTCACTTGTGGAGCCCCCGGTGGCACAATGGGTTAAACCCTTGTGCCGGCAGGACTGAAGATCGACAGGTTGGAGGTTCAAATCCAGGGAGAGCGCAGATGAGCTCCCTCTGTCAGCTCCAGCTCCCTATACGGGGATATGAGAGATGCCTCCCATAAAGATGGTAAAACATCAAAAACATCTGGGCGTCCCCTGGGCAACATCCTTGCAGATGGTCAATTTTCTCACACCAGAAGCGTCTTGCAATTGCTCAAGTCGCTCCTGACACACACACACACAAACACACACACACCCCTTGACTTGTTGGTTACAATTGCCTATTACTTTTCTTGAAACATTGGAGAACAGGATTATATTAAGTATAGGTGCTGCAGGTACTGGATCATCTGGATTTGAAGCAATGAGGGATGTCCTATCTTGGAGGCTTGTGCACGGATTCGGTTTGGTTAGTTTGCTTCAGCCAATCCAGCTTGTTTGGCTCGTCATAATGGTAAGAGCTCAAAACGGCCCATGTGGCTGCCGGGTGTGGCTTCTTCCTTTTCATTCAGGAGCACGTGGCACATGCTTTCTTGACCCCATTGTTCAAACCCAGGCTCCCTTGAAAGGAAGAAAGGAAATCGTCCCAGGAACGGAAAGGGGAGCCTCGTAAGTTCCCCATTCCTGCCAATGGGCCAGATATTCCCAGATCTTTTGGCTGACTAACCGAACACAGATTTCTCCATTTTCGGGAGTAGGGGTGGTGGATCCATAAAAAAATTGATTCTAAACTCGTGGGGGGGGGGGGGTTCCCTTGCTGGGTCGTTATAGAAATTATTCCATTTTTTAAATACATTTCGTAATTGAAACGTAATTACTAACGAATTTTCGTTTTTATTTGTTACGCCAGCTGGCAGGCTAGAATCAGGACTTGCACTCCCTTCTTCCCTCCCTGCCCCCCCCCCTGGGCTCAGAAGCATCGCGGTTTAGATCTTAGCAGGGAAGGAGGAGCGTCCGCACCGCCTTCTCTGCAAAGAACTAAACTGCGCCAAGCCTTAGTTTAGTTCTTGGCAGGGAAGGAGGGGCGGAGGGCATCCCCTCATGTCCTCCTTCCCTGCTGAGAACTAACTCCGAGATTCGGAGGAATTTCCTCCTGTTCTCCAGGCTTTCCGCTTGTGAGGGAGAGCCTGGGGAAATGGAGGAAAGCTCGGCCGGGCTGCTTCCAAAACGCCTGCCTCAGCTCTCAGATGGCGAGAGGAGAAAGAAAGGTGCTGCTGCCCTCCAGTCTCCTCTCGCGAGTTGAGAACTGAGGAGGGGAAAAAACGACCTAATAACATGACCTTTACAAAAAATGGTGATCCTGGGTTCGGTTTTGAAACTTCACTTCCGGGTTGGATGCCGAGGGTCGATATAAGGTCAAAATAATTTCAAATACGAATTATTAACAGATTTCAAAGTATTTAAATTGGAGATATCCACCCCTATTTGGGAGGCTCCCGAAAAACGATCTAGGTACCAAATGAAATTCAGATACCAAAAATGGATCTCCCTCCAGCCAAATTCCATAAGCCTACTATCTTGCCTATCTTCAAACTACAGGAAAGGAGCTTCCATCTGAACATTAGGAAGAACTTCCTAACTGTGAGAGCTGTTCAGCAGTGGAACTCTCTGCCTCGGAGTGTGGCAGAGGCTCCTCCTTTGAAGGCTTTTAAACAGAGGCTGGGTGGCCATCTGTTGGGGGTGCTTTGAATGCTATTTTCCTTCTTCTTGGCAGGGGGTTGGACTGGATGGCCCAAGGGGTCTCTTCCAACTCTATGGTTCTATAAAACAAAGGTTTCAATTTCTCAATGGACAATTTTGAAACATTTAAGAACCTGCAGTTTTGGATAAAGGGCTCTCAATCCATATGAAGAATCTCCTTTGGCACTGCGCTACAGAGCCCTTCCCCATAACATCACAAGAACAGAAAAATGAACTCACTTCACTATTCAGAAAGCAATACAAGACGGCAACAACGAGGCCCTGTTAGGAAGAGAATATTGATTAATTAAAAGATATTCACCAGCTATAATAATTAGGGTGGGGGATAAACATGCAAACATGTTACCTGAAATGATCCCACACATAATTCAAAAATAATCTGGTATCTACTGCCAATAGGAAAGACTGCACACACCGTGTAGTGAACTCCAAAGAGTGGAATAAGCAGTAGTGTTGACTTTGTAAGTCTCCTTTAAGAACAAAGACATACACAAATGTGTTAGGATGCAGTGGAGCTTAATGGAGTTCCTCAAAATGATTACATGGCCAGCATAGGCCAAGGTCACTCACTTGTATTGGCATTGGTCATTGCCTCCAATATCCGGTGATCTCAGTTTTTGTAATAATATTCTTATAATGCTAATGAACAGCATAAAGTTCACCTGAAATGAAGAAACATGTAGATCAATCATTCAAGAAAACTCTTTTTCTGTAATTCAGAGGACCCACTATTGACTCAAGCCATACTCTAGATCAAGCATGGCCAAACTTTGGCCCTCCAGGTCTTCAACTCTCATAATTCCTAACAGCCTACTGCAGGGGTTCAGGACCCCTGGGGGTGTTACGAGGGGGTGTCAGGGGAGTCACCAAAGACCATCTGTTGATCATGGGGGTTCTGTGTGGGAAGTTTGGCCCAATTCTACCATTGGGTAGGTTCAGAATGCTCTTTGATGGTAGGTGAACTATAAATCCCAGCAACTACAACTCCCAAATGTCAAGGTCTATTTTCCCCAACCTCCACCAGTGTTCACATTTGGGCATATTGAGTATTCGTGCCAAGTTTGGTCCAGATCCATCATTTTTGAGTCCGTAGTGCTCTCTGCATGTAGGTAAACTACAACTTCCATACTCAAGGTCAATGCCCACCAAAACCTTCCATTATTTTCTGTTGGTCATGGGAGTTCTGTGTGCCAAGTCTGGTTCAATTCCATCGGAATGCTTTTTGATTGTAGGTTAACTATAAATCCCAGCAACTACAACTCCCCAATGACAAAACCAATCCCCCCCCAACCCCACCAGTATTCAAATTTGGGTGTGTTGGATATTTGTGCCAAATTTTGTCCAGTGAATGTAAATACATCCTGCATATCAGATATTTACATTATGATTAATAAAACTAGCAAAATTACAGTTATGAAGTAGCAACAAAAATAATTTTATGGTTCGGGTTACCACAACATGAGGAAGTGTATTAAGGGGTCGTGGCATTAGGAAAGTTGAGAACCACTGGCCTACTGGCTGGTAGGAATAGCGGGAATCTAATGTATTAGACTGAAGAGTGTTAGTGTAAAACACCCGGAGGGCTGAAATTTGCCCATGTTTGATCTAGATATACAATAGGCCCTTAGTATCTATTGGGCTGAGTTCCAGGACTCCCTGTGAATACCTAAATTTGTAGATAGTATAGTAAAATGATATTCCTCATATATAAAGTTGCAAACAGAAGTTTTACTGGAGTGCCGTGTGGTTTCTGGGTTGTATGGCTGTCTTCTAGCAGCAAATTGAGCCTCCGCGATTTCAAATTAAGGTACAATATATCCAAGGTACATAGTTTCCCTGAATATTTTCCCACATAAACACTTGTCTCTCAGAGCAAAAGCAATTAAATAACTATTTTTTTCTTGTTTTATGATAACCAAACTCAGCTGCCTCAAACATTGACTAGGCTAGAGATGGTCCATATTGCCTGGCCCAATGTTGTGCCTGAGCAAGAAGTCATTTGCTCCTCTCCAGATGAAGTCCAGCGCAATAACTACTATATGGCATAGGCTTAACAGTTAAGCAGATAAAAACTAAATAAATGTGCAGCTATACAGTTCCAAAACAACAGCTTCACATAAGGAAAGGGATAAGAAGAAGTTGTATTTCATTGTGGCAAGTGCTGAGGTCTGGCTTGTGGTCCTAGGGAGGTTATAAACCTAGTAGGTAGCCAAGAAGAACAAAATGGGAAGAGGATTAGAACATCCTGAACCGATGATAAAAGCATCCAAAATAATATGGTCCATTTGAGAGTATTGCCAAAGACAGTGTACTGTAACTCACGTTCCAAAGGAAAGTAAAGAGGAGATTGAGTTAAAATGTATTGTTGTGTTACAGCAGGGGTGGACAGACTAGACAGTAGAGCAGGCCTGGGCAAACTTCGACCCTCCAGGTGTTTTGGACTACAATGCCCACAATTCCTAGCAGGCGGTAGGCTGTTCGGAATTGTGGGAGTTGTAGTCCAAAACACCTGGAGGGCCGAAGTTTGCCCAGACTTGACACTAGAGGGGTCTAGTTTGGTTGTTTCTCAGTCAAAACATACACTTTATGAATCAAGAGGGACAGTGACATGCTAAAATGCGTCCAGAGGAGGGTGACTATAATGACCAAAGGTTTGGAAACCACGAATCCTTAATGAGGAGTAGCTTAAAGAGCTGAGCATGTTTAGCCATGTATAAGTATCTGAAAGGATGTCATAAGGAAGAGGGAGCAGGCTTGTTTTCTGCTGTCCTGGAGAATAGGGGTGATGGGTTCAAATTACAGAAGAAGAAATTCCACCTGAATATTAGGAAGAACTGCCTGACTGTAAGAAGAGCTGTTCAACATTGGAACTCACTGCCTCAGAGTGAGGTGGAAGTTCCTTCTTTGGAGACTTTCAAAGAGAGGCTGGATGAGTATCTGTCAGGCTTTAATTGTGTTTTCCTTGTGTGGCAGGGAGTTGGACTAGATGGCCAATGTGATCTCTTCCAACTCTATGATTCTGTAATTCTAGGAGAGTTGTAGTTTTACAGGTTTTTAGACTTCTCTCCCAAAGAGTACCAGTGCCTTGCCAAATCCCAGGATTCCATGGCATCAAGCCATGGCAGTTAAAGTGATGCAAATCTGCATTAATTTTACAGTGTAGATTTCCACAAACAAACAAACACGGAAATAAACAAGGAAATGAATAAGAATCTGCCAATGTGAAGCCTGTCCACCTCAGATGTAGGTACAGTCTATATCTGCATTGTCTTTTAGGAATTATTCAGTCAGTCATTTGAGAATGTAAGGCATAGACCAGTGGTTCTCAACCTGTGGATCCCCAGATGGTTTGGCCGACAACTCCCAGAAATCCTAATAGTTGGTAAACTGACTGAGATTTCTGGGAGTTGTAGGCCAAACCATCTGAGGACCCACAGGCTGAGAACCACTGGCATAGAGAAGCTGCTCCCACTGCTCTTCTTGTTGCTGTACATCATCAGCTAGGCATTATCATTAGGCAACAATGGCTGATTGATGCCACCTTTTTGTGGCAATGCATCTGGTCCATGAACTTGAAAGGAGCCATCCAAGGTATTGAAAGCTGTCAACCAAGTAGATCTATATTAGAATCTCGGAAAGCTGCAAAGTAAAACCTGAATGGATTCACCACCACAATGACATGGAAGCCACCAGTCACTACTAATGGATGATGATGATGGTAATATACTTTACCCATATTTAGAAGGATTGAAACTGCTGTGCATTAGCACGGTATTTCTCTTTCCAATTGAGTTTACTTACCAGAATGGAAATTAGGATTGGTAGCCTTATGATCCACCAAGGACCGCTGGACTCATTTGTATCCCAACAACTATTAGGAAGGAGGAAACAGAGATAATGTTACTATGCATTTCCCTAGGAAAGAGCACAGAAAAAAACGAGGTGAATGGGGGAATATCATCATTAAGTATACAGTGTTCCCTCGCTACTTCGCGGTTCGCTTATTGCGGACTCGCCTTTCGTGGATTTAAAAATATATTAATTTAAAATATATATCATGGTATTTTTGCTGTTTTGTGGGGTTTTGCCTCTGCTGCTCTCCAAGGCGCTTTTCCTCCTCAGTCCTCCCTCCTTCCAGCCTTAAAGGGCCTTTCCTTATCTTTATTTTAAGTTTATAAAGACTTAAAATAGTGTGTAACTACTAAAATAATATATAAATATTAAAATAAATAGATTATCCCTACATCGCGGTTTTTCACCGGGAATGTGGCACAGCTGGCTGGGTGTCAGCTGCATGAGATCTCTACTGACCAGAAGGTCATGAGTTTGAGACCTGCCTGGGTCGGGGTGAGCTCTCGACCAATTTGTGTAGCTTGTTGTCGACCTTTGCAACCCGAAAGACAGTTGCATCTGTCAAGTAGGAAATTTAGGTACCACTTTGTGGGGAGGCTAAATTTAAATGATTTCTGGAATATCAAATTGCTTCTATGTCTGTCTATATATGTTGTATGTCAATGGCATTGAATGTTTGCCTGTATATGTGCATTGTGATCCGCCCTGAGTCCCCTGCGGGGTGAGAAGGGCGGAATATAAACGATGTAAATAAATAATAATAATAATTTCACTTATTGCGGGAGGTCCTGGAACCTAACCCCAGCAATCAGTGAGGGAACACTGTGCACATTAATTAGTTTAGTATGTTTTCTATTAAATGGGTATTCTGCAAAGATCAATTGAATTGAATTGTCCAGGACTGAACCTGTCCACCTCTTGCATGAAAATAAATGGGGTTTTTTTTGCTGAGTACTGGACCCTACCAATTGTATGTATTTGTCTTCTGCCTCTTCCCCTCCATCCAATATCACTTTTGTATATAATTCTGTATATTGAAGAAAGGTAGCAGTCCAGGATCTGGACATGGGGCAATCACAAAAGGACCTTTTGTAGGAAATCGTGGAAGCACAAACTTTACTCTTCTTTTGGCACATACCCAGTATCTTCCATATAGATCCTAGAAACTATCCACATGATGGTGAAAACGGTAGGGATTCCTAGAAGAAAGAAGACATAGGCATGGAAGGGGGGGGGGCGGAATACACATGAAACATATACCTCAGTGAAGTCACTTGTGCTATACATCATGTTGCAATGCAAAATCAGTTATACACTATGAGAATTAAATGTAAGAAAAATGTAAGGAAAACACCGAAAACACTAGGATGAAATAATGCACTCTAATGTTTATGTTGGGAATAGCAACCTTCTACAAGGCTCCTATACTACTTATTTGTTATGTATATAATTGTGATTGCTTACTATATTGTATGTATATTTTGATATGCAGTTTTCCTTTAACTCTATGTTGCTTGAGGTTGTGGGAGGGACTGCAGACCATGTGACCAGATCTGGGACTATTCAGACTGAGAGAAGTCAGTACAGAATGCAATTGTCAGTGTTAGTGTAAAATAGTGTCAGTATGCTACAGTGTATAGTCGGTCTGTATTGAGTCAATGTTCAGTAATGTATTAGACTGAAGGGAGTGTTACTCTGTATACAGCAGAGAAGAGACTGAAACAGAATGCTTTAGAGAATTTACTGTGTAAACTCTCAACCAATAAGAAATGTACCTGTATACTGAATACATGGAATTTGTGAGTAAATTAACTATGTTTCTTTTAAGGAAGACTACTTATTTTTGGTCTTTTGAGAGCATTATTTAAAAGCAATATATTTTATGGAGGAGTAGATGTACTTTGTGCAACTGAAATAACACTTCTGAAGATTTGCATTGACATATCTTTGTTCCTAGCAGTTCAAAGAGATAATCAGGTATATCAGTCTAACAACAGAGAAGCCTAATTTGCCTGGCATGAATACTAGTGGATATTTACCACTAAGGAGAAAACTTAATGAGTATTTAACTCTTCTTAGGAAGATCATACTTTACAAAAGGTTATGATTATTCCAAATAGTGTGAATGCCAATTAATCTCCAAAAGGTTATAAGTTCTAAAAGGTCTTGCCTTTCCAAAACTCCAGGAAGTGCATGCTCCCTGTCTCTGAACTATGGCATCTCCAATCTTTTTTTTTTCATTTCCAAAACTCAACTTACCTATAGGTTCTCTCCCTCAACATTGTGCCTCAAAAGTTTGGGGCAGTGCACCCTCGCTCACATACATACTGCATTCTGGGCTGCCCATTTGGAGAATCAAGACCAGCCCTCTCTTAACAAGTAACTCACAAAGCCAAATACCTTCTGTTATAGACTAGAGCCATCTTCTTAACTGTCTGTCTTCCATCTATCTGTCTGACTATCTATCTGTATATATCTGGAATAGCAGACATGTCATGTTCTATTATATCAGTGTTTCACTACCTGGGGGTCGGGACCCATGGGGGAGGTCGCAAGGAGGGTGTCAGAGGGGTCACCAAAGATCATCAGAAAACACAGTATTTTCTGTTGGTCATGGGGGTTCTGTGTAGGAAATTTGGCCCAATTCTATCATTGGTGGGGTTCAGAATGCTCTTTGATTATAGGTGAACTATAAATCCCAGCAACTACAACTCCCAAATGTCAAGGTCAATTTTCCCCAAACTCCACCAGTGTTCACATTTGGGCATATTAACGATTCGTGTTAATTTTGGTCCAGATCCATCATTATTTGAGTCTACAGTGCTATATGGAAGTAGGTGAATTACAACTCCAAAACTCAAGGGCAATACCTACAAACCCTTCCAGTATTTTCTATTGGTCATGGGACTTTTGTGTTCCAAGTTTGGTTCAAATCCATAACTGGTGAAGTTCAGAATGCTATTTGATTGTAGGTGAACTATCAATCTCAGCAGCTACAACTCGCAAATGACAAAACAAAAAGCACCCTCCCATCCCCACAAATATTCAAATTTGGGTGTATCAGATATTTGTGCCAAATTTGGTCTAGTGAGTGAAAATACATCCTGCATATCTGATATCTACATTATGATTCATAACAGTAGCAAAATTACAGCTATTGTTGGGTTTCATCCCTGACTGTACAAGTCTCTAGCCTAGACAGACTGAGGGATTCCTTCCTCTGAATTCCCTGTGCATGCCTATCTCAAGAAGGGGCTTAGAAGGTGGTGGTGGTGGTGGGGTTGTCTTACTCTTCCTACATGCCACTATCTCCTCCCCTTTGGATACTTAGCAATGTGATATCTTCAGGGAAGACGTAATTTCCTCTTTGTCCTGGTAAGGCCATGTAATCAATTCTCCATTTTTGGTCTCTCTCGTCTTTCGTTCTTCTTGAATGAGGAGCCATTCTCCAGGCAAGATGTAGAGGCATGGCTATTTTGTTATTTTTCCTTTTCCTTAGAAGATTGCTCAGGGAAGCTAGTTAGCTCCAAGAACCTTTCCTATCCAGGATGGATTTCTTTTGATAATAATAAACATATTATTTTTAGAACCTATGAAGTTGTGGATCTGCAATCCTGTTCCATCCTGCTGAATGGAAACTAATCCTTGCTCTCTACATGTAAGCTTCTGCTGTGGTTATGAACACTTCCGGCACTCTGCTATATTTTTGTGGAATCACCCCCAAGTGAGGGTTATTTTTGAGCCTAGCAGCTCTTGATTCCTAACAGTTATGAAGTAGCAACAAAAATAATTTTATGGTTGAGGGTCACCACAACATGACGAACTGTATTAAGGGGTCAGTTTGAGAAACACTGTATGATATAAACATATGCCTGTTTTGCTTCAAGTTTAAGAAGTCTAACCCAGCAAGCTAGCACACAGTTTAAAATAATTATCTTATTTTGGATTATGATTCTCAGAACTCCCCACAGAGCATGGCTAGCAAAGTCTGGAGACCTCTAATCCCAAAACAATATCTGTCAAGGACCATATTTAATAGCGACTACAAGAAATAAAAGATTAAATTGATCTTCTTACCCCATCCAATAAAGAGATATATGGTGAAGTGTCTGTTATGAGAAACTATTACCAAGAGGAGGATGTGGAGAAAAAGTCCTTCAACTAAGAGCCAATAAAAGTTGGCCATTACGCAGTACTGGAAAAATACCAAGCTAGCCTTGCAGCCGACCTGGAAAGTTATAACCAAAGATGAAACATTTGCTCACAGAAAGAGTTGTAACACAGTAAATGGCATCCTTTGTTGAAAACCTTTTTGATAGAAACAAGCTCTGACACGAGGGACTCTCTTTTGTCTGAACTTTTCTTTTGGTAACCTCAAAAGGCCTTTTTATTGTTCAAACTTGATTCAAAATGCAAAAAGCTTGAAAAAAAATCACAAATGCACTGTAAACAGTAAACACATACCAAGGATGATTTATTAGGTAGTTGTCTCCTAAGGTCTTGGTGTGTATACACATATATAATTCTTTATCTTGTGCTTTTCTTTCCTAGCAAATGTTTTTGTTGCTTTTCAAAGCAATGCATTCCAAGAATAAAAATACCCCCGTCACTGTGATTGAGTTGGAACAAGGAGACAATATTCAAGACCACCACTTAAGCAGAAGTAATTTGGTTTAGGAAACATGCTGCCATCACTTTTTAAAGCTAGTTTATTCTAGAGAGCTGTGCCAGCAGCAAAAAATAGATCCGTGGAATGCACAGCTACAAGAATAGGCTGGTTACATCCTGACTGTTATGTAACCAGACTGGGGTCAGCGAAGTGACTCTTTGCTGCAGATATTACATCACCTGGACCACACTGCAGCCTATTGATTTATACCACTTAGACTACAATGGTAACAGCAGTTTGGGCACATCCTTGGGTAAAAGTACAGGATTTCTTTGTAAATCAGCCAAAAATAGGGGGGGAAATAAGAATAATATTTCTCCTCTCCTGCAAGTTTATCAGACTGAATTTGTGAAATGAATTTGGATGTCAGTTTCTGAACATTTCTGTCACAGAATATCTTTGTGGGAGGATGACAAAACCAGTCAAATTTAATTAAGGAGGAAAAAACCCCACTGGACGTTCCAAGCAGTGAATATTCTCACCTCTACAAAAGATACAGTGTTTCATCCGAGGAATAGAAAAAAGACTTTGGTATCAGGTTTGTAGAGAAAGTATCCAATTACACATGAAGCTGTATTACACTGCTAGGTCATTTAACTCAGAGATACCACTCTCTTCTTCGAATGCTACATGCAGGGCCGTAGCCAGGATTTTGGTTCGGGGGGCTGAGTTTGGTTCGGGGGGGCTGAGACTGGGTGGAAGAGGGTCTACCCTAGCAAACCTTTTGTATTGTTATCCCAATAACCCCATTAATGTGGGATATAATGAGCATGGTGATCAGATCATGATATGAATAAACATAACAGTTTAAATAATGTACCAGTAAGGCCTTTTCGCAGACCACCCTGAGAATTTCAAAAAGCCCCCTTAGCCCCCCCCTGGCTACATGCCTGGCTACATGTAATCACTACCTGAAGTGTGACATGAGATACATCTTTCTTTCCTTTTGTTGTTGTTGCAAGAACTAACAAATTCTCAACTTTGCAATTAATATACTAGGGCTCATTATATGATGCCTGCAGCCCAACCCCATGCATATATTCTCTAAAGAAAGTCCTTTGGAGTTCAGCAAGGTTCACTCCAAGTAAAACCATAGTGCTTTGATCACAAAATCAGAAAAATCTAACAACAGACTATGTTTACTCTTATTGACCCCATCACACTAGAGAATGAATCCACTTTAAATCTAGTTTCTGCCTCCTGCAGAAGTCTGGGATTTGTAGTTTAGTGAGGCTGTCAAGGGCTCCTCCCTAAACAACAAACCCTAGAATTCTGCAGGAGGCAGAAACCAGATTTAAAGTGGATTCATTCTCTACTGTGATGAAGTAATATGTCAGCAAATATTCATACTTTTATCTTTTTACAAATAGTACTAAAGCAAATGTCACATTTCATCTTCCACACACTGATTTACCCTCCTCGGTGCTATTACTGTATCACTCATCACTGCACATTTGTTATAAATATTGAGGCAGAAAGTTCTGTCCAATTATGTCAGCGGTTCCCAAACTGTGGTCCATGGACCACCAGTGGTCTGCAAGAACTAAAATATGGCCCACAGTCTCAACGTTACTACACCATTGCAACAAGAGTGACTGGTCTCGCAAAACCCTCTTATAGTGCCGAGGCTTATTAAATATGCTTTTCTGTGGGCAAGCAGATGATGACTACTGGATGGCATATGTTCTGTATCAGGAACTAGAGCTGATGTGGTCCAGACAATGCAATATTCTGAATCAGCACCCCAAACAACCAAACCAATTCTAAAGTGACAAAAAACTGATTTGTAACCCTTTTGGTACTAATGTTGGAGAGCCATCCCTGGTCAAAGTGGTCCATGTTCAAGTGATCCCTGATCAAAAAAAAAAGGTTGGTAACCACTGAATTATGTGGAGAAACTTGAACTGAGTTTGCTATCCCACTCTGCACATCCATACTCCAATTTCACCTTTTTATGTGTTGAGTTCTGATCTGTTCCATCGTTTTCACTACTTTCCTCATTCTACCAGCTCAACTCTTTTTCTTCCATCCTCACCTTGCTCCTGTGCAGCCCCAGAATATGGGTTGCATCCAATAAAAACTGTCCGCTAGTGGAGCATAAACAGCACTGGTCAATCCTGCCCTGGAGGGAAGCATCCTTTGACTGGAAATACGCTTTTGCAGCATTGGATGGACTCTGGAGCATGGCCCACCTCTTATTATTATAAATACACAAGGGTGAAATGTAGGAGACACAGTAAGAACATGGCCATTAATGCAACTGTATTTACTTACCCAAGATGGGTGATCCTCTGAGCACTTAATTGTATCAGAATTGGAATAGAGGATATCATCCTTAATGAAGATGGACACTGCTTTAAGGATGAAAGATAGGAACAAATTCAAATGTATGTAGTTTCGTGTGCAGTGAAGTTTCCTATGTATGGAAAGAAAACAAAGGGCAAGTGAATGTCTTCTCTGGAACAAATAAAAGAGAACAATGCTGAGCTTCTCTCTTTGAAGGCGCAAGGTGGGCCCTGGTGAAATCTGTTTGCACGGTCTTGCGTAAATCTTGAGATGTGAATGAAGATAACAGTGATAACATGCTAATGGCCAGAAAACTTGGAATAAATCAACGACACCTAAAGCTACACATGTGCTATTTATCAATGCTGAAAAGTTTCAGGCATACAGTGCTAATCCTGGATCATATACTGTATATACTTGAGCATAAGCCTAGCTTTTCAGCTTATTTTTTAGGCTGAAAAAGTCCCACTTGGCTTATACTTGAGTCAAGGTTATTTATTATTTTACTCTCTTTATTATTATTGTTTTTATTACATTTATTATTTTACTCTATTATTACTGTTGTTATTAAATTTCCACTATTTTACTCCATTACTATTATTGTTATTAATTTTTTTATTTTACTCTCTTTATTATTATTGGAAGGATACATGAGCACATTTACATTGAAGAAGGTTTGAACAATGGTTTAATCAGAGTTGGACGGTCTTATCTTAAGTTACAGTTTTATGTAAATATTCAAAAACATTTAACCTACCGATGCCTCAATTAATCTAATTTTATTGGTATCTAGTTTTATTTTGAAGTTTACCAGTAGCTGCTGCATTTCCCACCCTTGGCTTATACTCGAGTCAATACATTTTCCCAGCTTTGTTGTGGTAAAATTAGGTGCTGCAACTGATATTCGTCTTGGCTTATACTTGAGTATATGGTACCCTATTTTTTTTTGGAATGAGTTATTTGAAAGCTTAGGCATTCCTGGAAAACATGAGGGCCAAAGCATGAGGGATGTATCCAGTTTGTGGCTGCATAAGCAGAGTCCAACAAGTGTAACCATTTCACATGGGGCTAGATTAAATTGAGATATTGAGATTTACCTACATATTGACTTGCCATCCAACTATTTATTGAAAGGATCTACTCCAATGGAAACTGTGTAGTTACACATTATTGGATGGAGTATATCTATTCATCAGTACCCTCAATGTACTACTTTTGTCTCTCAAATTACAGAAGCAATCAGTGTGCATTTCCCATTACACAATGGGACAATAAGCTGGCATAGTGGAAACAACACAATCAGTTTTGATATTCAACAGAATGGTAATCTATCAAGTCACTGGGTAATTACAGGAGTGCAGATTTATACTATGAAAGCATGATGAAAGATTTTGGCCACGGTGTATATGGATTTTTTGCAGATACAAACACAGCTGATGATAAAATCATACAAGAGTAGGTGCAGTTCAGCTACATGGAACATGTGTTAAGAAAATAATACCAGATTGCATTAAGCTGCTACTATTACTAGTTTTAAAACTTCTAGTATGACTACTTGCATTGGTGTGATATTATTCTGGTATTTGATTACATGGTGCAAGTTATCATCGATTAATAAATTCCAATTGTATTCATTACCAATAATATTTTTCCTTTAATAGACATTTAAAAAACAACCTCTTCCATTTTAAACCAAACTTACCTAAAAGTGCAAAGAATGATGCTTCCTGTAGTCAGAGCAACTAGAGAGACACTATAACCAAAGGTGTATATTGCTTTTACCAGAACATAGAAAATCTATGAAAAAAACAAAACAATTATCGCCCAACTGTTACTATATGATGTCACAAATAAATAATTTACTAGTGAGACATTATTTTACATAATTTTAGAGAGGCACAGCTTTTTAGAGATTATAACGTTTTGGAAAACCAGAATCTCCAAAGCCTTTTGGAAGCGTGACCTTTTGGAGATTTATTGGCATTCACTACCATTTGGAAAGTCAAGCTTTTTGTAAAGTATGATCTTCCTGAGGAGAGATAAAACTTGTTTGAGTGAAATCTTCTCTTCAGTGGTATATATCCATATATGCTTATGCAAGGCATTTTGGCTTTCAGCTGTTGGACTGATAACCTAGTTGTCTCTGATCTGTTAGGAGCACAGATTATGCCAATGCACAAAATATATAGCAGATCTTCAGAAGTGTTATTTCAGTTGCCCAAAAACATCTACTCTCCCTTAAAACACCTTTGTTTAAATCATGATCTCAAGAGACAAAAATAAGTAGTCTCTTGTTAAAAGTAACATAGTTGGTTTACTTACAAACTTCATGTATTCAGCATACAGGTACATTTCTTATAGGTTGAGAGCTTATACAGTAAGTTCTCGAAGGCATTCTGTTGCAGCCTCTTCTGTGTCTTATGTCTAATGCATAATGAACACGGACTGTACAATACACTACTGACTTCTAAACTGTACTGCTTCTGATGCAAACACAACTTCTAAAATAGAGTCTCAGTCTGAATAGTCCCAGATCTGGTCACATGGTCTGTAGTCCCTCCCACAATCTCAAACAACAAAGAGTTAAGGGGAAAACTGCATATCAAAATATACATACAATATAGTAAGCAATCTGAATTATATATATAACAAATAACTGGCATAGGAGGCTTGAAGAGGGTTGCTATTTCTAACACATCATGCTCCAAAATTATGCATAGGGAGGAGTTTGAACCTCCCTGGTGAAGACCCAGTGCCTGGAATATTCATGCTTTTTCTTCAGATCTTGTGATCTAGAGAAGATGCATAGATGATGGAGAAAGAAGAGAACAGCTCTTGATTATTTATATATTTGAGGTATGTATATACCACCCTTCTCAATTCCAAAGGGGCTGCTGTAATTTCTCCCCATGTTCATGAAGGAATGGATCATGCATGTTCTTCAAGCTGGACCATCCAAAACTACTTCTATGCTTTATGCGAAGGATATGATGGTGCTTCTTGCTTTCAACATTTGCAGAAACTAGCTAGATCTCAAATTGAACCTTCCTTAACGAAGGGCAAAGACATTTTCCCTGGTCACAGCTGAGTCGGCAGTCTTTATAAACACAGTTGCTAAAACTGTGGGCGTAAACCTTATATGGATTCTTCCTTTTATGGCATATTGATCTGCAAGTGTGTAAGACTTCATCACGTACGTGGCCCGATGTACATGCATTTCTACTACTGCCTCTCCTCTTTCAAAAAATGAAGCCAGTCATGTAGAAAAAGAATCTGTGTGGCTTTCTATTAATACACTTGCTGGATATAACAGGCTAAAGTTAGCTTGCTTGCATTTTGTTTGACAGGGCATTCTTTCCACTTCAGTGCATATTTCTCACTTCAGTTTAACAGGGCAAAAAAAAAGTGTGAGCCAAAAGGTTAATGTGCTGCTGCTGGGGGGGGGGTGGTGTCTATGGTACCTTTGTAATCCTATTGTTATTTAACATGCATCTCTTTGGAGCGGGGTATTGAGTCTGGCATTTGTGTTTCATTTGCACACTTGGAATCAACTGATATTCCAACTAAAACTTAAGAACACATGAAGAGGACATTTGAATCAGAGCAAAAATCCATCTGACACTGCCTCTTGCTTGGCACATTTGCTGGCCAAACAGGATGGGAAACGTTTGCCATTTCAGATATTAGTGCCATTGGTCAGGGGCAATGGGAGCTGAAATTTAAAAAACATCTGGAGGGTGAGCCCCGTTTTAAAAATCAATGCTACTACTATAGCTGTTTGTATCTGGCAACTGATATTCAGTGATACACCAATTTAAGACCATGCTAGGTCGTCTTGACCATTTCCGCTACTTTGGCAGCAACCTCTCCACAAAAGTCAAGGTTGGCACCGAAATACAACACCACCTGAGCTCTGAGAGTGCAGCATATCCATAGGGATACCAAGGTGCTTGTTTATAAAGCTATTGTTCTCCCAATCCTGTTATAAGTCTGCGAAACATGAACTATCTACAGACATCACACTCAACTCTTGAACGATTGCATCAGCGTTGCCTCTGAAAAATCCTGCAAATCTCTTGGGAAGACAGACGGACAAATGTTAGCGTGCTGGAAGAAGCAAAGACCACCAGCATTGAAGCAATGCTCTTATGCCATCAACTCCACTGGACTGGCCACGTTGTCCAAATGCCTGCTCACCATCTCCGAAAGCAGTTACTATATTCCCAACTTCAGAAAAGGAAACGTAATGTTGGTGGACAAGAAAAGAAATTGAAAGATGGGCTTAAAGCCAACCTTAAAAACTGTGGCATAGACACCGAGAACTGGGAAGCCCTGGTCCTTGAGTGCTCTAACCAGGAGGTCAGCTGTAACCAGGAGTGTTTCAGAATTTGAAGAGACATGAATGGAGGGAAAAAGGGAGAAATGTGCCAAGAGGAAGGTGCATCAAGCCAACCGTGACCGGGATCGCCTTCCACCTGGAAACCAATGTCTTCACTGCGGGAGAACATGCAGATCAAGAATAGGGCTCCACAGCCACTTACGGACCCACTGCCAAGACACTACAATTGGAGGACTATCATACTTGGAATATGAGGGATCACCTAAAAAGTTAAGGGAGCTGGAATTTTTTAAAAAATCTGGAGGGTGAGCTCTGTTTTAAAAGCATTGCTACTACTATAGCTGTATCTCAGTCAACAGATATTCTGTGATACACCAATTTAAGACTATGCTAGTTCTTCTAAAGATTTTAAATAGTAGCCATTGTTAATACTTATTCCTAGATCTGCCCTGTATTCATTTGTCGAATCCTCTTCCAAAGCCACCCAAGCTACAAGGCATCACAACATAATGTGGGCTGTCAACTCCATGAGTTAATCATGCCTTGTCTAAAGAAGTTCTTTCTTTTGTCTGCCTGGAATCTACTGTCAGTTTCATTGGATGGCTCCCAAGTTCTTAATAGGCTGAACCAGCAGTGTGGTGGACAGTTCTTATAATCTATTCATTTTGCCACCCGAAAGCTGAGTGCTATGGCAGGCAAAGTGGTGATTTACAGGAACCAAATACACCCAAACCCTTGGCAACTAGTGTTGTGGATGCAGATAATGAAGTAGAAAATGCAACATATGCCTCTCCATCCCCAGTTGTGCAGAAGCTGGTGCCTCCAATATCTATTGCTTTTGTGCTAGACCATTTTTTGGGATGTGCAGTATTCAAAAACATAGTGAGACATTCACCACGGAGCATAGTTGACTGGTGACATCACAGGGAGAAAAAGAGATAGCAAAAATGGGAAATAAATCATAAGAACATAAGAACATAAGAACATAAGAATAGCCATGCTGAATCGGGCCTCAGCCCATCTAGTCCAGCATTCTGTGTCACACAGTGGCCCACTAGTTGTACACAGGGATCTCTAGTAGAAAGGAGGGCAAACCCCTCACCTGCTCCCGACCCCCCACAACCAGTACCCGGGGAAAATCCTGCCTGCCTCAATCAACACAGAGGTGGCACTTGGATGTCCATTTCAGTAACTACTGATTCCCTTGGTATCCATGAATCTGTCTAATCCTGCCTTGAAGCTGTCCAGGCTGACCGCTGTCACAACCTCCTCTGGAAGTGAGTTCCATAACCCAATGAACCTCTGGGTGAAGAAATATTTCCCTTTATTAGTCCTAACTTTCCTATCTTGGAGCTTTAGGGAGTGCCCCCTAGTCCTAGTGTTGAGTGACAGAGAATCATAGGGGTCTGTCTTGCTTGGGGAGATTTAGGGATAGAGATAATGATAGAATCATAGAGTTGGAAGAGACCTTGTGGGCTATCCAGTCCAACTTCCTGCCAAGAAGCAGGAAAATCGCATTCAAAGCACCCCCCGACAGATGGCCACCCAGCCTCAGCTTAAAAGCCTCCAAAGAAGGACCCTCCATCACACTCTGGGGCAGAGAGTTCCACTGCTGAACAGATCTCACAGTTAGGAAGTTCTTCCTCATGTTCATGTGGAATCTCTTTTTTGTAGTTTGAAGCCATTGCTCCGCGTCTCCAGGGCAGAAGAAAACAAGTTTGCTCCCTCCTCCCTATGACCTCTCCTCACATATTTATACATGGTCCTTATCATGTCTCCTCTCAGTCTTCTCTCCTGTGGGCTAAGCATGCTCAGCTCTTTAAGCCGACCCTCGGGCTTGTTCTCCAGACCCTTGATCATTTTAGACACCTTCCTCTGGACACATTGCAGCTTGTCAACATCTCCCTTCAATTGTGGTGCCCAGAATTGGACACAGTGTGATTCCAGGTGTGGTCTGACCAAGTCAGAATAGAGGGGTAGCATGACCTCCCTGGATCGAGACACTATATTCCTATTTATGCCGGCCAAAATCCCATTGGTTCTAGCACTTCCATTCCAACATTAAATGGAGAGAAAAAAGTAGTTGCTGTGTAAAACATCCACCCTAAGTTTTCTAAATAAACTAAAATACATATTTGCATTATTATAATTAATGAAAAGAAACAATAGCCATGTCACTTTCGGGGGAAAAGTCTTTTTCTATGCCAGCAGCTAATACAAGGTGACAGCATGGCTACTATAGACTTATGAAAGACCCTCAATCTGTTGTCTTCTCTTCCCTCTGCTATGCAACGTGCTATTTTTTAAATAGCTTAGTTGCAATATGTGCTGCTAATATAAATGATTTTATTAGTTTGTTTCAGAGATAAGAAGCTTGTTAAAATTCATTCCAGGACCGGATACTTTATTAACATATTCATTCTCCTGCACTTTGTTTTCGAAGGCAAGAATGTGTGATCAAGTATTCTATTTTGCCCTCTCCTTGCAAATTAGAATGCTAACTACAATTTTTTTAAAAATGAGACAGAACAAAAAAAGGTTAGATCCAGAGAATGAGAGAGGAAGAGGTTTATGTGCCTGTGTCTGGCACGACATTTTAAACAGTATGTTTGAGAAAATTAAATAAATAAAAAAAACAATTTTTGGGGGTGTCCCCTTGTACGGAAGGATTGCTGCCATAAGCACCAGCTTTATCTTCACTCCCTTTTAATTTGTAATTGTTTACCCACCGTAATTATATGCAATCTTTTATTTGTTTTTGCCGTCTTTTTCATTTTGGCTCTTCATTTTGTTTTATGGTGCTTTTTAACTGCAGCTGCTTTTTGTTTTATTGCAGGGTTTTATTGTTCCTTCTTCCCTTTATATATGTTGGGAGGTTCTATTCCGGTGTATGCTACTACTTCTTTAAAAGCCAACTTGAAACTTTGATACCTGGATCCATCCTTCCAGATGGATTAATGGAGAAAAGTTTCTCTCGTCATAGTTAGCATGAAGCAAGTTGTAGCCCAAACACAACTGGAATACATCACAATCCCTCTCAAGGTACACAGTTCTGGCATCATGCTTACTTAGGCAATCCCTTGTAGCCCGAGGATGATGGTCCTCCA
Organism: Anolis apletophallus; assembly: GCA_030556195.1. Lineage (NCBI taxonomy): Eukaryota > Metazoa > Chordata > Lepidosauria > Squamata > Anolidae > Anolis > Anolis apletophallus. The sequence continues at coordinate 19,559,977 of JARBWK010000008.1, forward strand.
AGTGTAGCCCGTACCTTGGGAAGTCTGACTTGGCCACAGTAGTCCATGCTCTGGATACATCCCGTACAGATTACTGAAACGTTCTCTATGTGGGGCTGCCTTTGAAGACTGCTTAGAAGCTTCAATTTGTTCAACGGACAGCAGCCAGGTTGATAACAGGAGCGGCATTCAGGGAGCGTACAACTCCCCTGTTGTGCCAGCTCCACTGGCTACCAGTTTGCTACTGGGCACAATTCAAAGTGCTGGGTTTGGCCTTTAAAGGTCTAAATAGTTCTGGTCCAACTTACTTCTCCGAACGAATTTCTCCCTATGAACCATCAAGATGCTTAAGATCATCCGGAGAGGCCCTGCTCTCGGTCCCGCCTGCTTTGCAGACGCGTCTGGCGGGGACGAGAGACAGGGCCTTCTCAGTGGTGGGTCCTAGGCTTTGGAACTCCCTTCCTAGTGACATCAGATCGGCCCACTCCCTCCTGATATTTCGTAAGAAAGTCAAGACTTGGCTGTTCGAGCAAGCATTCGCAGACGAACTTTAATCAAGATCAAAGGATTAATATGACGACGCAACGGAAACCGATTTTAAGATTGTGGAGCTGAGATTTGTATTTTGTTGTTAATTTATATGGTTTTATATGATAGTTTTTATCTTATTATGATGTGTTGTATGTGGGCACTTGCTGCCGCTTGTTCACCACCTCGAGTCGCCTTCGGGCTGAGAGAGGTGGTATAGAAGTATAACAAAGAAATAAATAAAATAAAAATAGTGTATTGGCGGTGGGTCCATAGGTGGCTGTGGAGCCCTACTCTTGATCTGCATGTCCTCCCGCAGTGAGAATCTTGAGAATCTTGGCGCAATGGGTTCTGCTGCTGAACTGCAGACTGGAAGGTCGGCTGAACTGTTCACCTGAAGGTTGGCAGTTCAAATCCATGAGATGGGCTGAACTCCCATCTGTCAGCTCCAGTTCCTGCCAACCTAGCAGTTTGAAAACATGCAAATGTGAGTAGACAAATAGGTACTGCTTTGGCAGGAAAAGGCAAAGAGATGCTCCAAGCAATCTTGCCAGCCACACAAGCAGGAGGTGACAATGTAAGCTCCTTGGCTTGAAAATGGAGACAGCACCTCCTCAGAGACAGAACTGAGCACCGCCTCCAGAAGCCGGAAATTAAAGCAGAAGCCTCTGTCTTTGTTTGTGATTTTTTATGATTGTAAAGTCATTCAATGTTTGCCTGTGTATGTAAGTCTAAGTCCCCTAAGGAAGAAGGGCAGAATATAAATAAAGTGTATTATTATTATTATTATTATTATTATTATTATTTGAAACACAGCAAGATGAGTCCACAGCAGACACTCTGCTGGCTGTTGTATTGGCTCACACGTCAGACACTTCCCAAGTGTCTAGGACTGTGTGATGTATCGGCGAATAATGTGTGCAGATCCCAGTAAGGTGGCCTTCTGCAGCTGGCAGATGGTAATTTTGTCAGCGCCGATTGTGTTTAAGTGCAGTCCAAGGTCTTTAGGTGCTGCACCTAGTGTGCCGATCACCACTGGGACCACCTTGACTGGCTTGTGCCAGAGTCTTTGCAGTTCGATCTTTAAATCCTCATATCGTGTCAGCTTTTCCAGCTGTTTCTCTTCAATCCTGCTGTCACCTGGGATTGCGACAACGACAATCCATACTTTATTTTTTAACACGATTTTGAGGTCAGGAGTATTGTGCTCCAAAACTCTGTCTGTCTGAATCCGGAAGTCCCAGAGGAGTTTGGCGTGTTCATTCTTTGTAACTTTTTCCGGCTTGTGATCCGACCAGTTATTTGTCACAGGCAGATGATATTTGTGGCACAGGTTCCAATGAATCATCTGAGAAATGGTGTTATGCCTCTGCTTGTAGTCTGTTTGCGTGATCTTCTTGCAGCAGCTGAGGATGTGATCAATTGTTTCATCTGCTTCCTAGCAGAGTCTATATTTGGGATCTGTCATCAACTTTTCAATTCTGGCTTTGTTGGCATTTGTTCTAATGGCTTCTTCTTGGGCTGACAGAATCAGGCCCTCCATCTCCTTTTTCAAAGTTCAATTTGTGAGCCACAGCCATGTTGTTTTTTTGTCAATTTGGCTCTCAATTGTCAGCCAGAAGCTGTCCATGTTTTGCCAGTTTTCTCTTCTGCTCTGGATTGTGTTTTTATGGCATTCACTCTTTGTCTTTTGCACTTTAAGCAGTTTACTACTATTGACTTCCCTCAATGTTGGTTCTTGACTGCCTTTCACATAATCCGCCAGTGCATGTTTCTCTTCTTCTACCGTTTGTTTCACTTGCAGAAGTAATGAGTAGTGGATTGTCATCAGTTTTCTTGCTTTTCTGTCAAGATCATCCAGCTCTGATTATTATTATTATTAATATGTAATTCATAATTGGATAAAATGAAGTTTAAATTTCTGAGTGGAATCAGTATCACTAATTGCATTTATTAAGGCAGTTGAACATACATCACTCACAAGGCACATAACCTCCGATGGAGCACACAATATTTGGAAAAAATTAATATCCTAGAAAAGTAGAAAAACTGCTTTCCAGCTGGAAGAGCCAGCATGTTTCCATTCTACTTCCTTGAGAACTCTGTAGTGTTTAGTAGGCATGAGAAAAATGAAACGGAAATTACAAGGATTCGTAAGAGATTCGTATGTAATGGGACTTTTGAGGTTTTACGTATCGCTGCCGCGAACCAGGAAGTAGACTTCCTTTTACGGTCCTTGAGGCCAACAATTTGCGTTATGATCGTTAGAAATTCTTAAGTATTAATTAATTAATTATTGCACTACTCACTTCTCCCTGTCTTCTCCCCCTCATTTCCTTCCCGCCTTCATTCAGCTTCTTCTTTTTCCCGCATTTCTATGGGGAACTGGAAGTGATGCTGCTGCTAGGTAGGCAATGCATTCTGGAAAGTGTAGTCCTCCAGGCTTCCCTCCTTCTCTTCCCGTTGCTCTGCCATGCCCCATCGCAGGGCCAGCTTCAGCCCTCCAGGTACGTGTTTTGGACTTCAACTCCCACCATTCCTCACAGCCTCAGGCCTCTTCCTTTTCCTCTCAGCCTGGGCAAACTTGGGCCCCTCGCTCCCTCAGGATCGGGGCTAGAGAGAGGCGAGGGGTGAGCGGGGGCCTCCTCCTCCTCTCTCGCCAATGGCAGGGCGGCGAGAAAGGAGGAGAAAGGCCCCCGCCCCTCTCTGCCTCTCTCTCAGCCTCGATCCATGGATCGAGGCTGAGAGAGGCGAGGGAGGTGAGCGAGGGCCTCCTCCTCCTCTCTCCAATGGCAGGGCGGCGAGAGAGGAGGAGAAAGGCCCCGCGCCCCCTCTCTGCCTCTCTCTGGCCTCGATCCATGGATCGGGGCTAGAGAGGCGAGGGGGTGAGCGACCTCCTCCTCCTCTCTCGCCAATGTCAGGGCGGCGAGAGAGGAGGAGAAAGGCCCCACGCCCCTCTCTGCCTCTCTCTAGCCTCGATCCATGCATCGGGGCTAGAGAGAGGCGAGGGGTGAGCGAGGCGCCGGCGGCGTGGGGGGAAAGAGGCGAAGGAGGAGGCAATCAGCTGATTGCCTCCCCTTCGCCCCTCCTCTCCCCGCCCTCGCCGGATCCCAGTTTGGCCCAATTCTGTCATTGGTGGAGTTCAGAATGCTCTTTGATTGAAGGTGAACTATAAATCCCAGCAACTACAACTCCCAAATGTCAAGGTCTATTTTCCCCAATTTCCATCTGCGTTCACATTTGGGCATATTGAGTATTCATGCCAAGTTTGGTCCTGATCCAGGATTGTTTGGGTTCAGAGTTATCTCCCTAAATCACTGTCAATTCCTCCCAAACCCTCCAGTATTTTCTGTGGGTCACGGGGGTTCTGTGTGCCAAGTTTGGTCCAGGTCTGTCATTCATGGGGTCTCAGCTGTGGAAGTCAGAGCTGAATTGGTCGAAGGTACTGCAAATCCCATCATCCGTTGTCCATCCTCCCCAAACATATTGTTTTTGTGATTAATCCTATGCTTTAACTTTGGTCGATTTGTAACAATGAAAATACATCCTGCATATTAGATATTTGCATTAGAATTCATAAGAGTAACAAAATTATGAAGTAGCAACGAAAATATGGATGGGGGTCACCACAACATGAGGAACCACTGCATTAATACATATCTCTCTCTCGGCATTACTTCACGAACGAAGATTCAGGAAGGACTCATCCCACGCTTTTTACAAGCGCTGATGACTAAAGAGGCCAATCTGAGATAGGCAAGTTCGGTTGCAGAAAGCACAGCAGAAAGTCTATATATTATACATATATCTTTCTGTTTAATTGCTATTAGGGAAATAAAACGTGAACAAAGGAAGGAAGGAGACAAAGGAAGAAGTAGAGAAGGGGGAGGGAAGGACGGAAAGAGAAAAGAAGGGATGGGGAACCAACGAGCAAAGGAAGGACTGAACGAAGAGGGTAGAGAAGGAAGAAAGGAGGGAAAGGGAAATAATAAGGGGGAGAATCGTACTTCACTTTCACAATTGTCCTGAGAGCAAGTAGCTACTACCTCTTATATTTCTGTTCTACATGTACAGCTCCACTTAATTGCACTGCAGAGGTGAAGGGAATGTTCCCCCTTGATTTTTAACTGTTTCCCTGCTTTTAAGACTTTAGAACCAATTTAGAATTTCGTTAATACTTACGTTACATTTTAGAACTTTTTGGAAATATTTTTGTAAGTCTTTGATATACTAATAAAAAAAATCCCCTCCCATTTGATTTTAGAATCCCGATTTTAGGATTCTAAACCATGCCTAGTGTTTAGCCTTCTAAAACCCCTTAATTAATGAGATCCACATATGAGATTCTTTTTAAAAAAGAAAGTCATATTGTGTGTGTAATAAGAAAATAACCTTATTTTTTGTTTTTAAAAAATACAAAAATGCTTTTGAAAGGCTTACAGCTACTATTCACATGTACACAATACCATATATATCTCTATTTAAATAAATAAATAAATAAATAAAATTTGTGTGTTTATACCTCCACAGGCACAATGAAAAGACTAGAAGTGAGTTAATCACAGTTAATCACTCACTAGAGAAGACATAGTTGGAATCTCTGCCAAAAGTTCACTTTCTAAAGATGTATAAAGCAAAGACCTACAGGTATAAACGCATGCATAATGTTATGTATTTGTAGGTCATAAGCATTCAGACTGGAATCCTAGAGTTATTTTGGGGTGACTACACATTTCAAAGGGGCTGTGGTGGCGCAGAGTGTTAAACCACTAAGCTGCAGAACTTGCTGATTGGAAGGTTGGTGGTCCGAATCCACAGGATGGGTCAGAGGACCTCACAACCTCTGAGGATGTATGCTATAGATGCAGGTGAAACATCAGGAGTGAATGCCTCTGGATCATGGCCACATAGCCTGAAAAATTTACAGCAACCCAGTGATTCCGTCCATGAAAGCCTTTGACAATAAATTGTGTCTAAATTTCTCTTCCATGCAATTCTATCCTACTCAATAATCAGACTAACACTTTTCATAATTTCACATATGAAAACTGAAACATATATGGGCAAACAACAGTGTAGCTAAAAGCTATTAATGAGGAAGCACATGCAAACTAAAAGAGGATACAGCAATTTACTTTTGCCTAAACATACTGGGAAGAGTAATATTTCATGTCTTCTTTGTCTCTTCCCTTTGATGAATTAATTGAGCACAATCATAGACATATATTCTACAATTAAGTCATCCCTTCAATATTTTAAATTCTGAACAACAGCGTTGTTTGTGCTTACCGTGGTGTCATCTATATCTTTGTATTCACAAGCAATGTAGAAATTTGGAAATATCTCTGACCAACCATTTCTGGTACAATTTTTGCTGATATTTCCTTTAAGAAAGCACACCAAAACAATCCATAAATATCTAGAAATTTTACTTAACAAAGAACGTTTTACTGAAACCAACAAAATCTATAATAAACGTATATCTGTTAGGGTTAGAAGCAATAGACAGTAGAGTCTTGCTTATCCAACCTTCACTCATTATACAATGCAGTCTGCCTCCCACCCAGATCCACAGCTATTTCACTACATTGCAATGTTTTGGTGCTAAATTTGTAAATACAGTAATTACTACATAACATTACCATGTACTGAACTGCTTTTTCTGTCAATTTGTTGTAAAACATGATGTTTTAGAGCTTAATTTGTAAAATCATTACATAATTTGATGTTTAATAGGCTTTCCCTTAATCCCTCCTTATCCAACATTTTCACTTATCCAACGTTCTGCCTGCCCATTTATGTTGAATAAACGAGATTTTATTGTAATAGGACAGACCTCCCACATTGGGTGACTTTCAGATATACTGAAATACTGTGTATTTCGACTGAACCTCAATCCATTTCTGCTGGCCACATTTGGGAGAACCCCCAGATCCATTTTCGCGTGCCTCCTGAAATGGGCAGGTAGCCAAATAGCCATTTTCGTTCCGCAGCCAAAAATGCAGCTAGATCTGGCTCATTTGTGGCAATTGGGGCCTTCCCAGGCTTCCCATCCTGTCATTTTTAGGATATCAGGACGAAAATAGCCACACTAGGAGGACACCTCTACCATTGTTAGCCCACCAAGTTTCATAAAGTTTGCGTCATCCCCTGATTTTTAGGATTTTTTTCTTTTTAATTCACAGAGAGAAATATAAACAGAGAGAATTTGTTTGCAAAGGAATGAAATTCTATGTAAGTCGGTAGTAGTTTTCTGAAAATGAGGCTTTTCAGTTTGCGGCTGGGATTAGTATTATTATTAATAATAATGGTTAATCTTTTAAAAGTATTTTCTAAAGGGGAGGAGGGGAGGAGGAAAAAAAGCTAAAGGGTGACTCATGGCTCTCAGAGCCACGCAAATATATTTTTAAAGAAAAGCACATCAATAGCAAAGAGATGCTCTTCCTTTCTCCCAAGTCTCCAAATACACGCACAGTCCACCCAACCGTCCCACACTTTCCCAACTCCCAGTCCCACTAAACAAAAAAATCAAGAATATAAAGGAAAATCAAAAAGATTCAATGCTAGAGAGGCCAAGCCAAGCTAAGCCAAAAAATAAAGCTGAGAGAGAGTGGCAAGGCAATCGGACTGAAGCACCTCTTTAGAGCCAGGACAGAACTGAGAGCAATGGAGGTGCTTGCTCCATTAAATAGACATAGCTTGCGTAAGACACATCACAGCGTTCTTCTGTTCTGATTGGCCTAACAGGCAGGGCTCACAGAGAAACCCCATGTGAGCAGATTGCAGCCTTGTGTGATGCTGAATAGCAGAGGAGGAGCCATGACCAACCTTCCATTTTGGCCAAAAGAAGCATGGTGGCCGAGCACTGTTATGGTCAGCCGAACAAGCCGAATCGGCCGAAGAGAACTGACCAAACCGAATCCGTGTACAAGCATACTTTTACATGAATACTTTAAAAAACATATAGCAAACAAATTGTGTTGACTCAGCGAGCGGTTGGGGATTTATCAGAGGAGGAGGAGTCTGTGTGTGATCGGGGAGAACTATAGGCCCTAGATCAGAGAGAATTGCAGGCAGATGAAGACGAGGCAGATAATATTTTGGATGCCGATGTTCATTCCTTAGCAACAGGGGAAAGGGTGAAAGGTCAATTTCTCTTGGGAAATGGCCATCAGCTGATGGGGTATTTTCCTGCGAAGGGCAAAGGGAGTGAAGGATAGATTAATTAGGCATTCTGAGAGACTCTGAAAAGTCCTTGAAGCCCAGGTGCGTTCGGCATGATCTCATGGCATCTTGGTCAGGCTTGGGCTTAAATTAAGTGGTGTTTACGTGGTGTCTCTCAGAGGAATCAGTAGTTACTGAAATGGACATCCAAGTACCACCTCTGTGTTGATTGAGGCAGGCAGGATTTTCCCCGGGTACTGGTTGTGGGGGGTCAGGAGCAGGTGAGGGTTTTGCCCTCCTTTCTGCTAGAGATCCCTGTGTACAACTAGTGGGCCACTGTGTGACACAGAATGCTGGACTAGATGGGCTGAGGCCCGATTCAGCATGGCTCTTCTTATGTTCTTAGGAGACAATGGTGCCATAAGGTTTGGGTTCCTGACTCAGCTTTCAAGTTCATGACTCAAATTTCCTGTGTTTGTCTATGTTCCTGGAAGGGTTTGCCTTGGAAAAAGTTCCTGTTTACATGCTCATGTATTTATGCCTGTGATTTGGGTTCTCTTGACTTCATGTACTTTCCATTTTTGGATTACTGCTCTTTTGCATACGGACTGCTGCTATTTTGTATTTCCTTTCCTACTGCTCTTTTGGGAAATGCCTTTCCCACCCCCTTTGTACATGCTTTTCTTAACGAACTCCTGTAGGTAGTACTACTGAACTCTGGTGTGGTGCTGGGTGAAAAGGTGTCTCAAGGCTTGAGTGCAACACAAATATTATCCTAATTAGTTTGATGAATCTCATATATATATATATATATATATATATATATATATATATATATATATATATATGTATACACACACACTGTATATATAGGCATATGATTCAAGATACAGATCAAACTTCATAGTAACTGTTCAGGACACATTTCTTGATGCAGACCTCTTTATAGAAGGACAGTCACAGAAATAAGATATACTTATCTTGTGACCCATGCAGATCCATTTCGATAGGTATTCATCACCAAATACAAAAGCACCACACCAAACACATAATACGTTTTTGAATCTCATGCTATTAATTTCAGCACACGGGTAACCTTTAAAAACAACATAGCTTCAATCATACAAAGGAATTTGAAATACCTGTTTTGCCACCATCATTACTAAAGATTTTTGGACAAGGGACTGTCACCGTTTCTCCGATTTCTGCAGGGTGCCAGCAAGTAAGGTTATCCCAAATACCATGACATCCTGGGGAAATAAGTAGAAAGCATCCAATGTGAAATTTTGAGAGTGAAATCAATCTTCCCAAGCTGTCTAGAGACCCGAGGCCTTTCTAAAGGATATCTGCCATGAAACAAAGGAATTCTCTTCCCACATCATCGTTTTTTCAGACCACACAAGTCGTACTCAAAAAACATCTATATTTCCAGTAAGTACAAGTTGTTAAAGAAAGCTTAATACAAGTGCCATAAAAATGCACGGTGGGTTGCTTTTTTATTCTCAACACAGAAAGCGTCTTGACTTTTTTGGGTGTGAATCTTGCAGCACTTCTTATTTGTATGATCAAGACTGTAGCCAAAGTCGGTTGCTGTGAGTTTTCCGGGTTGTATGGCCATGTATGGCCATGTTCCGGAAGCATTCTCTCCTGACGTTTCACCCACATGTATGGCAGGCATCCTCAGAAGTTGTGAGGTCTGTTGGAAACTAGGCAAGTGGGGCTTATATATCTGTGGAATGTCCAGGTTGGGAGAAAGAGCTCTTGTCTGTTTGAGGCGAGTGTGAACGTTGCAATTAGCCACCTTGATTAGCATTGAGTGGCCTTGCAGTTTCAAAGCCTGGCTGCTTCCTGCTGAGAGGGGGGTCCTTTGTTGGGAGGTGTTAGCTGGCTCTGATTGTTTCCTGTCTGGAATTCCCTTGTTTTCTGAGAATTGTTCTTTGAAACTGCAAGGCCATTCAATGCTAATCAAGGTGTTCAATTGCAGCATCCACACCTGCCTCAAACAGCCAAGAGTTCTTTCTCCCACCCTGGACACTCCACAGATATATAAATGCAGGTGAAACGTCAGGAGATAATGCTGCTGGAACATGGCCATACAGCCCAGAAAACTCACAGCAACCCAGTGATTCCGGCCATGAAAGCCTTCGACAACACATTGTAGCCAAAGTGCTTGGGAAAAGTAATATTTTGGAGAACCTCCTAGTCATGCTGGTTTGGAAGAGGCTAGGAATTGTCAACTAAAAAGGAACTTTTCCTAGTGATAGAAGAAAGGAAAAGGTGTATCATGATAGGCAGTAATACACCAAATACCTCAAAGGGTGCGTCTATATTGCGGAATTAATGCAGTTTGACACTACTTTAACTGTCATGGCTCAATAATACAGAATTATAGGAGTTGCGCAAATTTTATAAGTAACCTTCTCTGCCAAAGAATACTGGTGTCTCACTGAATTTAATCACAGGATGAAGCCATGGCTGTTAAAGTGGTATCAAACTGCATTAATTCAACAGTGCAGATGCACCCTATGTGGTTTTAGAGCAGGCATGGGTATACTTGGGCCCTCCAGTTGTTTTGGACTTCAACTCCTGCTGGCTGATAGGAATTGTGAATGTTGAAAACCAAAACACCCGGAGGGCCCAAGTTTACCCATGCCTGTTTCAGAGTCTCTAGACATGTTTTGTTATGAATCTTTAATGCAGGAGAAGTGGGGCCATTTTAGCATAATTAAAACCTTTCTAAAACAGACCAAGCACTCTTTAAAGATTATTTTTATATTCTCTCAAACTGAATTTGAAAAGCAAATCTTTTACTGCAGTTAAATGCATATGAAAACAAGCAATAACTTTTTGTATCAAATGTAAATATTATTAGAACAATTTAAACAGCTAAATTTTCTTTCTGGTTTTGGTTGCAGAGTCACAGACCATAAATTTGCCTGTTTGGATGTAATGTGAAAGTTTCATTAATATCAGTAATATCTACAAAACAGCATGGAAGACTGGTAGCATTTTAAACCACAGGAAAGATCCAGATATAATTGACATATGTGTAGCATAATCTTAAAGAGGTTCTCTAAATTAAAGTCAGATCACAGCGGATATGGAAAGAATACAAATGAGTCTAATAAATCACTGAAAAACCAGCAATTCAGTGCTCAGTTCCTAAGAGAATATCCTCCCTGCAGGTTCATTACAGTCGAACCTCTGACAATATTAAAATGACAACACTGAGTCACAACTCAATCACCCAACCTACAAAAATAAACAAACCATTTTCTTAGCTGTGCGTAATAGCTTTTAAATTGCCAAGTTGTCAATGGATTTGCTCATCTAATGAAGAGAAAAGAAGCTATGGAGAATAGGAATGGCAGTAACATACTTTCCAATATTTCACCATTGGAAATGGAAACACAGGTGGCTCAATAACATTAAAGTGTGGTAGAGATGGCAAAAGTTATTAACAAGGACAAATGCAGAATGGCTGCTGCAGCTTACTTTTGCCTGAGCCAACTGGGAAGGTCAAAATTCCCTCTTCTTTCTGTTGAATGAACTGAATACAAACTACTTCCACATATTGAACTTAATGATGGAAGTTGGAGGAGAGACACTTGGAAGTTGCAGTTTGGGGAAACATCAGCACCCTTCAGCAGAGAAGGCTCAAGACCTTGTAAAACTACAACTCCCATTAGTCATGGCAGTTAAAGTGATGCTGGTTGTGGTAGCACTTTAATCTTTGCTTCAAGCAACAAAATGTCTTGTGGTAGATGTTATTTTGGAGAGTTCCCCAAAGAATCCCTATCCATAATGATGAATTTTTGCAATGGTAACAAAGTATAAATGCCTACAATCTGAATCCCAAATGATTAGGTAAAGGTTGTCCCTGACATTAAGTCTAGTCGAGTCCAACTCTGGAGGTGCTCATCTTAATTTCTAAGCCAAAGAGCTGGCGTTGTCTGCAGACACCTCCAAGGTCATGTGGCTGGCATGACTGCACGGAGCGCTGTTACCATCCTAACGGAGCAGTACCTATTGATGTACTCACAAATTGCATTTTTTCGAACTGCTAGGTTGGCAGAAGCTGGGCCTTACAGAGGAAGCTCACCCCACTCCCCAGATTTGAACTGCTGACCTTTTGGTAAGCAAGTTCAGCAGCTCAGCAGTTTAATTTGCTGCAGCACCGGAGGCATCTGCCCAATGATTAGGAAGCTGAATCATCTGCAACATTTGAAAAATCGACAGTATAATATACACAGCCCTACCTACAAGTGAGAATTACAATTAAAGCAAAGGCTGAAAAACCATTACGGGAGCTCTCTTGGGTGATTCTGGCACCACGAAGCAGATTTGCAGACTGAGTAATAAGGAAACAATAGTTGACTGATCTCCTCCAGGATTTCTGCAGCAGGAATTCAAGCAGCCTTTTATCATGAGCACACTAATTAACAAGATATTTTGCTAATCATCCTTTCTTTTCACAGATTGTGTTTGTTTACAGAAATGATCACACAAGCCATATTATTGCACTATAATTCATGCCATTTCCTTTATCTGTATGTTCCTTTTTAAAATACAATTAAAACCACATTAATTTTGCAAATTGAACCATTTTGGCATAGGGCTATGAATAACAAATATTTTGAAATCTTATTAAAATGGCTTATTAAGAACCCATGAAGTACACAACAATAAAACAGCTTTCTATATGGAGATTTGCTCAGGAATGAACCAATAACAACAACAACAACTTTATTTCTAGACTTTTATTTAGACTTATTTATGTGTCTATTCAGGCACAAAAGATCTCAGAGTAATGTACAAAGTGTTAATAATAATAATAATAATACACTTATTATTCTGCTCTATTTCGCCGAGGGGACTCTGAGCAGATTATAACATACAAAGGTTGGAACTTTAATAGTGACAACACTGCTGTAAAGACACAATGCAATGAAACCAAAGAATGTCACATATACCACATGTTAGTTACATACCTACCTTACCTCTGAGCCAAAAGACTCACCCTTCCTATGTCATGTGCATGAGGAGTGACGCAAAAAACTGACCCTTGTATTAGCTTGCGGTCTAAAGTAAGTGTTGTCATGATGTTTTTGAAACAAGGACAACGGAGTTGGATAAAGAATGAATGTGCCAGAGGCCGTACAGCACAACAGTCTCATCAAGGTCTTCAAGAGGCTTGCGGGGAATCTGCATTGCCTTACAGGACAGTGGCAAGGTGGGTAAAAGCCTTCAACAAAGGATGCCAAAATGTGGCAGACATGCATCGACCAGGATGGCCTAGTGTCAGCGAAGCAGAAGTGAATGCTGTTGCCGCACTCGTAGACAGTGAATGACGCCATACGATTCATGAGCTGGCCCAAAACACAGGATTTGTGCATACAACTGTGCTCCACATTCTGAAGGAACACCTGGGCATGAGAAAAATTGCTTCACGATGGGTTCCACATCATTTGACGGAAATGCAGAAATGGCTACGATGCGCTGCTGCTTGTACTCACTTGGAGCACTATGAACATGAAGGAGAGGCTTTCTTATGCCATATCATTATGCTGGATGAGACTTGGTCCAGATCGTACCAGCCAGAACTGGAACTCCAATCGAACGAATGGCATCATTATGGGTCACCACAAAATTCAAAATTTCATCAGAACTCCAGCAATGTGAAAGTTATGGTGATTCTTGTGTACGACTGTGATGGTGTCATCCTAACTCACATCGTTCCCTCACATCAGACTGTCAGTGTGCAGTATTACTGCTCATTTTTGGAACACCATCTCAGATCAGCTTTGAGAAAAAATGGCAACACTTTCTGCAGAACTCCCCTATCATTTTGCATGACAATGCTTGGCTACACGCAGCAAAAGCTGTGGCTAATTTGCTCGATCTATGGGACTGGGAAGTGCTATACCATCCACCATACTCCCCAGACTTAAGCCCTTGTGACTTTGACTTAATTCCTAAGATGAAGGAACCACTTTGTGGCATTTGCTTCAGAACTGTTTGATTCTTGTGGCAGTAGACCGCTCCATTCGAACTATCAACAGAACAGGCACTGCAACAGGTGTTCTATGACTTCCACATCATTGGAAATGGGTCGTACACAATGCTGGTGACTATACTGAAGGACTGCAAAACTTGGTGGCATGTATCACTTTTGTCTTATATGTAAATAAATAGTTGCCACTATTAAAGTTCCAAGCCCTGGACACAGACAGGCAAACATTCAGTGCCTTTAATACAGTGAAATAACAATGACACACAAATACACAAAACAAAGATAAAAGCTTCCCCTTTTATCTTCGGCTTCTGGAGCTGGTGCTCAATTCCAGAAATGGAGCGGTGCTCTTTCTTCATTTTTAAGCTGAGAAGCCTGTTGTCTGTAGACACCTCCTGGTCATGATGCCGGCATGTATCTTCCACTGAAGTAGTACCTATTAGTCTACTCAAATTTGCATGTTTTCGAGCTGCTAGGTTGTGTTGCACTCCAGGAGACGTGGGCCCTCTAAATGCACTCACACAACACCAGCACTTGAAATATAGTCATTTATTTAAAGCAGGCAATATCCAATAAAATGCAGCAAAAGAATAAAAGGTAAAAAGGAAAAATGCAATCAATAATCCATACAGGAATGTTCCAGGAGCTAAAGGCAAATCAGGTGGTATGAAATATCCAATAGAATCCAAGAGAATCAATGTCCCAAAAAACCCAAGCTAGAATTTCCAAAAGTAAAGCAGAATCTTAAGTCCATGAACATGAATACAAAACTAGGCCAAGCTGCAAAAACCTTCAGATGACGAAGTTGCCAAGAGTCTGATTTTTCAAAGCATAAGATGAACTATATACCCAAAACTAGATTTATTTCGTTTTCTCCTAATTGGCTTTCTACTCCGCAGCCAGAAAGCAAAGACCTTGGAGTTGCCAATTAAAATTCCTTCTCTCTTAAGCCTCAACACCCAGGTGTCTTATCTACAACTGCTTGCCTCAGCCTAGCAGTTCCCAGGAGATATGTTCCCAAAAATCTGCCTTTGCAAATTTCCATAGCCTGACACTCTAAACCCCACAACCCCTGAAGCCACAGGCCCAACAGGTTGGCAAGAGCTAGGGCTTTAGGTCAGCGGCAGGCCCATAGCCAGGATTTTGATTTGGGGGCTGAGTCTGAGTGAGAGAGGATCTACCCTAGCAAAGCTTTTGTATCATTATCCAAATAACCCCATGCATATGGAATATATTGAGCATGGTGATCAGATCATGATATGAATAAACAAGAGTGTGCCGAGGGCCCAGGCACGGACAAGGACGCCATCGTGCCACATACCAGTAAGGCCTTCTTGTGGACCACCCTGAGAATTGGGGGCTGAGGCCCCTCAACCCCCCCCCCCACAGTTACATGCCTGGTCAGTGGAATCAACAGTTCAATGGTTTAACCCATTGCACCATTCTGTGTTCCCTGCCTTTAAAGCTTACAGACTGAATAAGACATGACAAATAAGGGGAAATTGATATTGGGGGCTACTGTACAATATCCATCCATCCATCCATCCATGTATCCATCTACCTCAGAAACAGAAGTAGTTATTTTAGTCTGTTTTAAAACGTTTGTATCTCTTTGTGTTTACTGTTATAAAAGTTGGTGTCCACTAGACCTCTCTTTGGATGCATTTGTTGGCTGAGAGGTGACAGGCAAACTGCATAAAGTAAAATGCCATACTCACATGTTGCTAGAATGATCCTGTGTTGGACAGCCCAGTGTGATGAAGTGGTCTAACACGACTTTTCCATTTTCCTAGCTAAAAGAGCAAAACGTGTGTATATTCCCAATATAGTCTTCTCCTTGTCATGTGTGAATAATAACGCATGAGTAGAGATGGATTTGGATCTTAATCCCAAGATACAACAGAAAATGTGAGCACTGTCGTGCCCGATTCCACTCCTTTTTTCATTTATAGAACTGTATTCATGTAAATGTTTGGTGTGTACTTGTTGAGGAGGTGCATAAGTCTTTACAAAATATATCAGCAACAATCCATATCATCTAACAGAGCCAAACCAAATCGTTTTGCTGCCGGAATCAAAGGATCCAAAAACACCATTTTATATACCAGGGCTGTCCAACTTCTACGGGCCCAAGGGCCAGAATTCTGGTCACTGATCACCTGGGGGGGGGCGCAAGGGTCTGCCTCTGCCCCTGGCTCCGCCCCTCCCGCAGCTCCACCCCCGCCCCTCCCCCGGCTCCGCCCCCTCCCCGGCTCTAATTTACTTACGATTGACCTTGAGTTGTGGAGTTGTAGTTCACCTCCATCCAGAGAGCACTGTGGACTCAAATAATGATGGATCTGGACCAAACTTGGCATGAATACTCAATATACCCAAATGGGAACACTGGTGGATTTGGGGGAATGTTTCCTAATACCTTTGAGTTATTTGAGTCCACACTCAAATTGGGACACACCAAAAAAAAAAGAACACCTCAATGCCGTCGCAGGGCTTGATGGGGCCTCCTTTCCCAGAGGCGGGTGGAGGAGGCCCAAAGAGCTCCCTTCCTCCCTGAAGGGAAAACAAGCCGTGGGGGCAGGCGTAAAGGAAGCCACGTTGCACCCTGCACGCGGGGGAAGGCAGCACAACAAAGGGGGAGGGGGCATGGAGGAGGGGAAGGAAGTGTCGCCAAGGAAACCGCCGCTGAGGGACCCCTCCCCCCCTCACCCAATGTCCCACTGTTTTTAGATTGATTGATTCGAGCCAGGCCCTTCCTTACCCATACTGCGGGAGCCCCGCCACAGGGCCGAAGCGCCAGCGCCAACGCCAACGCTGTCCCCGAAGAGCCCCGCTGGAGCCGAGGCCAAGCTCAGGCCGGGCATGGCAGCTCTCCCATCTGCGGGGCGGGAAGCGAGGGCCCTCCACAGGAAGAGGACGGAGCCAGGAGGGGCTTTCCCTGCCTCACTCCCCTCCTCCCTCTCTCTGAGGGAATGGGGCTGGCCTGGAAACAGCCGCGAGGGAGGAGGAGGCGCGCGCCCAGGCCGAACGCAAATCCCGCGGGACCCGAGATTTCAGCAGCTATCGCGAGACACAGACAGATGGGATTTCGACCTCCCTCGAAATCCCATCTGTGGCTGGCATAGTCTCGCGATGCTTGCCTAAACCCAGAAGTAGGTATTTTTTTAAATTTTTTAAAATCTGTATTTTATTAAAACAAGTTAGGGGGCCGGAGGGAAGGGGCCCTGTTATATACCAAGCATGGACAAACTTTGGCTCTCCAGGTGTTTTGGATTTCAACTTCCACAATTCCCCGGAATTGTGGGAGTTGAAGTCCAAAACAACTGGAGAGCTGAAGTTTGCCCATGCCTATTATATACAGATGAATGACTCTTATTCCAATATTGTCTATACCACTGTGCCTTCCACTAGTCCAGAGAAAAACAATTTGGAGCAGTATGTCTCAATATTTAATTCACCAAATGTTTTAGACTTAGTGTCCTACATTTCCTGCCCATTAGCCATGTTGGCTAGGTTTTCTGGGAATGAAAAACCAAAGACTGACAACTATTGGCTTTGGGGGTGCAATATGGGCCACTTCACACCAGAGCATTCAAGTACTACGATTCCGTTTTATGCTGCCATGGTTTCATGCAGTAGAATCCTCGGATTTGCAATCCTCGAATTTATTTATTTACTTTATTTATACCTTGCTTTTCTTTACCCCAAGAGGGACTCAAGGAGTACAGAAGGCTTTCCACTTTCATGGGGTTTAAGGCATAGGACCTCTGCAAAAGTGGACAAACTGTCAAAATAACCATGTTATTTATCTGAAACAGGGACATAAGAGAAGCCTCCCACAGGATGGTGAAACCTGGGAAACGTCCTTGCAGACGGCCAATTCTCTCACACCAGAAGCAACTTGCAGTTTCTCAAGTTGCTTCTGACATGAGAAAAAAAATCATGGAGAGAACTCCAGGAATCTCTAGGTCTTCTAGTGTGACCTTGTGGCCAATGTCCATTAGATATTGATCAGAGAATTGCACAGAAGGATTTATGCATTCCTAGAGGAGCATTCTCTGTTGGATGTCATCCACAGATTTGCACTGGAAGACTTACAAATGCCCAGAGGAGTGTTCTTTCTAGGAACTTCTAAATCAGACATGGGCAAACTTTGACTGGTAGGCTGTAAGGAATTGTGGGAGTTGAAGTCCAAAACACTTAGAAGGCCAAGGTTTGCCCATGTCTGTGCGAACTTGAGAACCGTTATCATCTGCAAAAGTCAAACCCACAAGTGTGACTGGCCCACTGTATTTTTAAATGTGTATTTTGCACTTACATTTAAAATGATGCACTTATGGGAATTATAAAGATCAGCTAACCTAGATGTTTCAGAGATTGCTGTGATCGACAAGAAAAACAGGAAACATATTAAAGGCACGTTTTTCCTTGTCAGTAGGCGGTATAAAAAATCTGATACAATGTACAGATAAATAAGTTTGTGAGATATATACAACTGTGGTCCATCTATGATTGTTGAGGTGCAGCAGGGTTAGGACAGCAGTAAAACAGATAATTAAAATGCAATAATTCAGACTGGGTTGCCCCCGTATAAACTTGAACACAGTGTTCTGAATTTCATGTAGTTTCAGACAGAATGACTGCTAGGGAGTTCGCATTTGGAAGTCTAATGACAGCAAAGGACCTTCCTTTCTTCTATATGTCTCTAGAAGATAAAAAAAAAGGATTTTATCTCTTTAGGAATGGCATGTCTGCGCTCACTTAAGTCCAAAAAGATTTAATACTGGAAAATGTATTGCCTAAAAGTATTTTGTGCTACTTTCTGCATTTCCAAGAATCTATCCACATACATCATAAAATGATTAGAAATGAAAATGTTCTTGGTGAAATGGATATTTCCCCCCTAAAATGGTAATGTAGAATTTGCACAGAATTTCCTCATATCCAACAAGACACTAAATTATTAAGTTTCTTGGATTGTCTCAACTAGGAGAGATAAAACCACTTGTTAGTAAGTAAGTGTGGTCAAGGCTGGAGTTAGTAGTTGGAAAAGTTATATTTCCAAGATGATTGTGCAAACAGTAATTTTTGCATGGTAGGGGTTGGATTGGGTGGTCCTTGTGGTCTCTTCCATCTCCATGATTCTAACTTTTTCACACTCAAATTGAGCTGGAACAAATTCAGGTGGGATCAAAGAAAGAGATGGCCTTGGGCAAACTGAGGAGGTATATAATTGGCCAGATTGCTGTGGGCTCTGAGGGAGAGAAGAGCAGCAGCACCCAGCTCTATCATGCTTGGGAATCAGTGGCTGGTGAGAGTTCTTTCCTGGTCCAATTTCCACTGCTATGTCTTCTAAAGGGGAAACGAGTGGGGACCGTCAGAGTCAGAGAGAAGATCTAAATGGGGTTTTGGGAGGGAAGAGTCCAGGGATTCCTTGGTTAACTTATTTTGTTATAGAATATACCTGTACTTGTTTATGTTCTACAACTGAGTCTGACTTTCCATTTAAGAACTGAGTAGTTTGCCATGGAAAATGTGATAATGAGTACCTGATTTAGGGAAGGCCCTTGAAGGTAAAGGGGCCAGGTTAAGTGATGGGAGCACAAGGCTTGGAACTGTGGGTTTTGGAAAGGCATGATCTTAATCTTTTGGAAAACCAGAATCTCCATAACCTTTTGGAGAAAAATGGCATTCACAACCATTTGAAAATCATAACCTTTTGTAAAAGTCTGATCTTCCAGAAAAGAGCAAAAAACCCCATTTGAGTAAAATCTTCTCTTTGGTTTTCAGTTGTTAGACAGATAAGGCAATTTGGTTTTCAGTTGTTAGACTGATAACCCAGCTGTCTCTGATCTGTTAGGAACACAGATTATGCCAATGCACAAAATAGAACAGCTTTCAGAACTTCTACTCTCCTATAAAATATATTGTTTCTATATCATGCTCTCGAGAGACAATAATAAAGTAGACTCCATTAAAAGTAACATATCTGGCTTACTCACAAGTTTCATGCATTCAGAATACAGGTACATAACTTGTCAATCCAATTACAGATACAGTTGAAGTGGTTTCTCTGTGCAGATAACATGGGACATCTTTCTTATAATCAACAGCAACATGAATTTGATTTTAATACTCTAAAGTCTAATGGCATCTCAGTTCAAAAATGGAGTCTGAGCTCTGAGCAGTCCCAGATCTAATCATATGATCTGCAGCCCCTCCCACAACCTCAAGACACAGAGTAAAGGAAAAGCTGCATACCAAAACATACATATACAATACAGCAAGCATACAAAATCATATGCAAAACAAATTACTAGTGGAGGCTTAGAGAAGGTTACTATTTCCAACAGTGGGGCCAACCTGGAAACAAATCCCATCACATCAGGTCACCCTCCATCCTGCATCCTATCTTACTTGGATTGTAAGCCTTTAGAGAGCATGGAGCTGTCAAGCTAACAAATTGCAAGCTATTCTTTGAACCTATGTAGTTAAAGGGTGGGATAGAAATGTAGGTTGAGAATCCCCTATTATAAATACTTGGGACCATAACTAATTTGGATTTCAGGGTTCCATCCCCCCAGATCTGAAATATTTGCATATACATAATGAATAATCTTGGAGATGGAATCCAGTCTAAACACAAAATTCATTTATGTTTCTTGTGTACATATCTGATGGTGATTACAAACATTTTAAATAATTGTGTGCATGAAACAAATTTTGTGTCCACTAAACTATTAGAAAGCAAAGGTGTCACTACTCAGCCACTCAGTATTTCCAATTTCTAGATAAGGGATACTCAACTTTTACTCTAAATAAGTAAGCTCCATCAGAGGAAACTGCAACAGCCAATGATGTTGAGAGAATGGCAACTGCTGTAGAGGATCAAGATACTGGAAGATTTGACCACTATTAATGTTCTTTCAGGGAAAAAATTAACATAAAGCAAGCTCATCAAGACTTTGGCACTTGTCAAGTTATACACACCTTATTTATATTCATCCCCAATAAAATGATTTATGAAAGGAAACAGAAAAATCTCTTGAAGACCAACAAAAAGGAATTGGGTGAATAATTCAGAAGAAGTAATTATTTTGATTAAGCTGATTGTACGTCAGTGAAACAGCAATTACCACGAGATAGTAAAAAGTGGGCTTGAAACCAATGTTAATTTGTATTATCTATTTTAATATGGAGATCTTGGCACTGATCCAATGAGATCCCTCTGAAAGGCCCCCAAGCTTCAAAATAGCCTGCCACGCAGCATGAACAAGCTGTTTTCTGAAAGGAAAGGCCCACTGCAGGTGCAAAATTCCCCATTCAACTATGCATCACAAGTTAGACAGCATTTTTAGTATTTTCATCCTTTATTATGACACTTTTAATTTAGGTGTGGCTTTTTTGGGCTTAGATTGCTTTGTAATGTTTGTTCTCTTTTGGACATTAACTAATTTCTATTCATGAGGTCAAATATGATTTGCCATAGAATGCAATGCTGTCAAAGGATATCTTGCTATATATATTAATGCCAGACTCCTTATTTAGTATGAACTCGGACCCACACATTATTAGGGAGCATAGGGCCCAAACTTCCCATGAGGACTATAGCTGGGCAACTATTTTCTTTCTGGAATCCAAGGAGATCCATACTCCACATCACCGCAAGGCTGGACATTGTTCTGTGAGTATCCGATGCTCAAATACTTAGGCCAGGCTATCCCAGTATAGCATCCTTTAGGTAAACTTGTGCGCCAGCTGTGCCCGTACCTTGGGAAGTCTGACTTGGCCACGGTGGTCCACGCTCTGGTTACATCCCATATAGATTACTGCAACGCTCTCTACCTGGGGTTGCCTTTGAAGACTGTTCGGAAGCTGCAACTAGTCCAACGGACAGCAGCCAGGTTGATAACAGGAGCGGCATTCAGAGAGTGTACAACTCCTCTGATGTGCCAGCTCCACTGGCTGCCAGTTTGCTACTGGGCACAATTCAAAGTGCTGACTTTAGCCTCTAAAGCCCTAAACGGTTCTGGTCCAACTTACCTGTCCGAACGCATCGCTCTCTATGAACCATCGAGATGTTTAAGATCATCTGGAGAGGCCCTGCTCTCGGTCCCGCCTTCTTCGCAGGCGCGACTGGCGGGGACGAGAGGCAGGGCCTTTTCAGTGGTGGCTCCTAGGCTTTGGAACGCTCTCCCTAGAGACATCAGATCGGCACCCTCCCTCCTGACATTTCACAAGAAAGTCAAGACCTGGCTATTTGAGCAGGCATTTGCTGATGAAACATAAGGCTTAATTAGATGTATGGAATGACAACGATGCAACGGAAACTGATTTCAACATGACGCTGAGACTGCAATTGTATGTTTTTAATTGTTAATTTGTTATTTTATGGTTATTTTTTGCCTTGTTGCTTGTGTTGTATTGAGGGCAGAGACCTTCGGGCTGAGAGGGGCGGTATAGAAACGTGACAAATAAATAAATAAATAAGCTGAACTGATAGCAATCATGTCAAAGAGCATGAATTTGTTGAGGATGGTGAGACTTGTCCTACTCATAGAAAGGGTGCCAGGTTGGGAAAGGTGACCCTCAATAAAGCCACTGCAATTAGACTTCAACCAACATTCATCGGAATGCACTTCCAAAACTGATTTCAAATTACTTAAGTCTGGCAAGTTTACAGCCAGACAATGGTTGTACTTTTTGCAGCTGCTGAAAATGAAACTTCTGAATAATCAGCAGGCAATGCAATTTATCTACATCTTGTGAAATCTTCGCTTCCTGATTTCTGTACACAATGTGTTGTTAACAGCACAAGAGCAGGTCTGATGGCAAGCTGAGCTCTCAGCTTTTTAACAAACCTAAAACAGTTGAAAACAGGGCATGTTAAAGCCTTTCAGGGGCATTTACTGTATATACTTGAATATAAGCCTAGTTTTTCAGCCCCTTTTTTAGGCTGAAAAAGCTCTCCTCGGCTTATACTCAAGCCAAGGTTATTTATTATTTAACTCTGTTATTAGTATTATTTTTATTATTTTTATTTTATTACTCTATTTATTATTTTTATTACAGTTATTATTTTACTCTATTATTATGACATTTGTTACTTTATTATTATTGATATTATTTCATTTACATTATTTTACTCTATTATTTTTGTTACATTTATTTTACTCTTTTATTATTACATTTATTATTTTATGCTATGTATTACTGTTATTATTACATTTATTATTTTGCTCTTTTTTAGATTATTGGAATGATATGTAAGCACATTTACATTGGAGGAGGCTAGAATAATGGTTTAATCAGAGTTGGACAGTCTTAAATTACAGTTTTATGTAAATATTCAAAAACATTTAACCTACTGATGGCTCAATTAATGTAATTTTATTTGATGGCTCAATTAATGTAATTTTATTGGTATCTATTTTTATTTTGGAATTGACCAGTAGCTTCTGCATTTCCCACCATTGACTCACATCAATACATTTCCCCAATTATTGTAGTAAAATTAGGTGCCTCGGCTTATATTCGGGTCGGTTTATACTCGAGTATATACGGCATGTGAATATGGAACCACACCAGACGTGAGAAATCAAGCATGGGAGAAAGACTTTAATAATATACATGAATATTTTGGACTGGTTCACACCTATAGTTGACCTATAGCAAAATCTGTGTTAATGTTAGATCTAATGATGGTTCTTTAAGGGATAATGACCCAATGAGCAGGCTTGAGCTTACCTTTCTATAAATGTACTGGGTATATCCTCTGCCCAGACTAATACTTCTCTTATGCATTGTGGTTTGCACACTACTAGCAAATACTAATGTTCAGTGGGGACTGAAAAGAATTCATTTTATTTTGCATTTCAATATGAAACAAGTTAATTATATTTCTCACAAATATGGAGAGATCATTGTATATACCAGCCACAGAACAATGCAGCTTCAAAGCCCATCTGTTGCATTTCAGACAGAAAGTATCCCTCTAGTTCACACACACATCAGACAATCTTTGAAAAATAGTCTTTTATTGAAGCAAAATATAGTTTCCAACAAAAAGTAAAGAAGGTTGAAACAATAGATATATCCAAGGTAAGCACACAGTTCAAAAATCCAAAATCGAAAAGGTAAAGTCCAAAAGGTTGATACTAGATTCTAAGACAGTCCAATGAAACTATAGAATCAATCCATGAAAACAAGGCCAAGGCAAAAACATGATCCAAAGACTAGAGATGAGGGAAGCTTGATCGTGATGTCTTTTCTAAACGAAGCCTGGAAACTGAGACATGAACCCTCCTTACAATCTTAAGTAAGGAGAAATTAGTTTCACTTTGTATCCTTTTGCTGAAGTCTACAGCTACGCCGGACACCCTGGGAAACTTGCCGTCTCTCAAAGATATTTGCCTTGTGATCAAAAGGCATTTCTACCTCCCTCGCCTCCCTTTGGTCATTAACATTTTCAGCGGCACCACTATCTCTAGCAAGGCCTTCTGTTTCCTTAACGAAGGAATTTTCATCTAACAGAACCCTGGGAATCAAACTGTTCCCAGGAGCGGGGGCCTCATCTGGAGCTTCACTTTGCACATCAGCATTCTCAATGGCAATCCCATCATCCCCATCATGCACATGAACACCAGGCTGAAAACACCACACCATCCAAGGCAGTTTCTGAAAGTCTGACAGTATAATAATGTTTTGACCTGCTGAGAACAAGAAATGGATCGTCTGGACCTTCCAAAGGAGAGATTTCCAAAGGGCCGGAGAGATAGCACAGCGGTAACGACCGCTGTGCTTGCAATCAGAAGGTTGCATGTTCGATTCCTGGGCTGGTCTGGACACCCAACTGTGAGCCCTGTCCACTGTTCACCTAACAGTTTGAAAACAGCCCAGCTGTGAATAGATGAACTAGGGACCGCTATGTGGGGAAGGATTTTTACAAAAAGCACTTTACAACGCCTGAATAAAAGGAAAGATCAGCTGTCGGAAGGTGGAATGCGGAAACAGAGGCTCTCCGTCATGAGGATGAAGTAACAGCACCCCCTTGTGACATAATGATGTGATGGAGCAACCGCACCCTGTGACGCAGCCAGAAGAAGAAAAAATCCTTCTAAATTGTACTTGTTGTATTGTAATTGTATGTCAACCAGCAGGGATTGTCTGCCGTATGTGTAATGTAATCCGCTCTGAGTCCCCTTCGGGGTGAGAAGAGCGGAATATAAATAAAGTGTATTATTATTATTTCCAACATTTGGGAGCAACCACTGAAAAGGCCCTCTCCCTTGTTCCCACCAAACAAACTGGAGAAAGTGGTGGGACAGAAAGGAGGGCCTCTCCTCAAGATCTTAGAGCTGGGCTCACAATGATGTTGACACTAATGATAAATCTGTTGTGCAAAATGACTCGCAATTGTGTGTCGGGGAGGAATGTCATCAGTGCCCTCACCCATATACAGACCTAGGATACTCAAATGACTGTTAGACACTGTCAACCCTCTGGCAGACTTTGAGTCAACAATAATTTTTATTATCTTTCTTTTAAAAAGAAGGAGCAAATGTGTGCCAAAGATTGGTCTTCAGTTCCCAGCTGCACTCTGCCATCTGCACCAGCAAGGCGCAGCCCTTGAAGAATCTTCTTTACCCCGGAGAGATAGGAAATACTCCAGGAATATTCTCAGACTGTGATTATCTAGAGTAGATTTTGTCAGCAATGTTAATATGACAGCCTACGGACTCAGAGTTGATTTGTGTAAGTATCTTGTAATCTCAAAATCAGCCTCTCTCCCAGATGGATCTTGTTGCCATGGGCAAACCACTGTCCTCTTCCAGGCTTAGTCCGTAACTATAGATTTAGTCTGTAAAGCTACAATAATGTTGCATAGGATTACTGGGCTCTAGCGGCAGAATTATTATTTTAAACAACCCACAGGCATTGAGACAGGTTTTGACAGTAGAGCCAATTATGTTTAGAAGTGTAAATCCCAGAATCCCCCAGTCAGCATGCTGATTGGCCATTCTGGCAGATTTATTCTGAATGGTGTTGTCCATAAAGTCACTTTTTCAAGTTCCAGGTAAAGAATTATTAACCACCCAAACATGCTAGACCCTGAGTTGTTGTAGGTTTTTTCCAGCTATAAGGCCATGTTCTAGAAGCATTCTCTCCTGGCGTTTCACCTGCATCTATGGCAAGCATCCTCAGAAGTAGTGAGGTCCCTATTTCTGATAGTATTTCTTAAAATCATAAAATCATAGAATTGAAAGACCTTCCAATAACAATAAGCAATCAAAGTATTCCCAACAGATGGGAATCCTTCCTTCGTTTAAAAACTTCCAGGGAAGGAGACTCTGCCATGCTATGATTAGGCAGCATATTCCATTGATGAATGTTTCAGTAGAATCACATTTCCTGCAATTTGAATCCATTGCCCCATTTGTCATAGTTTCTAGCACAGCAAAAATCAAATTGACTCCATCTTTACAGTATTTATATTCTGCCCTTCTCACCCTGCAGGGGACTCAAAGCAGATCACAATCCATATATATATGATAAACATTCAATGCCATAGACACACAACATATATAGACAGAGACACAGAGGCTATTTAACTTTCCAGCTTTATGAGGGTATGCTTTTTGAATTCTGGCCACCGGGGGAGCTGTTGCTTCACCATCCACTTGTGGCACTGATAGACTACTTCCTCATTCTTTTGCACACTGCTGGAGAGTTTTATGGCATCGTAAATTAGTTAAATTAGTCTCCCCGCATAAATGGTACCTACATTTCCAACTTGACAGATGCAACTGACTTTCGATCTGCAAAGGTCAACAGCAATCTAGACAAATGGCCGGAAGCTCACTCTGACCCGGGCTGGCTTCGAACTCATGACCTCTCAGTCAGTAGTGATTTTAATGCAGCTGACTCCCAACCAACTGTACCACAACCAAATCCTCCTGTCAGGGGTGCTTTGAATTTGATTTTCCTTCTTCTTGGCAGGGGGTTGGACTGGATGACCCACAAGGCATCTTCCAGCTCTATTATTCTATGATCCTATGATCTCCCTGGACTTTGGCATTTGCAGCAATAATTGGGAAAATTAGATACCCCAGGCCACCTTGCACTTCTTATGATGCACAGCCAGATGCTCGAGATGGAGGCAAGGAGACTTCCCACTATGGCCACAAAGGCTAGAGCAGCAGCCATTGTGGCCGTGACAGATGGGAAGGAAATGGGTTTATAAGACAATAAATAGATGATAAGGGGAAAAGAAACTTTGGAAACTTCCTGGGAAGGTTGCAGATCAGCAACAACAACCGGAGTTGCTCACTGTGCGAACTGTTACAGAAAAAAGGAAATGCACTCGTAGTATCTTTAAATCAAAAACACTGTGTATCTATTGCCTGTGCGCTTAGCAACTATGACTGTAACAATTGTTTTTGATTTAAAGATACTAAGGTTCCAGATCAGACCCTGATTTATTCCAGCTACATCACTAGAGACATGATAAAGTTCAAACAGGCTGGCACGAACTCTTCAAGGTTTGGTAATGAAGGCTTTTGGTGGAGTTGGTGGTGGTTTTGCTGCAATTATGAACCCATTAACAAAGCTACATAGTCAAAATCCCTATTAATCTGCTTTATGATACCAACAGCAAGCATCTAAAAGAGAATCCAGTCACCATAAAGGAATGTCGAGATTCCTTTCTTCCTCCATTCAATTTTAAGCCAAAAGCAGCATTAGCAACTTGACATTAAAAAAAAAATCTTAAAAAGACAATAAATCTATTTTAAAAAATCTTAAGTTTGGCAAAGCCGATGATTATGCATATACTGAAAAATGAGTAAATCTTTGGCTCTAATGATTGTACATATAATCATGCCAGTGGCAAAGGACAGAAGAATAAATTATTTTTTCCTTTTGCTCCAGTGCTAAATATCTGGCTCTGTCCCAGAGATGAAAGGCAAAGGTCCCTTCTTCTCACTCATGGAATATATCACCCTGAGAGATGCTGCTAATAGGATTACCTTTCTCCACATACATATACTCTCAGCATTGGGCTGGTGAAAGCCTACTGGAGTGATCCATGACCAAAGAATGAGGAGAAACTACGGGCAAGCTAGGAATCAGGAAACAGAAAGATATAACTGGGAAGGACCCCAAGGGCCATCTTGTTCAACATCCTCCTAGAGCAGGGGTGGGCAATTATTTTTTCCAAGGGGCCACACGAGAGCCAAAAAATATTATTGAGTGCCGCACCTAAAGGCGGAACTACATTCTAATCTACATTATTTATTTATTTACTTACTATATTTACTAAATATTACACATCATTAATATAAAAAATATTCATATATTATTAGTATTAATATCATAATTATCATATTATAGTATATATATAGACATTATAATATATTGAAATTATAATACAATATAACATTATATTATATTATTTATTATATCATAATATTATTATAATAAAATTATTATTATAAAATAATAATAAAACCACTAAAATTAAATTGAATTGAATTCAAGAAGACAAGGTGCGAACCAAGATGAAATGGCCCAATGGATCCAGCCCAGAGGATGGCAAAGCGGACCCAGCCACCGCCACAGCAAAGGAGAGCAGAGCAGCAGGCGATCGGAGGCTGCAAGCCTCCGCCCACTCTCGCCCCCAGCCATTCCCCAGCTGATCGCCCTGCTATGGAGTGCCTGCCATCCCCAGGCCTGCAGAGGGAGCAGTCGGCGATCTGAGGCGGCTTGTTTGACCTGGCGACCTGGAAAACGATCAAGTCTTCTGGGTCGCCAAGGCGATCAGCCCCGCAGGTCACCGAGTGCTCCTGCTGCAGGCCCGGATCCTCAAGCACTCCAAAGCCGCCACTTCAAAGGGATGTCAGGCACTCCAAAGCCGTTGCTGCTCCCACTGCAGGCCTGGATCACCAGGCACTCCAAAGCTGCCGCTCCAAAGGGATGTCAGGCACTCCAAAGCTGCCGCGATGGGATGGCGGCAGCGGCACCCCTTCTTCTTGGCCCCGCCCCCCGACTCCCTTCTCCCCGGGCCAGGCAGAATCGGCTGCCGGGCTGGATCTGGGCCGCGGGCCGTAGGTTGCCCACCTCTGTCCTAGAGGAAGAATTCA
This sequence comes from Anolis apletophallus, assembly GCA_030556195.1. NCBI lineage: Eukaryota > Metazoa > Chordata > Lepidosauria > Squamata > Anolidae > Anolis > Anolis apletophallus. The sequence goes on from JARBWK010000008.1 coordinate 19,588,798, forward strand.
TTACTAAACAGTGCCTTGAGATGTGGGAATTCAGCCTGCATTTTAAGCCTCCTAAGAAGGAAAGCCCGCCATCTTTGAAGACAGTGGTTCTCAACCTTCCTAATGCCGCAACCCATTAATACAGTTTATGATGTTGTAGTGATTATGTTCATTGCTCCTTCATAACTGGAATTTTGCTACTGTTATGAATCGTAATGTAAATATCTGACATGAAGGATGTATTTTCATTCACTGGACCAAATTTGGCACAAATACCTGATACGCCCAAATCTGAATACTGGTGGGGTTGGAAGAATTGATTTTGTCATTTGGGATTTATAGTTCCCCTACAATTAAAGAGCATTCCAAACTCCACCAATGATGGAATTGAACCAAACTTGGCACACAGAACTCCCATGACCAACATAAGACACTGGAAGGGTTTGGTGGGCATTGACCTTGAGTTTTGGAGTTGTAGTTTACCTACACCCAGAGAGCACTGTGGACTGAAACAATGATGCCCAGATGTGAACACCGGTGGAGTTTGGGAGAAGTAGACCTTGATATTTGGGAGTTGTAGTTGCTGGGATGTATAGTTCACCTACAATCAAAGAGCACTCTGAACCCATCCCACAATAGAACTGCACCAAACTTCACACACTACTTACATGGCCAACACTGAATAATGGTGGGGTTGGGCTGTTTTTGAATTTTAGGAGTTGTAGTTCACCAACAAAGAAGAGAAGGACAGGCAGAGAGATCTTCAGCCTTCTTTGCCAAAAGGGTTCCTTAGACCATCAGAAATATGTGTTTTCTGATGGTTTTTGGTGACCCCTCTGAAATCCCCTCACATGCCCCCCCCCCCAGGGTCTCCAGGTTAAAAAACACTGTTTTAAGATAATCTATTTCACTGTCAAATAGCTCTTGAAATCACAAAGTTCTTCCTAATATGAATTGGAGTCTCCATCCTTATCATTTGAATCTATTGATTTGGGCCCTGTTCTCTGGAGCAGCAGAAAACAACCTGGTTCATCTTCTATATGGGTCTTTCCCATACATCAAGGAGGCTATTCTCAATTGTCTCTTATTTGGACCACCTCAACCTTTCCCTTGTAGGGTCTGGCTTCCAGACTTTTCCGCATTCTTGGTCACACTTCTCTGGACACATTCCTTCTTAAACTGTTGTACTAAGGAATAAAGACCAGCAACACAAAATACACCAAAGTAGACCTTGTGGCTCAAGGAAACTGCCTGTAAAACGTGATGCCCTCTTATAAACCTTCCTACTGAGAAGGAGATGGGATTTTGCTCTGTCCTTCGGCATTAAGGTGATCGATCAAGTTTGCATGAAATATTGAAAGTTCCTGCCTTTATCTGAACAGCATTAAAAGTAAATTACAATGTCTAACAATGCTAGTGCTGAACAATCAAACATTAGTGCCAATGTACAGTACATGCAAATAAAAAGGTTAATTTGAAAAGATACACCTCATATAATTTTGTGAGGACAACCAGAATTATTACAATGAAGAATGAGAAAATGGTTTCAACCTTGATTTGTGTATATTTTGGCCAGTAACTTATTTTTATTCAAAAAGTTGGAAACAAGAGAAAAAAGTCCAAAAGCTATTTATCATCATGGAAAGATCTGTTTTGCCGCTAGAAATTATTGGATAGAAATATTGCGCTCAGTGTGAAGGGGAAAAGCACGAAGTCTATCAACATATTTTTTGGATACTGTTCACCAAAGCTTGGAAAAATTACTTTTTTGGAGTATGGCTTCTAGAATTCCCTATTCAGCACGGTTGCCTTCCATAAATTTTATGATATTTTTCTTCTATTGTTAAGATAACCTTTCCCGACCCATTTTCAAACCAAACAACCACTTACAGTTTCTAAAAGAGAGGTATTTTAGCTACAAAGCTCTGGAGATGCAGACACTGAACCTACAGGTCTAATTGAAGCCTAGCGGTTTCTGTGCGTGCAATTTTTGGGGGACTCAAAATAATCTGAGATGGGGAGGATCAGATGGATTTTGCAGGAGCCTAAGGATCACATATACACCATGGTTGCAAATTGCCCATCCCTGAAGCAAAGGGAAACCAATTTTCAGCTAAAGTTGGGAAAGTTATCTTTTTGAAATCACCGTCTCCAGAATCTTGCCCATTCATGAAACAAAGGAACAATACCATGGGGAAACTATGTAATATTAAGCTAAAGTCCCAATACAGAGCTTGGGAAAGGTATCTTTTAAGATTCCCACTCCCAGAATCCTTAAATTGATTGGCTATGGGGATGCTGGGAGCTATAGGATGTCCTTCATATGGCTGTAATCCAAAACAAGGCAACACAGAAATAACGTAAACATCCAAAAACAGAAAGGTGTTTGCATTGCTCCAGGATTTATGGCTGCCAACTACATTTTGATGCTGAGATCTATTAGACATGGCAGCTAATCTACATAATTTTTCAACCTGTGGCAAATCATAACAGCCCAATGATGGCATTTACATTTTAATCAATCAGCCTCATTAAAGGTGTGATGGAGGCTGAGCTAAAGCCCTTTATTGGCATGTTTTATAAATGGAACACATTAGGGACAGAAGGTTGCAATTCTTCTCTATACTTTCCTAACATTTCTTTTCATCCCTGGAAAAAGCTACATATTTTGGTCCCTTTTGGTTTAATCCAGTGAGAATCCTCCTCAAGAATGGCAATGCCCCCTTGTATTGCCATTCTCGCCTGTTATTTATTGTGATGGTTGCCTTAAAATCTGGTTAGGTTTCAACAATCTGCCAAATAATAAAAAGACAGACACTCCACATTTTCCCATCCTGCTATTCCAAACCATCTCACTTTGCATTATTCTTTTCCTCGTAAAGAGAACAACAGATAAACTCTCAAAAAGAAAAGCCTAGGAAGTCTACTGCTAGAGCCAGGAACCAAATGTCCTACCTCTATTGATGGATAAAGAGGGTTTGCATAAATAGCACAGGGACCATCCTATATCTATTGCCTTTGTAACATCAACATGGATTTCTCCTGAATAAACAAGTGTTGTTATTGCATGCCTTTAAGTCATTTCTGAGTAATGACAACAGTGATGGCACACCTGAGCCTTTGGGAAAACTATAGTGTCTGGCTTTACTTGGGGCCTATCTGTATACCTTCTGTCAAGATTAAGACCCTTTAACACACAGGGGCACTTTAGGCAAGGTGAAAAGATAATCGAATGGGTTTACTGCAAACAAGATGAATAAAGGGTTAACTCCACCCAGGACAATCAAAGGTAACTTAATACATTACAAAAGGAGCCTTTGCTGGCTGCTCTGGAGCAGGGGCCGGGAACCTATGGCTCACGAGCCAGGTGTGGCTCTTTTGATGATTGCATCTGGCTCTCAGATTTCGGCTTTTCAGATAAGATCAATGCTGGAGCAATCCCCAAACAATACAGTCAAGAAAGTGGTGTGTAAATAAAGCCCTACAATGCTCCCAGGCTCCACGGGAAGGCAGAGAGGAACGGAGTTCACATGAGGCTGCTGCGGAGGACCAAAGCAATCAATCACCGAATGGGGGTTGGAGGAATGCTCTAGGCCAGTCTTTCTCAACCAGTGTGCCGTGGCACACTAGTGTGCCGTGACGGACGTCCTGCTGTGCCACGAGAAAAGCTCTCTGCCCCCCTTCCTCCCCCCTCCTGCCGAACGCCTGCTGCTTGGGGGGGGGGGGAGGAAGGGCCAGGCAGTGGCGAATGAAAAGAAGAAAGGACCGGGGCACCACCTCCTTCGGCCGTTTCCCTAGCCAGCCTCCAATCCGCCATGACTCACACCATGACTCTTGCCCCTCGCTCGCTGAAGCCGCATGGAGGAGGAGCCCTGCCCACTGAAGCCTGTCCACCACTCATGCTCCTCCTCTCTAGGAGAGCTGAAGCTGGGGGAGGGGGCAGGGCATGGTGTGGCCTGTAGGAGAGCTGAAGCTGGGGGAAGGGGCGGGGCTTGGCACGGCCTGGCTCTGCCCCCTCCCCCGGCTTCGGCACTCCCAGCAGCTGCTCCAGCCTTGAGGGACAGTGCCAAGCCAGCATTGTGCTGGCTCTGGCACCGCTGGCTTGGCACTGCCTCAAGGCTGGAGCAGCTGCTGGGAGGTGAAGCCAGGGGTAGGGGTGGGGCATGGTGCAGCCTGGCTCCGCCCCTCCCGCTCGCACTCCCAGCAGCTGCTCCCAGCAGGCCACCAATCCCCAGCCGTTCTTTACTGTGTTAGAGTGTCATTTTGTGTCATTTTGGTTGGTGGTGTGCTCCGGGATTTTTTTAATGTTAAAAGTGTGCCACAGCTCAAAAAAGGTTGGGAAACACTGCTCTAGGCAAGCTGCTCATATTGTTTGGGGATTGCTCCAGCATTGGTCTTATTCTACGGATTCTTCGGTTGGGCATACGCACCGTCATTCTGCCGGGGGAATCCTTTTCTCATAGTATGTACTGTACGTATATACTCACATTTAGTTGAATTCAGTCTTAAAATATATTATATAGCTCTCACTGAAATAAATTTCCAAATATTTTGCTTTCATGGCTTTCCGAGTCAAAAAGGTTCCCGACCCCTGTTCTGGAGTCTTCTGCCTCTGGTGCAAAGCAATGGTTATAAACTGTCTCAATCTTCTTTCTTCTGAAGCATAAGCAGGTCATAAGCTTCTGCTATCCTCTGGACTACTGGTGTAAAAATACTGCTGAATGCAGGTGCTAAGGATACCTGTTTTTGGATTGCTAGGCCTAGGGTTATCAGACAATCTGTAGCTCTGCAGCAAAAAAGGGAGGAGTCCAGCAAGAGAGCTCTATACAGACAAATGGAATAGACCAACTAAGTCTGTGCTCCAGGGCGATTTTAAGCTCCACCCAAAAAAACTAATACAAAGGAAGGTCTCTACACTATTGGAAAGGCCTATAAACAAGAGGAACTAAAGCAGAGGAGAAGGCAGTGCCAATACTTCACAACAACCCTGGGGTCAGGGACATAGCCAGGGGAGGGCTGAGTTTGATTAGGAAGGGGCTGAGTCTGAGTAAGAGAGGGACTGCCCTAGCAAACCTTTTGTATTGTTATCCCAATAACCCCATGAATGTGGGATATAATGAGCATGGTGATCATGATATGAATAAACATAACAGTTTAAATAATGTACCAGTAAGGCCTTCTTGCAGACCACCCTGAGAATTGGGGGGGGCTGAAGCCCCCTAAGCCCCCCGGCTACATGCCTGCCTGGGATGAATAAAAATGCCCTATTTACACTAGATTGGGGACAAAAGAACAAAAGTTCAAATCCCTTCCGAACTCCTTGAATGTGAAGTGTAATACAAATGCAAACCCCCCCCCAACTTTTGAAACAAAATTAAACTGCTAAAGAATAGGAGACAATTAATGTTTTCCCACATTTGTGAAAAACTCTTTTATTTATATTGTGAGCAGATGGCCTTGGTTGAAGCACTCACTTGTGGAAAATGTCACACTTCTGTATTTGTTTTCTGATAAACTCTCTTCAACTTGCATTTACAGTTATAGCGAAAGAGAAAAAAGAACAGAAGCGAAGTGGGCATAGCAGCCTTCTTCCAAGGCTTTATATTTTCACAATGCAGTAATTACTCCATAATGCTTTTTTAGTTCGGGAGACCATTTTAGGAAATTAATGTCCCATGTACATTGCCATGTAATGCAGTTTCAGAATGCAGTTAACTGCATTAAACTGAATTATATGTCAATCCAGACCAGGCATGGGCAAACCTGGGCCCTCCAGGTGTTTTGGACTTCAACTCCCACAATTCCTTTCCTTTTCCTCCTCAGCTGCTTAAGTGGCTGGAGGGCCCAAGTTTGCCCATGCCTGGTCTACACTGACATATAATGTAGTTTAATGCAGTTAACTGCATTCTGAAACTGTAATACATGGCAGTGTAGATGAGTCCCCAGTAGGAAAGGATAAGAAGGGAATTAATCATTACAGTGATTCTAAATACATAATTAAGAATTAAGATGGAGGACCACACTAAAATCTTAGTAAAAACAAAGCTGAAAACGTCATCTGAGATTTCTTTACAGTCTTTTCTGTTTAGAGCTTTGGAGAGAAGGTAATGGCTATATAAATATTTGAAATACCATTACATATTGACCCCACCAAAGACCATTCCCAGAATTTCGCTTTCCTCACTATTTAATGTAATCTCCTTAGCTCCTTCCTGCAGAATTGCATGAGCTCAGGGCCGTAGCCAGGATTTTGATTTTTTTTGGGGGGGGTGAATCTGATTGAGAGAGGGTCTACTCTAGCAAACCTTTTGTATTGTTGTCCCAATACCCCCATGCATATGGGATATACTGAGCATGGTGATCAGATCATGATATAAATACACATAGCAGTTTAAATAATGTACCAGTAAGGCCTTATTGCGGACCACCCTGAGAATTGGGGGGGGGGGGGCTGAAGCCCCCAAGCCCCCTGGCTACATGCCTGCATGAGCTCTAAGTACTTGAAAGCCCACCTGTAGGCTATTGCAAGCAAAATGTGTCTGATAGGCAGGAGAAAAAAGAAACCGAGGGTGCATCCACACTGTAGAGTTAATGCAGTTTGACACCACTTTTGCTGCCATGGCTCAATACTATGCAATCCTGAGAGTTGTAATTTTACAAAGTCATTCACCTTCATGGACAAAGAATATTAATGCCTCACCAGACTAGAAATCCAAGGATTTCACATCATTGAGTCTTGGAAAAGTTGCCCGCTAACACCTCCCAATGAAGGATTCCCCCAGGCTGGAAGCAGCCAAGCTTTGAAGCTACAAGGCAGTTCAATGCTAATCAAGATGGCCAACTGCAACATTCACACTTGCCTCAAATAGACAAGAGTTCTTTCTCCCAACCTGAACATTCCACAGATATATAAACCTCACTTAGTTTCCAACAGACCTCACAATCTCGGAGGATGCCTGCCATAGATGTGGGTGGAACGTCAGGAGAGAATGCTTCTTGAACATGGCCATACAACCCGGAAAACTCACAGCAACCCAGTAATTCCGGCCATGAAAGCCTTTGACAACATAGTCTTAGAATACATTAATTCTACAGTGCAGATGCACCCAGTGACTCTTTAAGACAAGCTGGGATTGTAAAGGACTAGTTCTGGTGGTTTTGACTTATCTAAGGCCCAGCTTACTTGTCTGAACATATCTCCCTCTATGTTCCGCCTCGTAGCTTAAGATCCGCTGGGGAGGCCTTGCTCTCGGTCCCACCAGCTTCGCAAGCACGGCTGGTGGGGACGAGGAACAGGGCCTTCTCGGTGGTGACCCCCCACCTATGGAACTTGTTCCCCAGCGAAATTAGATTGGCATCTTCCCTCCTTTCTTTCAGAAAGAAACTAAAGACATGGCTGTGGAACCAGGCATTTGAACAATGAATATAATGGCACTGAACATTGATACTGACCTGTGATTGTCGAGATGGAAAAGGCTTTTTGGATTGTATAGCTAATGTTGCATAATTAATGTTGTTTTAACCTGTGCTATGTGTATGTTTTTTAATCTTTTTATTATACTGTATTTTATTACGGCATCTAATGGATGCCATGTTAGCCGTCTGAGTCCCCCTGCGGCGGTGAGAAGAGCGGGGTAAAAATGACGTAAATATATAAATAAAATAATAATAAGGCTATAGGAAGTTATGTATCACATTTCTGAGCAACCAATTTAACACAGAAACATTAACACGAACCCATAGTGCTTTATCATTTTCACATTTCATGGCCTTACCTTTAAATCCCACTGTTTTGGCATTCCTTAAGAGCTCCATACACCTTATTTCTTCTTTTTCGAGTTCCAAATAAAATCTGCATTCTGGGTGAATGCTATTCACCTGTGAAGGTAATAGAAGAACCTGTCTTAAAAGACATTGATTTCACACACAGGCGACCACTAGCACTGTTTTGCAGAACCCAACATTTTAAAATTGTAAGACTAAGAAGTTATATGTCGACCTAATGCAGGAGCGTGGCTTCCAGGTATTGACAAATCTCGAGTACCATCATTGTTGCAGGATCTAATGATACTTGAACTTCGATAACTTCTGGATGCCGTAATTCAGATCCAGCACGTTCAGGCTCATCACTTATAATATATTATTTTATAATTCTTATAAAAGGAATGTCTCTGTTATTATGTTCACATTCCTCTGCTGCTGGACCTTTATCAAACACATTCAGCACAATTAATTGTGATGCATTCAGCCTGTAATTTCCATTTTGGGATTGAGAAGCTACAAACCGAATGGTCACAAATATCTAGCCCAGCCTTTCTCAATCTGGGGGTCCTGGGAGGGTCATGAGGGGGTGTCAGAGGGGTCGCCAAAGAATATCAGAAAACACACTACAGTATTTTCTGTTGGTCATGGGGGTTCTGTGTGGCCAAATTCTATTGTTGGTGGAGTTCAGAATGCTCTTTGATTGTAGGTGAACTATAAATCCCAGCAACTACAACTCCCAAAAGGCAAGGTCTATTTTCCCCAAACCCCACCAGTGTTCACATTTAGGCATATTGAGTATTTGTGCCAAGTTTGGTCCAAATCCATCATCGTTTGAGTCCACAGTGCTCTCTGGATGTAGGTGAACTACCACTCCAAAACTCAAGATCAATACCCACCAAACCCTTCCAGTATTTTCTGTTGGTCATGAGAGTTATGTCTGCCAAGTTTGGTTCAATTCCATCATTGGTGGAGTTTGGAATGCTCTTTGATTATAAGTGAACTATAAATCCCAGCAACTACAACTCCCAAATGACAAAATCAACCCCCCCCCCCCACCAGTATTCAAATTTGGGTGTATCAGGTATTTCTGTCAAATTTGGTCCAGTAAATGAAAATACATCCTGCACATCAGATATTTACATTACAATTCATAACAGTAAAAAAATTGCAGTTATGAAGTAGCAAGGAAAATAATTTAATGGATGGGGGGGGGGTCATCACAAAATGAGGAACTGTATTGAGGGGGTTGCGGGATTAGGAAGGTTGAGGAACACTAATCTAGCCTAATTCTGAGATTTCTGTTTTATTCCCCCGCTGTTTTGGGTGCATCATCTAATCCGAAGATTGCTACAGAATTCAAATGCACAGAGCATTTAATAAAGATATTGCTTGACTATGGATTTCTTCCCCACTCTTAGCACAGCTAGCTCTGGTTTTTGTTTTTCTCCTCCCAAAAGTTACAAGAGGTCTATCACACAAGTGGCAGATGTTGTTTTGACTGCTTTGGCTTTGAAAACAACTATTAGTCTTAGAACAGATCATTTTGATTTTAGATGAGAAATTGAGAAATCCTCAAAATACTTTGAAGTCTAGAGGAAAACTTGCTTAAACTGGTGGCGAGTGACAGCAGACGGTTAATAAAGAGCCGATTTTCATTTGAACGGGGATTATTCTGATAGTACAAGTTGAGGAAGTTGGTCTCCAGTCATGAGATAACGGGTTGCCCAATGAAATACACATAATGCTTTAATATATGACATCAACCGTTATTCTGACCTTTGTAGTTAGAGATGCCATGAGTATATTGTTTTTCTAGTGGAAAATCTTTGTCATTTGTAGATGCATATCTACTTGAAAATTACATTCACATGCTTTCATGTTATTTGATAGTCAACTGTGGTTGGATTCTGGTGCTTTTGCTATCATTTTTAAAGAAGAATTAAGCTTTTAGGTTGGAAAGATTAATGACATATCTTTCAAAGTCAGAAAATGCATTAATCTGCTCCATTATCTAGGCGGAGGCCACAAGGGGGTGCTACAATCGTAGAATCCTAGAGTTGGAAGAGACCTCATGAGCCATCCAGTCCAACCCCCTGCCAAGAAGCAGGAAAACTGCATTCAAAGCACCCCTGACAGATGGCCATCCAGCCTCTGTTTAAAAGCTTCCAAAGAAAGAGCTAGAGAGAGAGAGAGAGAAGGATAGTCCATTTTACAGGGTAGAAGTTGGAGGAGGAAAACAACTTTACCCTATTTTGTCAGTTATTTCCCCCCTTCCCATTTCATAAACGAGTGTTGTATCCACAACAGGGACAGGGGTGGGGGAATCACAGAAAAACAGGAGGAAATTGTTCTACTCCTTCAACCCACACTCCACCCCAGTACAATAGACTATCCTTCTCTCTCTACTGCCCCCTTGTGGCCTCAGCCCAGATAATGGAACAGTCCTTATCAATGTATATTGTATATATGTACTTTTTATTTGCACAATTTACAGGGATGATAGACTAAGGTTAATATCCCCTCTACTCACTAAATGGCCAGGAAGGACCCTAAATTGGTACTGTACTTATTTACTGTCCGATCTTGACAAAAGGGTAACGGAACAGGTGGCCAAATTTCTCTTTGCAGCAGCAAAAAGCCGCTAGTGCTTCATGAATAACCTGTAAACGCTAAGAGTGTAACAAAGAGTACTCAGAACACATATTATTAATTGGCAATCGGTTCCTGCTTTAAATTATAAAGATAGTCATTCAACTGATAGCGAATGGTAATACTTGTTTTTATTAATCATAACCCAAATGTGATGTTATTAATTTCTTAAACGTTGCATTCCATTGTTCTACTTTCACCTGACTTAGCCAATGGTTTGTTGACCTTCAAGGCTTTGTTCACAATTTGTTGTACAGACATCAACAAAAAGATATGGGGTCACACAATGTATATTATTATAGATGTCTAACCCGCCTGCATATTCTTTGCCTTATTTTTCTTTTTCCCCCTTCAGTGTTTTATTTGAAAAATTCTATTTAAAATAGAAAGAACAGCTTGCCTAAAACCACAGTGGGAATTCGTAGTAAAGTTAAGAGGCAAATCAAAGGCTTTCTGGTTCACAGCTCCATCCTCTCAGGTACCGTGCTGCATTTATCACATTTTCAGCACCCAGCAGTCTGAAAGGCTGGGCTTCAAATCAGACAATGTTGTTCAATATGCCTGCCAGTTGAAACAATGAAATAATGTTATCCTGTGCAATAGTCCTAGAATGGATTCCCACCATGAGTGTTTCAAAGGGAATAATGCAACTCCAGGTGACAATCTCAAGACACCACAGACACACTCCAAGCCCACAACATTGCTTGGAGTGACCTGCAGCCTTTCTGCAAATAGAATAGCCGCAAGCCAAGGAAACATATATTTTTGTTACCAGGGGTAAAATTGCTCACCTTTGTGGTGGGAATGGGAAACCAACTGCTTTTCCTGAAGAATCTGAATACCTGAATCTTAATATGATAACATATGATAATAGGTCTTTACATTTGCAGGTTTTTTGGATTTGATTATATGTGGATTTGATTGCAATGGTCTCTCTAGGAATCTAGAGGTCTTCTGGTGCTGGAAGTTGACTGTCACACTGGAGGATCTACAGCAGGCATTGGCAATCTTCAGCCCTCCAAGTGTTTTGGACGTCAACTCCCACAATTGTGGGAGTTGGATTCCAAAACACCCGGAGGGCCAAAGTTTGCCCATGCCTGATCTACAGATTCCTAAAGAGAACACCACTTGAGGAATTCCTAGATCAGTGGTTCTCAACCTGTGGGTCCCCAGATGTTTCAGCCTTCAACTCCCAGAAATCCTAACAGCTGGTAAACCGGCTGGGATTTCTGGGAGTTGTAGGCTGAAACACCTGGGGACTCACAGGTGGAGAAGCACTGCCCTAGATCCTTCAATGTGATTCTGCTGTCAATGTCCACCAAAAGATGGCCACAGAGTTGTGTTGGCAGACCTAGGGCCCTTCCACACAGCCCTATATCCCAGAATATCAAGACAGGAAATCCCACATTATCTGAGTGTGGACTCAGACAACCCAGTTCAAAGCAGACATTGTGGGATTTTCTGCCTTGCTATTATGGGATATAAAACTGTGTGGGAGGGCCCCTAGAGATTCCTAAAGAAATGTTCTCTCCAGTTATAAAAAATGGCAGGTTTTCAATTTGTGGGTTTTACACTTCTATGGGGGCCCTTTATTACTTTTTTATATAATAATTTTTATTGAAAGTTTTAGTTACATATGAATAAAAGATAGACAAAGGTTTTGGGCTAGGAAAGGTTGAGGGTAAAGGGAGGGAAGAGGGTTAGGAAAGGGGTAAGAATAGAAGGTGTTGGGGGTAATGGGTTGATCGGGAATCCTGGGAGGATAATACTAGGTGAGGGTAGTGAGAAAAGATAGAAAGGGGGTATCTTGTTGACTTCCATCTTCCTTATTCACTGGTTTTGTTCTTATTTATCTGATACAGTTCTCTTTATTCTCTAAAATTGTCACTTCTTTCTTTCTGTTCATCTTAGCTGTATATAAATATTGGGTCTTCTTATAACTCTTGAATCTGTTGTCTTTTTTCTCTTAGGTTTTTAAAATCCTTCAGTTAAGTGATTAGAGTGTCCGTGTCCATTAACTATTACTTGTCAATCAAGTGGCTGGGGTCCTTTATTACTAACCACAGTGAATATAGAGAACTGATTATAAAAAATAAATGGTCACATGAAAGCAATTCTATCCTTATGTTAATTACAAAAACAACTCAAATAACGTATCATCTGAAAAAGAAACTCCGTTTCGGTCTTTAGTCTATCCAGCCTACATTTTTTCTTGCTCTCTATTTAGCTGGAAATAATACTCAAAAAGAATCCATACCTATCTACTCAGATGTAAACATCATTGGTTTCAAAAGAACTCTTGCTCTCCGAGGCTGGATCTACACTGCCCTATATCGCGGATTGTGATCCCAGATTATCTGCTTTAATGTGGGATCAGATCCTGGGATACAGGGCAGTGTAAATACAGCCTCAGAGAAGGGGCTCTAAAACTTCACCCATATCAATGGGCCTCTGAAATTCCTGCTACATACAAAACCTTCCCAGTCTGAAACCAGAGTTCCAGTTCGGATATGGGATTTTTTCCCAGCCTGCAAGTCAGAGCTTGTATTCTGTGCAAAACATTCAATGAGCAAAATATTAGAACTAATCTCAATTAAGGAGCCCCCAGTGGCACAGTGGGTTAAATCACTGAGCTGCTGAACTTGTTGACTGAAAGGTTGCAGGTTCGAATCCGGGAAGCAGCGTAAGCTCCAGCGGTCAGCCCCAGCTTCTGCCAACCTAGCAGTTCGAAAACATGCAAAGGTGAGATCAATCGGTACTGCTTCAGTGGGAAGGTAACAGCAATCCATGCAGTCATGCCGGCCACATGACCTTGGAGGTGTCTACGGATAACGCCGCTCTTTGGCTTAGAAATGGAGGTGAGCACTAACTTCCAGAGTCAGACACAACTGGACTTAATGTCAGGGAAAAACCTTTACCGTAATCGCAATTAAAAATTGTTCTAAATAGCATATTTATCATAATCAGAAATAGCAACAGAAACTTCGCCTTGCATGGACAACTTCCACAGACCAGACTATTATTATTATTTATTTGTCACGTTTTTATACCGCCCCTCTCAGCCCGAAGGCGACTCGGGACGGTTTACACAGGCAGTCTCTGCCCTCAATACAACACAAGCAACAAGGCAACCCCCCCCCCAAACCCATATAATAACAAATTAACAATTAAAAACATACAATTGCAGTCTCAGCATCATGTTGAAATCAGTTTCCATCGCATCGTCGTCATTCCATATATCTCATTAAGGCTTATATTTCATCAGGAAATGCCTGCTCAAATAACCAGGTCTTGACTTTCTTGCGACTATATCCAAGGCTGGAGAGCAACATCTAAAGGACCACAGATTTCCCATCTCTACCTGCCATATGTCCTGGGTGCAAACTCCAGATATTGTTGGACTAAAACATGCATCGCTTTTGGCCATAGACTCTGTAGACTCTCCATCCTTCTTGACATAAGCACTGCTGAATTCCTCCCTAAGGCCTTCACTGGGGAAAAGGATGCAGACAATTCCTAACACCACCTTCTTTCTCCAGGTATGTGTCTTTATTTACTAATTTTAAATGGATGGCTCAGTACCTCTTATGACTGATTATAATGGAAACCCCAGAATAAACACTATTGTGTACACTACCAGTGAATTGCAAATCCCAATGGAGCTGAGAAGGAGCCTAAAACATCTCCTTTCTTCAGAATCCTTTCTGTTTCAACTATTTCAATAGTCTCCAAACAGTGATTTTGCAAAGCTTCTCTACAGCGAGGTATCAGCTGTGGCCAATGACTATTGCATGATGTGTATTGCGCTCCCTTTCTGAATATTCCTTGCATGTCATATTGTGTAAGAGCATTTGTTTTCTAGCAAATGAACCAGTTTAATTCTTGTGCGCATATGAGGAAACATGATGCCTTGAGGCACTGTGTGAGCTAACATTACCTTGAGGCTGAGTTCACTGTACTGAGTTTAGGGATTTGGAGACCTTTCCTTTCACATATTTACTAAACAGTCATTTCAGTAAGTAGGGGGTAAAGACTGGCGCTACAAGCCATGGGGCATCATTAGTTAAATTGTCATTATTAAGATTCAACAGGACAAAAATCACTCCCAGAGACAAAACAATCTGACAGCAAACTAACATTTTTAGGAGGCACATTTATCAAGTTGAGTTAATAACAGGTGGTTCCTGACAGAACAGAGAATGACTGTCACATCCATCAATGTGTTCCCAACAGGATGCATGCATTAAGCAGTGATTCACAATATCTACTTTAAGGCATAGTTCTTTGATCCGTAAGGGAAGATGTCCTGGGGGCCATCGGATTTTGCAGATGTCCCTCTCGGTGGATGGGGAGAAGGAGGGAGAAAAATCCATTATACCCTCCAACATCTCACAGATTATAAACTGGGGCAATCAAGATGGTCAAGATTATAAAGGACATTGATGGGGAAGAACAAACAGGTCAGGAGAGCCTGCAGCACTCTGCTTTTGCCTGAGCCTAAAGCAGTGGTTAAAAAGTACAAAAAGTGGGGAACGTGTGACGTTTCAATACAGTTTATTCATAATATATTCCATAACATCACGTTTAAAGTGAAGAGTCGTCGGATATGTAACCAAAAAATAACACTTCGCTTCAGAAATCCCCAAAAAATCGCATATTAATTCAAGTAAATCCAAATTCTCAATTCTAATCCGGGATAGAAGGGAAGGTGTGGGTCGACGGTCAGAATGGGCCTATGCCGTTTCGCCAAATTGGCTTCATCTGGACCCCGAAAGTAAATATCCATAAATCACAACATATCCACTGGTCCGGTAGATCTATAATGGTAATCAAATAATGTAAATATAGCGATGGTGGACGCAGCCACTGGCGTATCCAGGTACACGTCCACCATCACTATATTTGCATTATTTGATTACCATTATAGATCTACCAGACCAGTGGATATGTTGTGATTTATGGATATTTACTTTCGGGGTCCAGATGAAGCCAATTTGGCAAAACGGCATAGGCCCATTCTGACCGTCGACCCACACCTTCCCTTCTATCCCGGATTATAATTGAGAATTTGGATTTACTTGAATTAATATGCGATTTTTTGGGGGATTTCTGAAGCGAAGTGTTATTTTTTGGTTACATATCCGACGACTCTCCACTTTAAACGTGATGTTATGGAATATATTATGAATAAACTGTATTGAAACGTCACACGTTCCCCACTTTTTGTACTTTTTACTTCTGAAGAGCAACTTCCAACTCTCATTGCCTAAAGCAGTGGTTCCCAACCTTTTTTTTTGACCAGCGACCACTTGACCAGAGTCCACTTTGACCAGGGATCACTCTCCAAAATTAGTACCAAAAGCATTACGAATCAGATTTGGTCAACTCTAGATTTAGTTTAGTTATTTGGGGTGCCAAATAATATTTATATTATTTATATAATATAATATATATTATTATTTATATAATAATATAATATTTATATTATTTATAATATATTTATAATATATTTGGGTGATATCATGCTAGAAAATTGCATTGGCTAGACCACATCAGCTCCAGTTTCTGATACAGAACATATGCCATCCAATAATAATAATAATACACTTTATTTATATTCCACTCTATTTCCCTGAGGGGACTCAGAGCAGATTACAACATACACAGATAGGCAAACATTCAATGCCTAAATACCGTGGAATAACAATGACATACAAATACACAGAACAAAGGTAAAGGCTTCCCCCTTCATCTCTGGCTTTCTGGAGGTGGTGCTCAACTTTGGCCATGAAGAGGTGCTCTGTTGTCCATAGATGCCTCTATCTGCTCACCCACAGCAAACCATATTTAATAATTTTTGGCACTATAAGAGGGTTTCGCAAGACCAGCCACTCTCGTTGCAACAGTGTAGTAATGGTGAGGCTGCAGACCATATTTTATTTCTTGTGAACCACTGGTGGTCTACGGACCACAGGTTGGGAACCACTGGTCTAAAGGGAAGGCAAGATTCTTTCCCTTCCTCTCCTTCTTGTTTAAGATCAATACGGCCACTTTTGGAAACTATGAGGGTGTTCTTCTTCCAGGGCTGTCCTACTGCTGGCCCTGGAGGTGTTTTGGACTTCAACTCCCAGAAATCCTAGCCAGTTTACCAGAATCTAGACTAGAATCTAGACTGAGCAAGGGTGTCAATTTTCATGGAGGACCACATCAATGATTGCCTTCAAAGGGCCAGTGAATCCATGGATGGAGAATCCATAGTACAGAGGGCCAACTATATAATTTTTTACATAGTAGTTGCGGTGATATTTAGTTTTTACCCAGTTTGCATCACCTGAGGTTATTGAATGACAACTCCTATCACTTTTGATTATTCACCATGCAAACTGGGTGTAATGGGAATTGCAACCCAACAGCACTTGTGGTTCAGATGTTGGGAAAAGGTTAAGGACATTTTAATGTCAGACATCATCATATCAGCACCTAAGTCTTGTCTCTAAATTCAAACTCCATGATCTTGACTAAACAGAACAAATGACAACCCACCGGATGGTATTGTATCCCAACTCCTATCAGCTCTATTCATGATGTCTAATGATGAGGAATACAGGAGTTGTAGTCCAGCATCTGGAGGGCCACGTGAAATAGCATGGCGGCTTGGATTTGGCCCATTGGCCTTGAGTTTGACACGTGTTCTAGGGTAAAGGCTTGAACTAAATGTTTTACCACTGTTATAGATGCCACTAATACAAAAAGGACTCATAACGTGTTTTTATCAGGCAAAAAGTATCCTCAGAACATCAGAAATGGGATGAATGATGATTTTCACTGTATCCTTTCCAGATGATGCCTACTTTTAACCTGTTCCTCTACCCACCACAGAAGTATTTGGAAAGATGTAACACCTTACCTGTCTGCCTATACTTTTCCATTTTACCAGTGACCTTTACTCTCTTACTTCTATTTGTCATCTGGAAATCTCATTCTGTCTGAAAAAAATGCCATTTCCTTCCACGTTTGGTATATTCTCCCTCGACAAAGTCTTACACTGTGACCCCATTTTGGTCTTAGGAGCTGCAGTGGTGCAATGCATTAAACCCTTGTGCTGGCTGAACTGCTGACCTGAAGGTCGGCAGTTCAGTTCGAATCCAGGGAGCGGGATGAGCTCCCATATGTCAGCTCCAGCTTCTCATGCAGGGACATGACAGAAGCCTCCCACATGATGGTAAAACATCTGGGTGTCCCTTGGGCAATGTCCTTGCAGATGGCCAAATCTCTCACACCAGAAGTGACTTGCAATTTCTCAAGTTGCTCTTGACAGAGAAAAAAAAATCTTGGTCTTACATTTCAATACTTGTTTTTAAAAAACGCATTATTTTTCTTTTCCAGTATTTCCTTCTCCCTCAACCCTAATCTTCAGTAGAAACAAAGTTTTATTAATGCTTAAGCTACACATTTATATAGGGCTGGGAATGTTTAGCCATTCCTTCATCAGCATTTTTTCTGACAGAAATATCCCTCCCTTGTTGCCATTTTCAGGAGCTGAAAAAAGGATATCGAAAAATGCTGAGAGGCAGGAAACTTATTTTCAGGTTTTGGATCCCAAGATCCCCAGCCAGCATAGCCAGGGGATTCTGGACATTCCAACCTCAAAAAGTAATTGAAAAAAGATGAAAATAAAACCTGCTGCTCAGAGCAGATTAGTCGACTTTTCCAACTCACTGGTACATTACATTTTAGATAGGTATAATCTGGTGATCTAGTGACTGCTCTCCAACATCATTTCGAGTCTGACCATACAAGTGCCTTGCATGGTGACAGGATTACCATATATACATGTTTTAAAACATCAGGAATGACTGAGGGGTGCATTGCCTTCTGACTGTGTCAGGCACTGACAGATAGACCAAAGAAAAGGAAACATTGTATTATTGAATGGAATGAGAAATTGTATTTATTTATTTAAGAATAGTAACTGATTCAATTATTGTTTGCTGTATAGAGCAGGCATGGGTAAACTTCGGCCCTCCAGGTGTTTTGGACTTCAACTCCCATAATTCCTAACAGCCGGTAGGAATTTGTCATTTGTTGTAGTTACTGGGATTTATAGTTAACCTACAATCAAAGAGCATTCTGAATTTCCCCAATGATGGAATTGAACCAAACTTGGCACACAGAACTCCCATGACCAACATAAAGGGTTTGGTGGGCATTGATCTTGAGTTTTGGAGTTGTAGTTCACCTACATCCAGAGAGCACTGTGGACTGAAACAATGATGGATCTGGACCAAACGTGGCACAGATACTCAACATGCTCAAATGTGAACACTGGTGGAGTTTGGGGAAAATAGACCTTATCATTTGGGAGTAGTAGTTGCTGGGATTTACAGCTCACCTACGATCAAAGACTATTCTGAACCCAATCAACAACAGAATCGGGCCACACAGAACCCTGATGACTAGCAGAAAATGTGTTTTCTGATGGTCTTCGGTGACCTCTCTGACACCCCCTCGTGACCCCCCCCCCCGGGTCCCAACCCCTAGGTTGAGAAACACTGCCTTAGTGCATCACTAAAGTACAAATCCCAAGTTTCCACAGCATGCAGCCACAGCAGCCGAAGTGGGATCATAATGCTATAATTATGGGATTTGAAAGAGCCCTTAAATGGGCTTAATCCTTTTTCTGGATTACTTGACATGGGGAAGCAATTGAACCAATCAAACGTTCAGAGCATCATGAAGAAAACATAAACTTCACCATAGCATTGCTTTTCTCTTACTACTGCATATACTTCAGAATCCTTACTCCAGACCAATGGCTATATCTTCTTTTCATATTCTTAAATACATCAACAAAATGGAATTTTTGTTCCCAACTTTTAAAAAATGGCATTGAAAGAATTCGGAAAACACCAGACATTTGCCACTTTTGAAACTATTTAATGATAAATAGAAAAGGTATGTATGATATGGGGATGCCTATGATGTCATTTTAAATAATTTTGAGTATGCAATCCATAATATATGTGGTCTGGGGGAAAGCCAACGTGCAAGGATGACTGGTGCAGAAGGCATGGATGGCCACAGGGAGCACTTCTTGGGTGGTGACATAAAGATAATTAATTGTTTCTCTGTTTGGCATAGACCTTCCTCACACTTTCCAGAAGTTAACAGCACTGGGGAAATAGCTTAGATGAATGCTGGGTGATATCATGCAAAAATGTGCAACAAACTCCTCTTCTTCCTATACTTCCAGTCTATAGAATCCTTGTAGATTTCTTTCCAAACAACCAAAAGTAGGTCAATTTTTCAGTCAGTCTCCCTACACAGATGACCTTTATGTCTGTTAGATCATATATTTACCATTCTAATTAATCCCCTTTCTTCCCGTCCGCTCAATTCCAAAATTAATCAAGCAAGATGCCTAATTTTAAAACTGTGGTTTGTACTGATCACAAAGTAGGCTGTCCTTCTTGGAAACGTAGCGATTGCAAAACAGTTAGCTCTCCAGATTGTGTTTGACGGCAACTGCTATCCAGCATGGTCAATCAGGAATAATGGGAAGTGGGCTCCAACAACATCTGGAGTGTAGCCCTTCATGTACTTTAGATTGATGGTCATCTACTATCACAAGAACAAGAATCCTAAAGATACTTCCCTATGCTAATAGAAGGAATGGTCAGGGCTGATGGGAAGCACAGTCCAGCATGGGCAAACTTGGGCCCTCCAGGTGTTTTGGACTTCAACTCCCACAATTCCTAAGAGGCTCGGGCCCTTTCCTTTCCCCACTCTGAAGGAAAGTGGCTGAAGGGGAAAAGGAAGAAGTTGTGGGAGTTGAAGTCCAAAACACCTGGAGGGCTCAAGTTTCCCCATGCCTGGTCTAGACTCAAACTTTAAACTGGCCCTAGGAAGCACAGCCTTTGATCAGAGATAATGGGAGATGCAGTTCACCGAGATCTGGAGGTCCCCTCACTCCACCTCTAACTCAGAAGTTTTAATGGATTTGTCCTACTGAAAACCAGAAGCACAAAATGGGCATCCTGCTGGGGTAAATACATTCAAATGGGAAAACATGTAGTTAAATCTAATTGAGCCAATGGGTCTGCTCTCTGAGTATGTTCCTTCAAATCACCCATTGACTTATGATGACACCATGCATTTCATAGAGTTTTTTAAGGCACGGAATACACAGAGGTGGGTTGCTGTGAGTTTTCCAGTCTGTATGGAATGTTAAATAGCCTCTGAGTGTCTGTCTAGATATGTTGTGTGTCTGTGGCATTGAATGTTTGCCATGTATATTTACATTGTAATCCGCCCTGAGTCCCCTGCAGGGTGAGAAGGGCGGAATATAAATATTGTAAATAAATAAATAAATATAGCAAGCATTCTCAGAGGTTGTGAAGTCTGTTGGAAACTAGGCACAGGAGATTTATATATCTGTGGAATGTCCAGGATGGGAGAAGGAACTCTTGTCTGTTGGAGGCAAGTGTGAATGTTGCAATTGGCCACCTTGATTAGCACTGAATGGCCTTGCAGCTTCAAAGAACAACACTCAGAAAACAGGGGAATTCCAGACAGGAAATAATCAGGGCCAGCTAACACCTCCCAACAAAGGATTTCCCCAGACAGGAAACAGCCAGGCTTTGAAGCTGCAAGACCATTCGATGCTAATCAAGGTGGCCAATTGCAACATTCACAATTGCCTCCGACAGACAAGAGTTATTTCTGTCACCCTGGGCATTCCACAGATATAAAAACACCACTTGCCTAGTTTCCAACAGACTTCACAAACTCTGAGGATTCCTGCCATAGATGTGGGTGAAACATCAGGAGAGAATGCTTCTGGAGCATGGCCAGACAGCCTGAAAAACTCACAGCAACCCAGTGATTCCAGCCGTGAAAGCCTTCAACAACACATACTCAGAGGTGGTCTGGCAGCTCCTTCCTCTGAAGCATATCCTACAGCACCAGGTATTTGTTGGTGGTCTCCCACACAAGTACGAAACAGGGTTGATCCTGCTTAGCTCCCTAAAACAGGCAGGATCTGGTGGCGTTTAAAGGATCTACTCTGGTCAAGATAAGATTGAGATCAAATTACGTTTTTCTGCTCTTTGAAGACAGGTGAGCAAAGTTGAAATAGCAAATTTTGACTGAGCTCAGGATGGCAAAAGGATGAAGCTGTAGATATGCGCTAAAACTTCAGTTGTATGTTCATACATAAACGTCGGGCTTTTCTGCCCTCTGCCTGCAGTCACCAAGACACATCAGTACCAGATGCTCCATCACTAAAACCTATCCACATTTACTCTTGTCTTTGATTTGATGAGGTTTGCTTTCTGCCCTAAAAGGCTAGCAAGGGCAATACAGACTCTACAAGCTGGCATGAGTTGAAGCCACCTTCTATGTGTATCTTCAAGTTGCTTATTGCTATATCCCCATAAATTTCATTGGCTTTACTTAAGCAAGGGATTGGCAGAGTGAATTGTCCCAGTTCCTTCCTCTAAGATTATATTTAATTTTTTTTTAATTTTAGCATTGAATACTTGCTGTTTGCCGGTCTGAGTCCCTCTACGGAGGTGAGAAGGTCGAGGTACAAAAGTTTTAAATAAATAATAATAAATAAATATTTACAACATTTATATGCCGCCCTTCTCACCTCGAAGGAGACTCTGAGCGGCCTACAAGTAAAATGTAAATACAATATATTATATTATTGCCATAGCACAATACTAATATTATATATTACATTGTACTATAACGTTATACTGTAATATTATTAGTAATTTTTGCCTACTTATACAACCATAACAAGAAGCAGACTGGACTAGTTCCAGAGCCTAGAGAAGCTGCCCTGTGTTTCTCTCTATCTTTTTTGAACTGTTTATTTTATTTTGTAATTTCATGTGTTTATTTTGATGGTATTTTGCTTCTTTGTATTTTGTTGTATTGTACTTTTAGGCTTGGCCTCATGTTAACCGCCCCGAGTCAACTTTGGGGAGATGTTGATGGGGTATAAATAAAGTTTATTATTATTATTAATATAAAATATATAATTATAATATCATATTATTAGTATTAGTATTGTATTGTATTACATTATAATAATATTATTAATATTATATGTATCTACAATATATTATATTATATTATAATATCACAATATAATATTATATTATATTATATGCACAGTGCAGAAGGCAAGATGGAACTGCCTTCCTGGCCCCTCTCTTCACTCTGATCTCAGAGCAGCAGTTGGTGCTGGAGGGGTTGGGATCCCTACATATACTCTATATAGTAACCTTTCTCTACCTAGGGGTTGGGATCCCTGGAGGAGTTGTGAGGGGGTGTCAGAGGGGTCGACAAAGACCGTATCAAAACACAAACCAAATCATTGGTGGAGTTCAGAATGCTCTTTGATTGTGGGTGAACTATAAATCCCAGCAACTACAACTTCCAAGTGACAAAATCAATCTCCTCCCTCTACCCCACCAAAATTCTGATTTGGACATATCGGGTATTTGTGCCAAATTTGGTCCAATGAAAATACATCCTGCGTATCAGGAGGGTTGAGAAACACTGCCCTATAGCACCTTGTATTCCTTGGAAAAGCATATCTAGAAGTAGTCCGAAATATAGCCAACTGCACCTGGTCTTCACGGAGTGTCTCCCATCCAAGTCCTAACCAGAGATGACCCTGCTTAGCTTCCAAAATCACACAAGATCTGGTGCCTTTGAGGTATTTATACATATAAACACACATATATCCCAAAGATAATTAATAATAATACTAGAAATATATCAAGAAATTTAATACATTCTACCTCTGTTTGCACCCAGTGTTACTATTTTAATTTTTTTTTTAATATACTACATCTGGCCCGGCCATAAGGTTTTAATTCTTGTGTGTTATTGCTTATATGTTAGTTATATTAATTGTATTGTTTTATTGTTTGCTGCTTTGTTTTTTTACTGATGTGTTGTTATTCTATTGATGTATTGTTGGGCTTGGCCTCATGTAAGCCGCCCCGAGTCCCCTTGGGGGTGATGGTGGCGGGGTATAAATAAAGTTATTATTATTATTATTAATAATAATAATAAAGGTTATGGGCCCAGCACACTAGAAGACAGAATAATAATATTCAGAAGTATTGAATAATAATAGTAGGAATAATAATGTTATTCATAATTTATTTATTTGCAGTATTTATAAAATAAATAAATAATAAAACTAATAAAATATATAAACTAATAAAATAAAATAAAATATTATTATTATTAATAATATTTATTATCGATAATAATATTTATTATTAATAATAATATATTAGGAATGATATCATTCATATGATGATGATGATGATGATGATAAAGATGGGGGAGAGCGAACCAAGGAGAAAATAATTAAAGCGGTGTCAAACTGTCTTAACTCTATAGTGTAGCTGCTGCACCCAAGGGAAGAGGTGTTTTTTGGAAACTCACCAGCTCCCAAATCCAGCAGCAGCAGGTCGAGAAGAAGAGGAGCGAAGAAGAGCTCGGCATCTCCCTCCCGCGCGCGACGGGGGCGCAATGTCCCGAAGGCGTCCTAAACCGCGTCGATCCCGCGGCAGGGACATACGGGCGCCGTGTGGACGCTCCTCGGAATCCCACGCTCCTCGGATCCCACTGCTCTCTCCACTCCTCTCTAGGGAAGTTCAGTCCGGATTGCAGGGACCCGGGGCGCACAGCTTTCCCTTGGCTCGCTCAGTCGCGCGCGTGTCAGCACAGCCGGCCTCCACTCCTCCTCCGGCTTTACTACTACTTCTTTGCTCCTCCTCCTCTTTCTCCGCTTCTTTTCCTTCGCTGTCCACAGTCTCTGCCTCGCCCACCAATCACCATGAGAGGCAGGTTTCAGCGGGGCGATGTGATGGGTGGGATTTGGGGGGGAAGGAAGAGTCACAGTCTCATGCTAACACCACTGCACCCTGTGCCTGGCTGCCTGTTGAAGTTAATAGGACAACCATGTGCCCGACTTTACACTGTTTGTGTGTATGATTCTTCAAGTTGTCTGTGAACTTCTGGCTACCCCATGAATGTCATGTGGCAGGCATGTAAGGGCTTCAGGGGCTTCAGCCCCCCCCCCCCTGAAATTCTCAGGGTGGTCCACGTGAAGGCCTTATTGGTACATTATTTAAACTGTTATGTTTATTCATATCATGATCTGATCGCCATGCTCAATATATCCCATATGCATGGGGGTATTGGGATAACAATACAAAAGGTTTGCTAGGGTAGACGGCTACGGCCCTGTCATGCGGTGTTCTTACTACTTCACACTTACTTAGGCGATCCTTCATTGTCCAAGTAAGACTGTCCTCCAAGTTCTGTGTCCTGGCAGTGGGTTCAGTGTCCCAGCAGTGGTCGACCACCTGGCAACTCTCTCTCCATGTATTACTGGGGTCTTCCTTGCAGGATCCTGAGCATTACCTTACTGGCATGAGAACTAAGAGCCACTGTACAAAACTTTGAGCATTCTTTAGCATTTACTTTTTTTTGGTATGGGGATATAAGTTGATTTTTTCCAGTCTGATGGCCATTCTTGTGTTTTCCGTATTTGCTGGCATATGGCATGCATCACCTTGACAGCATCATCTTTCAAGATTTTGAACAGTTTCGCTGGGATCCTGTTGTCTCCTGCTGCCTTGTTGTTAGCAATGCTTCTTAAGGCCCATTCAACCGGTCATCTCAAGGTTGGACTACTGTAACGCTCTTTACGTTGGCCTTCCTTTGTCGGTGATCCGGAAACTTAAACTGGTGCAGAACGCTGCAGCTCGGCTGCTGGCAGGTGTTCCATCGAGCTGCCATATTACACCTATTCTACACGAACTGCACTGGCTCCCAGTAGAATGCCAGATTCAAGGCCTTGAATGGTCTGGGGCCAGTGTACGTTAGGGACCGCCTCATCCCATACTGTCCCACCAGACCCCTGCAATCAGAGACTCAGAGCCTCTTGATGGTCCCAAGTTTTAAGACCTTCCATCTGACCGTGACACGGAGGAGGGCCTTTTCTATTATTGCTCCGACCCTCTGGAATGCGCTGCCTGTTGAAATCCGTGCACTTTCGAGTTTGCTGGCTTTCTGGAAGGCTTGCAAGACGTTGTTTAAACAGGCTTTCGGTTCTTAATCTGCTGGCCTCCCTCGACATTATATTGGTCTCTCCTGAGACTTCATGTATGCTTTAGCTGTTGTTTTAATCTTACGTGTTCTTTTAATGCTGTGTATATGTGCTGTAAATGCTGTTTTATTGTGTAAGTCGCCTCGAGCCGGATGGGAGCGGCGACAGATAAATTTGAACTAATAATAATAATAACCTCACTCCTCATGATGTCTTGTTCTAATTCACTCACCACACCATAAAAACTATCCTCGATATTATTATCCTTCCTATACAGATCTAATCTAATTTTAAATAACTGTTTACTGGGGAGTTGTCCTTCTCTTCTTAGGGCGCTTGTGCCCGCTTTGTGCTGGTCAGTGACCGTAATAAAGTTTTGTTGTACTATACAGATCTTCTGTGTTGTATCGCCACCTTCTCTTGATCTCTTCAGCTTCTCAATTCATGCCTCTTCAAATTCTACAGCACTGCTGGTCACAGCTGACTTCCAGCTAGAACGCTCGAAGGCCAGGGCTTCCCAGTTCTCCTTGTCTATCACACCAGACCAGGCATGGGCAAACTTTCTAACTTGGTGGCTGCATGAGGGGCCAGAGTGGGGTGGGCGGGCTGGGAGAAAGAGAGGGGATTCTCCCCAAGACCCCTCCCTGCCCTTTCCTCCTCTTTCGGAGACAAAGTGAAGGAAAGATGGGAAACATTTATTTTTTTTAACAGTATTTATATTCCGCCCGTTTCACTCTGCAAGGGACTCTGGGCAGATTACAATATACATATACATGGCAAACATTCAATGCCATAGACATACAACGTATATAGACAGACACTCAGAGGTTATTTAACATTCCAGCTTCTGGTCACCAGGGGAGCTGTTGCTTCCTCATTCTTTGCATAGTTCCTGGAGTTTTTTATGGCCTCGTAAATCAGTTAGATTAGCCTCCCCACAAAATGGTACCTAAATTTCCTACTTGACAGATGCAACTGGGCTGCAAAGGTCAACAACAAGTTACACAATTTTGGTCAGAAGCTCACTCCGACCCGGGTTGGCTTCGAATTCATGACCTTTCGGTCAGTAGTGATCTTAATGCAGCTGAATCCCAGCCAGCTGTGCCACAGTCCCAGTGCTTTGGATTCCCAAAGTCAGGATGAGATGTGGACAAGAGAGAAAAAGTGTCTCCATTAGACCCTGTATTGCCTATTCTGATATAGAATCCTAGAATCTTAGAGCTGGAAGAGACTTCCAAATGTCACCCAGCCCAACCCCGTGCCATGCAAGAAGTCACAATCAAAGCACTCCTGATAGACATCCTCTGCGTAACAGCCTCCAAAGAAGGAGACTCCACCACACTCCCAGGCAACGTATGCCACTCTCCATCAGCTCGAACTCTCAGTAAGTTCTTCCAAATCTTTTTAGTCGAATCTCTTTCCCTTGCCCTTTGAAACCATTGCTCCCTTGTGCCCTGGTCTCTAGAGCAGTAGAAAGTCAGTTTTCCCCCTTCTCCTCAATGGGACACCCTTTCAAATATTGAAGCATGGTTCCCATGTTCCCTCTCTACCTTCTCATCTACCAGCTGAACATCCCCCAGGAGGAAAGGAGGAAGGAAAAAGAGAAGGGAGGAAGGGAGAGAAGGATGGATGGAAGGAAGGAAATGTGGAAGAGAATGGAGGGAGGGAGAAAAGATAAATGGAAGGAAGGATAAAGAGAGGGAAGAAGGGAGGAAAGAGGAAAGGAATGAAGGATGGAAGGGAAGGAGGGAGTTAGAGAAGGAGGAAGGAAAGAGAGAAGGAAGGAAGGATAGGGTGGTGAGAGAGAGAAGGGCCTGAGAAAAGAACCCAAAGGGTTGCATCCGGGACCCCCAGGCCTGGGTTTGTCATACCTGAACCAGATAATGAATCCACTTTAAATCCGATTTCTGCCTCTGGCAGAATTCTGGGGTTTGTAGTTTAGTGAGGCTGTTAAAGGCTCCTTCCTAAACTACAAACTTCAGAATTCTGCAGGAGGCACCAACCAGATTTAAAGTGGTTTCATCCTCTAGGCAAGGGATGCTCAGAGGTAGCTTTGCCCATTCCTTCAACACCTAGTATTCATTAGGCTGGTCTCCCATCCACTTTTTGTAAGGACTTAAAAACGTGGATGTTCCACTGTGCCTTTGACTAAGAAGTTCATCAGAAATCCCCCCTCCCGCCCTCACCATAACTCAATGTCTTGTCCTTGCACTTTACTACTGCTCCCTGCCCTATAGAGATAGTGTTTTATTTCATATTGAGGACTGGGCTGTGGCGCAGCTACGGTAGTAGTAGCCAGCTGCATTAAATCACTGACTGAGAGGTCATGAGTTTGAAGCCAGCCTTATCTGAGTGAGCTCCTAACTATGAATAGTCTAGCTTGCTGTTGACCTATGCAGCCCGAAAGACAGTTGCATCTGTCAAGTAGGAAATTTAGGTATTGCTGTATGCATGGAGGCTAATTTCACTAATTTATGACGCCATAAAAATACCTTCTAGCATAGTGCGTAAGAATGAGGTAGTACTCCATCAACGACTCGGTGTGACAAGTGGACAGTGAAGCAGCAGCTCCCCCTGTGGCCGGAATCGAGCGTACCCTCATGAAGATGGAAAAGCTGGAATGTTAAATTGCCTTTGTGTCTGTTTATATATGTTGTATGTTTAATGGCATCAAATGTTTGCCATGTATATGTGCATTGTAATCTGCCCTGAGTCGAAATATAAATACTGTAAATAAATAAGTAAATAAATATTGTCCTCATCACACTAGAGAAAAAAATCCACTTAAAATTCGGTTTCTGCCTCCTCCAGAAATCTGGGGTTTGTAGTTTAGTGAGACTGTTAAAGGGCTCCTCCCTAAACTACAAACCCCAGATTTCTGCAGGAGGCAGAAACCAGATTTTAAGTAGATTGTTTCTCTAGTGTGATGAGACCCTAGTTTTAACTTATCACCTGGCTCCTGCGCTTTATCCATCAGTCCTGTCCTTGCAATGGAATTACACTAGCCCGCCAGCCCGAGCTCAGAATTTGTTGTCAGCGCTCACACGGCCACAGTGATAAAAGGACTGATGAATTGCAGTCATAAAACAATTAAAGGTTTATTTCCATTATCTACAGCAGCACATAGCAAAACACTTTCGATCTCTCTGGTAACATCCTCAGAAGAGTAATGGCGATTTGCAGTCTCCTGTTATTTATTTATTTATATTCATTTATTAACTTAATTTATACCCCGCACCCATCTTCCCAAGGGGACTGGGGTGGCTTACATGAGGCCAAGCCCAATAACACATAATAACAAAACAATAGCAATTATAAAAAACCCAATGCAATCAATAAAACTCAAACACATTCAATAACAGACAAATTAAAACCATTTCGAGAGGGCCAAATATGAATGTTAACATTTTAAAATTAAAAAACACTGGGTGCAGACAGAGGTAGTTTGCATATAGTCGGAAGGCTTCAAGTATACTATGGGACAGACATACAACAGGTAATTAAAGTGCTTCTAAGGACTTTTGCAAAGAATGAACACGGCAGGGCATCATTTACTTCATTCAGGGAAGGCACATTGGAACAGCCATGTCTTAAGGCTCCTCCTAAAGACTGCCAGAGTGGGGCTTATCTGATATCTTTGGGGAGCGCATTCGAGAGTCGGGGCACCACTACAGAGAAGGCCCTCTCCCTCGTCCGCACCAACCGTGCCTGTGAGGCTGGTGGGAGAAAGAGTAAGGTCTCTCCAGATGATCGGAGAGATCGCCTGGGTTCGAAAACAGAGATGCGGTCATGTAGGTAGGCGGGTCCCAAACCGTTCAGGGCTTTTTAGGTAAGAACCTGCACCGTGAATTGGAACCGGAAGTTGAATGGCAGCCAATGGAGCTTCTTAAACAGGGGGGTTGACCACTCCCTGTAAGTCGCTCCAGTTAGCAATCTGGCTGCCGCCCGTTGGACCAATTGAAACTTCCGGGCCATCTTCAAGGGCAGCCCCATGTAGAGTGCATTACAGTAATCCAAACTGGAGGTGACTAAAGTGTGGACCACTGTGGCCAGATCAGTCCTAGTCATGCCTCCAGCATTCCAAAGAGATGACTGACGCCCGGCCCCATATCAGGAAGCAGGAACACATTTTTACAGTCCACGCTAGGAACACTGAAACACTCTGTGATCCATTTAACTACATCCATGCTGGACAGCACTTCAAACACACATAGTCAACTTTAAAACACACACACTATTAAATCTCCTACTAAAATTACATACAGCACCAACAATCCCCTCTGAGATTTCATATAGGTTGATTTAAATCTTCAACAATCCAATACATACAATTGCATTTCAATTACATCTTGACACAATCATCTATGCTTAAACATTACTCAACTCTACTTCAAGTCCCTAAGAGTTCCTTAGACTAACTCATACACATTACTTCTATTTTTCAACATCATTTATCGTTTACATTCACTTAGATTACATAACACTTTGAATAGCAACTTTATTATGACAATCATTGTTTCGCATCATTGAACAACATTTTACAACTTATTTCAAAACCTTTGAACATTACTTTAGCACATTTGCCTTTCCTGATTCACCCCTCTGAAATCTCTGATTCCCGTGAATCCTTCTCTTAAGTGTCCCTCACTTTACCTTTCATTGTTCAGTGTCTCACATTGGGAATAACTATCTTTCCTTTGAATCTTTGTTCTGCATTTCTTTCATCACAGACAATGCAAACTCACAAACATTCAACTCAATCATACTGAACTTTTTGTGTCACTGCAGAATCAATCAGTTGCTCATTCACTTCTGCAATCAAAACACTAAATCACTTTCTCACAACACTTGCACTCTGAACATGTCGCCTTTCACTCTTTCTTTTCTCCCAGTATCGCTACATGTATTTCTTTGAACAACTTGGAATAACTATGGTTCTAGGTGTCGGTGGTGTGACTTGCTATTAAATCTATTAAACACACTATTAAATCTCCTACTAAAATTACACACAGCACCAACATTTGTTTACCCCATTAGGCTATTGGTTGTTTGATGGTGTTTTATGTTGTATTATGACTGTTGTTTTATAATTTTACTGTGTTGTATTTTAAACCATGTTTGATCGGGCTTGTCCCCATGTAAGCTGCCCTGAGTCCCTTTCGGGTGATGGTGGCGGGATACAAAATTAAAGTTATTATTACTATTATTGACCAAATCTGGCCATGCTTAGCTTCCATGACCAGGCAGGATCTGGTCCTTTAGGGTACTGAGACCCTCCTATGCACAAACAAAAGACCCTACATTGCACCATCCGAAGGGCTGTCAATTCAAAGTCAACCATAAGAAGCAAGAGCAGAAGAGTTTTTGAAGTTGCCCAACAATACTCATCACTCAGATATACAGGTCAAAATCTTCTCCATCATCATACGATGTAAAGGTAAAGGTTTCCCCTGAAGTTTAAGTCTAGTCGTGTCCGACTCTGGAGGGTGGTGCTCATCTCTATTTCTAAGCCGAAGAGCCTGCGTTGTCCATAGACACCTCCAAGGTCACGTGGCCAGCATGACTGCATGGAGCACTGTTACCTTCCTGCAGAAGTGGTACCTATTGATCTATTCATATTTGCATGTTTTCAAACTGCTAGGTTGGCAGAAGCTGGGCCTAACAGCAGGAGCTCACCTTGCTCCCCAGATTTGAACCGCCAACCTTTCAGTCAGTAAGTTCAGCAGCTCAGCAATTTAACCCATTGTGCCACCCGAGGGCCCCAGTATATTACATCATTTTGAGATATAGGACTTACTACAATTTAAATAGCAGCATATTACATCATGATGTAATATACTGCTATTTAAATTGTAGTAAGTCCTATATTTCAAAACTAGCACATGAAAAATGCAAATGTATGCATTCTTGGTATGAACGTGCAATGTATTCTTTCTTTTCTGAGCAAAAATGAATACACTCCCTTTTAGTCTGAGAGTCCAACGTCTCCTAAAACCCTAACCCTAACCCTAAAACCAGGCATACAATGTAACCTTATTTGGCGAAGCCAGCTGTTCATTCATTTGGAGTACTCTAAATTCCCCAGGCTGAGAATCGACTCACCCTCCAGTTACTTTTGAAATGTAATTCCCAGAATCCCCCTAATGAAAGGGAACCCCTAAAGCTTCAGTCCCACAGAGCAGGCAATCAAAAGCAAAACACAACCAGTCTCCTTAGGTGAAGTAGAAAAATCTTTTTATTTTCAACGTGGCCACGCAGAGATGGTACAGCTGAAGACAGCAAGTGCCTTCAGAGAAAGAGCTGCCTGTCCCGCTACATTCTTTCTGTTATCTTTTATACATTTTTCACTAGGCATGTTGTAACCTTTCTCCTCACATCCCTTATCCAATCAGGTTCTTAAAAACATGCTTTTTCTATTGTTTTGCCATCTTGGCACTTTCAACTAATAAGCTCTACATATGCGGCACCAGCATCTATAAACATTTTATTATTTGTATCTAGATAAGCATTGAATTGTCAGGTCACTGATGTTTGGCATCCTGTGTATCTGGAACACACAATCTGCCCGTTGCCTTTGATCTTTCTGTTCCCTTTCGCAAAGAGGGGCACTTTCATTTTCAGCTAACATTTCAGCTTTTTGCACTCTTTAGCTCATTAACTCCTTCACTACCATAGGTTGCCCTGGCTATGATTGCTAGGACTTGTATTCCAACTGATGAACCATAGGATTCCCATCTCAGGGCTAAGAGGAAATGTGGTTGCTCTCTAAACCTAAGAAAGCAAGCAAGTCACTAGAAGCGAATGAAACCAAATCTGCATTTGTTTGGAAGCCCTCTTTCCTCAACACTTCTTGAGTGTCCTGATGTAGAGTTTATGACAGCAAAAGCAGTTCCACCCCCAAGTCTGGGATGTATTGGATGTTGACTTCTGACTGAGCTCCAATATACATAGTAGGGTTTACTCTGAAATAAAGATGCATAAGATCAGGATGCAGCAGAAGGAGATGTCCAGTGGTTCTCAACCTGGATTCCCCAGATGTTTTTGATCTACAACTCCCAGAGTTCCCAGCCAGTTTACCAGCTGTTAGGATTTCTGGGGGTTGAAGGCCAAAAACATCTGGGGACCCCAGTTTGAGAATCGCTGGGTTAGGCCAATTCACCACCTCTGCTTAAAGCAGTGGTTCTCAACCTGTGGGTCCCCAGATGTTTTGGCCTTAAACTCCCAGAAATCCTAACAACTAAATTCAAAATTCATTTATGTTTCATCTGCACTCTATTCGATTAACCTGAAATGCCTAAATGAGTCTAAAATATTGTTGTTCTTAAGGTAATGTAACTTTGTCATTCTCATGAATTAGTGGAAATTTTTTGTCCTATTCAGATACTGTTGAAATACAACCATGAGGTTCCAGTATCATAGCATAGGCCATTTCTATAGCTCAGTGTTTCTCAACCAGTGGGTCCCCAGATGTTTTGGCCTTCAAATCCCAGTAATCCTAACAAGCTGGTAAACTAGCTGGGATTTCTGGAACTTGTAGGCCAAAATACCTGGGGACTCACAGGTTGAGAACCGTTGGCTTAAAGGAGAAAGTGAGATGGAAAAACTCTGGCTCACTGGATACAAGCTGTCCTCCTAGACCAGGCATGGGCAAACTTCGCCCCTCCAGGTGTTTTGGACTCCAACTCCCACAATTCCTAACAGCCGGTAGGCTGTTAGGAATTGTGGGTGTTGGAGTCCAAAACACCTGGAGGGGCGAAGTTTGCCCAGGCCTGTCCTAGACCCTCAAAAGACCTCTGAATCCTTATAACTTGAGCCAAAAAACTCCCTTGCAAAGTATTATTTAAATCACAATATAGCAAATCACAAGTCCTGAGGGTGTGTGCAGACCTGCAATAACTACCTGTAAACCTCTGAAAACATAGAAACAGCAATCAATTCCATTTTGTTTTTGGCTATAGATAGTTTTATGTGGATGTGGGTCACCAAAAGGACACAGGAGCGACAATTGGCCCCTGTACCCTCTCTGATTGTTCAGTATTGGGTCAGAACAATTGTGAAATACAATCAATTACAGAGTTGATAATTGCGCATAAATACAGGTGCAAGAATTCAAAGGCTCTGACTAGTACTTTCCTATTTCCTCTCTGTGTTCCCCCTCACATTCAAGTTTATACTCCAAGGCATCCGAAATTGAACTCAAGTGTTTGAGGAGGAAGAAGAGGAGATCCAAGAGGGCTTTGGCATGGATCTCAATTTCCTCTATGCAATTACTTAATCATAAGGAATGACTATGCTTCTCAGGACTTACGCCAAAGAAGAGAAACATGCACCTTGAATGCTAATCACAGAACTAATTTACAATCTGGGCCAAAACTCCACATCTGAAGGATCGCAACCTGGGCAAAATGCTCCCTGCCTCTCTGGGTGGACCCTAATGCGCATTAAACAATGTGTAGTCACTGCACTTGGAACAGTGCTGGGCATCTGGATCAAATCTGCCTTTTCATTTCCCACAATACCCCAGAATGCCACAACATCAATGGCATTGTGGGGAATTTAATAGGTAGCTAAGCCGAGGATTTTGGGATGGCGGGGAGTGCTGAGCCAGAGAAAATAAAATTAAAGATGAGATGGCAGACTGTAGCCTTGGCATATTTCCATGGATGCCATCCATATACTGATACGAAACCATACCCATCTTTGGTATGCTAGTCCTTGTGCATTTATCATGACTCTCCAAGTAACTTTGTGTTCATTTTCCTTGGCGAGTATTGTTGGGTTCTTCTCCTTCTCTGCCTGCTTCCTCCTTTGCTTCTTCCTTTTGTTATTCTCATACTTCTTGTTGTCCTCCTCCTCCTTTCTCTTCTCTTCCTTCTCCTCTTCTATTGATTTATATCCTGCCTTTCTCCCAAAATCGGGTTCAAGTTGGCTTACAATTTGAAAACATAATACAGCTAAAAACATTAAAATGGGATCCAAGCTTGGAAAAATGAATTTTGAGTTCAACCAAATCCAAAGCTTCTTCCTATTCCCGTCTTTCTCTATGCATTGCAGAGCTGGGAGAAGTTACATTCTGGGAGTGTCCATCTGAAATGTAATATTTCCAAGCTCTGCAATGCACAGGTAGTAGTTGTGTGCATGCCTTATCATCATTTCTCTGTTGTGCTCAGTGGAGGAACCTAAGACAGTGAATGACGTGATTGCCAGGCACCTTCCCATATTAACGCCCTGAGCTCCCAACAGTCATACATTTAACAAGTCAGGGAAGTATAGCTGTATTTACAAAGGCCAGTTGACATAGCAAATCTTCTGTTCCACTCCAGTCTAAGCAAGTACATTTAAAAAAGTAAACACTTGAAAGGTTTATGGGGCGCAAGGAGGAAAACTTGCTGTGAATGTATCTTCAGCTGTGCTCTTTTTACACCTCTTCTGAGCAGACCACAGGTCTCATGAATATAGAAACTTGTGAGACAAAGAAGCAAAAGCCATGAAATGAAGCACGGTTTCCCATAACCCTAGGCCCTCTTCTATGGTCCACAGGACACAAGAAGGAATCTCAGGGCAAGAGTGTTTACCCTGTTGGTTAGAAAAATGTTTACCCCGTTGGTTAGAACTGATGCTATTTAACAGAATGGCACACTCTGTGTCACTATGATTTGTGTATCCTGCTTAGTGGCATCACCAGGGACTGCTTCATGTGACCTCAGAAAGTGTAATCTAAGATCTCACTTTGGTATTGAAATTTTGGAACCTGACACAACTCCTACCTTATTAGGTCATTTCTATCTTCCTGTCCACCGTTCAGTTAATATTTAACAACGGCTACTGGGCTTAAATCAATTATAAAGCATTATAATAACTATTAAGTTTACTGTGCGGAAAAGAGAAGATGCACATAATAATATACAGTACAGTGTTCCCTCACTACTTTGCGGTTCGCTTATTGAGGACTCGCTGTTTTGTGGGGAGCAGCAAGGGAACACGGTATAGCTGCTCCCTATTCCTTCCTTGCCAGACTGGGCACCCAAGGGCACCCAACCTGGCAAGAAAGGGGCCTCCAAGGTGGGGAGAAGCGAAAGCGGCGAGGAAGAGGAGGCCGCCACAAAAGAGGGCCTCGGTGGCATCCTCCTCCTCATCCTTCCACTGCTCCCCGCTCCTTCCTCGCCAGGCTGGGTGCTCAGCCTGGTGAGGAAGAGGCCTCTGAGGCGGGTAGCAGCAGAGGTGGTGAGGAGGAGGCCACCGCAAAGTAGGGACACTTTGCCCACTCAACTGGGTGGAGTGTTCCTACTTTGTGGAATTTCACTTATTGCGGGGGCTCCTGGAATGGAACACATGTGATAAGTGAGGGAACACTGTACTGGTATATATTTTTATAGATGGTTTGTAGTTACGTATATGGTTATAATTAATCAAGCTTGTTGGTTAATATACTTTATATTCCACTCTATCTCCCCAAGGGGATTCAGAGCGGATTACAGAACGTATATATGGCAAACATTCAGTACTGTTATACAATTAACAAAGACAGACAGTACAAAGACAGAGGCAAAGCTTCCCTCTTTTTCATTTCTGGCATCTGGAGGCTGTGCTCGACTGGACCATGAGGAGGTGCTGTTGTTCCATTTTCTATGCTGAGGAGCCAGTTGTTCATGGACGCCTTCCTAATCAAATTGTCAGCATGACTTCTTCTGTGGAGCCTTTTACCTCCTCGCCAAAACAGCAATGTGATCTACTCTCGTTGCTGTTTTTGAACTGCTAGGTATGCAGAAGCTAGGGCTGATGGCAGGAGTTCACCCCAAACTGGAACTTGAACTGCTGACCTTCCAGTCAGCAAGATTTTCTGTAGCTGTCTGCTTAACCCACGGTACTAATTTTGACTCTTCTCTCTTTGCCATTGATAACAACTCTCAAAGTACAAAAATGTACTTCTTCTTGAAGACTCCTCTTTTGTATATATAGGGAAAGGAGGACATGAAGCACCATTCCCTATCTTGTTCAGAAGTTTGCTTGAACATATAAAGTTCAAAACTAGAGATGAAGATGTATGTGGGAAAAAAGGTCTGCAAACTTTGCATGCCCCGGAGCACTATGAAATACTGTAAGTTACACTCTTGGCAAGTAATTATCAAACATGCATATGGCACATGATGTAAATACTGGTGAAGTCTCTTAAAGATGCGGATACATCATGTGATATTTGAACTCTTGTACTTGACAGAGATATAAATTGTTTTTCTTTGGACAAGGGGCCGGGGGTGGGAAAAATGCTATAAATAAGAACCTAATACAAATCTGTGTTTAAAAAGTTTGTTTACTCTTTTCAATCCAAACAGTTGTTTAATCTTTTTCAGGACTCCCAGTTCTTTAATGGTTGCATGCCACTGAGCTTATGGAACTTCTGCCTGTGTTGTTGCTTTAGATGGGAGCAGAGGGCCTTTCCACACAGCCCTATATCCCAGAACATCAAGGCAGAAAATCCCACAATATCTGCTTTGAACTGGGTTATCTGAGTCTACGCTCAGATAATGTGGGATTTTCTGCCTTGATATTCTGGGATATAGGACTGTGTAGAAGGACCTATACAACAGGGTTTAACTAGAGGAGAATTTATGCTGCTTGACACCACTTTAAATGGCAAACCTCAATACTGTGGAACAATAGGATTTGGTTTTGTGAGTGCTGGTGTTGTAGTTGAGCAAACTGAGCCTGTAGTTGCTACAGGTAGTAACTCGGAGGAGGATTCTGTGTTGGACATGTCACTGGAAGAGGGAGGTTTGGGCAGAATGACTGCAGCTGGGAGGAAAAGGGCTGCAAGTGCTGAGAGTTTGGAAGAGGCAGAGCAGAGG
Source organism: Anolis apletophallus (assembly GCA_030556195.1). Taxonomy (NCBI): domain Eukaryota; kingdom Metazoa; phylum Chordata; class Lepidosauria; order Squamata; family Anolidae; genus Anolis; species Anolis apletophallus. The sequence continues at coordinate 19,626,184 of JARBWK010000008.1, forward strand.
AGAAAGGTCCGACAAATACTTAGGGAGCCTACCAGTGATGATACTTTTGAGGGGTTTGACGTTGAGTTACCTTCAGAAGAGAGTGATACCGAGCTGGACTCAGCACTGGTGCAAGATGTCAGGGATGTGATAAATGCTGAGTCAGCGAAAAGCTCCTTTTTGGCTTTTCGAGTGACCTTGCTTGGCCTAGTGGGGATGTTGAATCGGACTGGGGTCCTTTAACTGCTCAGCAAAGGTGGGAAGATTGGAGGAACACACCCAGGGCTGCAGCTGAGGGAATGGGGCAGAGTTGGGTGGGAGTCTGATGACTCTGATTTGTAAGGGTATTAAAGTAAGGCCTGGGGATTTGGGACTCTGCGGTCGGCCAAGGTGTTGCTGGTGGGTTGCTGGTTCTTGTATTTGGTGTTCTTGTTTCTTGTATCGCAGTTCCTGATTCCCAGCAAGCTTGACTACCGTGTTTCGTTTGGGCTTTTCCTGTGTTGCTCTCCTGGAATTGGAGAAGCACTCTTCCTTTCCTTTTTCGGACGGGTCTTCACATCGCAGCAGACTTCAAGCCGGAATCAAGCCAAGGACTCCAAAAGACGGACGTCTTCATTGTTTTGTTTACAGGGCTTTTTGTTTTGTGTGGGTTCCTTTTATGCCGGACTGTGGCTGTGTTTTTGTTAAAAATAAATTGTAAATACTTTTGCTAGCTTGGCGTGTCTTTGAGCCATCTGTGGGGGTTTCGACAACTGGTGCCTCACCAAACTACATATCACAAGATTCCATAGCATTGAGCCATGGCAGGAAAAGGAGTGTCAAAATGCTTTGCAATGTAGATGCACCCTAGGACCTATACTCCCAGACATCAGTAACTAACAAACATATTTATACATGTCTCCTCTCAACTTTCCCTTTCTGAAGGCTAAACATGCCCAGCTCTTAAAGCCGCTCCTCATAGGGCTTGTTCTCCAGACCCTTGATCATTTTAGTCGCCCTCCTCTGGACACATTCCAGCTTGTCAATATCTCTCTTCAATTGTGGTGCCTAGAATTGGACACAATATTCCGGGTGTGGTCTAACCAAGGCAGAATAGAGGGGTAATATGACTTCCCTGGATCTAGACATTAGACTCCTATTTATGCAGGCCAAAATCCCATTCGCGCTTTTTTTTGCTGCCGCATGACATTGTTGGTTCACGTTTAACTTGTCCACAAGGACTCCAAGATCTTTTTTACAAGTACTGCTATCGAGCCAGGCATCCCCCTTCTGTATCTTTGGAAATGGTTTTCCTCCTTCAACTTCCCCTCTGTAAAATGGACTATCCTTCTCTCTCAAGCACCTCCTAGTGGCCTCCACTCGGATAATGGAACAGTACCCCCAAAAAAGATGGATAAATTAAAACAAATGCCAGCCCCCCATTAGTTAAAGTCAAAGTAGATGCTAAAAATCTGTCTGAATCAAAATATGTTGTCTGATCCTAGAAGTGACCTATTGTGAATATTTGGCAACCAGAATATTCAGGACAGCTGAGAGATGGAGAATTTAATTTTTGCATCAGCCTTTGATCAGCCTCCACTCTGCCTTCAGTAAAATATTCACCAGGATATAAATATGTGATTGGTTAATGAAGTCATAAGATTGTGGCATCTAGTTATGTCTTTGGCTGCTAAGAAGCAGAGTTTATAAAGACTATTTATATATATAGTTCTTTACAGAGTAAGTAAGCCAGGTCAATCTGATGTACGTATTATAACAATACACTTGGCTACTGATTTAATGGGAGTCCTCATTTAAGCACCATGATTTATTGTTCCATTAAAGAGGATGAAAAGGAAGACAAACCTTTTCATTTTGGAGATGTGGGGTATATAGGTATTTGTGACTGTTTTTTGGCAGAATGTCTTGATGGATTCCTTTTTTTGCTTTGGAGCCCAGGCAGTGGTTGGGTGATGTTATCATGCTGCCTTGCTGTCTAAACAGCTTCATTGTGAATAATTTCACTTGTCCCATGTATTACGCAGCAAAGACAGTAAGGTTTACTATTGTCTGAGGCATTGTCAAAGCAACCATGGAAACCAGGGATGGACAATGCCAACCTAGCAGTTCAAAAACATGCAAATGTGAGTAGATCAATAGGTACCACTCTGGCAGGAAGGTAATGGCGATCCATGCAGTCATGCCAGCCACATAACCTTGAAGGTGTCTATGGACAACGCTGGCTCTTTGGCTTAGAAATGGAGATGAGCACCAACCCCCAGAGTCGGATACGACTGGACTTAATGTCAGAGGGAAACCTTTACTTTTCTAATTGGGTCTTACACCATTTCCCTTTTCCCTTAATAGACATTTTTCCATGATGAATATGACTTAGCTTATACATTTCTTATAGCATTCCATGTTAATTTACATTTTAAGCTTGCAGAGTGCAGTTTTGCCAAGCAGACTACAGTAGATTACTATCAGCACCTTCATTGTATATATTTTATCACCCAGGAAGGCACTTCAGAATTTTACCCAACAATTAATGAAGGTTCAGCTCCTTAACCCAAATTCTTTGCAATTAATTGAATAGTTCTTGAGAGTAATGTGACCTCTGTGTGCTGAAACCATGTTTGCATCGCTGATGTCTATGAATTTGTCCTTGGAATGGCGTGAAAAACAAACTCTCCAGGGTAAAAAACGTTAGCATAGATACTCAGCGATGGGAGCTCAGGTGTAGTTCTGCCACCTTGAAGGCTGGAGAGGGCTTCTGTGCCTTTAATGGTTGTATAGAAGAGGAATTTCAGCAGGTGTTGCCTGTCATGCCACTAGGTTTGTGATTCAATAAATAAAACAGGACAGTGTTCTTTTACATTTAATTGTTGTACCAAAGAGGACATTTCAGCAGGTGGTGCTTGTCTGACAAAGATCTTGGAATCCTCCTGGATAACTAGTTAAACATGAGCCAACAATGCGATGCAGTAACTAAAAAAGCCAATGCAGTTTTGGGCTGCATAAATAGGAGTACAGTGTCAAGATCTAGGGAAGCCATGCTCTATTCTGCCTTGGTTAGATCCCACCTGGAATCACACTGTGTCCAATTCTGGGCACTGCAATTGAAGGGAGATGTTGACAAGCTGGAATGTGTCCAGAGAAGGGTGACTAAAATGACCAAGGGTCTGGAGAACAAGCTCTGTGAAGAGCGGTTTAAAGAGCAGAACATGTTTAGCCTGAAGATGAGAAGGCTGAGGGAAGACATGAAGGCCATGTATAAAGATGTGAAGAGAAGTCATAGGGAGGAGGGAGCAGGTTTGATTTCTGCTGCCCTGAAGCCTATGATGTGGAACAATGGCTTCAAACTACAGGAAAGGAGATTCCACCTGAACATGAGGAAGAACTTCCTACGAGTGAGAGCGGTTCAGCAGTGGAACTCTCTGCCACAGGGTGTGGTGGAGGTTCCTTCTTTGGAAGCTTTTAAACAGAGGCTGGATGGCCATCTGTTGGGGGTGCTTTGAATGTGATTTTCCTACTTCTTGGCAGGGGGTTGGACTGGATGACTCACGAGTTCTCTTCCAACTCTATGATTCCATGATTTGGGACAGTGTAGAACTTGTCCCTTGGCAATATTACTCCCAAGGTTAAGATTTTTGCATTTCCTTGGGAAAAAAGTAGAGGGCTGACAGGTGAAATATGTTCTTTGGCCATTTGGTTTCTTGTTTCTTTGATTTAACTGAGTATAGTTGTAAAAGAACACATTGAAATGATAGACACATGCTTACAAAAGAAAACTAATTCAAAATAAAACAAAGTGAGTTTGTCTACCTGTAATTTTGGTGGGGTCAAATGTGTGGTTTAGTCTCTCGGGAGGCTGTGATAAGTGTATTACTCTTGAAAAAGCCTTACTTTTAACATTTATTTCAGCCCACAAATAAATACTTGACTCTCCTAAGATGAATGCACAGCCTTGTTTACAGTTTCCACGCAACTTCTTTCCATAATAACTGCTGAAAACAGCATCCAGTTTCAAATCTTTCATCCCCTCCTATAAACAATCCCAAATAAACATCCGTAAAATATGGAAGAGGAGTTGAGAGTCATGAAAAGTACAGGGGACCAATTTGCCAAATTGTAAAATATATATAATTGGACAACATGACAAGGGTGGGAGGAGAGGAGAGTGCTCTGTTTTGGTGCCCTTATGGTTTTTCCTTTCTTCATTTCCACTGAAGGGGAAATCCAGATGACGATCCATCCTTCTCAATAGACGTAATTGCACCTATGCTGGTCTTAGCTGCCTATGCCTACTTTAAGCCCACATCCAAGCATCTACCTACAACGGTTGCCCAGGCTCCCCAAAGGCCATTATTTTTCACATTGCTTTGGCCTTTCCACTGTGTACAAGCTGCTACTGAAAAAATAGATTAATTACAAGAATTCTCTAGTATTACATCTCAAGCATTTATAGAATTTATCCCATACAATGAAGGCAGGTTTACTGGATATGTTTATAATGTTGCTGAAACCAATATCTTATATATAGCAACGGCATCATACAGGTTGAGTAGCATTTATCTGAAATGCCTGGCAGCAGAAGTGGCTTGGATTTCATCCCCCCAGGTTTTGAAATACCAATTTTTACATATATGTCTTGGAGACCAAGATCTGAACAGGAAACTTATTATGTCTCCAGGGTGTGTGCTATAAGATATTTAGCATGGTTTGATGGTGCAAAATAAGCAGGTGAAGGTTTTGTAAGGTTTGCTCCAGCGGGACTTTGGAGAGCTCCCAGAGAAGAGTGATGTTACTTTGGGTTGCTGTGAGTTTTCCGGACTGTATGGCCATATTCCAGAAGCATTCCCTCCTGACATTTCGCCCACATCTGTGGCAGGCATCCTTGGAGGTTGTGAGGTCTGTTGGAAACTAGGCAAGTGAGGTTTATATATCTGTGGAATATCCAGGGTGGGAGAAAGAACTCTTGTCTGCTTGAGGCAAGTGTGAATGTTGCAATTGGCCACCTTGATTTGCATTGAATGACCTTGCAGCTTCAAAGCCTGTTTGCTTTCATGTCTAAGTCTAAGTTTACCTGAACATTTTAATACCACAACAAGTCTTAATTCCAATTATTTGTCCAACTGTAAACACAGAATCTATAGAACTGATTGACCCACCATGGTCCCATTGATTCAATCATTCTACTCTAGTTGGGATCAAGAATTTGATTAAGTGTACTCAAATGCCTGATACATAAACATGAGAATGGAAGCCAACAAAGTCACCCAGAATTATTAAATGATCTAAAGGAGCACCTCTGTGAACCTGAGTCTTCAATGGGAGGGGAACCCTAATAATCAAAACCCTGAATTTATCTGGCCTGTTTGGTCTTTCAACTGATTTTTTTTCTATTCTAGGGGCCATGGTGGCACAATGGGTTAAACCCTTGTGTTGCTAAACTGCTGACTTGAAGATTGGCAGTTTGAATCTCTAAGACGGGGTGAGCTCCCGTCTGTCAGCTCCAGCTCCTGCCAACCTAGTAGTTCGAAAACATGCAAATGTGCGTGGATAAATAGGTACCGCTTTGGCAGGAATAGGCAAAAGAGACACTCCAAGCAATTTTGCCAGCCACACAATCAGGAGATGACAATGCAGGCTCCTCGCCTTGAAAATGGAGAAAGCACCTCCACATAGCCAGAGATTAGCACTGCCTCCAGAAGCCGGAAATGAAAGGAGAAGCCTCTGCCTTTGTTTGTGTGTCTCATTGTATATTATCGTGAAGGCATTGAATGTTTGCCTATGTATGTAAATGCTGTAGTCTGCTCGGAGTCCCTTAGGGGAGAAGGGCAGAATATAAATAAAGGCTATTATTATTATTGTCATCACCATTATTGTTATTACTATTATTATATTAAGGTTTGCTTAGTGCCACACAGTTCATTTTTGATATAAGATACTAATTTAAAACTGAATCACTTGCTTGGATTTAGACGATGGGGCTCAACTCAAAATTCCATCTTCCCATGTTTTTATGTATATGCCGTATGCAACATGGAGCAATGTAGGCTAATGGCCACATAAATACCTCAAACACCTTTTCTGAAATAACGTCTCCAATACCGCCCCAAAGCCTTTTCAACTCCATGAAACCCCTCAGTTAACATACATAATATGCTCCATAAGAAGTGGAAAAGACTGAGCTGCAGAAGCATACAAATTCAGCCTACTTGTCAGTGTTTTGCTGCATATTGGAAACTAAAAACCAGTTTATACAAAGAGCTTACATAACTCACAAGGATCAGTATCCAAATATTATTACAACTAAATCCATATTTTTAAGTTGCTTTAGGCTTCTTAGTAGATGATCCTACCTATGAGCACACACATACAAACACCTCTGTACTGTGTGCTGAGTAAATGTCACTACTGCTCCCCTTTTCTTCTGTTGACAAACAATAGACCTGTTCCTAGGAAACCAATGCTTTTTCTGCTTTTATTCTCACCTGCGCTTCTTCCAAATCAAGGGTCCCATATTACATATTGTTGATAGTGGTTGTCATTGACCGACATCTCTCTCCTGCTTTCTCCTTGATTAGTTTCAATTGGTTTTTTTTAATGTTACCATAGACAAGGGTAGAAAACTATCAACTTTCATTGCTGATTGAGAGCTGAGTCCCTAATCTCAAAAGGCAAATGGACATTAATAGCTTAGAAATTCACTTTCAAGAGGAAAAGAAAGGATATATCCCACCAGGTGCAGGCTAGCTCTTTGGCCACTTCCACACAGTTGTATAAAACCCACATTGAACTGGATTATATAGCAGTGTAGACTCAGGTAACTCCATTCAAAGAAGATACTGTGGATTATCTGCCTTGATATTCTGGGTTATATGTTTGAATGCAAGGGCGCAAAGAAGACAAATAAATGCGTGTAAATGCACAGAAAACCGACTTTTGATCTAGAACAGTAATCCTCAACCACTGGGTCCCTAGATGTTTTGGTCTTCAACTCCCAGAAATCCTGGTAAACTGGCTCGAATTTCTGGAAGTTGTAGGCCAAAACATCTGGAGAACCACTAGTTATTGCCTGTTCAGTTATTGTATCAGGTTAAGAACCACTGATCTAGAAGATCTGATGGACTCAGGGAAGGATCTTGGGCAACTTGACCAAACAAAGTCCAATATGTAGAGTTGGTCTGTTTGCGGGTTTGATTTTTGTGGATTTTATTATTCCTAGACACAATTCATATTTATTTATTTATTTACACCATTTTTACCCCGCTCTTCCCATGACTTGATGGTCAGCATCTGATACGAGAATACCTCTCTAGTCATTTGTAGGTCCTTCAGCATAGTTCTATGGCCAACTTCTGTTGAAGGACCTAGACATTCCTAGAAAGATGTACTCTTGGATTATAATAAGTGTGTGTGTGTGTGTGTGTGTTGGGGGGGGGGGGTTCCAGGTTTTTTAATGGCAATTCTGTAACCCAGAAAATATGGAAATCTCCCTATTTTAGCAGCAACCAGAAACCATAAACGACAAATAAAAGCAATGCAGAACATTATGGAAAGCCCTTCCCCTCTTGGTGGCAGGGGTTAATGTTTCAACTCATGCCAGTTTCCTGATAGTTGCCATATTATGAGTTCGCACACATACACACCACAGACTTAATGCAATTTGGGACTATGCTATAGCTGGTTTTTTAAAGTCACATGGAAGACTGGGGGCCCTTCCACACAGCCCTATATCCCAGAATATCAAAGCAGGAAATCCCACATTATCTGAGTGTGGACCCAGGTAACCTAGTTCAAAGCTGATATTGTGGGATTTTCTGCCTTGATATCTTGACATGTAGGGCTGTGTGGAAGGGCCCCTAGCCAGAACAGATCTTCAACAGCTTGTTGAATCTGACAGACATTGACATGAACCAAAGGAATTCCAGATTTTCTGAGCATAATGTTTGAGAACCATTGCTGTAAGCAATTTACATCAACTTACATATTTACTGCCCTGAGGATGAAGAAACAGGGGACATCAAGCGAAATTAAGCTCAAATAAGTCACCAATTATGTCAGTTCATAAGTGACTAGATTATTGTAGCAAGCTGGCCAGATCATTTCTCATGGGTTCCAATGTTGGTCACTGCCATAAATGGTTAGAGTTGCTTAAAGAGTGATGGGCAAAATTGAACCTTCACGGTGAATGAAATTAGCCATTATTTTGACTCCCTTCCCTTCTTTTTCTTAAAAAAAGAAATACACCCAGTCTGTTGTTGCTGCTGTGTACATTCAACTTATGGTGAGCCTGGGGCAAACCTATCATGGAATTTCTTTAGGTATATTTGCTCAGAAGGGGTTTGCTGTCCTCTGAGGGTTGAGACTGTGACTCACCAAAGGTCACCCAAGGCCCTTCCACACAGCCATATAACCCAGAACATCAAGGCAGAAAATCCGACAATATCTGCTTTGAACTGCATTATCTGAGTCCACACTGCCATATATTTCAGTTCAAAGCAGAAGATGGGGATTTTATTGACTGGGTGGAAGGGGCCCCAGTGGGTTTTAATGACCGAGCAATGAATCAAACCCTGGTCTCCAAAATCTAGTCCAACGCCCAGTTCACTACACCACATTGGCTTACAATGTTTATGATATATATGAATCTAAATCAAGACAGCCAGTGTGAAGAGCACTGGTCTGAGGAGAAAAAAATCTCACTTGTGTAGGAGAATAAGGAAAGGAAAAATAACTGGAGATGGGGAAGTAATTTTTATTTATTACTAGATAAGGGTTGCAGTGGTCTCGGGAAGTGAGTGGATTTGAACTGTAATCCAAGCCTTATTTACTTAGGAGCAAGCCTGTTGAATTTAGGGGCAAAAATGAGTAAATTTGGAAAGGATGCCATTGTGAACTGGGGAAATTTACAGCATGTTGACTGGCATTGGGAAATGAAGCATAGCTAAGCAATTAATCAAACACTGCTTACCATCTGTACAAATCATTATTTTGATTAATGAGCTGTTACTAAAACCTTAATTTTGAAAGTTTTTATTAGTGCCAGCCATAACTCAGATTGCAAGTGAAAACTGTTGTGCTATTTGTTTTTTGTATTTTTAAGGTAAAAGAAATTTTATTGTTTATATGTCAAAAAATTGCATATATGAAATATATATTTTCTGGGTTATAGAAAACCTGCAACATGTATTGTTTTTCCAAAGTCTACATGTAAATACATGTGAATAAATCAGACTGACTAGTTGTCACAAGAGATTAAATGTCTAGGAAAACTAATTGAGGGCAAAGATTTGCCCACTCCTGAAAATTAAGACTCATGCAGGCTTATGAGTGTTTGACCAGGGTTAAATGAACTGGACCAGGCTTGGCAATCCCATGCATTGCGGTTCAGCACACCGAAATATCTAATAGGAGATTTATTGTTCTTGACGAAGTGAGGAACATGGATGATGGAAGTGATAATGAACAGCCAAAAATGTGTGCGAAAGTACAGCGAAACAACCATTCCAATAATTCACGTCTTGTTCATGCAAGAGTTCCAGACAACTCGTATATATGACTGTACTATGTAAAAAAAAACCCAGGTATTTCCACCAACTTTTTTTCTATGATCAGGAAAAGAGGGTTTTTTTGTTGCTATGTCTCTTCAAGGTAACTCCAACTTAAGCTAACTCTGTCCTAGAGTTTCCTTAGCAAGATCTAAATATGGAGAGTGGCTGAGATCAAGGGAGTATGATTTGTTGGTGTGTGCAAGGAAACAGTTAATGTGTGTGTGTCAACTGTAAATTAAGATGCATGAAGCTGATTGGTTGGGCTACGCCTGGGGAGATGGCTGAGCCTGGGACTTTTGGATACTGTTACATTTATCAGGCTTGAGCTATGCAGATGCTTGCAGAGAGGCAGAGAGAAGCAGAGTTTGGAGTGTGCTCTCACTTCATGGAGTTTATCAACATGGACAAAGAAAGACCATTTTAAATCTCTCATAAAATGACATTATGTGAGTTGATGCAACTGATCACATTGTACATATGTTGTTCTGAACTCCAAGGAGTAAAATGCTTGTTCTTTATTGTTCATCTGCGTGGTATATTTTCTTTTCTGACAAGGCAGTGTGTGCTCTGATCAAATGTGAACTACACATGGTTTATTTTACATTACACCACATGATTTGCCCAAGATGATCCAGTGAGTTTCCAATCCATGGCTGAGCAGGGATTTGAACTCTGACCTCCTGACGTCTTTATCCTGCATTGTCCAGCACTATACCATGTCGGAGTATTTCTATACCTTTAATTGCAAAATGGCTTTCTATTTAGGAACATTGCAGAAAGAAGATGAAGTCCTTCTAGGAGAGAAACGCCAATTGAAACACTGCTGTAGCTTCTCAAAAGAGGTTTCTGTAAAAACCTATAATTCTCCCAAACCTGTTAGACTAAAAAAAGGCTTTGCTAGACATAGGCAGCACCTAAACTGTCATATAATGCAGTTTGAAACTGCACGATATGCTCAGTGTAGCGTCATATAATGCAGTTCAATGCAGTTAAACTGCATTATATGAATTTACGCTAGCCATATAATGTAGTTTGAAACTGCATTATATGGCAGTGTAGATAAGACCACAGAAGGGTGGCAAAAAGGGGTCCACTATCACTACACTAAGATGTATGTTTCAAAGTCAAGGAGTCACCACAGAGGAGGACTACTTGTGTCTGTGAAGTTCATTGGCCTGAAGGAAGGTCTCCTCCTAATGCAAGCAAATTCATTTAAGGAAGTAAGGTCTTTCAAATAGCCTGGAAGAAAACCCAATTAATTCTCCATCATCCCACTTTTTCAGCTGCTTTTAAAACATCCCAGCCCCGTCAACACTGTCACATAATTCAGTTTCTGAATCCAAACTATCTTCTTTGAACTGAATTATATGGTAAAATAGAATCATATAATCCAGTTCAAAGCAGTATTCAGAAACTGGATTAAATGGCAGTATAGATCCATCCCAATTCCCCATCTCACTTTCCCCCGCTTTCCTCATATTTCTTCAATTGCAACAAACTATATTAAAAATGCAAAAATACAGGCAGTCCTCGAGTTACAAACATCTGAAGTACATCAACTCATAGTTAAGAACAGGGGTGAGACAACAGGAAGTGTATGAGATCTAAGCCTAGGAAGGGAAATTCACTCCTGGAAGAGTTATCGTGGAGAAAAGGTGCCTCTAATGATGCTCTATCCCCAACAAGCCCATTTGGCACTGTTCCATTATCTGGGTGGATTGGAGGCCAAAACAGGATTCACAACAACCCAAAGTAACATCGCTCTTCTCTGGGAGCTCTCCAAAGTCCCCCTTCCCTATTCTCTCTCTCTCTCTCTCTCTCTCTCTCTCTCTCTCTCTCTCTCTCTCTCTCTCTATATATATATATATATATATATATATATACACACACACACAGAGAGAGAGAGAGAGAGAGAGAGAGAGAGAGAGAGAGAGAGAGAGAGAGAGAGTTGTTCTTTTGTTCTTCCTCATTAATACCTTTTGCCGTCTTGGCCCTACTCTGCTCTCCCTTAGCCATTCATGACTCATTCTTCATCTTCAAATGAGGTTATGTCCAGCATTTTTAATTGGAAAGAGGCAGCAACTAGTGGACCACTTGTAACAAGGGGGTTGTTATGGTCCCTATAATCAGCCCTAGTCCATAGTATGGCTGCAGCTCATTGTACGAACTGAAGTTTCAGAACTATTTTCAAAGGCAACCTCTTTGATGTTATTAAAGGCAAAACATATTCTACTCAGAATTGTTAATGGAGAGACATGACCAATTTGCCTGCTGAACTCCATTCCATGTTTCCTTCCCACTTAATGTACTTGATGGCTGATTATCCAGCTGCTTTAGAACTGAATCATCCCAAATTAAAGCAACAGACTTTGGAGCAAGCGTATCAGCAGGAGAATATAACAGAACATCTTCATAAAAGATTAAACATTTTTTTTCCAGTGATGGGTTTGAAGGCAAACATGACTTTTAAAGTTAACAATGTTATTTATGGCAGGAATAGAATTTTTTTCACTAATTTTTTGGGGAGAGAAATGTTTTTCCAGGTTTTTCTTAAATTTGTCAAATAAATCAAGTTTCTCTCTCTCTCTCTCGCTCTGTGTGTGTGTATTTAAACCATATGGTTTAAAGTGCACAAGAGCCTTTTTTGACAGATTTATGCCTTAAAAACAAATGAATCTTTCATGTTTTTCAAGGCTAATTGAAGTCAGAAGGCCCAGTAGGTGGAAGAATGTGTATGAACTGTATATCATAGCACTATTCCAGTACCTGAACTGGAAATGAGCAGAGCTTTGGGATACTGTTGATCATAGCTTCTTGAAAGGTCATCCAAATTGCTGAGCTTTTTGCTTTGTACGACATGGCTTTGCCATGTATCTGCAACAAAAAATACTTTCCAACATCAAAGGAGTTATGGAAGTAAAGAGGGTCATAGAGTTGGAAGTGACCCTCAAAACTATCTGGTGCAGCCCAATGGCAGAAAAAGTGGGTGTCCCACGTAAACAGTGAACAAAAGAGGAGCAAAAGCAATGCAATATTCACAATATAAATCAATAATCCACGATAGTCATATCTCTAGGTCATATAAATCTATTATTTAAACAGATAGAACACATTAATTATACATACACAGGTAAATACCCTATATAAATGTAACGCACGCAATAACAAGCACAAGGCTCACATACAAGTGAGCAGAGACACAAAGATGGGCGGAGGAAAGCAGATGACGTGATCAAACAAGGACACAGTCCTGGACGTTGCTCCAAGTATAAGGGAAATCCTTCAAATTAATTTAAGTGTGGACAAATAAAGTCCCAAAGTCCATGTAATTATCACAATTGCATAATTAATGCGTTCTACCTGAACCATCAAAGATTAATTAATCATAAGTACATCGCTGATCCATACATGCGCACGTGCACAGAAGTTGGATCAGTCAGAATAATCGCTTCAAACAGAATGTAACTAACATGATTTGTTTTATCTGTCTTATGCCCCTTACCTCTTTTATGGAAAATGTTTCATATAATAAGAAACATTAAGAAAAGAACAAGCTGCATCTCCACCTCTGCTCAGTCTCCAAGAAACCAGTTGTGGCTGTCCCCAGGAATGTCAAACTATGCTTCAGGTGAAGGGCACAGCCTGGACAGGAACTATCTGACCATTGTGCATGGATGGTATCAATTACTGAGCTTTCCAATTCCATCTGAGACTTCTTCAGGTGCGAAGCAGCTATCAGCCGGGCAGGGTTCAAAACAAAGAGACTGTGATTGTTCATTTACTCCAACAGACATTTTTGGGACTCTTCGTTTATTCTACCATGCCTGGTACTGGACCCAGGGATCATCAGCTTTTGTCCCCTGCATCCTGGACTCTTCATCCCATCATTGTCACAGCTGGCTGACCATTGTCTCGGGATCAGGGATTAAAGGTCCCCAAATATGGATTGGACTTCCTGGGAAATTCCCTCTGCCCATTGATTGGGCAACCCAGGGCTTCCTCACCTGTCCGTGTCATCACAGCTTCTACTAGTTGGGAGGTGAGCCAGTCTAGTTCCGTCTCCTGACCAATCAGGAGTGGAAGTGTGGCTGGCCAGCTGTTGTGCTCAGCCAATCACAGACCAGGGTAAGAACATAAGAACATAAGAACATAAGAAGAGCCATGCTGAATCGGACCTCAGCCCATCCAGTCCAGCATTCTGTATCACACAGTGGCCCACCAGTTGTACACGGGGATCTCGAGCAGAAGGGAGGGCAAAACCCTGACCTGCTCCCGACCCCCCACAACCAGTACCCGGGGAAGATCCTGCCTACCTCAACCAACTCCGAGGTGGCACTTGAATGTCCTTTTCAGTAACTACCGATACACTTGGTATCCATGAATCTGTCTAATCCTGCCTTGAAGTTGTTAAGGCTGACCGCTGTCACAACCTCCTCTGGAAGTGAGTTCCATAACCCAATGACCCTCTGGGTGAAGAAATATTTCCCTTTGTTAGTCCTAATTTTCCTACCTTGGAGCTTCAGGGAGTGCCCTCTAGTCCTAGTGTTTTGTGACAAAGAAAATAGTTTTTCTTTATTCACCTTTTCTATCCCATGCATGATTTTATACACTTCGATCAAGTCACCTCTTAAACGCCGTCTTTCAAGGCTGAAAAGACCAAGGCGTTGCAACCTGGTTTCATAAGGGAGCTGCTCCATCCCTTGGATCATTCTTGTTGCCCTTTTCTGTACCTTTTCCAGTTCCGTTATATCCTTCTTAAGGTGCGGAGACCAGAATTGTACACAGTACTCCAAATGTGGCCTTACCATCGATTTGTAGAGAGGTAATACAACATTTGCTGTGAAAGAATTAAACAAAAATAATGTTAACAAATGGGTTTTTACTGTATACAAATGTTTGCACACAACAAGCATTTGTAGCATTTGTGCTGTACAGTCCATCCTTCCTGCAGATTGCAATAAAGCCTCTATCATCTGTCTTTACCCTGGTGAGCCTCTATTAGGAAAACATTGGTGGTTAGCACCAGGCAGGACCCTTCTTAATTGCGGTCCATAGTTTAAATTTGACTTCAGTAGGACCAATGTGGTGTCAACCCAGCTGGACTAAAGGCAACATGGCACGACAATGGCTTCTTTTGCTTCCATCATGGTCAAGCAGGGCCAGTCCAGGGCATAGTTGCTTTGGACTGGCCCTAGCTTAAGTGGCTAGTTTGGACTTGCCACTGGTCAGCAGATTCACACGTCAAGACTAGCGGACCATGGCAAAGATCTCAAAGACTTGCATTACCTCATCCAGCTCTTTGAAAAATAAAAGTAAATGACATAATGTGCATCTTTCTGAATTACGACATATCACCCCACTCCCATAACAGAGTAAATATGTTTTACACCCGAGTATTTCTTATCACTTTGTACTGCATCTAAAATAATGGGTATATATCCATGTAAATGAAATCCTGGTTAGTCTTAAAAGTACTGCTGCATCCCACTCCCATTGTTTCTTTCATCTGCCTTCCTCATTTTAAACCCAAATAAGAGAAATCTAAACGGCCTCTTTTCTCGTGCATACATTACCTATTCTTCCAGTTTTTCATTCAAAAAGTTAGTGGACTTATATGGCTTCTTAAAATAGGTTCATTTCCAGGAGGTCAAGCACCTTGTGTTGAATCTCATAGTAATGATGATATCTAGAGATTTTTTTTCTTCAAAAATTGCTGTCAGCCTTTTTTTAAAAAAGAAGGCACAACACCTGAGGGAATATTACTGTATTTCCTACAATTAGCAGCCAGAATCTCTCTTTAAAAAAATCAATCTTGAATATGCATCTAATGATTTGAAACTCTTCATCTTGCATTGTAGCTCACAAAAGAGCTGGTGGACTATTACTCATTCTGTCTTGGCCTTTATCACATTTTTCCTTCATAGCTAAGCCCCAGCAGCAAGCAAATAAATTATACATTAACATTTAGAAGAAAGATTTTTTTTTTACCTTCTTCACTTTCCTATAACGAATGTACACGGTTTGCCCTGGAGAAATCCCTTTCTGTCTATCAAATGAAGGCTTTTAACTAAAAAGTGAGTCTACTATCAGAGGGAAAGTAAAGCCAGAAGGAACAGCATCCTGCAAATGTGCTCTGAAAGCATTTGTACCCTCGGCATAATCCCCAATCGCATTAATACAGTACCCGGATGAACTACAACTTGAGAATAATACAACAATCAGACAAATATAAATTGAGTATCCCTTATCTGTAATCCTTTGGACCAGAAGTAGTTTTAATTTGTGATTTTTAATTTTTGGGGGAATATGTATATTTGCATATACATACATAATGAGAGGGAGGGCCAGCAATGGAGCAGTGGGTTAAACTGCTAAGCTGCAGAACTTGCTGACTGAGATGGGGGTGAGCTTCCGCTGTTAGGTCCAGCTTCTGCCAACCTAGCAGTTGGAAAACATGTAAATGTGAGTAGATCAATAAGTACCGCTTCGGTGCAAAGGTAACAGTGCTCCATGCAGTCATGCTGGCCACATGACCTTGGAGGTGTCTACAGACAATGCCGGCTCTCTGGCTTAGAAATGGAGATGAGGACCACCACCCCCAAAGTCGGACTCAACTAGAATTAACGTCAATGGGAAACCTTTAATTTGACTACATAACGAGAGATCTTGGAGGTGGGACCCAAGTCCAAACACAAAAATAATTTTCTGAAACAAAGTTCGTGTACATTGAATCATCAGAAAGCAAAATAATCTCTGTCACCCATTTGGAGTATTTTGGATGTAGGAATTCCAAATAAGGGATGCAACACAGTATTATCTCAGCGCCTGAAAGACAGAAAGAAAAGGAGTGATCTTCAACAGAAAGTAAACAACATCCTGCAATGAACTATCAAGGGAAAACTGAAGACGATAAGCTACTGTCAGATGAAGGAAAGGATTTTGGCAGAACTAAAAAGCAGGAGGCTTGTTGAATCTTGAAAGCTGACAGATACACTTTGTGTGTATATGGTTTGTGCGTACAAGTGAGAAAGAGAAGCAACTTTAAACAAATGGAAATGGTAAACTGGTGGTGTGAATTATGCAACAAAAAATTTCAACATAAAGAGATCCTTTTCCAAATTCCAATTATCTATTAATGGATTCTCCTAGAATACTCTGTTCAGTCACTTATCCACCTAATTTTCTATGATCCACCCAAAAACTTAGAATTCTTTGGTCTGTTTGATAGATTGATTGATTGCCCATTAAGTCGTCTCTCCTTTTTCTTAGTTTTTTGAACTTCTGCAAACTTTGGTGTTCCACTTTAAAAAAAAGAGAGAGATCCTATCTCTGGACATAAATGTCTGCTTGTACAGGTTGAGTACGTATTCCTTACGTGGAATATCTAAATTCTAAATATTCCAAAGTTGTCCACATAGGTGGCAGAAATGTACGCAAACTTTAAGTCATGCATAATAATAATAATAATAAAAAACTTTATTTAGATTCCACCATCTCCCTGAGGTGACTCAGAGTGGATTACAGTATACACATATATAGGCAAACATTCAATGTCTTTTATACCGTGAACAATGACATACAATACACAAACAAAGGCAAAGGTTTCCCTTTCCATCTCTGGCATCTGGAGACAATGCTCAACTCTTGTTCCATCTTTCCATACGGAGGAGCCTCTTGTCCATAGACTCTCCTGGTCGTGTTTTGCTGGTATGGCTACATGGATGCCTTTTATCTTCCTGCCGAGGCAGTACCTATTAATCTAGTTACATTACATCATTTCGAACTACTAGATTGGCAGGAGCTAAGGCTAACAGTGGGAGCTCACCCCGACCCACGGCTTCAAACTGCTAACCTTCCAGTCAGCAAGTTTTTCTGCAGCTAGTGGTTTAACTCACTGTGCTACCGCAGCCCCATTAACAAATAATGTATACAATTATAATTAGGCTATGTGAATAAGGTATTCATGAAATATAAGTTAATTCTGTATTTAGACTTGGATCCCATCTCCAAGATATCTCATTATGTGCAGATATGCAAATACAAATATACTAAAATCTAAACATAATCCAGAATCGAAACACTTCAGGTCCAAAGCATTTTGGATAAGGGATGCTCAATTTGTAAGCCAAATGTACAAATATCTAGGCACTGTTGGTTGAAGCCACATTTTTCCATTTAGCTCCTATGTGTCATCCTCATTCATCAATGTGATTTATATACAATTTGAGGTTTCTTGTCTTCCCGAGCACTCAGGACGTAAATTCTTGCCATTCACCCTCAGAACGCACCCTTATGATCTCTAAAGATTTTTACCTCATGGGTACAGTAAAGCCATTCTGACATGTGCAAGTGACACACGGAAAGACTATACAGTGTGGTGTCTTACCAAAATCCTGAGCCTTAGCGAAGAAGGTTTAATGGACCTGGGATTTAGTGTATTTCCACAATGATCTACCAGGGCTTTAATCTTTTAAAATGGAAAGCAACATTGGAAAAACCATGGTGGAGAGAGGGCCAAAACATTTTAGTAATATAATATTGTAGTTGGAAACACTGAGTGTAGGCAGTGCAGTGGAAAGATCTAGCAACTCCAGCAAAGAAATGGAAAAAAAAGGATAGAGAAACTGTGAGTTAGTAAGGGAAAGCAATGGGTCCAATGATTGTGGAAGTGTAAGTATATGGCGAGGGAATCTTTTGGTATTGATGAACATGCTATCCCATTTTACACATGAACATTCCCAGAAGCACAATACCTATGGGCAACATCTTCCCCCTGTGAACAATGTACATGTTTTAAGCACCTGTTGGCTGGTGTGATGATGGAATGGAATTTGTTGTCTCTTTCTCACAGATCTACCGAGTCCTTATAGAGCAGTGGTCCACAAAATGGTGAGCTCCAAAATGATGATGGCCTTCAAGCCATTGGTGGCTCCTTCCTGGAAAATTTCCAGTAAAGACTGAAATAATTGCAACCAGTGCATTTATATGGTGCTAGTTCCTGGTGCATTGGGGGAAAACAATTTCATTCCCCCACAGAAACACTGTCATGGGGGGTGATGAGCTAGAGCCAAGGCCAATATAATATAGGGCTCATCTACACTGGGCAGGTTATCCTGGTGTTATCCACAGCCACCTACGGACTCACACTACACTTGGAGGACCATCATCCTTGGGCTACGAGAGATCACCTAGGTCAGGGCTGTGCAACTGGCGGCCCCGGGGCCGGATCCGGCCCCGTAGCCTGTTGGACACGGCTATTGTCCTATGCCCTCAGCCGCCATTTTTAAATTTGAAAAAAATATCGAATTTTTTTAAAAAATGGCGGCTGGGGGCCGGGGGAGGGGAGGCGGGGCAGGGAGGAGGAAGAGAGCTAGCTCCTCCTTGTCAGAATGGGTGCCCCCTTCCCTACCTAGGAAGGGGTCTGTCAACATGGTGAAACGGCGGCGCCAACAGCAGCGCGTCACAGGCCTGGCGTGAGCTGCCAAGATACCTGAAGCCCTGGGATACTCTGGCGCCCCTCCTTTCCTAGGGTGGAGGGGGCGCAACATGGCCTAAAGTGTTGCAAAGCTGCAACAAAGCCAAAAAAATCAGGCCTGGCGTGACGCGCTGCTCCCTGGCACTGCCACTCCATTTGGCGCCTCCCCCTTCTAGGGCGGAGGGGGCCCCCGATAGGCGCTAGAGAGCGTCTGAGCCTGGCGTGATGCGCTGCACTCTGGCACCGCCTGTTCCTTTTTTTTCGCCCCTCCCTTCCTAGGGCGGAGGGCGCGCCGAAAGAGGAGTAGGCGGGGCCAAGGGGCAGCCTCACGCCAGGCCTGTGACGCTCTGATCTTGGCGCCGCCTTCTGCCCTTTCGCCGTTTTAGGAGGGCGGGGCCTGGGGGCGGGGCCTGGGGCGGGGCCGAGCGGCCCCCTAGGTCATCAGTGACCTTTTATTCGGCCCTGGACCCCGTAGAAGTTGGACAGCACTGACCTAGGTAAATAAGTATCTGATGTAAATCTGAGCCAGAGCAGTCCCAGTTCCAGTACATACACGCTGAACCAAGGCTATTGTCCAGATTGCCCAGGACTGCATTAGTCTAATTGAGCTCCATGTCACCATCGCTGCCACTCCGAGCTTGCCATTAAGCTCCATCCAAGTTCTTGTCTGCAATAGCTGCATGTACTGTTGTCAGAATGGGATGCCCCTTGACAAAAAGGAAGGGGTCTGTCAACATGGTGAAACGGTCATTGGGATGGGATCATCTAGACAGGGGATCAGCCTAAATTGGACCTAATCCAGCTGTCCAAGATACCTGAAGCCCTGGGATACTCTGTATTTTCAAGCAAATTCTAGAGTATCCCGCAACATGGCCTAAAGTGTTGCAAAGCTGCTCCAAATCCAAAAAAATCTAGGATACTCACCAGAAGTTGTTGTATGTTATGAAAACTGCCAATGGTCCATTTGCAGTAATCACTTTTTGGCCTGTTTAGACAAGCCCATAGTTTTCTATCTGAGGTGGGACATCAAGTGATGTCATCCACTCACTCAAGTCAAGCTGTTTAAAACCTAAAGCCAACTAAGTTATTATACCCTTGGGACTGAAAATCACAGAAATACCTCTTCCCTATCCCGGGAGTAAAAATATAACAACCACAAATTAAATTATTAACAGGTCACTGCCTTTTCACACCAGCCCAAATATTCTTCCTGTAGCAGTCACCTCTCTTCTTTTTGCAATAGGGTGAAAGTACACTTCAGCATGTTGACTGGCTTAATAGCTATCTCTTATGGGCAATTACTATGAATGAAAGAATTAGTGGGTGACATTTTTCTGGAAAGAGTGTTATTGATCCTCTCCATTACATATTTTTTGTTGAATGATGTCCATACCGTATCACACTAATCCTCTGAATCCCTCTGGCAACACTGCCGAACAGTATTTCAAAAGGAGTGCAAACATGTGAATAATAGTTTAAGAATGCCATGTCGTTAAATTCTAAGAAAGTCAATTAACTGGTCTGTTCTAAAAGCCAACTTCCTACTTAAGCTGGTTTATTATGCTCCAGTGCTTCGTTGAAGCAATGATTGTAAGTTTTCAATTAACTTTTAGTTCTCACATACACTTATAATTTTACTTACAACTCCTGTGAACTGTAACTGGAGTCCTATAGAGAAACATGTCCATGTAATCTGGGGTTGCACAAGCATATTTCTTTCTTGGACTTTGTGGGAGAAGGCATTCAATACCTCCTTGCACAACATCCCACACCTTCTTGGAAGGCTCCTTACAGGTTCCAGTATGCATTGTGACAGCAATAGTGAAGTGAACAGGGAAGGGCAGTAGGGGGGCAGTCTCTGGGGGGGGGTGACAGTGTCTTTTCGTATACTGCAAGGTCTCTGGGCCCCCGAGGGCAAGCAGGGGGGAGTAGTTGGAATTCTTATTGTTCACGGTGAGCCCCGGGATTTTAGGTAGGCTTTCACCGGGGTCCAGTCGGTTTTCCTCAACGGATGGCCTCCTGTTTCAGATAAGTAGAAGGAGAGTTTATCCATATCCATGGTGTCTCGTAGCTTGTCCAGCCACTCTTCCAGTTCGGGGATCTCCTCACTCTTCCACTTTCTCGCATAGACTATTCTCGCCGTTGTTGAGAGGTAAGCAAATAGTCTTTCCGCATTTTCGTCCGGGAGGTCTTCTTCGGACGTGAGTCCAAGAAGGTAGGCTTCAGGTTTGAGTTCCATAGAGAGACCCAGGATCTTTTGTGTGGCGAGATGGATCTTTTTCCAGTATTGTGTAGCACGCTGACAGGACCACCACATGTGGTAAAAAGTGCCCGTCTGGGTGGCGCATTTCCAGTTCAGTTGCAGTTTTGACATTGTCTGCCCAGATCTCCAGCAACTTGCTATGTATGAGTCAATGCTCTCCATTGATTGAGTCTATCACTAGGATATAGGCCTTTATCTCTCAGGGCCAATGCTATGTGCCATTATTTATGCTTCTTAATGATACCTTGGGTTCCCTGTACCAAAATGTCTTGGATAATTTCTTAACAGGTATCTGTGATATTTATGCAACTCTTAGATGACAAATAAAAGTAAATCCATATATCTGATAAAAGTAAATACATTATCCCACAACTAAGTGATGTTAAGTTCTTGAGAAATGAGATTGTGTAATAGCAGGGAAGCCTTGAAGGCCATATACATAAATGAAAAGCAAATTCCCATTCAGCTTGCAATTATGAGATTGTGTGAGAAACTCTCCTGAATAAAGGAAGGACATTTTGTTTAAGTCAGTGCTTCCCAACCTGTGGTCCGTGGATCACCAGTGGCCTAAAATAACTAAAATATGAGTCTACGGCCTCTCTGTTACTATACCATTGCAACAAGAGTGACTGGTCTCGCAAAACCCTCTTATAGTGCCGAGGTTTATTCAATATGACTTTCTGTGGGTGAGCAGATGGCAACTACTGGATGGCATATGTTCTGTATCAGAAACTAGAGCTGATGTGGTCTATCCAATACAATATTCTGAATCAGCACTTCAAATAACCAAACCGAATCTAAAATTGACCAAAACCTGTTTCTCAATGCTTTTGGCACTAATGTTGGAGAGTGGTCCCTGGCCAAAGTGGTCCCTGATCAAATGGTCATTGGTCAAAGTGATCCCTGGTAATAAAAAAAAAGTTGGGAATAACTGGTCTAAACTGATCCATTGTCTTGAATTCAACTCTAATCTAGATTTGTTTATAATCTACAGTCTAGGGGGAAATATCCAGTGGTGTCAGCTGTAATCAATTGTTTCTTCCTTCTCTAGCATAGCAAATATCTTTTTTTAAGTTGCTTTCATACATGGATGCACATGTCAGAGGATGTGAAGTAAACGATTGGGTTGTACTACTGCCTTCAATGTGCCATTTGCTCGGATGACTGCTGAGATTCTTTGGGGGAAAACATTACTGTCAACACCTCATTCAAAAATACAGAATATTTGCCAAAACTAAAAAGACTTCTAGGCATCTGCTGTCAGACCTAAGATTCTACAGTCTGGATTTTGAGTAATGCCTTCAACAGTATAATCAAACAATATTCTTTCAATGATAAGGGGAAACCTGTGAAATCCTCTGTCACAAAGCCAGCTTAGCTTCTTCTTTGTTGTCCTTTCTTGTCCAGGTGCATTTACGGCAAATGACTGCTTTCTGAAGATTTTTTAGAAACGTGTTAGTCTTTTAATTGTTCTTTTAACTAACCATTATTTTTATCTAATTGTGATTTCATATTATGTGTGAATTTGTGTGTTTTTACCTAGATCCTGAACAATATCAGCACTTCAGCAGTTGTCTACACTAAACCAAAAAGCCATACTCACAGCAAATGGATTGCTGACAGTCTTCATGATGCACAATAGCTTTAGGTGAGCATTCCAGGTGTTTCCGCTGTACTCTGATTTTGTCTTGCTTTAAATAAAGTCAGAGGATACTCTGAAGTTTACTGGAAACTGCAGAATATGTCAGTCTGGCCAGCTGGATTTGGTCTGATTTATCTTGGAATATGCCAATCTGGTCTGATCTGGATCTGATCTGCTGCCTAGACAGCCACTCCACAAGGGGAGTGGATATTTATTTATTTATTTATTTATTATTTCGCATTTGTCTGTCGCCCCCCCAACGGCTCGGGGCGACTTATAACAGTTTGTAAAATACAATTGTCAGATAACTCATAAGCCACAGTAATACCATTAAGAGGGAATTACAATTAGAACAGTTGAAACAACAAATGGAGTCGCAGTGGGCTGACAGCTAGGCGGTGCGAGCTACAGTTTAGCTAACTCCGAAGGCTTGTTGGAACAGCAATGTCTTAACTGCTCTCCTGAATGGGAGAAGGCCCTGGGTGGCACGGATGCCGGCGGGCAGTGTGTTCCACATGGTAGGGGCTGCAACAGAGAAAGCCCGGCGGCGGGTTGCGGACAGATGGTAGGATATTGTCCATATTGGCACCACCTCCACTCCCAGCTAGCCACTGGGCTCCATCCAAGCTCCTGATCACCATGGGCGCCTCTGTTGATGTCAGAATGAGGTGACCAGCAAGAAGGAGGGGATATCTACCCCTTCCTATTTATTGGTTGCATGGGCTCCCTGTTCTAGTATGAGCAGAAGCACCTGCAATAGCCAGGAGCTTGGACGGATCCCATGGTCAGCTAGGAGTAATGCTGGTGACCACACAAAAGAAGTGACAGCCCAGCAGTGTGGGTGCAGTCCCAGGCCATCTGGACAACAGTACACATATGTGTTAAATTCTGAGCTGCTCTGTGGGCTAACTTTCCCACATACCCCATATCATATGACCTCTGTGCCATTCAACTTAGATTTTACTGTGGAGATGGGAGGAACTTCGGGTAAACAGACTACAAGCTTCTTTCACTTCCAATATTTAGAACCCATTGGTGGGCTTGTATTGGGCCGAGAAAAGCTTGCTTTGGACGATTATATTGCAAGATACCAAGACACAAGCTTCAATATCCTAAAAAAGGCATGAGGTCCCTTCTGATTTTGAAAGGTAAGCCAGGTCAACCCATAATCAGTCCTTAGCTGGGAGGCCATCAATGCATGCCAGGTATTGAAGGCTATTTCAGAAGAAAAAGACTGGCAAAACCACCTCTGATTACTCTTTGCCTAAGAAAAACCTAAGAAATTTGACAGGTGACTTGAGGGCACACTCACCAGAAGAGCATGCTAAACACAATGTACCACAATAAGCAAGAGTAAAAAAGAGTGAGAGAGATGAAAAGATTAATTTCCATTGTCACTACTGTTATGAACAGTTTTCCAGCTCCTCATCCAGTCGCTGTGAGTGAGCAGACAACAGCATAAGCCACAGTGTCTGGTATTAAGAACCACGTGGCAGTGTTGAGTGGGGAGAGTGATTGTTTCATTTGTGGTACAATTGCTATTGAGTTCCTATAATGCTGCAGCCAAGTCCTCCACAATTTCAACTGAGAGACAGCTTAATATCAAGATTGGCAACCAAACTAAGAAAATAGCTGATTGACAAAGAAAACACCCTGCTGTGCCTTTGTCAGCAGAGTGAAATTTTCAACTTTTCCCACTCTTCATCCAAGAAATGGGCAGACAAAGGCTACCATTCAATAGCCATATTGCTAACAGGCTTCACGGCATATTGGATAACTTAGCAAATTAAAAAAAGTCATTGCTTATCTAAAGTCCAAAATATGTCTATAGCATGCGCTTTTCTTCTAAAACTCCTAATTATGTTTGTACATCTGTATATATGTTGGAGATTAAAGTCAGAAAGTACTCTTTGTGCTTTTTAATTTTAATATTGTGTTCTTTCCTAAAGATTGACAACTAATTAAATGTATGATGTCTCTACTGTTTACCTCTCAGTGGTATGATTATCTAAGAAGAGTTTCATGCTTTTGAACTTTTACAGCACTGTTTCTCTATAAGAATGTAATGTATTGCCTTGCACTTTATGTTAGCTTTGGGCAAATGATTGCGGCTTGACATCCGCTCCAGCTGGAATGAAATAAACAACTTGGTGGTGTTTCTTCAACTTGGTGAGATCTTTATTTGGGAAATTCAGGGAAAATCTGATTGGCTGCTTCCTATCTTGCCAGGGTTATATCGGATCCTCTTTGGTGGGTCTGACTCGTCTCTGCCTTCATGGCAAGACCCCCAAATTCTTGCTTGATACCAATAAGATCTGTTGTTATGTACCTTCAAGCCATTTCTGACTTATGGTGACCCTATAATGAGGTTTTCTTGTCAAGTTTTGTTCACCGAGGCTGAGTTTCCAAGGGCGAGCAAAAATACTAGATATTGTGCCTTATGTTGTTGACTGCTAGGGTTGCCACTTTTTGATAAAATAATAAGAGACAGGTACCTAAAAATAGGGAAATTTTCACAAAAATAAGGAATACTTCATTAAAAACTTGAAAATAAATTGATGATTTTCAAGTTTTTATGAAGTGTCCCTTATTTTTGTGAAAAATTCCCTATTTTTAGGTACCTGTCCCTAATTCATGTGGCAACCCTATTGACTGCTCACTTATGGGGACTGGATGAGAAGTTGGAGAATTGTGATATGTTCATAATTTGTCAAAAGTTATTCAGAAGTGGGTTTGTTGTTGCCTTCCACTGAGGCTGAGTTTCCATGGGTGAGCAAGGATTCAAACCTCAGTCTCCTGGGTTCTAGTCCAATATCCAAGCCACTGAATAAACCCTGCTGGCTCTCATTAAGGTCTCAAAGAAGCACGCAAAGAAAACCATTAATATGTTGGTACTCAAATAACATCCACTGTCATCTTCCTGAGATGTCTGATTCTCCAGTTATTTCTGGACTGAGTTCCCATCAATCCTAGACAGCATAGCCAATGGTGATGGGTGATGCGAGTTGTAGTTCAATCAAATCCAAAATATTATATTATGTTTGCCATAATAGAATACATATGAAAGAGCTACCTCCATCCTTCCATTTTAAACGTATAGTTGGCCCTTCATAATTATAAGTCCTTCATCCACAGATTCAACCAACCCTGGATCAAAGCAAAAAGTGTCTGCATTCACATCGTTACCATTTCATAATTCTATAATGGGGGGGGGGGGGTGTCCTGGAACCAACCCCCTGTGGATACAGAGATCCAACTGTAAGTAGCTGAGCAAATAGCTAAGATAACTATTGAAACCATAAAGGCAGAATGGGTCCTTGACTGGTTTCCAGTATTCACAAAACAGTGACCTTTTAGCCTTCTTTGGTTTGCGTTTTAAAAAGGTGTATGTGAATGTTTGTAATATGACCAGCATCCAGAATCCAATCCTTGATTAAGAAGAAGAAGAAAACAGCTAATGATGTCATTCAGAAAAAGGCAGGCCCTTATACCCTTTATGTGCACTGTGCTTCAACATAATTAGACCTATTTCAAACCCGGAATGGAAATATCTGTTTTTCTTAGTAAGTGGCTGTCATACAACAGAACAAAAATGTTTCAGGATCTAATTCTACTAGGAAATACTAGTCTCTAAGCATTATTTATCAAGTATCTTCTTTCCTGTAGCACTTTTCAACTAAAGGAGCATTCAGCACTATAACATCTTCCACTCTTCCATTTACAGGCATTAACTGAATAATACCTCAGTAAAAATCTTCCTAAAAGCACTCCACACTCATCCTTCCTTTGTACTTCTTATAAATTAGCTTCATTTCAGCAAGTTATTGAACTTCTATTTTCAGTAGGGAGTCAAGAGCCATACTAAAATGAAAAACCTTCTATTTACTAAAATATTGAAGGAGAAAGACCAAAGTAAGATGTTCAAATTCCCGCTCAGCCATGGAAAACAATTCGGGTTCATTTACACTACAAAATCAATACAGGTTGATATCACATTAGCTGTCATGGCTCAATGCTATGGAATCATGGGAACTTTAGTTTGGTGAGGCACCAGAACATTTTTGGTAGAGAAGACTATTTTAGAAAAATGATGCCATAACCTTTTGGAAAATGGCATTCAGCATAACCTTTTGGGAAATGGAATATCCCTGAGAAGAGTTAAAAACTCGCTTGAATCAACCTTCTCCTTTGTGATAAATATCCACTAGCATTCATGCAAAGCAATTCGGTTTCTCAGCTGTTAAACTGATTATTTCTAGATATCTCTTTGAACTGTCAGGGACAAAGATATGCCAATGCATTATACAGAGGGGGGGGGGGGGGAAGCGAGCAGAGTTTCAGAAGTGGGGTTTTTTTGGTTACCCAAAAATATCTACTCTCCCTTAAAACATATTGGTTTAAATCATGTTCTCAAGAGACCAAAAATAATTAGACTTATTTGTTAAAATAACATCGTGGGTTTATTCACATACTTCATGTATTCAGTATACAGGTACTTTGCATATCAATCCAGTTACAGACAGATGTGAAGTAGTTTCTCTGTGTAGGTAACACAGGACATCTTAGAATCTTAATAGACCAAAGTCTAAAGCATCTCTCTGTTCTGTCTCTGTCTTCCTAAAGCATTCTGTTTCAGCAGACTTGTAAAAGCATACCGTTTCTACTGACTACTAAAGCGAACTGTTTCTAAAATGGAGTCTGAATCCTGAACAGTCCCAGTTCTGATCACATGGTTTGCAGCCTCTCCCAAAACATAAGAATTAAGGAAAACAATCTGAATTACAGTAGAGTCTTGCTTATCCGACCTTTGCTTATCCGACATTCTGTCTTAGCTTACGTTCTTATCCGACATCCCCCTTTTCCTCCATCATTTCACCTTCAGTTAAAGGAGTGCTCCCTAACTCTCTCTCCATTTCCAATAGGTCAAAAAGGCAAGACGAGGAGGAGGAGGAGGAGGAGGGAGGGAGGAAGGAACAGGGGGAAAGAGGCAGGACCAGAAGCAGAAGTGTCCTTTTTCCTTCCCTCTGTGATTTCCATGCTCCTCTTCTGCATCCAGGCACTTCCTGCTGGGCCACTCTAACCCCGAGGCGTTGCCTTGTTCTGTGTAACTGTTTCTTTGTCTGCATCTAATGACTGCCAATTGTAAGCTTTCCTGAGTCCCCCATTGGGGGTTGAAGAGGGTGGGATACAAATGCTCTAAATTAATTAATTAATTAATTAATTAATGCCACGTTGGATGGGACACTCCGTATTATCCAACATTTTTGTTTATCTGACATTCTACCAGTCCATTCATGTCAGATAAGCAAGACTCTACTATATATACAAATAACTAGTGGAGGCTTGAAGAAGGTTTCTATTTCCAACAGGCTAAAGACCTTGTAAAACTACAACTTTTAGGATTCCACAGCATTGAGTCATGGCAGATAAAGTAATTTTAAAATTGAAAATACTTATATTTAGGGTTATTTATTTATTTATTGTGTCAGAAGCGAATTGAAGATACAGTTATAATGTATAGTAAAACCACAAAGTTAATAACTTGGTATTGCGTGTGCAAGGGTGATACACCTCGCGCCATGAACAATAATGCAAAGACAAGTGGTTGGATGAAAATGGCCACAACTCATTGATTGAAAACAGGAACAAGGATTAGTGGCCATCCATGAGCCCTGGATCAGGGGTTGGACAACCCACGCATGTCCTAAGGCACTTGCAAGCCTGGGTGCCACTGGCCCAATACCAGTCCATGGAAACTCGGCACCCCAGGGGGCCAGGGCGTTATCCCCCCTCACAACCAAGGGGGCGATAAGCCAGCCCGATCCAGGGCCCATGCGACACACCAGACACAGAGTTGTGACAAAGAACATAAACAACAAACAGTAACAAATGCAACCATGGAAATGAATGTATAAACAATGTGGAAAACCCAACATGCAATGAATGAAGTAGGGAGGGTGGGAGGAAAAAACCGTCTCTGGCTCCCTCGTGCTACACGGAAGTCCCGGGCAGCCTTAAATGAGCTGCCTGGGTGGAAGTGAGGGCAGGCCGGCTGATGTCAGAGAGCAGGGCAGGGGCAGCCCTGCCATTGGTCGGCCGCCGCGGGTGGCGGGAAACCTTCCTGCCACCTCCAGGGGCTTCTGGGGAGAAGAAGCCCCCCTCCCATCTAACAAGATGGCGGCGAGGACAACCACCGCCCCGCAACCTGCCCGGTCGGTAAGTCGGCCAAGCCCGAGTCACTCCAGTGTGGCTGTGAGAGGGTCCTCCCTTGTGCATGTGGCAGGGCTCCGACTACATTGTGGTAGGTGATCTGTGGTTTGCTCTTCTCCACACTCATATGTCGTGGACTCCACTTTGTAGCCCCATTTCATAAGGTTAGCTTTGCATCTCCTGGGGCCAGAGTGCAGAGTGTCCAAGTTGTCCACTCCCAGGAGGGAGTCTTTCATTTGGTCTCAGCCACTGAGGTACTGGTTTTTGCCTGCCACTTTTGGACTCTCACTTGCTGAGGTGTTTCTGTGAGGATCCTGGCATTGAATGTTTGCCGTTTATATGTTGTGTTCCACCCTGAGTCCCCTTCGAGGTGAGAAGGGTGGTGTTGTATGTCAGCCTGTTCAGCCTGTGATTGTGTCTAATGACCAGGTTGCTTTGGATGATGGGAATGACAACATTGTTCATGTTCAAGTTGATCCCTCTGATGGGAATGGGGATGCTGTCCATGAAGATGTTCCTGAAGGGAATGGGGATGATGGTCTGTTTCCTGGGCCTGGTTTTAGAGATGTGGGGCCTGAATGCAGTTCAGATGATGGGTCAGAGATGCCTGTATTGCTGCAATAGGATTCTCAAGGTCCTGAGCCTGGGGAAGGCTCTGTGCCGCATTCCCTGGTCAGTTATCTCCAGGTACAGATTTTAATGACGCCTTGAACAGAAGAAGTGTTTTTAGCCAGCAAAGAAAACAAACCAACAATTATGGTGCTCAGCCAGATTACAGCAGAAGTTAGACGTGAAACCAAAGTTAAGGAAAAATCTGTTCTTAGCTGTTTGGGAAATAGGGCAGGGATATAAGTGCCAAGTACATAATCTAGCTTCAGATGACGCAATGTTGGATTCACGTTAAGTTCTTTATGCCAAGCTCCTGAACTCTTGTCTTAGTTTGATTCCTGGTTTAAGTGCCTTTGCTGTTATTTGCCTTTGAAATCAAGTATCTAGTTTCATGGACTTCTTTGGACTATTTCTCTTTGGACTATTTCCTCCTTTTTCTTCCTAATCAATTGGATTTATCTTTTACTGTGGGTTACTTTTTATTATTTTGGCTTTTATTACCTTCAATAAACTGCATGCTATTTTAACTCAACCATGTGGTGTTTAGAGTCAGAGGGGATCCTGCTCTGGAGTGCAACAGGTAGAATAAAAATGCTTTAAATAAATAAATACATTCCTATAGATGTTAGGAAGCTATTTATTGATTTAAGGCATTGGCTTGCTGGCTGATATCCAAACAGAAGATGGGCCAGAGATGTCAATGCCTTGATCTTTTCATTACAGGTGGTACAATACCAACTAAGCAGTATAATTTCTCCAGTGGTGTAGGGTGTAGACATCCTGTGATAATGGGGCATGTCTCATCCACATCCACTGTTTTAATGTGCTGAAATGTATTCCACACTGGGCATGCATATTTAGCAGCAGAGTAGCAAAGCGCAGGGGTAGATGTCTTAATTGTGTCTAGTTGTGATCCCCAGGTTGTGCCAGTCAACTTTTGTATGATATTATTTCTAGCACCACCATTTGTTTGATATTCAAGCAGTGTTCCTTGTAAGTCAGAGCACGGTCCAGAGTGACTCCCGGGTATTTGGGTGTGCTACAATGCTCCAGTGGCAAGCATGTAGCCGGGGGCTTGAGGGGCTTCACCCCCCCCTGAAATTCTCGAGGTGGTCTGCAGGAAGGCCTTAATGGTACATTATTTACTCATATCTTGATCTGATCACCATGCTCAATATATCCCATATGCATAGGGGTATTGGGATAACGATACAAAAGGTTTGCTAGGGTAGATCCTCTCTCACTCAAACTCACCCCTCCCCCCGAATCAAAATCTTGGCTACGGGCCTGTCCAGTGGGATTCCTTCCAAGGTCATCCTCAGGACTCGAGGTGCTTGTCTGTTCTTAAGATGAAAAACATACATTTATGTTTTAGATCAGGGGTGCCCACACTTTTTCATCATGCGAGCTACTATATGAACAATCAAGTTGAAAATATCACCTGTTGTGCATGTAAGCGTGTGCGCGCATCTTGTCTTGCCGCCAAGCTGCCTCCTACTGCAGCTTTCCGTCCGCGCGGGGCTTCGTTCTTGCCTGCCCACGAATTCGCCATCGTGCGCACCCGGGGAGGGGATCCTCCTTGCCTGCACGTGCTCTCTCTCTTAATGTCTTCATTGCCTTCCTCCTTCCTGCTGCGTGCTTTCGCGAAGCAGGAAGTCCCCATCCCGTCCTGCTTCTGGCGTGCACAGCAGGCCCCTCCCACGCACGCAGCAGGAGGGTATTTTTAGGCGCACCCGCCAGCGCTCCGACCAGATATGGCTTTGGCGGTGGCTCGGAAGGTGCGCAGGGCTGGGAAGAGGGGCCGCCTGGCTGCTGCCTGGGCCAGGAAACTCAACTGAGAGAGGGACCCACGTGAGGCTGGAGCCTTCCCATGGCAGCCTTCCCCCCTCCCTCCTCCCTCGAGGCTTCCTTACCTGGGCAGGAGAAGGAAGAGTGGAAGAGGTGCTTCCCCAAAGTGACAGATGCAGCGGGGGGGGGGGGGGGGCTTCCTTCCTTCCTTTCGAGGGTGTCACTCAGAAAGGATGCCCAAGTGGATGGCTGGCAGGAAGGAGGACCCCTCCCACTGGTGGCAGTCCATGCCCATGGGGGAGGGAGAGAGAGAGGGGGTGGTTCTTCCTAGCCGGCTCTGAAGAGCCTCTCTCTCTCTCTCCTGTGGCCCTCGCCGCCTTTCTCCTTCGAGGCGAGGAGGCGAGGGCAGAGAAAGGCGGCAAGGGCACAAGCAGCAGCAGCAAGTGGAGTCTCCATCCCCGCAGCCCCCTCCTCCTCGGGTTCAGCTCCATGAACACGGCAGAGCCCTCCCTCCTCGCCCCCAACCAAGGAAAGAAAGCAGCCCCACACAGCTTGCTCACCCAGGTCTCGGCTTGGAATGGGAGTCCCGAGGGCAGCAGCAGGGTTTGCGGTGGGGCTTGCTTGGCTTTGCCCCACTTTGCCCGGCCTCCTTCACCTCTTTCTCTCTCTCTCCCCCCCTCTCCTTCCAGCGCCCGCCTGCCTGCCTGCCAAAAGGATCCGAAAAAGTTATCCGGATTTCTTTCTTCTCTCCTTGGCTCTCTCTCTCTCACACACACACATTCCCTCCATCCCTCCCACAGCCTTGCATCCTATCCGTGTGCGTGCCTTTGCCTTGCTCCCCCCCCCAGCAGCAACCAATGGGTGGTCATGTCACCACACTGTGTGTGGCAAGACGAGCACCAGGGCCCACCCGCGAAGGCGGCGGTGGGAGCGCACGTGTGCACGCATGGCAGGAGCACGCCATCCGGCTGGTGAGGCCCAAAGATCACCTGGAAGAGGGCCAAAGATCACCTAGGTGCTCCCGATCACCATAATGAGCACCCCTGTTTTAGATGGATTAGGAATCAGCTGGTTTCCCCTGTAATAGGCAATAAGGCCACCTAAAGCTTTGGAGAGCTCTGTTCAACCATTTCAGAACTCCCTGCTTGGTGGTGATGGCACAATTGTCAGCATAGATGAAACTCCCTGTCCCTTCTGGCAGTGGTCGATCATTTGTGTAAATGTTAAACATTGACAGAACAAGCATGCTTCCTTGAGGATGGCAGTTTTTCTGTTTTTGCTATCTGCTTCTCTGACCCTGGAATTGAACAGAAAAGAACTGTTTTGTAGCAGATTTCCTATGAAGCGGGTGAGGGGATATTATAATTTTTTTCCAGGAGGAGGTGATAATTTAGGGTGAATGGAAGGATTTTTTGAGTTTGCAGGTCTTCCACTAGGGATGTAAAGTATGGCTTAAATCATGTTATTAATCTTGCAAATGGTAGTCTTGAATCAATATTTTTCACCGACATATTGACTCACCACTCAATAATATCCCAATGCTGTTCTCACAATATATATTCGACATCCTAATTAATCAGATACCAAGTTCATTATTGTGAAACTTTCAATCTTTCAGATACTAATTAAACCAGAGCTTTCCAAACTGTATACCACAACACTTTCCTGTTGTTTTGTAAGAACATAACAAGAGACTTCCGAGTTTATGTGAAATAAGCAATAAATCATATATCTTAAAAAATTATAAATGAAAGGTTTTCATGAGATATGTTTATCTGTTTTGCTGTTTTGTGGGGTTTTGCCGCAGCTGCTCTCCAAGGCTCTTTCCCTCCTCAGTCCTCCCTCCAGCCTTGAAGGGCCTTTCCTTCCTTTCCTTTCCTTCACTTTATTTTAAGTTTATAAAGACTTCTCTCTCGGCATTACTTCGCGAACGAAGATTCTTAGGAAGGACTCATCCCACGCTTTTTACAAGCGTGTTGATGACTAAAAAGGCCCATCTGAGATAGGCAAGTTTGGTTGCAGGAAGCACAGCAGAAAGTCTCCTTGGGTGATGTTGTTTTCAAGTTGCGGTTCTTTCTCCATTGTCGTTTCTCTTCGAGACCCGTTCGGCGCGTCTTCTCAAAAGAGGCCGCAGCATTGTGGATAGTGCGTCTCCATGCCTCCCGATGTGAGGCCAGGGTGGACCATTTTTGGTGGTCAATCTGGCCAAGCCTGAGATGTTGTTTCAGGGAGTCCTTATATCTCTTTTTTGGGGTGCCTCTCTTGCGCGGACTCGTGGTGAGTTCACCATAGAGTAGTATCTTTGGGTGGCGGTGGTCCTCCATCCTACAGACGTGCCCTGCCCAGCACAGCTGTGTTTTCAATAGCATGGCTTCAATGCTGGTGAACCCTGCTTTAAGTCTTTTTAAAGACTTAAAATAGTGTATAACTACTAAAATCATGTATAAATATTTAAATAAATAGAGCATCCCTACATTGCGGTTTTTCACTTATTGTGGGAGGTCCTGGAACCTAACCTCAGCAATAAGTGAGGGAACACTGTATACAGTACCACTTAAAGGGAACAAAATAATAAGAGATAAACACTATCAGAGAGTGAGTGTGAGGTTCATACAATTGTCTTGTCTGTCCGTTTGTTAGTGTAGTTCATCTGTGCATGTCTGTGTTTTGTTTGTGTGTTTGTTTCCAATTTGGTTTTGTAAGTTGTTGTAGTACCTAGTTACCTGTGTCGTTTTAACATTGGATATTATAAAACATCTGCTTTTTGCATTGTTATTATTGGGGTTTTTTTTACTATGTTTTTCTTTCTGAATAATAATAAGTAATAATAAAATTACTTTATTAAAGGGGGGAAATAGGTGTGCATATCATTCGTTCTATCTATTGTTAAAGTTCTCATCATATTACATTTTCCTTTTCACAGAAGAGATAATCCCAGCAGAATCAAAATATTTTGTTCACACCCAGAGACTGTTGTTGTTGGGTTAAAAAAAAATCAGGATAAATTTCAACAAACCCCTTCCTTTTATGGATGTGTAGTTCTCTAGTTTTGATTATAGAGCCTTCTATTGGATGGGAAAGGAAAGCAAGACCTTTACACTAAACCAATGTTTTTAACAATACAGTGGGCCTTCAAGACCCAGTCTCTGGATCTATAATTTCAACTAACAGTACATTGTCATCCTCTCCATTGGCGCCCCTTTATTGTTATAGGGGAGAGGCTTGCGTACCCTAATGAAGTTGTGAGCTATGCTGGCGGTGGCACAATAGTCCCTGGTAGGGCCTCCCATGCCAGACAGTCACAACCGAAGGGTCTGACAAAGAGTGTCAATGGGCAGGATGGGCTCTGTAGAGAAGAAAAACTCTAAATTCAAACCCGGGCAGATGGTGCTCATCTAACCCTGTAAGGTCAACCGTCTAAGAGAAGGTAACTCTAATCAAACCTACGACCTGAGGACCTCGCTGCCACCGTCCAAGCTTGCTAGGCCCCGGAAGATGAACCTTTGGTTTAAAGGGTGAGGCCAGTTCTATGCACGCTGCGCTCTACTAGAAAAATCCATTGCACAGGCTCGAAGGACACATCCAACTTCCTAGTTATCGATGTGCTTGTAGAAAGCATGGGATTAGTCCTTTCTGAATCTTCATTTGCGAAGAAAAGTCAAGAAGAAATTGACATGCACCATATTATTAAATGTTGGTGACACGTAAATATGCGTATTCACATTACTACCTGTCACGATGCAGGGACTCGGCCCGGCCCCTTAACCACACACACAGAGATGGTAATCAGCTAACTATTTATTGAAGAATAAAGAACAGGTGAAAGGTAATTGTCCATAGAAAGTATCAAAAAGTTCAATCCAAAGTAACGAGTCTGTAGTAAATCCAAAGGTAAATAGCTTGGCAAAGGCTTGGCAAAGGCTCCGCAAAACAATGCGGATCAGGGAACAAGGCAAGGTTCAATCAGGGCCCAAGAAACTTCTTGGCAAGGCACGAGCCGGTAACTTGGCTCCGTAGTCCTTCGCTCGCTTCACTCCTTGTAAGATAGAAGTGGCCGAGCTACTGAGGATCCGTTCCCACGGATCCTATACTTAATCCCCTTGGCGAGGACCCCGACGCTCTAGGCTTCTCCGCCAATCTGTGCTACGGGACCTCGCACTTCTCTGGCACTCTAGGCTGCAGTGCCAACCCCTCCTGCTAGACTCAATGCTCCGTCTCCTATCAAAGCTACGTCCTTGCCTCCCAGCACCTGGTTCACTATCTTCATGAGAGTCGAACTCCCTTTCAGCTTCCATGGCCTCCTCCTCCACTGTTTCCCAGATTCTTTCCTGCGACCCGAAACCACCTGGCTTCTCATAACAATCATCGGATTCCACACTCTCCGAATCGGCCTGACCTTCCCAGTTATCATAGCCGTCAGGCCATCCATCATCCCAGGCCAAGCTCTCAGTGGGAGAGGAAGGCCCAGCTACCTCATCAGCCCCTTCCTCCATTTCCTCATCAGCTGCAGCTGGCTCTAATGCAAGGGGGACCCCCGGTGCTGCCCCCTGCCCCCCAGGCACGAAAGAGAACTGGGTTGCTACACTACCATTTTATAATATGGGGTCTGATCATACTTTTTAATGTCTGTGCAGGATCCCAAAATTGAGGCCATTATTGTACTCTATTTGCAGAAAAGAAGGTATGATCATCCGGGTTGCTAGAGTCAATAGTTTACAAAGATACAGGCGAAATCTGTTTTTTAATCTAATGTTAATTTGCAATCAAACTTTTTACAAATGAATTTTTTCGGTAGTAAGATGGTGGACTTTCTGAATTATTCATCTTGCATATTTTGCTAAGCAATAAAGTCTTACTCTGAGCCCTGAACCTTGTTCTAACTCCAGAGCTCAGTCTGTTTTCTAATATTCATCTTCCCTGGATTAAACCACAGGTGCTCATTTCCTTGCAATTTTAAAACCGAACAAAGCATCAATTTTTCATTGCTCGCCATTTGTGCAGATCAAAGTTGACATTGCCATGGGGAGAGATTTGAAGAGCCAATCCGCTGTACCAAACACACAGATAACATATCTAAGTGGAATACATGGATGGTTAATATATGACACTAGGAAGAACTCTCTTAAAGATGCCAACACATTTTAGTATTTTCAGCACCATCCATCAAGAATGAAAAGAGTAATGCTGACAAGAATTCTGATATTCAGAACCAGAAAAAATTACAAGATGTTACCTCCCAAATGAACAGTTCAGAAGTAGAGACAGGAAAGATGTAAGCATAGAAAGGCTGGTAATTTTGCAGATCAGTTCAGAACCCTTGTTTGTAACAATATTGACTCCATCATATTTTTAGTCATGTGTTTCCCTGTTGGTCATATATCATTTCCACCCTTGTTTTAAATTCCCCTTTGATTTCTCTGATCTTATTTAAGAGACTTCTTGTCATCTTCTTTTTATCTACATTGATTATTGTAGCCGTTCTTGTTCCTCCATGCAAGTTTCTAGAATGGTCACATTCAAGGTTTCAGCCCTATTTCTGTCACCTTTTCTTTTTTGCTTCTGTTTTTGTCTGTTTTTAATTGTTCAAAGAGTTTTATTTGTCATCTATATAAACTCTTTTTTTCTTTTTGGCTGCATATAGTGTGGGGTGTTTTTGGGGTGCATTTTTCCTTCACACTGGACATGGCTTTAGCCCAGAGTTTTTCTGGCTCCTTGTCAATTAAGCTTAACAGTTAGGCAAATCTACTTTTGCATTATCTTTATATTCTATGGAGATGTTCTTCTGGTTGTATTTCGGCACAATGGTTGGTTTAGCTTTACCCTAATTAGCAATATAAGCAGTTTGTCATCTGTGCCACAATTCGCTCTTAGTCTTGTCTTTGCAGACAGAATGGAGCTTTTCCGACTTCTGCTTCCAGGTATGTAATCCATTTCATTTTTATCTCAGTCATCAGACAATGTCCACACATACAGTTGTATCTTTGATTACTTGAAGAATGCGTTTTTGATTAACGAATGTTGACCTCTTGAATGAATGTTCCGGTAGTTGCTTCCCTGCTTTATTTCTGGATCCTAAACCTAATTTTCTTAAAATACTTGATCTGGACATTTCCTACTTTTGAATTCCAATCACCTAAGATTAACCACAAGTATGATCAATATCTTCCTGGAGTCCAGCATTTAATCTTTCTATCTCTCAGTCTCAGAGGAATACAAATATACCACTAACAGTGTGGGATAGCATTGTATAGTGGTTTGTGTGTTGGAATAGGTTTCTGGAGACATGCTTGCCTATGGAAACACACTTTGTCATCTTGAGGAAGACACACCTTTTCAGCCTCAGAAGGCAAGGGCAACCTCTCTCTGAACAAATCCTGTTGAGAAAGCTCTATAAAAGATTTGCACTCATACTGACCTGAAGTCACGCAGCAACAAACAACAATAAGTGCCTAAAAGTTGCCCAGCAACTTGTTTCTTTTAATATATATATATAATGTATCTAAGGTTTTTAGT
This sequence comes from Anolis apletophallus, assembly GCA_030556195.1. Taxonomy (NCBI): domain Eukaryota; kingdom Metazoa; phylum Chordata; class Lepidosauria; order Squamata; family Anolidae; genus Anolis; species Anolis apletophallus. The sequence continues at coordinate 19,664,202 of JARBWK010000008.1, forward strand.
TTTTACTGTAGGTCCTTTAGTTTTATTGTGGAGCCGAGTCCGGCATATTGTTAATATTTATTGATAAACATTTTTCCTCTTTGTATGTTTCTTTCTAATTTCAGTCATTACAGTTCAGTAGGTGGGTAAGTGAAAAACAGGACTTTCCAAAATTCATTCAGCTATTTTATTTCTCTGTCAACCTAAAAACAGTGACAATGAGCAGGAATAAATCAGTAGGCAAGATTTTTCTCTTGTGTTCCAGGAAGTCTTTTAGTGCAATAATATAATAATATAGATTTAAATACCAACTTTGTATTAATATAAGTTTAATATGCATTTGCTTTTCTACGTAAACTTAACTAACATGTTTTTACCAACTTGGTAAGGCTTTTCACTAACTTCCCTATCTCTCAATTAAGTACATCTTAGAGAGAATTTTTTGTTAATGTGAAAATGCTATTAAATCACATGGTACTACTCAGGATGTCCTTCTTCTGGGTTACATGGGTTTAATTTGCAAGCTACTATAAATAGTGTTGGTGGAAAAAAAATATTGCGCTGAGTTTTCAGTAAATTGTTTAAGGCATTTCTTGGTACTTAGTTTAATGTTACTCCTGCCTAAAGCTGTTGTTGTTCTTGTATGCCTGCAGGTTGTTTCCAGTTTCTTTGCTTTTGCCTTTTTCAGACGCTGAAAGAGAATGTGACTTGTCCAAGGTCATCTAGTGGTTTTCCATGGCCGAATGGGGATTTGGACCCTGGTCTCCAGAGTCGTAGCCCAATGCTCAAAGCACTTGCCTAGACCAGACTTAGCGGATTTAAATTAGATATCATTAGGAGTCAAACTTAATTTATCTTAGTTCACATTCACTTCTCTGTTGGCCCTTTGTGAATAATCTTCCACCTATTGCATTTGTCACTATTCTGTTTCTCTCTCTAGTTTTTCAATGGCAAATCTGCATTGTCAGATTGTACCGTATTAGTGCTTTGGTATCCAGGCACGATATATTTCCTGGTTTTCATTAAATGTGGTCTTATTATTCCTACAATCTGATGGTTGCGGTTTCTTTTTGCCACAGTCAAATTCCCATTTCTTAAAAGTATGCAGGTCATATGTGCATTCTTTCCACATACGAGAAAATATATTCAATTTAGGCAGTCATTTCTTGTTTTAAAAACCTAGGGATCACAACTTGATTTCCCAGAAACATTTCGGGGAAGATTTATTCCTTGATATGCTTTGCAGTTACTTCTTAATTTTACATCTTTATGAATCTCTTGTTGTTCATTTTCCTGCGCTGGCGCAGAACATACCATATGTACGTATTCACAGTGACCACAACAGGGAATCTCTTGTTGTTCATTTTCCTGAAAGGAAAGATGGGGGAAGGAAGAATGAGAGAAAAGGAAGTTTGCACACTTTGGATTGTCTAAGGTTCAGTCACGGCAGTTAAAGTGGTGTCAAACTACATTAATTCTACAGTGTACACACATCCTTGGTTTCTTTCTCTAAGCCATTGGCATGTTTGCTCTTTAAATCAAGATTTCTTACCACTGCATGCACAAGTGGAGCAAGCAAAGATGGAGCTTGTTTCCTCTGGTTAGATGTTGTGTGCATATGAGAGAGAGAGAGAGAGAGAGAGAGAGAGAGAGAGAGAGAGAGAGAGGAAGAGGCAGAGGCAGAGGCATAGGCATAGGCATAGGAGGAAGTCAAATCAAATCTATCAATAGCAGCCAACTAGAATATTGAATCAAGCAGTAATACCAGAAATTCCTAACTTCGACAGAGATACTCACAGGAACACCTCAGCAAGCAAGAGTTCAAAAGTGGCAGATTAAAACACGGAACTTCAATCAGTGGCTGATACCGGATGAGAGACTCCCCCCAGACACACAGAAGATTGGGGGATTTGAAAGGCACTGAACAGACCGCACTCTGGCACCACGAGGTGCAGAGGCAACCTTCAGAAATGGGGCTGCAAAATGGAGTCCACGACATGTGAGTATGAAGAAGAGCAAACCACAGACCACCTATTATAATGCAGTCTGAACCCTGCTGTTATCGAACAACCGCCAAGGCCTGTTGTCAGACAACCGGGCAAGCCCTGTGGACCGACCACGGGGCAGAGACCGTGAGGGTTCAGTTAACCTGGCGAGCCCGGAGCGACTAGGTCCTCGTAGTCCTACCCGCCTCCCGTAGATCCAATTATGCTCACCAATGCTGCAAGGTAGATGCCACGAAATTGTTTATTCTGCTCAGCTGAGAGGATGCGAACCGCAATACCCTGATTCCCGCAAAGAACGCATGCATATACATTCAAAACATTGGTTTTTAAAGGTTACAGAACTGTCAAAACAATTGAACTTCCCGCCCGCCTTCTTCTGGGCCGGCTCTGCTGGTGATTGGTTGGAACGTTTGAGGCCAGCTGATGGGCGGGAGGCCGGTCAGTTCCAGGGAGCCTATCAGCGCTCGCTCCCATTTGCCGGCTTCGGCCAATCAGAGGTCTGTGGCCATATATGGAGTTTCAGGAAGGGAAGCTTAGGCGGGGATCACTGACAGGTTTGGCATATGAATGAAAACAAAGAGTCCGAGCCAGGTAACGACCTGGGGCAACACCTGGAAGTGATGAAATCATTGAGTTGGTGTGTCCCATCCGTATGTGAATGGGGAAGAAGAGGAAGAAAGGCCTGGTGATTCACTCAGACCCCTTTGGTGACAAAAGGACTTATTTTGGGGCACACCTGGTTTCCGAGGCCAGCTGGGACACCCGCTGTGAAGAGCAAACCTTTATTGTCCAGGTTCCAAAGACGAGTTTAGTTAGACTGGAAATCCGACCGTTAAACCCGTCTCCGGACTGATGAAACGTGGGGCTTAAGTCAAGAGCTTAGCTTATCCATAACAAGATTTCCATCAGAAAGCGCATGCAATATGAATAATGGTGATCCATAAAGATTTCGGGAGCAGGGCGCAGTCGCATTTCCTCTTGACAAAACATAGTAAAACACCCTCAAGGCAATCTTTCTTAACCAAGGGCAAGGAGGGGAAGGGAAGGGTTACAAGGGGTCAAAGGGAAAACTTATGAAGCCACACTGTACATACAGGGAGATCCCCAGCAATTTCCCAGTACATTCCCATACAGTTCTTGCTCCCAGAGTTATGATCTTTAAAACAGACAACGAGGGCTGCCTTCCTTCTGGGAGTTGTAGTTCTCCTTGATGTAATTACTGTCCTTGGGAACTGCAGAGCCTTTGGGGCTTGGGGTGCAAAGCAGTGAGAATAGCAGCAAGAGGAGTCCATGACCAGTGTCCTTGGGTGAACTGAGCGCTCAGCTGAGAGCCAGGCCGCTGATTGCGAGCGGCCGCTTTTCCGGGCTTTCCCCAGGCATGGGAGGGAGAACGGGGAGAAGAAAAGAGCAGAGACAAGATGGGGGAATAGGCAGAGTGCCTTTGGGCAACCACGTGGCAAATTGGGGGAACTTCCAACTTGTGGATACTGAATGCATGGGTTCTATTGGCTGTGCAAATGTTGTGTGGATGGGGCAATGGGAGGCAATGGTGGCTGGGTGTACTGGGAGGGACGAAGTTGGTGCAGTGTGATGTATAGAACTGAGTGAGGCAGAAGGGAAGGGGGGGAAAGGGGTCTGGTACTGGTGCAACTTAGGCCATGGGCCAAAAGGAATACTGGGGACTCTCTGCGGTTTGACCTTCTGGATTCGGGGCTTCCTGGTTCGACTACACTGCCACACGCACAATGGAGGACCTTCTTACAGCGACACCAGAGGCACTCCAAGTAGCCAGTTTCTGGTCAAAGGAAATTTAGTATGATGCTAAGTTTTTAACTTTGTTGGTGATTTTTCTATACATTTTAACTGTATTCTCAATTTGCTTCTGACATAATAAATAAATAAATAAACCTGAGTTGAAATTCTTCAGAAAATCCTAACTATGTTGTTGTATGCCTTCGAGACATAAAGTCAACTGGGAATGGATTCTTCTTCCTTTAAAAGCTGTTTAGAAGCGGAAATTTCATCAGATGTTGCTCGTCACACAGTCACCTAATGGAATTCATCTTCTATACAATCACTAAAAGTTCAAGGGCTGTTTCTATTTTTCTCTCTGGCAACATAGATAACACTTTCTTGTTTGTTCCCAACCTTCCATATATTTTGGTTGTGCCTCATCTTTGGCCACAGTGAACATCTTATTTTCTCAGGATATTGGTTCCTATCATGGCCTGACATCATTTCTCAAAAGATGCTTCTGAATGTGCTTTTTATTATTGGTTCCTTTACCAGCACATAGAATTTCTCATATCATTTGCCATAATTATATTTTCTCAAAAGTATGTTCATTCCTAACTCTAAGAGAGTAGGATTTTGGACTATAGTTCCAAAAAAGTTCCTAGCAAGCATCACCATGCTACAAAGGGGTTCTGGAAGTTGCTGTCTGAAAAGTACCATTTGCCAGTTTCTCACACTGAGGTTCTTGCATTTTTGCTCAAATTGAAATGAAATGTTTTACTTGATAGGCATTGGTTTTAATGGGATAACAATAATGGAAAAACCCCAGAGGCCCTAGAAATAACTCTTTGGTAAATTAAATTGTGGGAGTTCTTGCTATTATGTCAACAACATGCCTTAGTGGTTTTTGCTACACTGATGGATTCACATTTTCCATTACTAAAGACTACTACAATAAAATTGTCTATTTTGCTCTGAAATCCCAACTACAACAATCATCCAAACAAATATTATGACAACCATAATCTGAATATATTCAACATAGTGATTTATGTTACTGTAAGCTACTTGGCAATGCATCAAGACAGCCTTCCCTCCAATATCAGTTGGGTCAGCCAGATGCCAGGAATTGTTCACCATACCTTCTGCAGCATAATTTAAAAACCAACATGTTTTGCAACCAGAAATGGTAAAAATTAAGTTGCATTTTGGAACAATAGTACATGTTCAATGAAATGTGCATTATAATGCTACATACTGTATATCTATTTGTAAGCAGCCCCTGAAAAATGCCAAAGGCCAACCAGGTGAATATATTATTTGAGCTGTGATTTCTCTCTCTCAAAACCATACACATGGGCATACATACATAACTGGCTAATAATTTTCCTCGGGGCGGAGGGGGAGGGGGATTAAGTAGATCTTCATGTACTACTACTAGATATGAATGGGATTTGGCATTCGATGCCTACTTGATGAAATCAGACCATGATAAATATAAACAACTAGCTTGGGGACCCGGCCCTGCCCGGGTTATTTGAGAAGCGCAGCAGGATGTAGAGTGGGTCATGGGGACTCTGTGTGCCAAGTTTAGTCTTGATCCATCATTATTGGGAGTTGAAGTGGTATCATGAAATTACTGATGGTAGTGCAAGTCCCATCATCTCTGTGTCCCCCCAAAGTGTAGTAGGATGTAGATTGGGTCATGGGGGCTCTGTGTGCTAAGTTTGGTCTGTATTGGTGAATGGATGAGGGATGCATTGTTTTTCGGAAGTGAGTGAAGGTACTTCAAGTCCCATCATCCGTGGTCCGTCTCACAGTAAACTGCACCAGGCTGTAGAGTGGGTCATGAGGGCTCTGTGTTCCAGATTTGGTGTTGATCAGTCATTGGATTAGGTTTGTAGCAGGATTCGGAAGTGAAGGAAGGTACTGCAAGTCCCATCATCCATGTTCTGTCCCCCTCCAAACTTCAGTAGGATGTAGAGTGGGTCACTGGAGCTCTGTGTGCCAAGTGTGGACTTCCTCGGTGTTTGTTGGGGGCCACAGTGGTCTGTGGGAACAGAGGGGTGTAAAAGTACTACAAATCCCATCATCCATTGTCAGTCCTCCCCAAACCTCACCAGGACGTGAAGGCAGTCATGGGGGTTATGTATGGCAAGTTTGGTCTCGATCAGTGATTGGATGAGGGTTGCAGCGGACTTGGGAAGTGAATAGAGGCACTTCAAGTCCCATCATCCATGGCCCACCCTCCTCTGAACTGCACCAGGACGTAGAGTGGGTCATGGGGGCTGTGTGTGCTGAGTGTGGTCTGTATTGGTCCTTTTTGGTGGCCTCAGTGGTCTGTGGGAACCAAAGTCTTGGAAAGTACTACAAATCCCATAATACGTGGGTCATGTCATAGGGGGGTTATGTGTACCAAGTTTGGTGCAGGTCCATCACCCGCGCTGGTCGCTGTGGCCTGTGAAAGTGGCTGCCACATATCCGCCCTGACCTGTGAAAGTATACCGGTGTAAAACAAAGGAGTAAAAAAAAAATGGAAAAGGCCTGCATGGAATTAGCAGTAAGGTCCAATGAGGCTGGGTGAGGGGGCTTTGGGCCAGAATTATTTATATAAGCATTAAAAGGCATTAGAGAAAGGTATTTATTGTTTTCTCTTGTGTCTTTTGAGTGAAGTAGGGCCTTACCTTGTAGAGTGACAGTGCCTGTTCTAAAGATCCTGTCAGAAGCTGCCTTTCTCTCACACTGTGTTGAAGAGGGAAGATGGATGCCTCTTTTGGGCCTATCTGGGAGAAGGGGATTTGTAGGGCTACAATGTTTTCTGGGAAGTGAATTGGGATGCAAATCCCATCATTCGTCGGCCATCCTGCCCTAAACTCTATTTTGGGGCCTGTAATGTTATGGCCTGCTATTGGTAACTTTAAAAGGGTGCATGGCAGGCAGCTGTTTTCTAAAAGCTGAGGGGAGGAGAATACAGGAATCCATTTTGTTTTCACAGAGCCAAGTGGGGAGGGAATGTTGATGGTGCATTTTTTCCCCTCAGTGGGAAGAAATCCTGTTGTTTGAATGTAGAGGCCTGGTTTCTGGGATGCTGGCTTTTTCCCCCTCAGTGGGAAGAAATCCTGTTGTTTGAATGTAGAGGCCTGGTTTCTGGGTTGCTGGCTTTTTCCCCCTCAGTGGGAAGAAATCCTGTTGTTTGAATGTAGAGGCCTGGATTCTGGGATGCTGGCTTTTTTCCCCTCAGTGGGAAGAAATCCTGTTGTTTGAATGTAGAGGCCTGGTTTCTGGGATGCTGGCTTTTTTCCCCTCAGTGGGAAGAAATCCTGTTGTTTGAATGTAGAGGCCTGGATTCTGGGTTGCTGGCTTTTTTCCCCTCAGTGGGAAGAAATCCTGTTGTTTGAATGTAGAGGCCTGGTTTCTGGGATGCTGGCGTTTTTCCCCTCAGTGGGAAGAAATCCTGTTGTTTGAATGTAGAGGCCTGGATTCTGGGTTGCTGGCTAATCAGTGGCTATCAATGCCCTCTCTCTGGTGCCTTAGAATTTTGGAGTGGCGAGGCTGTCCAATCAAAGGACTTTATGCAAATAGCTGCCACATATCCGCCCTCCGCATACACACATACACACATACATACACACATACACACATACAAACATTCCGTTTTATAAAGGTATATATACAGATTGCAAAATAAGTCCATCTAGTCCAGCTACTTTCAACTATGGCTGGCCATGAATCACAATCCAGGAATCCTATCCTTAGGTTATAGAAATTAAATCAGAATTTTTGTAGAAGCAAAGGATGTCCTACTGCTAGATAATAGTCATATAATGTCATTATATGTGTCTGGTCCATGTTGATGCTCACATGTGTCCCCATGAATAGAATAACAGAATCAAAGTACTGGAAAAGACCACAAGGGCCATCTAGTCCAATCCCCTGCCAGGTAATAATGCACAAAGCACCCCTGACAGATAGCCATCCACCCTCTGCTTAAAACCTTCCAGAGGAGGAGACTCCACCAGACTCCGAGGCAGCTCTTACTGTCAGGGGTTTCTTCCTAATATTTAGATAGAATCTCTTTCCCTGCAATTTGAATCCATTGCTATATCCTGTGTTAGGAAAACATGTGGCGGAATGAAAATCAAGTGTGGCTCATGTCTTTACCAATCAACACACTGTTTTGCTAGAGAAAAGATATGCTATACAGATGTTCAGTAAAGAATAGGCTGTTTACTCTTTGTTATACAGAGCAACATATATGAACATACATGAATGGTCAGCAGCCAGATTACTAACGGGTGCGGCTTACAGGGAACATACCACCCCCCTTTTATGTCAGCTTCACTGGCTGCTGGTCTACCTCTGAGCCCAATTTAAAGTGCTGGTGTTAACCTATAAAGCTCTAAATGGTTCTGGCCCAGCTTACTTGTCTGAACGCATCCACCCCTACGTCCCACCTCGAAATCTAAGATTGTCTCGGGAGGCCCTGCTCTCTCTCCTGTCTGCAGCTTAAATGCGCCTGGCGGGGATGAGGGACAGGGCCTTCTCAGAGGTGGCTCCCCACCTGTGGAACACAGGATTATGAGAGCCGCAGAAGACATAAGTGACAACCCTAGAATGCTCACTTTTCTCTGCCTCCCTCAGATCAATTGTTCCTTGTTAACTGTCCCTTTTCTTGCAAGAAAACAAGGCAGAAGGCTTTAAATAGCAAGGCAATTAGCAGTGTCCTGGTGTTACTTTTGGATGGTTTCAGCTTCCACCATTCTAGCAGCAGTATGTGAGAGAGTGGCTGTGATATGGATAGTTACAAGAAGGCATCTCAGGAGCCTCGGACACTTCAGAAAGACATATGTTATAATGTATATGAAGTTTACTCATATTAAACTGGTTTATCCATTCCAGAATTGTCCACTCCATTGCAGCTGCATCTAAATAATTCTTCTGTGGAGTTCCCAAACCAGCAAAAGGAATTGTGCTCAGAAACCTATTAGTAAGGATGCTGGTGTAGGATTGCTCCATGCTCTGAGGCTCCCTGGTCAAAATCAGAGACTTAAGGTCCATCTAGAATTAATGTAATGTTGACACCATTTACTTGCTAGGAGTGTGCAGTTTGGTAAGGCATCAGTACTCTTTGGCAGAGGAGGCTGAAGACGTTGCAAAAACTACAGTCCTCATACCTGTTAAAGTGATATCAAACTGCGGGTTCCCCAGTCCCTGATCTAATCCAACTCTATGCCTGATGCAAAAAAATAATAATGAGATGAAACATACCATTAGATGCTCTGCTGTTTGGAGCAACCATCTTTTACATGACCATCTTTTATGTGAACGTTTTCTAAACATTTCATGTTGGTGACACACTTTTAAACCACTTCACACTAGAGAAAACATCCACTTCCAATCTGGTTTCTGCCTTCTGAGGAATTCTGGAGTTTAAAGTTTAGTGAAGCTGTTAAAGGCTCCTTCCTAAACTACAAACCCCAGAATTCTGCAGGAGGCAGAAACCAGATTTTAAGTGGATTTTTCCCTAGTGTGATAAGTCTCTTGCATCATTGTGTGGCAGAGTAATTCAATTCTACTAACAAACCAGAGGTTAAATCAGGCATGGGCAAACTTTGGCCGGTAGGCTGTTAGGAATTGTGGTAGTTGAAGTCCAAAACACCTGGAGGGCCAAGGTTTGCCCATGCTTGGGTTAAACCAACCCCTTATAAGAGATACGAACTCATAGATAATTTTTTTAATAATGAAGTGTTTCTCATGAAAATCTTTCATTTATATATTTAAAATATATGATCTGTAAGCTAAATACATTTCCAAGATTTTAAAAAAAATCTCATTATGTTCACACAGCATACTTACGCACGCACCAACACAGTAATATGTCACAACACACAGTTTCGAAAGCTTGTTTTCTGGTGTTTGTAAGCACCCCCTTTTTGCTGTCCTTCTTCATTCTGCCCATCTTCTCCAGATTACATTATTTCCTCCAGCCTCTTCGATCTGAAGCCAGAAAAGTGACAAAAAGCCATATTTCCCCCATATTGGACTATAGTGGGAAAGTGTATAGAGTTCCAGTTCTATTCCCAGTTCTACTTCCAAATATTCTTCATGCTGTGTTTGGAATGATCAGGAGAAGCATGATGATGATGCTTGTTCTGTTCTGTTTTTGTGCTGTTACACAATTGACGTGATGTGTGTCCCAGGCAGCCACAGGTGTGGTTTTTTTAAGTTCAAATAAATGATTACTTGACGTTGTAATCCTGGGCAAATCTCACTCCTTGGAGGATGCCCATCATTAAGTGCAGACTACTGGTACCAATTATCATAACCTTTAAATGCCAGGTCTCTGGGGCCGAAAGACAGTGTTAGAGCAGAACACCAGTCATGTCTGACAGAGAAGCCACACGGCAGAAGGTGAATCACGTCCCAACTATTAATCATGAAGTTTAGAGGCAACACATGAGACATGTTTGCTTGCACTTTGGCTGGTTTTGATTTTGGGAAGCTGGAGTGTGTGTATTACTAATCTGCCAACAAATTAGGCTTCCCGCCCTGTGGATGGGAAAGCATTTATTGCAGTGGTTTGAGTATTGAACCAGGACTATAAGAGATTAAGGTTCAATTCCCTGCTCCGCCATGGAAATTGGGTAGGTTACTTTCAGCCAACCTAAGAGGAAGGAAGTGGCAAATCTCCTCTGAATAAGTCTTGCAGAGAAAACTCTAGGACAGGAATAGTCATAAGTCAACTAGAAGGCACATGACAACAGCTCTTTGTGTGCACAAAACCTTCTGATACTAAATACATGTTTAGTCCCTCGTTTTAACCTGAAGGATTTTGTTACCTTAACTCTGGGGTGTAGATTAGTATTATTGCATTGCAGAAACTTCAACTGAGGTTGAAAATGAGTAGCATGCCTTATAATATCATGTATACCTAGGGTTCCTAATGCTCATGGTCTTGCCCTGCATCTCGGGGCATTTTCTCCAGTCTTCAGAGTAAAATAGAAGGATGTCAGGGGGAGAGCAGTGCCTTGTAAATGTGTCTGTCTGCATTCAGCTGGTGCTAGGTATTGCCAGAAAATGGTCCTAGAAAAAAAGTAACATTGTTTAATAATAATAATAATTATTATTATTATTTATATTCAGCTTTATCTCCCCGGAGGGACTCAGCGGATTACAGTACACATAAGGCAAACATTCAATGCCTTTTTTACATGCTCTACATACAATACATAGATAAGGTAAAGGGCCTCTCCTTTTTCCATTTCCAGCATCTGGAAGTGATGTTCACCTTCCAGCCATGGAGAGGTGATGCTGTTCTATTTTCCATGCCAAAGGAGCCTGCTGTTCATAAACATAAACACCTCTGATCTTTTGGCCAGCATGTCTGCATGGGGCACCCTTTTACCTACCCACTGAGGCAGTTCACCTACCTGGGAAGCATCTTCTCTTCAGATGCCAAGATTGATCAAGAGATATATCACAGATTAGCAAAGACATAAGGTGCATTCGGAAGGCTTCACAAAAAAGTCCGGAATAACAAATACCTGAGGCAAAGCACCAAAATCAGTGTGTACAGAGCTATCATACTGTCTATTCTCCTATATGGGTCTGAAACATGGGTCACCTATCGCCAACACCTACGACTCCTCGAACGCTTTCATCAGTGCTGTCTTCGTACAATCCTAAATATACACTGGACTGACTATGTGAGGAATGTCGCTGTCCTTGAGCAAGCAGGGATCATCAGCATTGAGGCCATGCTATTGAGAACACAGCTGCGCTGGGCAGGGCACATCTCTAGGATGGAGGACCACCACTTCCCAAAGACACTACTCAATGTTGAACTCACCATGTGTCAGAGCAAGAGAGGCGCCCCAAAAAAGAGATATAAGGACTCCTTGAAACAACATCTCAGGCTCGGCCAGATTGATCACCAACAGTGATCTACCCTGGCCTCACATCGGAAGGCATGGAGATGCACTATCCACAATGCTGCGGCCTCTTTCGAGAAGTCACGCTGAATGAGCCTCAAAGAGAAACGACAACGCAGAAAGAACCACACCCTGGAAACTAGGCCTGGTTGATCCATGGTTCTAAATGGTTCAAAAGTACTTACAAAACAAAAGTTCTGGTGGTGAACATTTCAGAACTCTATCAAAATTTCATTATTATTTCATTATTGGCTTTTTAAAAGACAGAACCAATTTATAATGAAATTTTGAAAGTTTTGTTAGAGTTCTGAAATGTTCACTACCAGAACTTTTGTTTTGTAAGTACTTTTGAACCATTTAGAACCATGGATCAACTAGGCCTACTGGAAAGAACATCACCCAAGGAGACTTTCTGCTGTGCTTTCTGCAACCGGACTTGCCTATCTCGCATTGGCCTTTTTAGTCATCAACGCGCTTGTAGAAAGCGTGAGACGAGTCCTTCCTGAATCTTAGTTCACAAAGAAAAGCCAAGAGGCAGTACCTATTGATCTACTCACTTTGCATGCTTTCAAAGTGCTAGGTTGGCAGAAACTAGGACTGATAATAGAGAGCTCAAACAGATGCATGGATCTGAACTGTTGATCCTCCAGTCAGCAGCCTTTCCTGCAACTAGCAGCTTTAACCATTGTGATACCATGGCCAGGAACATATCCTGCAACCTAATTTCTGTTCCTCTTCTTGATATTAAACATAAATTATTTGGTGTATTGTACAAGAGCCTGCACTTTTCCAAGGTTTTGCAGCATTTGTAAAGGAAGGGAGACTAAATCTGCCAGGAGTCTTTTTAAAAAAAATAAAAATAAAGGGTGGCTTACTTCATGGCCACTGTGCTTATAATCATTATCCTCCAGCTGCCAATGCCTCTGGTGTAGTGTAGCAACAAGGCTAAAGCTTATCAGTGCAAAAATGAGTATTACATTGTGTGGGACTCCAAATCTTTCTTGCTCGTGGACACACAAACTATTCTTAAAAAGATAGTTCCCCAATCTCATTCATGCATTCATTGTTGTGTCACCTGCGGATCACAAGCAGACACAATTAAGACATCTGCCATTGCACTTTGCTACTCTGATGAATACACATGCCCAGTGTGAAATACATCTCACCACATTAAAACAGTGGATGTGGCTCTTAACGAGACATGCTACATTATCACGGAATGTCTACGCTGAGAAATTATACTGCACCACCTGACATCCATCGGGAAGTAACAGCTGGCAATGAAAGGACCAAGGCATTGACATCTCCGGCCCATCCTACGTTTGGATATCAACCAGCACACCAATGTCTTCCTAAGATCTACAGAGAACACCTAAGCAAGCGAGAGTTGAAGAGTCCGGTCCGGCTTACCTATCTGAACGTATCTCTCCTTATGAACCATATAGGACTTTAAGATCGTCTGGGGAGGCCCTGCTCTTGATCTGGCCTTCTTCGCAGATGCGTTTGGTGGGGACAAGAGACAGGGCCTTCTCAGTGGTGGCCCCTCGGCTATGGAATGCCCTTCCCAGGGATATAAGATCGTCTCCCTCCTTTCTAACATTCCACAAAATGGTTAAGACCTGGTTCTTCGAGCAAGCTTTTCCTACTGGAGCATAATTAGACGTAAACGATTATATGGAATGATTGACGATGCAACTGGACAACGATTTTAGTAAGGAGACACCGCAGATTTTGTTTTTACAGATATATTTGCTTTTTATATTACATTTTAAATGTTGAATTGTTTTTTATAATTGTCTTAACTGTATTTGATATTTGTAATGGCATCGAATTCCTGGTGACTGTGAACCGCCTTGAGTTGCCTCTGGCTGAGAAAGTGTAGTATACAAATGCAATAAATAAATAATAAATAAATAAAAGTGGCAGGCTAAAACCTAGAACCTTAATCAGTGGCTGATACTGGATGTGAAACTCCCTTCTGGGCACACCAAGACTAGGCGACTTGGAAGGCGCTGAACAGACTGCGCTCTGGCACCATGAAATGCAGACCCAATCTTAAGAGATGGGGCTATAAAGAGGAGTCCACGGCATGCAAGTGTGGAGAAGAGCAAACAAGAGACCACCTACTACAATGCCGTCTGAGCCCTGCCACATGCACAAGGGAGGACCTTCTTATAGTGACACTCAAAGGACATTTAGTATAATGCCAAGTTTTTAACTTTGTGGCTTTTTATACATTGTAACTGTATTCTCTTTTTGCTTATGATACGATAAATAAAAATATATATCTCCAAAATTCAATTAATGTCTATGAACTATAGGATTTTAAAATGCTTAGCGTAAAGTTTGTAATCTTTGGTATTCCAATCGAATAAAACACAATATTTGAACATTATTGTTATAACATGCACATTTCTATGTGAGTTCCAAGGTGGAAGGTGACAATTTTATAAAACAGTTAGAAACTCATTAAGGAGTTACAAGGTGCTTGTATAAACAACAGGAAGAAAGAAATACGAAAATACTCCTTCTTTTCGCTCTTATCCCCTATGGGAACAAAAGCTGTCAATAAAGAGCTGATTAAACATAGCTTTTCAAGAAAAAAAATGAGGTCTCACTAATCCACCCAGCTACTATCTACAGAAAGCCTTACAACTGCTTGATGCCTTTGTGCACATTTGATTCTGAGCACATCTTTTCTGATGATATACTGTATATATATACACACATATCTCAGATAAATTATAGATTAGCTCCCACATTATGAGATTTAAATATGACAAGAGTTAAGTGTAAATGACCCCATCTACACTGCCAAATAATGCAGTTTTACCCATAGATTTTCCTACTGCTCTGTAGAAAAGAAATTGTGTGTCACAATACTAAGAAAATATATGTTCAGCCACTAACACTATGCAAAAAAATGTGATTTTTTTCTGTTCCTGGTTTGAAAGTGTTATTTCCTGTTTATTTGTGCAGTACTTACTTTGAAAGTAGTTGTTATACTCTATAAACATCATGTTTGTGGCTGCCACAAATTATGTTGAATTGGTTGAGACTCTATGATATATTCATTGAAAAATGTGCAGATTGTCCCTTAAAAACAAAGGTTTTTTTTTTGCAGTTTAACAAACTTTTCCCATGTTTTTATGATCAGGAAATGACATTCATAACCCAGGATCAAAAATCATGTTACACAGTGTAATTAAAGCTACCTAGTGCTATTAATGTATTTAGGAAGTGCCTATATAACTTGCTGGAATAGTGTATGTGTAATCTTGGTTATCCTGGTAGGTCTCCTATCCAAGTCCTAACCATGGCTGAGCCTGCTTAGCTTTCATAATCTGGCAGGATTTTGGTGCCTTTATGCTATTTAGGGTGAGGAAGAGGGATATTGCAGTCTAGGAAAACAAAACAGTATGACTATATACAACATTGCCATCCGGTGGTGACCATGGCAATATCTTCCAAACTGTACGGAATACAAACTGAAATCTCTTTTTCTTTCCAAGTCTTTCATGATTTTGAACCTGCATATTTTTTTGGCATGTGCCAGATACATATCTCTTTCACATGCTTGTTGGGAAAAAACTTTGGATATGAAAGAGCTTATATGGAATCATAGGGCACGTCCAGACAGGATCTGATCCCAGGCTTTCCATTTTAAATAGCATTGTATGAGTCCGCACTGCCAGATAATCTGGGATAAACAGAAAACCTGGGATCAGATCCTAAGATATATGGCCTGTCTGGAAGGGCCCATACACACACAGTGTTATACCTTTTGTAGCACATATATTAAACAATACCTCTTTATCTGAAGGCTAAGGTGGCACTAGTTACTTTTTTTCTTTTTGTCAAACAGTTGTAGCAACTAGCATTTACACAGTGAAAATCTAGAATCTTGAAAGGAAGGAATTAGCTCACATTCTTCCTCTTTTACTCCATGTGGCTTTCAGTTTGCTGTTTAATATGCCCCACACACATTTTACAGGTGAAAAGTGGGGCACATGTGGCCAAAGAATAAGAATTTTCACTGTACTATAGACTTGGAAGACAGATATTTGCTAATAACATGACTATGAGTTACTTGAGTTTTTAAGGGATTACAATATGGGTGTGAAACTCACTTTCAGCATCAAGGGCCACATCAACCTTATGGTTACCTTTAAAGGGCTATTGAATCCATGGGCACTGCAGGGAACCTGTGGATACAGAGGACCACTATAATGGGTTTTTTTTAACATAGCAGTCAGTGCTCCTTAGTTTTTATCCAGTTTGGATCCCCAGATGTTATTGAATGACAATTCGCATCACTTTTGATTATTCGCCATGCAGACTTGGGATAATGGGAATTGTATCCCAACAGAACTTGTGACTCTGAGGTTGGGAAAAAGGGCATTTTAACATCAGACATCATATCCACAAGCCTTATATCTAAAGCAGGGGTGGGCAATTACCGCCCTCCAGGTGTTTTGGATTTCAACTCCCAGAAATCCTAGCCAGTTTACCAGCTGTTAGGATTTCTGGGAGTTGAAGTCCAAAACACCTGGAGGGCCGGTAATTGCCCACCCCTGATCTAAATTCATACCCCACTCTCCTGACTAAACAGAACAAACTGCAGCCTTCCAGATTGCCCACCCCTGATCTAAATTCATACCCCACTCTCCTGACTAAACAGAACAAACTGCAGCCTTCCAGATTGCCCACCCCTGATCTAAATTCATACCCCACTCTCCTGACTAAACAGAACAAACTGCAGCCTTCCAGATGTTATTGTATTGCAATTCTCATCAGCTCTAGTCATGATTTCTAGTTGTTGTAGTCCAGCATCTGCTAGGAGAAGTACCAGCAGACTGGAGGAGGAATGGACCCAAACAATTACTGTCAAGTCAGCCTGCCATCAATACCAGAAAAGTTTCTGAAGCAGATCATTAAAGAGACAGTTTGCAATCACTTAGAAAGGAATGCTGTGATTACTAAAAGTCAACATGGAATTCTCAAAAACAAGTAATGCCAGACTAATCTTATCTCTTTTTTTGATGGGGTTACAAGCTTGGTAGATACAGGGAATGCTGGGGTTGTAGCATATCTTGATTTCAGTAAGACCTTCGACAGAGTCTCCCATGGCCTTATGGCAAGCAAACTAGTCAAATATGGGCTAGGCAATACTCCTATTAGATGGATCTATAATTGGTTAAGCGACCAAACCCAAAGGGAGCTCACCAATAGTTCCTCTCCATCCTGGAAAGAAGTGACCAGTGAAGTGCCAAAAAGAGGCACTTCACTGGGCCTGGGCCCAGTACAGTTCAACATCTTTATTAACAACTTGGATGAAGGTTTAGAGGGTGTGCTTATCAAGTTTGCAGATGACAGCAAATTAGGAGGGATAGCTAGCTAATGCTCCAGAGGACAGGATCAGAATTCAAAATGACCTTAACAGATTAGAGAGCGGGGGAGAGCGGGGCCAAAACTAACAAAATGAATTTCAACATGGACAAATGTAAGATACTACACTTAGACAGAAAAAAATGACATGCAAAGATAAAAGTGGGTGATGCCTGACTCGATAACAGTCCATGTAAAAATATTATGGAATCTTAGTGGACAACAAGTTGAACACGAACCAACAGTGTGCTGCAGCAGCTGAAAAAGCGAATGTGATTTTGGGCTGCATCAAAAGGATTATAGTGTCTAGATCGAGGGACGTCATGGTGCCTCTTTATTCTGCTTTGCTTAGACCTTACCTGGAATACTCTGACCAATGCTGGGCACTAACTACAGTTCATAAGAGATATTGACAAGCTGGAAGGTGTCCAGAGGAGGGCAACTAAAATGATCAAAGGTCTGGAAACCATGCCCTATGAATATGGGTATGTTTAGTCTGCAGAAGGGAAGATTGAGATGAGACTTGATAGCCATGTATACACATGTGAAAGGGTGTCAAGGATGAGGGAGCAGACTTGTTTTCTTCTGTCTTTGAAACTAGGATTAGGAGCAATGGATTCAAATTACAGCAGTGGTTCCCAACCTTTGGGCCTCCAGGTGTTTTAGAACTCATCTCTTACAGTTCCAAACAGTTGGTAAGCTGGCTGGGATTTCTGGGAGTTGACGTCCAAAACACCTGGAGGCCCAAAGGTTGGGAACCACTGAATTACAGGAAAGGAGATTCCACCTGAATATTAGGAAGAACTTCTTTACTGTGCAAGCTGTTCAATGGTTTCAGAGTGTAGTGGAAGCCCCTTCCTAGGAAACATTTAAACAGCGGCTGGATGGCCATCTGTTAAGAATACTTTGGTTGTGCTTTTCCTGCATGGCAGGGGGTTGGACTAAATGGCCCATGTGGTCTCTTCCATCTTTATTATTCTATGAATTGATGATCTGGAGAACCACATAAAATGGCATGGTGGGTCAGATTCAGCCCACAGGCTTGAGTTTAACATATGAAGATTACAACAAAGGCTCTAAAATATGGTAGGGATTTTTGTAATTTAATCTTAAATTCAAGGATCATGGCATGGGCCTCTTAAACTTAACCAAAAGTCTTTCTCCTTCTCCTACAAAATTCTTGACTCATACTTCCCAAATCTGAAATGGTGTTGTTGAAAGGAACCTTCACTATGAAGTGTATTATTTATGTGTTTCAGATGCAGCACTTAAAAGCAGGCCAGCTGTTTGTGGAATAAGCCGAAAACACTGCTGCCCCACCAGACCAAACTTCCAAACTTGAAATGTGTCCTCCTCATGCTTTATTGTTGACTCATTGAGTAACAGATGTACAACATAAACAAAAAAGTATATTGCTCAATTTTTTCGTGTCTGAGATTCATCCCTGATTTTTTGAAGACTTATCTTCCTGGCAGTCAAAGGGCAGCTAGGCGTCTATCACAAACACTTGAGCTCTCTCCAAATGGAGGGCCTTATTCTGCATTACGTATTTCTACTTTGAGACTGATTCCTGACTTTTAAATATGATATGCATGTCATTTATGAACTGTTTCTTAAGAACCATGAATGGCAATAATTGTACCCAAAATATACCTTTGCAAAGAGCTGATGAGCAAATGCTTAAGACAGGGCTGTCCAACTTCAACCGACCCAAGGGCTGGAATTCTGGTCACTGATCACCTGGGGGGCTGCAGTGGGAGACGGGGTCACTTGCGGGGGCGGGGCCACTAGTGGGGCGGGGCCGCTTGCGGGCATGCGCAGCAGGGCGGGAGCGGCGAGGTGCCCTCCATCATGTCCCTGGCTGCTGCAGCGGCCGCCCCGGGAGCTTAGCTTCCTTTCTCTTCCTTCGGAGAAGGAAGGTAAGCTCCCGGGCGCGGCCGCTGCAACAGCCAGGGACATGGCAGAGGGCGCCTCGCCGCTCCTGCCCTGCCGCACATGCCCAGAGTCCTGCGCGGCCCACCCCTTTTCAGAGGGGCTGGGTGACATCAGGCGTGCCGCTGGCGGCGAGGAGGAAGAGGTGGAGGCAGAGGCCCCGGCTTCCCTCCACCTCTTCCTCTTCGCCGCTGGAAGAGAAAGGAAGGTAAGCTCCCGGGGCGGCCGCTGCAGCAGCCAGGGATATGGCGGAGGGCGCCTCGCTGCTCCCGCCCTGCCGCGCATGCCCGCAAGCGGCCCCGCGCGAGCGACGAACAGGCGGGGGGAAGTCCCGCCCCTAGGGCGTCTGACGTGGCTTCCCTCCGCCTCCTCCTCACTCGCGTCGGCCCCGCCCCTCCTTGCGCCCCCCCGAGATCGATTTTTTTCATTTTTAAATTAAAAAAACAGCTGATTTTTTTGCAAGAGGGTAGACGGGCCGCATCCAAGGGGCTGGCGGGCTGTGTGCGGCCCACAGGCCACCTGTTGGACAGGTCCGGCTTAAGATAAACATTAAAAAGGAATATAGTCTTAGTTTAGGATTAAGAGGATTTTACTACATTGAGAGCCTTCTAAATGTATCATTTTTTAGAGCAATTTTGCTGGCTGTGTACTGGATTATGCTAATTGGGAGAAATGTTTCTTTAAAAAAAAGAGATATGGGGATAAGTTTCTCATGTACAGGATTTTCCACATTCTTAATATGGTCACAGGCAATATATCATATACTTTCCATGTGTATTTCATGGTTTATCCTCACCAGATTTTTGATCTAATTGGCCTAGCACTGATAAAACAACCCAAATTCATCAGAGTATCACTAGCAAACAAGTTTTGTTCTCTGTTATTTTTCTTCACATGGGAATTTATCGTAAAGATAATATCTGTCATACTGACTGTAGATAAACCATAAATATCAGCAATGGTGAAACAAATATGAACCTACTAGTAATACAACATGGCAAAAATCTGATTTATATTCTCCTCTAAACTTGGCTCATAGCTTTCAATATAAACTTGGACAAACAACAGTGTGCTTGCATGGACATTTGTTACTTTACCACCTCATATGATTTTACTGATACTTTTTTCTTCCAATTTTAGGATTTTATGAATTACACCATGATTTCATGCTAAACTATAATCTTTGCACATAATCTTTGGGAGTTTTTGTCACATTTAATAATCGAAAATGCACAATATTGTGCCAATAAATATGGGTCTCTCTGCAAGTATCTTGATGGCAATGCAGTGATTGATGGGAGCCAGCATGAGTTTGTCAAGAACAGATCCTACCGAACTAATATTACCATACATCTTTTCTATCATTTTAGTAGATAGTGGGAATGCCATGGATGTCATTTACCTGGATTTCTGCAAAGCATTTGATAAGATCCGTCATAATATTTTGATGAATGAACTGATTAAATATGGAATAGATGGGAATGCTGCCTGATGGATCCATAAATGGTTTGAAACTTGTGCTCAAATGGCTGCACTGCGAACTGGAAGGAAGTCTCAAATGGAATGCTTCAGGGTTTCTACCCTGAGGTCATTACCCTTCAATGTTTTATCCATGAATTAAGGTACAACTACACTGTGGAACTATTGCAATTTGACACCATTTTATTAGTCATGGTTAAATGCACATGGGAGTTTTAGTTTTAGATGAGTTTTAGTCTTCTCTGCCAAAGAGTTCTGGAACTACAAATCCATGACAGTTATAGTGTCAAACTGTATTAATTCTAAAGTTCAGGTGTACCCTTAGATGACAGGGTGAAGGAAATCCTTATCAGGTTTGTAGATGACACAAACCCATAATAATATCTATGAGCATTGGTCTACAAGAATCTCTCTAAAGAAAAAGACATCACCGAAAGAGATGCTGGACTTACAAGAACAACCAATTGTGGTAAACATTAGAAGAACACTTGGGAGAGGCCAACTACATGCCTTTGAGCCTGGAAGGAACAAAATAAAACTTTTAAAATATGACAATTCATTCCCTAGTACATCTATAGAAGGTCCATTCTTTGCAATAGATTATGAATGATGAGCTCCCTGCATTGTTTCTTTGATGAGCAATCTTTTTCCAAGACAGGAGTCCATTGGCTCCTGTTCTTAGTTTCAAGAAATGTGGAACATTTTTCAAATGGTTTCTGTATCTGTTTTTTCAATGCCATTTAATCTACACACTTTCAGAGGATACACCAGAGAGGTTAGTCCCAGCTCAAGATATGTTGTTGCCTGAAGCTGTGCTGGAAATGTTATTCCCATCCACCCAGGAAGTCAAGGTGCAAAGTAAGTACAGCTATGGTGAATGAGACAGGAAATCTCACAAATATTTCTCTTTTCCTCAGATGGAAAAGTGCAACAATACCACTCAGTATTAAGAAACATACGGTGTTTATACAGACCTTGTTAAAATATCTTCTTGGGAGATTAAAAATGGAAAGTAGCACCAAATTCCAAAAATACCTTTCCATTTAGGTCCTCATACCACGAATTCAAACACCAGAGGAACACATGATTAATGGTAACACAACATAAATTAAAATAAGACAGTTAACATAAAGTGTTACCACAGTCATAATCTCTAGAAATGACATGAGATATTTTCCAGTAAAAAAAAGCAGAGGAAAGGGGAGATGACCTAACTTTTCAGACTCTTCATTGGAAAGCATTAGATATTTTAAAAATATACACGTTTTATGGTACTCAAACACATAAAATGTTTGGCAAAAGCTAGATGAAATTGAGAGAGTGAATATGAAGTTTGTCAAAGTTTTAGATATGTGGAAATACAGTTTACAAATTGATACTAAAGCTTGGAAAAAGTTATTTGTTGGAGAATCTCCCAACAAGCCTGACCACTGACCATCGTCCCTTGAGATCCTGGGAACTGCAATCTGAAAACGTTGCTTTTTGAAACTCGATTTGGTACATAGGATGCATGAGAAGGAATGGCTTGATAAGCATTTAAGAAGCTATATTCAACATTATTTGAATGGACTTCCACTTGCAGATTGTGAGATTTTCTTTTTCTTCTCTTTGCAGAAGCAATGGAGGAGCTCAACAATTAAAACTTGTGTGCCAGTTGCGCCTGTACCTTGGGAAGTCAGACTTAGTCACGATGGTCCACATTCTTGTTACATCCCGAATGAACTACTGAAACATGCTCTACATGGGGTTGCCTTTGAAGACTGTTCAGAAGCTTCAGGGCGGCAGCCAGATTGCTCACTGGTGCAGCGTACAGGGAGCAAACAAACCCCTGTTGCATCAGGTCCACTGACTGCCAGTCTGCTACCAAGCACAATTCAAAGTGCTGGCTTTAGCCTATAAAACCCTAAACAGTTCTGGTCCAGCTTACCTGTCCGAACACATATCCCCCTATGAACCATCTTGGAGGCTAAGATCTTCCGGGGAGGGCCTGCTTTCGGTCACACCTTTTTTGCAGGTGCAGTTGGTGGGGACGAGACACAGGGCATTCTCAGAGGTGTGGAACTCTCTCCCCAGTGAAATTAGATCAGTGTCCTCCCTCTTTGTTTTCAGAAAGAAAGTGAAGACATGGTTGTGGGACCAAGCCTTTGGTTTGTAATGTAATGCAATGCTAGAAATGGATATGGAATATGTGCAATTGACAACTGGAATGTCAGTGTTATGCAATAAGCAATAGATGCTTACTGGTGTGATGACCAATCTTGAACCAAGAAAAATAAACACAGTAATACAATTACAGCAGTTTATGGGACTGAAGTTCTAGTGAGATTCTTTAAAGAAAATATAGTTGATTTCTCCACTGGAAGGTGACTAGTTTTGCAGGAGAAATATCAGGCCCAAGGGAAAATGAATTGAAAACGGAATCGGCTGCAAAGGCATAAAAAATGAATACCTTCAGATCATGTGATAAAGTACTTTTCATTCCCAGAAAAAAATGAACTGCCACAATAGCTGCACAGCTGGATTTGAAATTAAAAATGTACCAGGACGGATGAAAATGTTACTCTCAGGTGAAGAGTTAAAAGTTTCAATAATTCCCATAAAATGCACTAAGACAACAGAAATTTGATTTGGTTCTTCAAAAGGGAAGCAGTAAGCATAGTAATTAATATCTTACTTTGTGGCACATTTCAGTGCACCTACATTGTAGAATTGATGCAGTTTGGCACCACTTTAACTGCCATGACTCAGTGCTATGGAATCCTGGGATTTATAGTTTGGTAAGGCACCTGCACTATTTGGCAGCAAATGCTTTGTAAACTATAACTCCCATGATTCCACAGAAATGACTCATGAAAATTAAAGGGATGTCAAACTGCATTCATTCTACAGCGGAGATGTATCCCCGGACAGTCTTGAAAAATTCAGCTGAAATGCTCACCATGTAAAAATGGCAGTTTTCACCATAGCATGTCACTTCACCAGAAATTATGGTTTTTAATGGAACTTTACTAAGCAATATACTGGTTTCATGAACAGAAAAAGCAGGCGTATTCCATAGCTTCCTCTGGTGAGAGGGGAACTTTCGCCTTTCCAGTGTTTTGGACTAGAATTCCTCCAGTCCCTTGCCATTGACCATACTGGCTAGGGCATCTGAGATCTGAAGATCAAAATATCAAGAACGGCACAGATTCTCCATCCTTGCTCCTTATTTCTTCAAAATATTTGTATCCCATGTCTGAAGTCCTTTAACAAGTGATTTATCTTATGTAGAATTCTCCCCATCTTTTTATTTATTTATAGCAAACTGTTTTTATAGGTGAAAACACACCTGGTCTCTGTATACAAAACACATGAAATCTTTTAGCTGAAATATATTTTAAGATTAGGTCATGTACTTTTTTCCTTTCATTTCCTGGGAGACTGACGATGATGATCTTTATCATCTACTGAAGTATATGTTTGTGACTTGCAGATGTGCTGAAAAACTCACACAGCTGTATACCTTTATAAAACGGAATGTTTGTATGTGTGTATGTGTGTGTGTGTGTGTGTATGTGTGTATGCGGAGGGCGGAAGGGCGGATATGTGGCAGCTATTTGCATAAAGTCCTTTGATTGGACAGCCTCGCCACTCCAAAATTCTTTTTTTTAAAAAATATTTTTTATTATTCATTCAACCAACAACAACAACATAAACAAACCACCACATCGAGACCCTACAGACCTAGACATATACATAAACGTACCCTGGACTTAAACATAAAATCGTACCCCCCTCCCTTACCCTCCCTCCACCCACCACCATACACCTAACATACACATTCCACCTGTTGCCCTCCTTGTCCGTTTTGCAGAAGCTCTTTTCTTCCTTACATCCTTTCACAGAAGGGTGTACCTTGCTTCCCCTTTCTGTGATCTATACTTAGTTGTCCTGTTCAGTCCTACCTTCCAATCTAGTTTAATCTTCATCAAATTAACTTATACTTCTTCTGTTTGAGGTAGCTAACATATTTATTCCAATCTGTCCTATTTTCAAATGCCCTGTTTTGTGCTACTTTCTGTGTAAGCAAGTCCATATTCATTATATCGTATACTTTTTTTAACCAGTCCTGATATGTTGGTATTTCTTTAAGTTTCCAGAATCTGACCAGACTTATTCTGGCTGCAGAGGCCAAATAAAAGAGGATTTTTTCTTCGTTTTTATCTAATTCAAAATCAAATATCCCCAGCAAGAAGTACTCTGGTTTAAAATCAAATTTCTTTCCCAAAATATCTTTTGACTTCTTATATATTTCCCACCAGTATTTCTTTACCACTTTACATTCCCACCATACATGGGAGTATGTACCCACATTTGCTCCACATTTCCAACATTTCGCGTTCAGTTTTCCTTTACTGAACTTCGAGAGTTTTTCCGGTGTGAGGTACCACATGTAAAATACTTTATACCAGTTTTCTTTTATCTCAACAGCATAGGTATATTTTAATTTTTTGCACCACACTTCTTCCCATTTACACAGGTCTATGGTGTGTCCCACAAGTCTGGCCCACTTTATCATTACCTCCTTAATTATATTTTCCTCCGTAGCCCAGCCTAATAGTAGTTGGTAGGTTTTCCGTATAATTTTGGTGTCACTTTTTACAATTTTTGACCAACTAGAGTCACTTATTTCAAACCCCTTTTTCCGATCTTGTTTATAATTTTCTTTGATTTGCCAGTAGTGGAACCACGTTATACTAGGTTCCACTCTCTGCATCTCCTCCAGTGACAGCAGGTCCACCTCCCGCCCTTTGATTTTTAATAAATTTTTATACGTCAACCATCTTTCTCTCGGGATTTCCCTCTTCTGATCTGCCTCGTTCGGAGAGAACCACAGGGGAGTTTTGTTACATAGCCTTTCTTTGTATTTATCCCACACACTAATAAGGGCCGCCCTTATAAAATGGTTTCTAAAACCTTTTTCTATTTTCACCTTATCCCTCCAAAGATAACTATGCCATCCCCTGCAGAGGTCCTCTCCTTCCAAAGCCAAGAGTTTCTTTTTTGTCAGTGTTACCCAGTCTTTTACCCAGACCAGTACTGCTGATTCATAATAAATTTGAAAGTCCGGCAAAGCCAATCCTCCTCTTGTGGTATTGTCTTTAAGTTGTTGATAACCTATCCTCGGCCTCTTATTCATCCAAACAAATTTTAATATGTCCTTTCTCCATTCCTCCAGCAATGTTTTTGTCCGTAGAATTGGGATTGTTTGAAACAAAAATAATATTTCAGGTAACACCGACATTTTCACCAGGGCTATCCTGCCCATCAAGGAGAGCTGTAGTTTGCTCCACTTTTCCAACTTTTGTCTAATTTCCCTCCATTTTCTTTCATAGTTATTTTGAAGGAGGTGGGCATTGCTTCCTGTCAGAAGGACTCCCAAATATCGCACCATTTTTTCTATTTTAATTCCTGTCCTGCTTTGCAGAGTCTCTTTTCTCTTTGTTGACATATTTTTTACAATAAATTTGGTTTTCTCTTTATTTATTTTTAAGCCCGCGACTTCCCCATAAGTCGTTAGTTCTTTCCACCACACATCCCATTGTTGCAGGGGGTCTTCTATTACGCAGACCAAGTCGTCTGCATATGCCGACACTTTATATGTGTTATTGGGAATTCTCAGCCCTTTGATATCTTTGTTTTGTCTTACACTTTCCAGCATTACTTCCAACGTCATTACAAAGATCAAAGGCGACAGCGGGCAGCCTTGTCTTGTGCCTTTCTTCAATTTGATTTCTTTTGACAGCAGGCCGTTTATGATAATTTTCGCGGTTTGCTTATCGTAAATTGATCTGATGGCATTCTAAAAAAAAACCCCAAATCCATCTCTCGCATCAACTCAAATATAAAATTCCAATTAACCTTGTCAAAGGCTTTTTCGGCATCCAAAAATAGGATGCCGACTTCCTTTTGGGTGTGCTTATTGTAGTATTCAATTATATTCAAGATCAGTCTGGTATTGTCTTTAATTTGTCGGCCTGGAAGAAAGCCAGATTGGTCCTTATGTACTCTTTCATTCAAGACAACTTTTAGTCTTGCTGCCAATATTCCAGCGAATATTTTATAATCAGTGTTTAAAAGTGCAATTGGGCGGAAACTTTTAGGTGTTAACATATCTGAGTCTTCTTTTGGTATCAGGGTGATGTTTGAGTGAGTCCAGGAAGGTGGGAGTTTTTGCTCTTTCAAAACATTGTTCATCACTTTCAACATTGGGAAGGAAAGATTCGTCCCAGGAGATAATTCCCGGCAAAATCAAAGGAAAGATCAAGCTTGGGAAGAGAGAGGGGTAAGAGACCCACCCCCCCCCCTCTGGTGGGAGAGTGGGTGAGTGGAACAGCTGGGAGGGCTACCGGGCCCGGGGACGGAGACGCAAACCCGGGGCGAGAACAGACTAAACAATAACAATAAGAAACTGTAATAGAGTTGGGGCAGGGCCGGGGGGTAGAAAGTTGAAGAGCATATAAATATCTGAAAGAAAATGGCACCGACCTTGGGAAGAAATGTTATGTCTACGCAGCTGCCTTCTTCATAAACAACTGAAGTACAGCCGACTGCACGAGGCACTTCCGGTGAAGGAGAAGGAGAGACCGGAAGGGACGAAGTAAGTCGGAGGACTAAGCAGGGAGAAAGGCGTGGGATAAATAAGACGGTGGCACCATCGGAGGTCGGAGAAAGCGGAAGCGGAAGTGACGGAATGCAATAAGGACAGCAGAGTTACGAAAGTATAGAAAATAGAGCCACCACATAAAGGGAAGATTGCTAGATATACGATAAAACAGGATCGAGGCCGGGTGGAGAATAACGAGGAGGGCCGAGCGGCGGCGGCCCGGGCCGAGGGCAGAGCAGCGAGACCGGGAAAGGAAGCAGACGGGCAGCGAGACCAGGAAGGGAAGTAGACGGGCAGCGGGACCAGGAAGAGAAGTTGACGGGCAGCGAGACCAGGAAGCGAAGCAGACGGCTCAGGCGACTAGCGAACTTGGAGGCTTGGAGGCTTGTGGGCATCAGCGCAGCAACGAAGAAGATTTAAAACACCTCAACGGACTCAAAAATCTGAGTAAGAATCTTATAAGTGGAAGGACCCTTGAAGAGAAAATATCCAGCAGACGTCAGAGGGTGAGGGGAGATTTGGGTGACACTGACAATCTTGGAGTTGGCCAATCAGTTTGGAGAATATACCAATTTGTGGATAAGGCCTGGGAAGCGGGCAAGGGTCAAGAGAAGGGAGAAGGGAGTGACTTTAAGGAAAAGGAGGGGGTTTATATGTCTATATGTCTAACGAAAATCAATGATTTAATGAAATATCAATACAAAAGTATATGAGGTATTAATTTTAAAGATTTGTTTAGCCCGGAAAGAAAGTAAAACTAATTAAGTAATTGATAAAGTAAGTAATTAATGATTTAAGAATTAATTGATGGAAAAATAACCCAGTTTATGAATTGATGAGCTAAGTGATGAACTCAAGTAACTACTTATTTGAAAGAGAGTAATTAACTAGAGGGAAAGATTGATTGAAAATTGTGGTTTTATGAAAAGTATTGGGGACACTGATTGATACAAGAGGGAAGAGTGGTTTGTTTGATTGAGAGCAACCCTACTATTTTTTGTTATTTGATAGAGTTTACACAGGGGATCCATCAAGGATAAATTAAAGAAAAATAAAAATGGCAGCATCCAAGAAAGAGGCAAAAGACATGAAACCCCTCCCAAGAAGGGGCTCATTCTCTGGACAAGGACCAGAGGAGGGCGGATTGAGAGATCTCCTTAAAGATATTCAAAAAGAGATTCAGAAGTTAGGAGTAAAAACGGACCTACTTCAAGATATGGTAGTGACACACGAGAAACAACAGAAAACAACCCAAGAAGAAATGATGACCATGCAGAAGAATCTTACAGAGGAATGGAAGTTAATGAAGAAAGAGGTCTCTGACACACTGCAGGATGTTAAGCAATTAAAAACTGACCAAGTAGAGATGGAGAAGACCCAAAAAAAGACCCAGAGGAAAGTTGAGGGAATAGAAAAAAAGACCACTACTATGGAGAAGACTCAGGAAAGGCTTGAGACAAGTGAAATGGAACGCCAACTGAGATTTCGCAATATCGTCGAGCAAGAGGGAGAGGACATCCGCGAGGTGGTAATCCTCTTAATATCAAAAATAATAGACCAGCCCGAGAGAGAGGTGGAAAGAGAGATAGACAAAGTCTACCGGATCCAGACGAACTATTCAAAAAAAAACAAAGTACCACGAGATGTGATTGTGAACTTCATTCGGAAGAGAGTGAGAGAGGATACTTGGAGGAAGAGTAACCAAAAGCCTATACATTTTAAGGATACGAAGGTATCGATACTTCGAGAATTTCCCGCCGCGGTATTGACCAGGAGAAGGAAATATTTTTTCCTAACAAAAGAATTAAAACAACTAAATATCCGCTTCAGGTGGGAAAGAAATGAAGGCATAATGGTCACCTATAAAGATGAAAAGATCTGGCTCACATCGGAGGACAAAGCCAAGGACTTCTATAGGAGACTGGAAAAAGAAAGAAAAATAAGAACACCGCTGAGCTCCTTGGAGAAGGAGAAAAAACCAAAAAGGAAACGCGAGAATACCCCGGAGTCTCAAAGCACGGCCCCGGCAGGCGCAGCCGCAGCCGACCCACCTAATATAGAAGAGGAAGAAGGAGAAGAAGACGACCCCGAAATGGAAGAAGAAGATGTATTTAACAGAGATCTCAATGTCTAGCTTAACGCAACAACTGAAATGTTATTCAAACAATGTGAATGGCTTAAATTCGCCTAATAAACGAAAACGTATCTTTAACCAAATTAAGACTGGAAATTACAATGTCATTGCACTCCAAGAAACACACATTAAACAGAAACATGTATCCCATCTAACTCAGAAAAACTTGGGACGAGCCTACTACTCCTCTGCACCGGACAAGAAAAAGGGAGTAGTCTTGTACATAGATGAGAAAATTAAATCAGAATTTGCGTTCAGGGATGAGGAGGGAAGAATGGTGGCAGTCAAAATAATTATTGGTACGGAAACAATCTTAATATGTAATATCTATGCCCCAAATACCTCTAAGAAAAAATTCATGGACTCCCTAAAACAAAAAGTAAATAATGAAAATATGGATCATATGATAATTATGGGTGATTTCAACGGAGTATTGGACAGGGCATTAGATAAAACCAGAAGGACCAAAAAGTTAAACAAAAATGATACCCCCACCTTACCAGAAAATTTTATTAAATTTAAGAAAGAATATGATCTAGAGGACGCATGGAGAATCCAAAATCCCACGACTAAGGACTATACATTCTATTCCAACCGCCATCTTAGTTGGTCTAGAATCGATATGATTTGGACTACCAAATCATTGACGACAAAGGTGAAAGACATCAAGATACTACCGCGAGACATCTCCGACCATGGAGCAATTACGATGACAGTAAACCAGAGGAGAGGGACAAGGAAATGGAGATTAAATGAGAATCTTCTGAAAACACCGGAAGATATAAAAAAGAACAAGGAAAAGACTATAGAATTTTTTGAGTTAAATACACAAGCTGACACAACAATCCAAATAATATGGGATGCATATAAAGCCGTAATGCGAGGCCATCTTATTCAACAAAATGCAACGAGAAACAAAATGAGAAAACAGAAGCTAGATTCCATTAACGAAGAATTGAATCAATTGGAGATTCAACTGAAAAATAATCCAGGGAATAAGAAAATTCCTAAGAAACTAGAGAGAAAGAGAAGAGAGAAACAGAATATAGAAACTGAACAACTGGCTAAACAACTAAAATTTGTAAAACAGCACTCATTCGAAAATGCTAACAAGATTGGTAAATGGCTGGCAAGACGACTTAGAAAGAAAAAACAATCACAGCAGATCATAAGAATTAAGAAGCAGGGGGAATACACCACAGATGAGGATCAAATTAGAAAAGAATTCAAAAATTACTACAGTCAATTATATTCCAAAATACCGGTATCAGAGGAAAACATCAATCAATACCTAAATAGTATGAATTTAGAAAAGATCACGGAGGATCAAAGACTGGAACTAAACAAAGAGATAACAACAGAGGAAATAAAGAGAGCAATTAAGGCCCTCAAAAACGACAAAGCACCAGGACCTGATGGATTCACAGCATGTCTCTATAAAACGATGCAAGAGGAAATCTTACCAACACTAAAGGTTATTTTGAATAAGGCATTAACGGAAAAAATAATACCAGATTCCTGGAAAATGGCAGATATCGTTATGATATACAAAGAAGGATCAGATCCAGAAGATATAAGAAACTACCGCCCAATCTCCCTGTTAAACACGGATTATAAAATCTTTTCCACAATTATGGCAAGTAGACTAAAAAACTTTTTAATTGACTGGATACAAGATGACCAAACGGGCTTCCTCCCTAATAGAAACATTAAGGATAACGTAAGGACTATTCTAAATGTTATTGAATATTATGAAACTAATCATCAGAGGGAATTAGCTCTTCTCGCAATTGATGCCGAAAAAGCATTTGATAATTTGAATTGGGACTTCTTTAAAATTTTGTTTAAGGAAATTGATATTGGCTTTCAATTTCAGAACGCGATCGAGGCAATTTATAAAGGACAAAAAGCGAGGATATGGATAAACGGAACAGCCACAGAAGAATTCAAAATTGAAAAAGGCACAAGACAAGGATGTCCGCTGTCTCCGCTAATCTTTATCTTCGCGTTGGAGACACTTTTAATTAAAGTAAGACGAAATCAAGATCTGTCAGGACTCAAGGTCGACAGACACACCTATAAAATTAGAGCATTTGCGGACGACGTGATCTGTATAATTGAAAACCCAAAAACTAACATTAAGAAGTGGCTCAAGACTTTGGAAGAATTTGGAGAAGTAGCTGGATTTATACTGAACAAAAAGAAGACTAAAATATTAACGAAAAATATGTCAAAGCAGAAACAAGATGATTTACAGAAAATGACAGGCATAGAGGTAGTCCCCAAAATCAAATATCTAGGTATCTGGTTAACATCGAGAAATCTACACTTGTTAAAGAATAACTATTTGCTACAATGGGAGAAAATTAAGAAAGATTTGGCACAATGGGAGAAACTAAATCTATCACTATTAGGGAGAATTGCGGCGGTTAAAATGAATTTACTACCAAAAATGTTATACCTATTTCAAAATTTACCTATAATCAGGAACATGGAGACATTTAAGAAATGGAACAAAGATATAATGAGATTTATCTGGAAAGGGAAAAGACCCAGGATAAAATATAACATAATGATAATGTCTAAAGACAATGGTGGTTTCGGCCTTCCAGATCTAAAAACATATTTTGAATCCTGTGCCCTGGCATGGATAAAGGACTGGACGTTACTGTCCAACCCGAGAGTACTGTCTCTAGAAGGATTCGATTTAAGGAAGGGTTGGCACTCGTACCTTTGGTATGGTGGCACCACAAAGGAGAAAAACTTCGGAAACCATTTTATCCGCTCCTCACTAATGAAGATCTGGAACAAATACAAGAATCGGATGTACACGAAGACACCACTGTGGCTATCACCATTGGAAGCAGACCAACGCAGATTGTTAGGTTGGACAGAATGGCCTAGGTATAAAGATATCTTAAAGAAACAAAAGGGTGAATATGTGCTGATGTCACAGGAGGAAATATCTAGGAATTTTGTCAATGTAAGGTGGCTCCACTACTTTCAATTGAGAGAAGGGTTTAACAAGGATAGAGTCAAAGGATTTAGTGAAAGTGAAGAAAACTGGGACAAAGTTCTGAAATCAGAAAAGAAAACAGTATCGAAGATATACTCCATGCTTCTTGCCTGGTTAACAGAGGAAGAGACAATTAAACATACAATGATAAAATGGGCCCAAAACATTGGGAGAACAATACAACTTAGAGAATGGGAAACAATATGGAGGAAAAATTTAAAAATGACATATGCTATGGACTTACAAGAAAATTGGCTTAAAATGATTCACCGATGGTACATCACACCGCAAAAACTTAATGCAATGTATAAAAATTTGGATAATAAATGTTGGAAATGCAGAACCCAGGAAGGTACTTTCTACCACATGTGGTGGACATGCCCCAAAACAAAAGAATACTGGGCAATGATCCACCAGGAATGTAGACGAATGCTAAAAGTAGACTTTCCCCAAACCCCGGAGTTATATCTATTAGGAATATTAGGTGAGACCACCTTTGAAAACGAAAACCAACAAAAATTGTTTGTGTACCTGACCACGGCAGCACGGATAGTCTTCGCAAGAGTATGGAAACAAAATCTCCTCCCAGACAAAGAACAATGGGTGGAGAAAGTGCTGGAAATTAAGGGAATGGATGAATTAACATACTGGCTTCGCCAGAATAATGGTAAAGGGAATACGATGACAGACTGGTCTGGGATAAATGAATATATAAAATTAATAAAAATTGATTGAAAACATTCTGTCAGAAAATATAGTAAAAAACCAGGAATGAAGAGCACCTTAGGATGCCTAATGGGAAAGAATTGTAAAGAATATGTAAACATGATGTAGTATGGAACTAGAACGGAAGTCAATTTTATTGATCCCTACTCCCCTTCCTACTCCCCTAGCCCGTGTGTTTCTATGTTTGTCAACTTTTATGTTTTTGTAATGTCTATAAAATTTATGAAAACTCTAAAAAATATTATTATAAAAAAAAAAAAAATACTCTGTAATCCTTTCTCTCGGTATATTATCTTCTGCATAGAGCATTTTATAGAATTTCACAAATTGTTCTTCTATTTCCTTTTGCTGTATATGCTCTTTCCCATTTTCACTGATTTTATTTATATATTGCCTTTGTCTCCTACTTTTAATCTTCCAGGCTAACCATCGCCCTACTTTGTTTGCATTCTCAAAATGCTTCTGTTTTATTAAATTGAGTTTTTTTGTTATGTCCTCGAGTTGAAAGGTTTCCATTTGTTTTTTAAGTAGGTCCAATTGTGTTCTTGTCTTAATGTCTCTTGGATTACTTTTTAACTTTTTTTCCCAGATGGAAATTTCCATCTCTAATTTTAGGAGAATATTCCTTTTTTCCTTATTCCTTCTGGCTGCTTGTTGAATATAATGGCCTCGCATAAAAGCTTTAGCGGTGTCCCAAATTATCTCTAATGGGGAGTCTTCTTCTTTGTTAAAATTGAAAAATTCTTTCAATGTCTCTCTGCTTTTCTCAACATCACTGGGGGTTTTGAGTAATTGCTCATTTAATTTCCACCTAAAAGTTCCCTCCCTGTTTCCGGTGTTGTCGAGTGTCAACTCTATCGGTGCATGGTCTGAGGTTATTCTGGTCAGGATTTTTGTTTTTTTTATCTTCATAACCAAGTCTTTAGAACCCCATGCCATGTCGATACATGACTGGTGAGGGTTTGAAAAGAAAGTGTAATCCCTCTCAGTTTTATGATAGTGTCTCCAGAGGTCAGTCAGGTTAAGGTCCTCCAGCAGTCTTTTTAAACACTTTGGTAGTTCTCCCTTATTTGTTTTACCTTTCCTGGTCTTTTTCTCCTCAGTTTTTTCTTCTGATTTATCCAAATTTGCGTTCCAAACCCCATTGAAGTCTCCCATTATTAGAAGATAATCGAAATCTTGCTCCCTGATTCTTCTATTAAGGGATTCCACAAATTTCTCTTTAGCCCCATTTGGAGCATAAATATTACATAATAATGTTTTTTTACCCTCATTCTCCAAAATAATTCCCAATTGTCTGCCGTCTTGATCCTTGAATACCTGATTTGATTGAATCTTCTCATTGACAAAGGTTACCACTCCTCTTTTCTTTTCCTCCGCTGATGCAAAATAAACTTTCCCAAATTGCTTCTGATTTAAATAGTTCACATGTTTCTGGCAGATATGTGTCTCTTGTAAAGAAATAACGTCAAATTTCCCTTTTTAAAAATAATTCCAAACTTTATTGCGTTTATTTGGGCTGTTTAAGCCGTTCACATTTTGTAAATAAAATTTAAACCTCTGCGCCATTCTCTTCCTGGTCTCCTCCCCCTGCCCCTGCTGGCCCTGTTTCCATCAAATCTGCATCTTCTAAAGGAGATTTCTCTCTTGGTCTTTTCCTTTGTCTTTCCAACGAATGGTCTTTTTTCTCACCGTCTCTAGTCTCCTTTTCCTTGGGTTCTCCCTCTTTTGTTAGAAATCTTTCATAAAACATTCTGGCTTTATGCTCTGATGTTAGCCAATGCTTTTCCCCCTCCCATGTTGTCATCAGTCCTTCTCTTTCCCATTTGAACCTTATATTTCTCTCTCTCAGTATGTCAGTAATGTAGAAGTATTTTCTCCTTCTTTCTAATACCGCAACTGGGAATTCTTTTAATATCGCGACTTTGTCGCCTTTGTAGAAGGTTGGGGTTTTGGCATTGGCCTTCACGATCTCATCTCTAACAGATTTTCTACCAAAGCAGACTATCGTGTCCCGTGGTGTGCCGTGTCTCTTAGCGTAGTTTGAATGCACCCGAAACACCCTGTCCACATCTCCTTCTATCTCCTCATTTGTAGTTTGTAAAATCTCTGCAATTACTGTGGTTATTGTCTCTTTGACATTTTCCTGGTCTTGTTCCCGTACATTTCTAAATCTAAGTTGAAATTCCTTCTCCTTAGCCTCTAGTGTCTCCTGTTGCAATTTTAGGGTAGCTATTGTCTTTTCCATTGTTGCCATTGTTTTTTCTAGTTCTTTTTGTTGCAACTGCATTGCTTTATTTTCTTTAACGCACTCCCTCTTCCCTTGTTGTAATATATCAATATCTTTTTGCATATTTCTTAATTCCTCTTTAATTACTACCTTCATTTCCTCCTTTAGGTTTTTTTAAGTCTTCCATTTCTCCTCTTATAGTGTTATATTGGAAGTCTTGCTTTTCTTGGGTCTGTTTCTCATCCGTCAGATTTTTTTAAATTTCTCTCATCAGGTCCTTTGATGAGAATTCCTCAGTTAATGATTCCTTTCTTCCTGGTTGTTTTTTTCTCTACTTTATCCATTTTTGCTTTTGGTGTATTCATTCTTTCAATCTAACACTTGGAGATAGGTTTGTCACTTGACATATATAGAGTTAAGTAAAACTTCAGAGGGATATTAGGATGATTTTTGAAGGTTTTTGAAGTGGGGGGCCTTAAATCTTGATTTGCACTAGGTCGCAGGTTTACTCTTAGTTCCTAAAGGTTTTTCCTTTCCCTGCCAATGTATCTCTTAAAGTGATATACTTGCTATCTTCTCCTACAGGGTAAATAATTTGTGTGGCGTCCCCTATATATATAGGAGACCAAAAGAGACAATGTATAGGACCAGAGACAAAGCAAGCATGGCCCCACTTCTCTGAGGAATATATGTGACAAAATAGGTGCATAAAAATCTGGCTGTCTGAATAGGATATTGATATAGAGCTGGGGGGGGGGAAACAAGTTTGCCACTTAAACTTCAATTTTGTTACTGATTCCTATTGGTTTTCTCTTTCCCTCCCTGCCAATGTTCCTCTTTATAGGCTTTATGTAGTGTCTCCCCACTATGTGCAATTCCAAAAGGTTATCTATAGAGGAAAAAAATGGCAAGAGGTAATGCTGGTAAGGTGTATCAGGTGGGGGGAAACTAGACAGGGGTATTAGGTTAGAGTTACAGGGACTGTTGCTCAGAGAGGCTACCGGGGCTTTGTGCTATGAGTTCGCGTAATTCGGACTCTTAGCTGCCCATTCTTTCATTTCTTTCCTTTCCTTTACTTGCTTTTTATGAGTAATCACCTCCTTTATCCCCCTCGCCGTTGTCGCTCCTGGTCGCTCCTGGTCCTGGTCCCTTTTTCTTTGCAGCTCCGTCGTCCGTCGTCCGTCTTCCCTTAATTGCTAAGCTCTTTACCCAACTTGGATAAACTTTCCGGACCCTGCTTGTTTACGTTAGTTTCTTTATTTGCGGTGTTTGCGTTGTTTGCGTTGTTTGTGTTGCTTACGTAGATTACGTTAATTACGTTGGATCCGCAGCCTGCTTATCTTCCACCGCGTTGGCTTTCTCCCTTTGCGTACTCTGCGTAGCTTGCGTGCACTTCTTTCCCTTGTGCGGACGTTATAGCGTGGTGACGTGATAATGCTGATGGTTGCGTCCGTGTCCCACATCTCACGTCCTGCGTCTGACGTCCTCCTTGTTCACGCTCGGAGCTCGTCTTCTTTGATTGCTCGCGCACCTGGACTCCTATGGCTCTTCAGGGCCGCTTAAAGGGACCGTTGCCTTTTCTTTATCTCTCCTCTCTGGCGAGGCCCCCCGCCGATCTACACCACCCAGCGGGTATGCAGCAATACGGCAGCGGCACAACGGCAGACGGTTGATCAGGTCAGGTTTGGGTTGAATTTAGTTTAGTACAGTTCTTTACTGACCCTCCTCTTCCCTCTTTTCCTGGATCTCTCATAACTTCTTCCCGTCTTGCTTACGCCTCGTAGTAAACAGTCTCTTATCAGCTCCTGGTGGAAATCTTATTGTGGACCTTCTTCCTATTTCGTCCAATCACAGAGTTAATGTCTTGCCTCACGGCCTTGTGTCTCTTCTACAAAACGGCTTTCTTAGTCCTTCTTCCCACCTTTTTCTTGGTTTAAAATAGGGACCGGCGTTCTGGCCTGGAACTTGCGTTCCCGGCTCCCTCTTTCCCTCCTGTGCACCCGAACCTCTTTCTGTCTGTCCGTCAGACCCCCCTCCGGGGACCCCGACCACAGGCAGCCGGCTCTAAGGTTGGCACTTCGTCGACCTCAATCCGTCGTCAAAGGGGGACAACTGCCCCTCCAAGGATGGGAAGAGGGTAGCTTGGCGAGGAGCCTCACCAAACCGTGGCGTCCGCCATGATGTCCCTACCGGAAGTCTCCGCCACTCCAAAATTCTAAGGCACCAGACAGAGGGCATTGATAGCCACTGATTAGCCAGCAACCCAGAATCCAGGCCTCTACATTCAAACAACAGGATTTCTTCCCACTGAGGGGGAAAAAGCCAGCAGCCCAGAATCCAGGCCTCTACATTCAAACAACAGGATTTCTTTCCACTGAGGGGAAAAAAGCCAGCAACCCAGAATCCAGGCCTCTACATTCAAACAACAGGATTTCTTCCCACTGAGGGGAAAAAAGCCAGCAACCCAGAATCCAGGCCTCTACATTCAAACAACAGGATTTCTTCCCACTGAGGGGAAAAAAGCCAGCAGCCCAGAATCCAGGCCTCTACATCCAAACAACAGGATTTCTTCCCACTGAGGGGAAAAAGCCAGCAACCCAGAATCCAGGCCTCTACATTCAAACAACAGGATTTCTTCCCACTGAGGGGAAAAATGCACCATCAACATTCCCTCCCCACTTGGCTCTGTGAAAACAAAATGGATTCCTGTATTCTCCTCCCCCTCAGCTTTTAGAAAACGGCTGCCTGCCATGCACCCTTTTAAAGTTACCAATAGCAGGCCATAACATTACAGGCCCCAAAATAGAGTTTAGGGCAGGATGGCCGACGAATGATGGGATTTGCATCCCAATTCACTTCCCAGAAAACATTGTAGCCCCTACAAATCCCCTTCTCCCAGATAGGCCCAAAAGAGGCATCCATCTTCCCTCTTCAACACAGTGTGAGAGAAAGGCAGCTTCTGACAGGATCTTTAGAACAGGCACTGTCACTCTACAAGGTAAGGCCCTACTTCACTCAAAAGACACAAGAGAAAACAATAAATACCTTTCTCTAATGCCTTTTAATGCTTATATAAATAATTCTGGCCCAAAGCCCCCTCACCCAGCCTCATTGGACCTTACTGCTAATTCCATGCAGGCCTTTTCCATTTTTTTACTCCTTTCTGTTTTACACCGGTATACTTTCACAGGCCAGGGCGGATATGTGGCAGTCACTTTCACAGGCCAGGGCGGATATGTGGCAGCCACTTTCACAGGCCAGGGCGGATATGTGGTAACCACTTTCACAGGCCACAGCGACCAGCGCGGGTGATGGACCTGCACCAAACTTGGTACACATAACCCCCCCCTATGACATGACCCACGTATTATGGGATTTGTAGTACTTTCCAAGACTTTGGTTCCCACAGACTACTGAGGCCACCAAAAAGGACCAATACAGACCACACTCAGCACACACAGCCCCCATGACCCACTCTACGTTCTGGTGCAGTTCGGAGGAGGGTGGGCCATGGATGATGGGACTTGAAGTGCCTCTACTCACTTCCAAAGTCCGCTACAACCCTCATCCAATCACTGATCGAGACCAAACTTGCCATACATAACCCCCATGACTGCCTTCACGTCCTGGTGAGGTTTGGGGGAGGACTGACAATGGATGATGGGATTTGTAGTACTTTTACACCCTTCTGTTCCCACAGACCACTGTGGCCCCCAACAAACACCGAGAAAAACCACACTTGGCACACAGAGCCCCAGTGACCCACTCTACATCCTACTGAAGTTTGGAGGGGGACAGAACATGGATGATGGGACTTGCAGTACCTTCCCTCACTTCCCAATCCTGCTACAAACCTAATCCAATGACTGATCAACACCAAATCTGGCACACAGACCCTCATGACCCACTCTACAGCCTGGTGCAGTTTACTGTGAGACGGACCACAGATGATGGGACTTGAAGTACCTTCACTCACTTCCGAAAAACAATGCATCCCTCATCCATTCACCAATACAGACCAAACTTAGCACACAGAGCCCCCATGACCCAATCTACATCCTACTACACTTTGGGGGGGACGGGACACACAGAGATGATGGGACTTGCACTACCTTCAGTAATTTCATGATACCACTGCAACTCCCAATAATGATGGATCAAGACTAAACTTGGCACACAGAGCCCCCATGACCCACTCTACATCCTGCTGCACTTCTCAAATGACCCGGGCAGGGCCGGGTCCCCAAGCTAGTTTGATACAATATTTAGCACAGTGTGATTTCCAAGACCAAGGTAAGTATCAGTGACAAGGAGTAGAAAAATTAACTATTTTACATGTTTACCATCTAACAGAGGATATGGTATTAATTTGGGGAAAATTAGAATTACAGTTACACCAAATGCCACCAAATCATCCCCAATATTTTTTCTCTCTTAAGGAGTTGTATTGTGTAACACAAGTTACAAGTAATCCCCAAGCTACAAACAAGATAAGTTCGGTAGGTTTGTTTTTAAGTTTAACTGTTTGTAAGTTAGGACAAGTACATTTTTTCAGTGTAACCCCACCCAAAAATAGCATAAGGAAGGATTAATGACTTGCAGTTTCTCAAGTCGCTCCTCAAAAACACCAAACCAAAACCAAACCGAAAGCAAAACAAACACCCTTGATATTAGTTTTGCTGTCTATGCCCCTGTTCAGAAGATTTCTCCTCACTTTCTGTCTCTGTGTTAATTGGGTTTTGAAAAAACTGGCTTGTTGTGGAATCAAGGATTGGTGATAAAGCTTTGCTGGAGACATGTTTCCCCCATGATAACTCTTACAGGAGTTAATTATAATTTCCCTTCTGAGGAGTTTTCTCTCACTTCCTGTTGTTTCACCCCCCATTCTGAACTATGAGTTGTTTGTAAGTTAGGTGTTTGTACCTTGACAGGGCCGTAGCCAGGATTTTGATTCGGGGCTGAGTTTGGTTCGGGGGCCGAGACTGGGTGGAAGAGGGTCTACCCTAGCAAACCTTTTGTATTGTTATCCCAATAACCCCATTAATGTGGGATATATTGTGCATGGTGATCAGATCATGATATGAATAAACATAACAGTTTAAATAATGTACCAGTAAGGCCTTCTCGCAGACCATCCTGAGAATTTCGGGGGGGGGGGGCTGAAGCCCCCTTAGCCCTCCCCTGGCTACATGCCTGTACCTTGAGGACTGTCCGCATTTAGTAACTAATCCATCAAAACTGCACTATATAACACAAAAGCTTAACATCTTTGTTTTTATCTTTTGTCCCTTGTTTTCCACATGCAAGCTTTTCTTCTTTTTCCTTCTCCCTTTCTTCCTTCTCTTCTAATTATTCCTCTTCTACTTCTCTTCCTCTCTTTTCTCCACCTACTTTCTCCTACTCCCTCTCCTCCTGCCTCACATCATAAACATTCGACCCTCACTCAACTGCAGAGGTCACATTCCCTGCTGTATATTTTACTTCATGCATCCATGTAATTGCCTGGAAGTCTAGCCTACTTTGAAAGCTTCATCTTGGTATAGGTTATGACAGATTTGTTTATAGTAGGTTTAGAAAATGGTTTCCTTCTTTCCTCTTGGTATCAGTGCTTCCATTGTGATAGATGGCCTGTCACTCTGGCTCTCAAATAGCATATGGAGCAAAAATGGTTGAAACGAAAACAAGAGCTCTAGGGTGAATGGGTATTGAGACATTTTCTGGGAGTGAAAGATGCAACACAGACCATCTTCAAGCTGGAAAAGGTCAAAGATAATGAAGGTTCAATGTCACCACGTTTCCCTTGCCCCATAATACAAACATCTGTGCACAAAGCTTGGAAATAATATGTTTTTGAACCACAACTCCCAGAACCCATATGGCTACTATTTAAAAGCATACTAGAGATGCTAACAGTCAGACTTGAAGCCAAAGCTTTAGTGAGTACAGTCAGGCCTCCATACATGGATTCTGTATCCAAAGATTCAACCATACAGTTTGAAAACATTAAAAATATAATTCCAAGAACCAATCTATGATTTTGCTATTTTGTATAATGAACACCATTTTAATGCACCACTGTATATAATGGGACTTGAACATGCACAAATGTTGGTATCCATGGGGCTTCTGGAATCAAACCCCAGCAAATACCAATCCACCAGCTAGTATAAGTATCATATTATTTTGCTCTTTATCCAAATAAAAGTAACACTATGAGAGAAAAATGTGCTTGGATCACAAACCAACAATTAAATTTCTTTAAAGAAACAAAAAATAGCAATTTTATGCCTTTTAAGAAATGCAAATGTCTTTTAAAAAATACTTAACAATGTGCATGTTCACTAGAGAGAAGGATATTAAAGGCAAAGATGTAGCACTTAGGCCATATGAGAAGCCACAATGCCTTGGAGAAGATAATGATGATGGGGAAAATGAAAGGAAAAAGGAAGAGGGGCCGACCAAGGGCAAGATGAATGGATGGTATCCTTGAAGTGACCGGCTTGACCTTGAAGGAACTGGGGTTGGCCACGGCTGACAGGGAAGTCTGGCATGGGCTGGTGCATAAAGTCATGAAGAGTTGGAAGCAACTGAACAAATAAACAACAAAAATAATGTTTAACTCTCTAACTTTAATAACAATTTTTTTGAAGTAACTTTCCCATTTCACTTTGTTTCTTAACTAGCCACCTCTTCCAATGTATCTTAATGGTAGAAAATATGTCTTGCAACATTTAAAAGGAACAGCCTGATAGAACTGTCAAAATAGACAGGTAAATAGGATTTATACCAGCTTAGACAATAGCTTGGATGAAATTTCATCATTTTACATTGAATTGAGCAAGTATTTTCACATTTTTGAACTCATACAAGGATGACATCTAGTTTCTCACTGAGCAAGGTTTTCATGTTTGTGCAGTTGTGTCATAGAAGTCACTGAATGCTCAATTGCCCAATCACCTTTTAAGTATAGTAGTGGGTATTTCCTTTCTAATTAGAATTGGAATGAATTACTAAAACGTATTCATTTTACTTGTAGATGGGAATGTGCTTCATTTATTTGATTGCTGTTTTCAGCAGTAAACTTTTCACACTGCCACAACTACAATGGTCTATTGTGTTCCAAACATGTATTAAGAGCATTACAATACTGGTGATTTTTGTTTCGGCCTCTTTCCTAATAATCTCTAGCATCAAAGTTGGTTCACGGAACCATTTGCCATATCTCCCCAGATTTCTTTCCTGGTGAGTCATCACCCATCCAAAACTCATCAGTCACACCTTCTTTCACAATAACATCCACAAAGGAGGAACAAAGTTCAGTGGCTGTCAACGTTTCTTCTGCACTTACTTCCAGACCTTTACTTACAGTGCCATCTTAAGATCTGAGATGGTAAAACAGCTTCAGCCTGGAAAAAAACTGACACATGGTGTTTCGTGTTTATTGCTTTCAGTAATAATTTGAATGGTGTAACACAGCTCCACCACTACTGAGTGCGTTCATGCAAAATTGCTGACCGTGAATGACAAATACTTAGTGTAGTATCTAGACAGCTTTCAGTATCGGCGGGGATTAATACAAGTTGTAGGTGCCAATGCCTTCCTTAATTGTGTTGCTAAAAGTCTTTGCTAAAGAAAATAGGAAGTTGTAAAGAATGTGTCACAATTATGGCTTAGTTCATTCAGTTGGAACATCATTTGAACATATGAAACCTAAGGGTGGATCTACACTGTAGAATTTATAACGTTTGATACCACTTTAACTGC
This sequence comes from Anolis apletophallus, assembly GCA_030556195.1. Lineage (NCBI taxonomy): Eukaryota > Metazoa > Chordata > Lepidosauria > Squamata > Anolidae > Anolis > Anolis apletophallus. The sequence goes on from JARBWK010000008.1 coordinate 19,707,167, forward strand.
CATGGCTCAATGCTATGGAATCCTGGAAATTGTCATTTGGTGAGGCACGAGCCCTATTTGGGAGAGAAGATTTAAAACCTTCTAAAACTACAGCTCCCATGATTCCATTGCATTAAGCCATGGCAGTTAAAATGTTGTCAAACTGCATTAATTCCACAATATAGAGTAACCCTCTAGTATTATCTCCATCTTTCCTTGAGAGCAACACTCAAGGCTGATTCCAATAGTCTTTCTGCCAACTTTCCAGTGACAGATCACTCTGCTTCGAGACATCTAGTAAATATTATTCCTGGGATTTTAAAATCTGGGTTTCAGTAGTCTTGTCAGGAGTTTGATGCTGGTGGAAAATGCTGTACTTCTGTAATTATTTTTAAATTGCATTTTAAAATATGTATTGTGTCTCCAACTTTGCAATATGTTTTAAATTGTGACTTTTTAAAAAGAACATCAACCAAAATTGTGCATGTGACTTCCTAAAAAATAAGGCAAAGGAGTGATTTTTGTTCCACTTCTGTTACCAGGGAGATACATTTTATCCAAATGTTGAGCCAAAAAATTCTGGCAATCCCAAAGTACATTTTAAATATCTGTTGGCACTTTTGAAATCAGACGTCTGTTCATATTATTCCACTTAATAAAATCGTAAGATGTTCAGAGAATCCAGTTGAAACATTGTCATTTTTGTATCTGAATAAACAGTTCTTACATAACAAATGTCACTTTCCTTAATTTTAGCACCTTGATTTTGGATTATAATGATAGTTGCCATTGTAACAATTCCAAGAAGAGTTATAAAACATATTGTCTACTCTGTGGCAGTCCAGAAATCCATGCAGAAAAAGCTGTGATGAATAACAAGACTGGAGGCTGATCCATTGGCTTTATACACATCTCAGATTACCAGAATATGAGGCTCTGGATTCCAGTTGGGATCATAGATCTTTTTAAAGCATTGGTCAGAAACATATGGTGGATGAACTTATTTGAAATGGACATGAGAAATTCCAGCAAACAGCTCTTATTTCATATTGCAATGAACCAGAGTTTGCACCTTTTAGCACATGATTATGCATGGGAAAAAAATCCCAAAAATGAATGACAACATGACTCCTTTTGTAACCTGGTTTCAATTTTTCTGAAAATGACCACAGTCTAGATTTATCAACAGTTATTAGACTCAGTAGTTAAATCATTCAGAGGCCATATGTCATTGAGTACCAGCTGCCATGAAATGACAGAAAGGCAAAGGAAGAGGTATTACTTTCATATTTGGGCTGGCGACAGTGGGAATCAGGTTGCTAAACTGGATAGACCTTTTTCTGTGATTAATCACGGCAATTCTTACATTCCTTCCTTCTTGAACATTTACTTCTTGTAAGAGATGAATAGTACTATTTCTCTGCTGACGATGTTGCCGCAGTCTTGAGATCTTCAAATATTAGAAACTATTGTGGTCCTTCCTCTCCCCAGGAACAGAGCTGGGGAGAGGAAGGGATTGAATCACATTAAAATTACTGGCAGGTTATGAAAGATGAGAAAGTCAGAAAAACATCTCAACCAGCAATGTCCAGATTCAGTTTGAACCATTTGGGACTGATGAGGACCTTGAAATGATCACAGCCACACTGGGGGAGGGGGGGGGGAAGCTACGTATTTCAACCTGGCTAGATTGTCCTGTCCTGTTGTTTCTGTTGCTGCAGCAGTCACTTGGAGAGCTTAATGTGGATGGAGTTAAACCAGCTCAGCCTGGTGAATCTCACATTAAGGACTGGAAATCCTGGAGTTACTTCTGGTCTGCTTTGGGTTAAAGGACTGGTGTAGACAATTCCTGGATCAAAGTAAAGACTTCTTTGATTCAGCATTCTCTTTTCACAATGGTGAACCAGATTCTCACAAGTGGAGCATTAATGAAATACATTGAATGCATAAGTCATTCTTTCATCTATGTTATATAGTTCTTGGGTGTCTTTTCCATCAGTTTTCTATTTGCATTTGGTCACATAATATCCATAGCACATTTCGATTTGTCCTGAGAACATGAAGAGAATGAGCACTATCTTTTAAATATGCAGAAGATGTTCCACACATGGCACATTGTTGATGTCCTTCTCTTTTTGAATTTCATAGTTCCTTCTGAGGCAGACTAGCATCATAAATCATTCCAGGCTTCAAAAGTGTTCTGTGGAAAAGTAGCCAAGGAATGGGGCTGACAGGCAATAACAGTCTGGGAGGCAAGCAGGACCTATGTATTAGCATAAACATGCTAAGATATCTACACTGAACTAGCCTTTTTAATGTTTATATATGCCAATCTCACAACTATCTTATTGAGCTGGAGGTTAGAATAGTGTATGCAATCAATGTTCCTGCAGAAATTGACAAAGGACATGCTAGTTATTGTTAATGATGATGATGATGATCCTGGCAGCCCAAGAACAAGCCATTAGAACAAATGCCATCAAAGCCAGAATTGAAAAGTCGATGACAGCAAAAGACCACTTTACTGGGATCTGCATGCATTGTTCACTGATACATCACACAGTCCTAGACACTTGGGAAGTGTCTGACATGTGATCCAATACAACAGACAGCAGAGTGATCTTGTATACTGTGGACTCATCTTGTTGTGTTTCGAATAATAATAATAATAATAATAATAATAATGTTGCCTTTCTACAAATGACACAAGTCAAGGTGGTTTACAAACTATTTTAAAACAATATTTTTGAAAACTATCAACAAATATCAATATTAATATATAGCTATATAGATAATTAAAGAATGATTAATGTGTAAACTTTAAAACCTTTTAAAGAGTTATTAAAAGATCATCCAATCCTTAAAACAGCACAACACATCCCATTCACTTAGTGCCAAAATAATGCAAAAATAAATGTTTGTCTGCAAAGTGCCACAAGAATCCACTTTTCAACCTCCTCCTCCTCTGGACAAATATAGTGTCTCTTGGAAATAAATCCTGTTGCTCACCCAGAACTAACCCTGTGTATTTCTAAGGCATGGCCGAAAGCTGTAAAATCACAAGAAACCTAATATCCCATGAATGGGTTGGTTCTAAATACAGGAGGTCTTGATATAAGTGACTGCACTACACTTGTACTCGTCTTTGCCCCAGAGGCTCTGAAATTTCAGAGATTAATGGCACGAAGCCTGGCATACCTCCAAGTCCACCAACTTCTGAATGGTTTACATCATGCTCTGTTCATGAGCACAGCAGGGGAACTGAGGCAGTCATGAAATAGGTTAATCAGTAAAGAAATAGAGTCCAAAACCAGGATTTCATGCTAAACTCACAAAATGGATTTTGGTGTTAAAACATCCCTCTGCTGGGTACTTGCTTGAAAATGATGGCACAAATCAAGCATGACTTCTCTCGCTATCATAACAGTAAACATCAGGGAAATAACAGTCAAGTTGTTTGCTTTGTAATTTGCGGAAGAAGTGAATAAACCCTCCATGTAAACTGCTGAGATAGCATAAATGCTACTACTCAAATTGTTGAACGTAAGCTGAATGGGCTTTTTATGGGGGGGGGGGGAATGTATGCATCGATTTTAGCCAGACTTTATTTTAGAAGAAGGCAAAATAATAGATTTTATCATAGTATCCCTCTCTTTTGTTAGAATAGAATTTCAGTATTAACCATTCAATTGCTGAGTACAGGAAACAATTTCACATGTCCTTCCTCGTGTAGGATTGGGTTTTTTTAGAAGTTGAGATTACTGCTAGCTGCACACTACTGACAGCCGACGCTAAATTCTTCTATCAGTTTCATATACACTTAAATATCATGGGGGGAGGGGTAAAATAGACCAATATAGCTCTCATAGGAGAAGCAAAACGGGTTCAGTTGTCCCCAATTTCCAGGTACCAACATGTAGAAAGGAATGGAGCCACCATATGATCATACTCCCTACTGTGAGTTCCCACACCTGGTGTGAAAGAATATAATGGGCAATAGTATAACAAACCACAGAGAAATCATGATATATCCACAGAATCACATCCCTCAATCTTACTTCCAGTACCGGTCAACCATCAGGACATCAAAACTGAGTCTGAAATCTGATTGACATGGAGTTAGAAGATAGAATCATAGATTCTATCTTATAATTCCATGTCAATCAGATTTCAGGCTCAGTTTTGATGTCCTGATGGATGACCGGTACTGGAAGTCAGATGGAGGGATGTGTTTTGTTTAAATGTGTCTGGAATTGCCAAGCTATGATGCATTCATCAACCTTACATATTTAAAAATAATATTTACAACTAACCAATAGTTATTACTATCAAGCTCCACAGCTTATTTTTATGGATCAGTTGAGTTCCTTCAAAGTAGCAAGAAGGCATTAATCATCCCCTGCCTGGATTCAGCCAGTTATTCAACCTTTGCTAGTTGTTGTTAGTCAAAAAGGTCAAAAGTCAAGCAAACAAGTGATAGGTTGAATTGCTCTGCAAATCTTACTTACATCTTTTGACCTCAGCAGCTGAAATCCATTGTATAGAACTAGGCCAGGATTCACTGGTTAGGCACAAAGTTGTTTTCCCAGATTTACTTCATTTTCTTTGTGTTTCTTATCTCCAAAGTTCTTGGGGGGGGGGGGGGAATCCTTGACATGGTGAATTCATATTCATTCCTGACATTTCTCTCTTTGACTGTTGAACACTCAATGATAAGTCTCACAAGCACACAAATAATACCCAAGAATTATTATTATTATTGTTATTATTGTTCGGTCTTGTATTCCGCTCCTCCCTGCAGGCTCGGGGCGGATAACAACATATAAAATAGGCCAACATGTATCAGCCATGCAGCCATAACACCATCTAAAATCCTTATATGGGGGAAATCCCTTTATCTTACCAATGGTGGAATGTATTTCAAGAATAATTATGTATAACTTGTAACTCAGCAAGCCAATGGGTTCATCTATAAAATCCCACCTTAATCCATTTGATCTTACTTCCTGCCTAGTATCCCATAATGGGAAGAGAGATTGCCAAACATCTGGAAGGCCACAAAATGTGATTAAGGGATTGTATTCTGTTGTGCAGCCCTGGTGCATATAGAAAGATTAAAAGGTTCATAGCTGTTAAAAGAATATAGGCAAATAAAAAAACCTACCACAACCCACAGATTGCACACACATGAGGGCAAAATGTCCATTGAGCACAAATGCTGAGCACATAATTATATATATTTTGTTTTCTCTTGTTAGTTCTTTTTTAAATAAAAAGCCAATTGGTTATGAATTCTATACTCAGCAGCTTTTAGTGCTTTAGAAAAACATATATAAGCACTTATAATTGGGTTCAGAGGAATATCCATTTGTACAACACTTAAGATTTCTGGAAGTTATGCGAAGGGAGGGAGGCTTTCAAAATGTTCAACTGCAACTCACCAGCATCTTTCATTCATGGCTTATAGTGGTGAAGATTACTGGGAAATGCAGATATAATATGTGGAGAGTGACATGCTTCTCATCATTGTTGTCTAGAATTTACAATGACTACACCTATCATACTCTCGAGACACGTGAACTTCAGTACTCACTAAGCCTATTAGCAGAATACTTAATTTAAATCAATCATACTTATGAGTGTCATGGTAACACAGGGAAAGTCTGAAGCATTTACAGCATGCATAACCTCTGGATAGGGTGGTTTTAGTTCCTCTTTGTAAAGATGCCATATTTCAATGTTAAACTGGGTTGATTTCAACATAAAGCTAAAGTGTCAGTTAGCTCTAAAATGAATTTATGGCTCATATGTCACCTCACTTTAGCACAGGTGCAAGGAGGAAGCACTTTGTCTAATTTTAGATTAACTGCATCTTGCTATGCCATTCAGACCTGGAAAACTATGGTTAATCTTAACTACATTAAGTATAATCAAACCAACTTAAAACCATAGTTTATGAAACAAAATTACTAATAATAACAAAGCTTACGATATCGCCATCGCCAAATGAAATCATTTTCATTACAAATTACTGTAACCATATATAATAGTAAATAATTATAAGTAATTAGTATACATACTATAATTATCTATATTAATATATAAACTATTATCATTAGTATTAAAATGAATATATTAAGTTTTGAACACATATGCATGCTTTACATATAATTTCATGCACAGTGTAACAAGCTTTATGCCTTGTGAAATTTTCTCATTGTCAATGTACACAGTGAGAATGTAAAACACCTCATAACTACTATTGTCAGTGGTTTGGTTAGAAACAGAGAAGCAGACACTCTGAGTGTTTCAAGCTGGTTGGAAAACTCTGGTGCATAGCCTTAATGGAAATGTTGATTTACAGGAAATGCCTTAAAAATAACAAGGCAGATGAAAATATTTGGGAAATCTGTCAGTGATGTTTATGTCAACAAGGATTGTAATGTGAGAAATCCTCCTGTTCAGAATATATCATTTTGGAGAAACACGTTTAAGTGATCAAGGTACACACAGTATTGTGTTCTGAGCATTCAGACTGATTCCGAAAGAAAAACAGCACATGCAAAGAGAAAAAAAAAGACTTAATGAATCAATAATATTGATCAGGATTTTTAAATAAATCTTATATGACTCACATATCTATCAGATATATTGATATTTAAAATTTAGTAATATTTATCTATTTTGTTACTGCAAGTTTGTTGATTCACTACTGTGGCCTGATAGTGGCATCTGTACCTTGACACAGTGTTTCTCAAACTTCAGCCCCAGAAATTCCAGCCAGCTTACCAGTGTTTGGAATTGTGGGAACTGAAGTTCTAAACATCTGGAGGAGCACAGTTTGGGAAATTAGATTATTTAAATTATTATATTAAATTATTTATATTATTTTGTCTGCTTGCCACTCTGATATTTCTCAATGAAAGGGCAGGATAAAATTACCTGTATTTATGTATGTATGACTAAATAAATAAAGTAGAACCATTGAATCGGTAAAATGTATCTATGTGTTGATACAGCATTCAACAATTGATTTAATAATTCTATTCTAGTTGTGACTACTGTAATCAATAGGATGCAGAACGGAGAACAGAGCTCTGTTGTTTGCCTAGTAAAGCAGGATCAGGGGATATTTATGATTGTGGCGATAGCATCATGATTGTGAAAAAATGGGCACTTGCTGAACTTGTAGCAAATTCTTACATATTTCTTTTTGCTACTGATGTATATGTACAATATATTGCCTCTTTCAAGTTCTCAATTTAAAATTTGAATTTAATTTCTAGATTTGTCCAAAACAGATATTCTATTTTATAATGGCAATCTCATTCACAAGAGAGGGCCAAATATGTTTTTATTGCCATGTGTGAAAGTACCTTCTGCAATACACTTTCTGTCCTTTTCCTCTATCACTATTGTTTCTTCTCTTGGGCTCAATGGGTTCAGCTCAGCTTCTGGTCATGTGCAACAGGAGCTCAGCTGAGTAATGCATCTGAAAAATGAATTTGGGAAGATTTTAAATTTTTTTATTAGATCCTTTTGCCTTTGTAACATGGTTCTCATGTATTTGGCTCTTTGATATAATATCGATTGAACCTGTGTGATGCATCTGAAAACTTTTGCATACAGAGTCTAGACTATCTTTAATAATCCATCTTATCTCATTTACTTTGCAATGAGAATAGGTTTGTATTGCTGGAAACTAGCAATGAACAATACCCATACAACACTCTATTATGCTGTGTGTAGTGTACTTTTTTCCAGTGTTCAGCAATAGCATTGGTGACAAAGTTGTCTTCATTGCTACAGTATCTGGACAGGTTGACTGCAACAGCATTTTTTTACATTGTGGGATAATTCCATTTCAGGGTTACAGTCAGTCCCCAAATTACAAACAAGATAGGTTTTGTAGGTTTGTTCTTAAGTTGAATTTGTTTGTAAGTTAGACCAGGTACATTTTCAATTGTAACTCCAATCAGAAATATATTTCAACTTTGGATAGCATAGGGAAGGATTAACAACCCTGTGGAGAAGAAATGGAAATTGCTGTGTGATTTCCTTGTTTGTTGTGTACAGATGAGAAAGTGTATGGCCAGAGTAAAAAAATTGAATGTCTGTATCTGAATAGAAGACCAAGAGACATCAGACCTTTAACATTCAAATGGAGAGTGGTGTACAAGCATTGTAGAAGCACTGTTTCATTAAAAGCTGCAGAGCAAATAGTGAAGGCTACTGTGTAAGAAAACAACATTAAGAAGTGGAGAACAATCAACACAATATTTTGAGTAACGTCGGCTTCCTTTGGCCATAATTCAGCAAATCCAGGAGTTTTTAGAAGACTGCCGAGTCTTGTGGCTCAGCCAAAGAATGCTACTATTAGAATGGCAAAGTCTTCAGTAGCCTCTTAAAGACCTTTCTGAATCACCTGAAGTCCTCCTGAACATATCAAAAAATACTACTGGATCACGGCAAGCAGCTTCCCTTGAAGCTGATGACACCAGGCATCTCCACACATAGCCAAATAGTCTTAATTTCGCATTGCATTGAAAAAGAGGCTTCTCCAGTGGAAAGGTGGATTTGCTAGAAGACTCCCAGGTAGAAAACCATCACCGAGTTTGTTCCACAGGGGAAGAAAACAATAAAAATAATCTACCAGAACTACAAAGTAGCCTGTGTGATGCATAGAAAGCACATAGGAGAGCAAAAGAGGGCCTATTTACCAATGACTACCAGATCCTGGAACTGTATTAGTAGGCTCCCCAAAGCTGGTTTTCTGTAGCGTGCATGCACAAAAATACACGCAAAGATCATATCTAGATGAAATTGTTAGAGCAGGCATGGGCAAACTTTGGCTCTCCAGATGTTTGTCCATGCTTGTATTACAGCAGGGCTGTCCAACTGCCGGCCCTGCAGGTGTTTTGGACTTCAAATCCCAGAAATCCTAGCTAGTTTACCAGTTGGACAGCCCTGTGAAGGGCCCCAAAATCATTAAAATGCACAATAGAATTTCAACATCCGAACAGTCAAAGTGATGTTTGAGAAAGGAATTCACTACATGTGTTCAGCAGTTTTAAGAACTTGGAAGTTGAGAACTACACAAATCATGAGGCTAGGGGATTATTTCAACCACTCAAGGAAAGCACCTATTTCCCATACCTGTTGATAACCTTCAAGTGGATCATGGCTCACTTGGATGCCCTCCTTGTTTTTGTGTGCCTTCAGATTGTTTCGGACTTATGGTGACCCTAAGCAACCCAATCATGTGGCTTTCTAAGTGTGTGATTTGTCCAAGAATCATTCAGGGGGTTTTCATGGCCAAATGGGAATTTGAACCTCCAAAATCACAGTCCAGTATTGAAACCACTGTATCTTGCTGGCTTCTAGATGATCTCTAGTCCATCCCACAAGACACCTGTTACTTACAAGATTTGCCACTTTATAACCTGAACTATTGTGATCAGTCATGGCATCAACCAATTCAGGTAATGGTGTGTGTGTGTGCATGTGTGCATGTGTGTGTGTGTGTGTGTATGTATGTATATATATATATATATATATGCATATACTACATAATGTTACCTGTTGTACTCACCAAGTATGGACCTGACAACAAATTGCAGTAACTAAAAGCATGCAGTATATCTGCTGTATCCATTAAAATACTTACAGTATCATATAATAATCATATATAATAACATAATATATAATCATTATATTACATAATTGCAATGCACAAAAATGCAAGGTAGCACATTATATCAAATTATCTCTTTCTCTCACACATCTACATTGTTGTCTCCATAAAAATCCTGGCTTTCAAAACATAATTTTGATAATGATGGGGAAATTGATCCATTTTGCCTCCTCCAAGGGGAGAAAAGAAAAGAAAAATGCCAACCACACACATACTACCATAACAGGTTTTCAATTGCTTTGTGGACAAAGAGCTACAACAATCCCCAAGGATATAATGGCCGGGGTGGCAACCTTTTGGTGTTCAATGGGCGAGGAGAGTAATACATAGTGATCCTATTTGGGAATGTTCCCAATAAGTTGGAAGAATCAATCCTCTTGGATTTCCCTTGATTATCCACCCCAAGAGTGAAATTAAAGAGAGGGGGAATGAAAAGAAAATAAGAGGGGAGGAAAAAGAGAAAGAAGGTAAAAACAGCAACTCCGCCAGACACCACTAGAGTTCTCCTTCTCCCAAGGATGAGTGGTTTCCCCTGAAAATCCTGTTTACCCCAGAAAGCTAGAAGAAGTGTGGACAGACGGGGAGAGAAAGAAGGGGAAAAATTCAGACACAATAAAACTCTGAGGCTGAAAGAGCAATATGTAGGAGAAAAAGGAGGAGGAGGAGGAGGGAGCTGCGGCCTGGGATTGAAAAGTTTCGCCTGGGTGAACTTCTCTTCTTCCCTTTTGCAGCAGCAAAAAAAGAGAGAAAAGCAAGCAAGAGCCCAGCCAAGGTGAGAAAAGACTCCTTTCTCTTTTTAAGTCTTTGGAGGGAAAGGCTTTGGATTCACAGCCCTTTGGATATTATGTGTCTCTTTTGGGGGGGGGGGGGGAGGGAGTAAAAAGAGGCATTTCTGAGCATGAATGTGTAGGCTTCTTTAAAAAAATATGATGGAGGATTATAAACATGGCGCCTTTTTAAAAAAAGCTACAAAATAATGTGTGTGTACACACTGAGCCACCAAAAAAAAAAAGAGAGAGAGAGAGAGGAGGGGACTGATTGCTTGGGTGTGTATGGAGCTGGCTTTATGGGGACCTAGAGGGAGCAAGAAGAATTTAAATTAATAATAATAATAATAATGGAAATGCGGGAAGACTACAGAGAGGGAGCAAGAGGAATTTACATGAATACAATGAATACAATAATAATGTTCAGAAAGGGAGCAATTTAAAATAATAATTATGATTGTAGTAGTAATAATGATGATATCGGGAAAGACTGCTCAAAAAGGGAGCAAGAGGAATTTAAAATATTATTAATAATAGAGATGTGGAGGGAAGGCTGCTTGAAAGGAACAAGCACAGATTAAATTATTATTATTATTAATAATAATAAATAATAATAGGAGTTAAATTATTATTAATAATAATTATTATAATTATGGACCTGATATGAATGTGTGCAGTGTTGTTGTGTACAACTAAATCTATAATAGTAATAATAATAGAGATGTGGAGGGAAGACTGCTCAAAAAGTGAGCAAGAGAAATTTAAAAGAATAGTAATAACAATAACAACAATAGAGATGTGGAGGGAAGGCTGCTCAAAAAGGGAGCAAGAGGAATTTAAAATAACAACGTTAATCATAGATATGTGGAGGGAAGGCTGTTCAAAAAGGGAGCATGAGGAATTTAAATTATTATTATTATTATTATTAATAGAGGTGTGGAGGGAAGGCTGCTCAAAAAAGGGAGGAAGAGGAATTTAAATTATTATTATTAATAATGATGGAGATGTGGGGGAAGATTGCCCAAGAAAGGGAGCAAGAGTTAAAATTATTATTATTAATAATAATAAGACACTTGGACCTGATGATATGCATGTGGGCTGTGTTATATACAAAGAAATCTATAATAATAGAGATTTGGAGGGAAGGCTGCTCAGAAGGGGAGCAAAAGGAATTTAAAATATTATTATTAATAATAATAAGACACTTGGACCTGATATGCATGTGTACAAATAAATCTATAATAATAGAGATGTGGAGGGAAGGCTGCTCCAAAGGGGAGCAAGAGGAATTTAAATTATTAACAGTAATAATCATAGCAATAATAGTTGGCATGTGGAGGGAAGGATCCTCAAAAAGGGAGCAAGAACAGTTAATAATAATAATAATAGAGATGTGGAGGGAAGACTGCTCAAAAAGGAGGCCAGAGGAAATAATAATAATAGAGATATGGAGGGAAAGGCTTCTCAAAAAGGAGAAAGGAGACTCTAAATCTATATTAATAATAGTAATACTCATGGAAATGGAGGAAGACTATTGAGAAAGGGAGCAACAGGAACTTAAATGAATAATAATAATAATAAAGATGGGGAAAGACTGCTCAGAAAGGTGATTTTAAATTTATCATAACAATAATAATTATTATGGAGGGGGAAAAGACTGTCCAAAGAGGGAGCAAGAGGAATTGAAATTTATAATAATAATAATAATAATAGGAATGTGGAGGGAACTGTCCAAAAAGGGAGCAAGAAGAATTAAAAATACTACTGGTAATAATAATAATAATAAAGATATGGAGGGAAGACTGTCCAAAAAGGGAGCAAGAAGAATTGAAAATACTACTGGTATAATAATAATCTCTCTCTCTCGGCATTACTTTGCGAACAAATATTCAGGAAGGACTCATCCCACGCTTTTTACAAGCGCGTTGATGACTAAAAAGCCAATCTGAGAAAGGCAAGTTTGGTTACAGAAAGCACAGCAGAAAGTCTTCTTGGGTGATGTTGTTTCCAAGTTCTTTCTGTGTTGTCGTTTCTCTTCGAGACCCATTCAGCGTGTCTTCTCGAAAGAGGCCGCAGCATTGTGGATAGTGCATCTCCACGCCTCCCGATGCGAGGCCAGGGTGGACCATTTTTGGTGATCAATCTGGCCAAGCCTGAGATGTTGTTTCAGGGAGTCCTTATATCTCTTTTTGGGGGCGCCTCTCTTGCGTTGACCCATGGTGAGTTCACCATAGAGTAGTACCTTTGGGAGGCGGTGGTCCTCCATCCTAGAGACGTGCCCTGCCCAGCGCAGCTGTGTTCTCAATAGCATGGCCTCAATGCTGGTGATCCCTGCTTGCTCAAGGACAGCAACAATAGTCACATAGTCGGTCCAGTGTAATTTTGGATTGTGCGAAGACAGCGCTGATGAAAGCGTTCGAGGAGTCGTAGGTGTTGGCGATAAGTTTCAGACCCATAGAGGAGAATAGACAGTATGTTAGCTCTGTACACACTGATTTTGGTGCTTTGCCTCAGGTGCTTGCTGCTCCAGACTCTTTTGTGAAGCCTTCCATTTAAATTAATAATAATAATAATAGAGATGTGGAGGGAAGACTGCTCAAAAAGGGAGGAAGAGGAATTGGAATTAATAATAATAATAATAATGAAAGATGTGGAGGGAACTGAAAAAAGGGAGCAAGAAGAATTGAAAATACTACTGGTAATAATAGTAATAATAATAATAAAGATGTGGAGGGAAGACTGCTCAAAAAGGGAACAAGGGGAATTGAAATTAATAATAATAATAATAATGAGAGATGTGGAGGGAACTGTCCAAAAAGGGAGCAAGAAGAATTGAAAATACTACTAGTCATAATAATAATAATAATAATAATAATAATAATAATGAGAGATGTGGAGGGAACTGTTCAAAAAGGGAGCAAGAAGAATTGAAAACACTACTGGTAATAATAGTAATAATAATAATAATAATGAGAGATGTGGAGGGAACTGTCCAAAAAAGGGAGCAAGAAGAATTGAAAATACTACTGGTCATAATAATAATAATAATGAGAGATGTGGAGGGAACTGTTCAAAAAGGGAGCAAGAAGAATTGAAAATACTACTGGTAATAATAATAATAATAATAAGAGATGTGGAGGGAACTGTCCAAAAAGGGAGCAAGAAGAATTGAAAATACTACTGGTAATAATAGTAATAATAATAATAAAGATGTGGAGGGAAGACTGCTCAAAAAGGGAAGAAGAGGAATTGAAATTAATAATAATAATAATAATAATAATGAGAGATGTGGAGGGAACTGTCCAAAAAGGGAGCAAGAAGAATTGAAAATACTACTGGTAATAATAGTAATAATAATAATAAAGATGTGGAGGGAAGACTGCTCAAAAAGGGAAGAAGAGGAATTGAAATTAATAATAATAATAATAATGAGAGATGTGGAGGGAACTGTCCAAAAAGGGAGCAAGAAGAATTGAAAATACTACTGGTAATAATAGTAATAATAATAAAGATGTGGAGGGAAGACTGCTCAAAAAGGGAACAAGGGGAATTGAAATGAATAATAATAATAATAATGAGAGATGGGAGGGAACTGTCCAAAAAAGAGAGCAAGAAGAATTGAAAATACTACTGGTAATAATAGTAATAATAATAATAAAGATGTGGAGGGAAGACTGCTCAAAAAGGGAACAAGGGGAATAATAATAGTAATAATAATAATAATGAGAGATGGGAGGAACTGTCAAAACGGATCAAGAAGAATTGAATATACTACTGGTAATAATAGTAATAATAATAATAGAGATGTGGAGGGAAGACTGCTCAAAAAGGGAAGAAGGGGAATTGAAATTAATAATAATAATAATAATAATAAAGATGTGGAGGAACTGTCAAAAAGGAGCAAGAATAATTGAAAATACTACTGGTCATATTAGTAATAATAATAATAAAGATGTGGAGGGAAGACTGCTCAAAAAGGGAAGAAGAGGAATTGAAATTAATAATAATAATAATAATGAGAGATGTGGAGGGAACTGTCCAAAAAAGGGAGCAAGAAGAATTGAAAATACTACTGGTAATAATAGTAATAATAATAAAGATGTGGAGGGAAGACTGCTCAAAAAGGGAACAAGGGGAATTGAAATGAATAATAATAATAATAATAATGAGAGATGGGAGGGAACTGTCCAAAAAAGAGAGCAAGAAGAATTGAAAATACTACTGGTAATAATAGTAATAATAATAATAAAGATGTGGAGGGAAGACTGCTCAAAAAGGGAACAAGGGGAATTGAAATTAATAATAATAATAATAATAATAATAATGAGAGATGGGAGGGAACTGTCCAAAAAGGGAGCAAGAAGAATTGAAAATACTACTGGTAATAATAGTAATAATAATAATAAAGATGTGGAGGGAAGACTGCTCAAAAAGGGAACAAGGGGAATTGAAATTAATAATAATAATAATAATAATGAGAGATGTGGAGGGAACTGTCCAAAAAGGGAGCAAGAAGAATTGAAAATACTACTGGTAATAATAGTAATAATAATAAAGATGTGGAGGGAAGACTGCTCAAAAAGGGAACAAGGGGAATTGAAATGAATAATAATAATAATAATAATGAGAGATGGGAGGGAACTGTCCAAAAAAGAGAGCAAGAAGAATTGAAAATACTACTGGTAATAATAGTAATAATAATAATAAAGATGTGGAGGAAGACTGCTCAAAAAAGGAACAAGGGAAATTAATAATAATAATAATAATAATAATGAGAGATGTGGAGGGAACTGTCCAAAAAGGGAGCAAGAAGAATTGAAAATACTACTGGTAATAATAGTAATAATAATAATAAAGATGTGGAGGGAAGACTGCTCAAAAAGGGAACAAGGGGAATTGAAATT
The DNA here is from genome assembly GCA_030556195.1 of Anolis apletophallus. NCBI lineage: Eukaryota > Metazoa > Chordata > Lepidosauria > Squamata > Anolidae > Anolis > Anolis apletophallus. The sequence continues at coordinate 19,722,511 of JARBWK010000008.1, forward strand.
AATAATAATAATAATAATAATGAGAGATGTGGAGGGAACTGTCCAAAAAGGGAGCAAGAAGAATTGAAAATACTACTGGTCATAATAACAACAACAACAATAATAATGTGGAGGGAAGACTGGTCAAAAAGGGAAGAAGAGGAATGTAAATGTCTAATACTGATAACGAATACTAGTGGGCTGTGCTGCCAAGGGGCCTGGGGGGCCTGGTGCCTTCTCGCCTTCCCTGGGAATGGTGGTGCTCACCTCCTTGTGAAACACAGAAGGTGTTGTGGGGCAAGAGGACGTGGCTTTCTTCCCTGGCTTCTTCTTCTACCTGGGTGAGAAGGAGGGAGGGGAGTGCGTGTGCGATGTGCGAGAGGCAGGCGCCTGAGGGAGGAGGAGGAGGAGGGCATTCCCTTCCGCGGCCTGCTCCGAACGCCGGAGCCAGGGGCTGACGTGATAAGCGAGCCCGCGCGCGGCGCCGCCATTCCCGGGTACGGCTTTTCCGCTTGCCCGCTGGTGGAGGGGCCTGCCCTCCCCGAGGCGCCTCCCTCCCTCCCTCCATCCCTCCGCTCCTCCCTCCTCCCTCCGCGCCTCGTCGGCTTTCCAAGGCAGGTTCGGACCGAATAATGGCCGGGGTGGCGCGGGGTGTGGGCGCCACTGGGAAATGGCTGGCGCTTTCTGAGGCGAAGGCGAAGGCGGCCGCCTGAGGGGAGACGGAGGCCCTCTCCTCACGCCCCCCGAGGAAGAAAGGGACGAAGGCAGGGAGGAGAGGAGGGAAGGAGGCCTGCACCCTCTGCTCAGAAGAAGAAGAATAGGTGAGGCTCCCATTCACCCTATGGAAGGGAAAGGCAAGGAAGGTTAGGGTTCTGTCATTGAGGCCCAAGAAGGGGAGTTTCTCACCTGGCAGAAAGGTAGAGCAATGCCTGACATAAAGCTACAGGGGTTTGGTTTCCTTTCCTTTTCAAAAAAGGGTATTTCAGGGAGATCTATAGGAAGGGATTTATATTATGTACCTTTCCTCACCTGGCATAAAGGTAAAGCAATGCCTGTCATAAACCTATACCTGTTTTTTGGGGGGGGGTTTGAGGGTCTTTTGAGGGAGACCCACAAGAAGTGAGTTTGTGTCTATCCTTCTCGCTTGACATAAAGGGGAAGCAACCTATATATACAGGTATATATAGGTCTCTCTTCTCTCTCTCTCTCTCTCTCTCTCTCTCTCTCTTCTTATATCTATCTATCTATCTATCTATCTTCCTATGGATTTCCTTAAATACACTGAACCCCACAAAGACCTCTCTCTCTCTCTATATATATATATATAGAGAGAGAGAGAGAGAGAGAGAGAGAGAGAGAGAGAGAGGTCTTTTGTGGGGTTCAGTGTATTTAAGGAAATCCATAGGAAGAGATTTATGTAATTTATCCTTCTCACTTGACATAAAGGGGAAGCAACCTATATATATATATATATAGAGAGAGAGAGAGAGAGAGAGAGAGAGAGAGAGGTCTTTTGTGGGGTTCAGTGTATTTAAGGAAATCCATAGGAAGAGATTTATGTAATTTATCCTTCTCACTTGACATAAAGGGGAAGCAACCTATATATATATAGAGAGAGAGAGAGAGAGAGAGAGCGCGAGAGAGAGAGAGAGAGAGAGAGAGAGAGAGAGAGAGAGAGAGGTCTTTTGTGGGGTTCAGTGTATATAAGGAAATCCATAGGAAGAGATTTATGTAATTTATCCTTCTCACTTGACATAAAGGGGAAGCAACCTATATATATATATATAGAGAGAGAGAGAGAGAGAGAGAGAGAGAGTCTTTTGTGGGGTTCAGTGTATTTAAGGGAGATCCATAGGAAGAGATTTGTGTAATTTATCCTTCTCACCTGACAGAAAGGTAAAGCAATGCCTGTCATAAAGCTACAGGGGTTTGGTCTTTTCTTTTTAAAGGGAGATCTATAGGAAGGGAATTTATATTATGTACCTTTCCTCACCTGACATAAAGGTAAAGCAATGCCTGTCATAAACCTATACCTCTTTTGGGGGGTTTGAGGGTCTTTTGAGGGAGATCCACAAGAAGAGAGTTTGTGTCTATTTATCCTTCTCGCTTGGCATAAAGGGGAAGCAATGCCTTTCATAAACCTATATATATATACACATATTTTCACTTTATTATGTATTATATACAGTATATATACAGTATATATACAGTATATATATATATATATATAGAGAGAGAGAGAGAGAGAGAGAGAGAGAGAGAGAGAGAGAGAAAGGTCTTTTGTGGGGTTTGGTGTATTTGAGGGAGATCCATATATGGGAAGAGATTTATGTACTTTATCCTTCTCACCTGAAAGAAAGGTAAAGCAATGCCTTTCATAGACCTATAGGATATATATTTCCTTGTATTTGAGAGAAACCTACAAGAAGAGTTTATATCTTTTTACCCTTCTCACCTTAAATTAATGTAAAGCAATGCCTGCCATAATCCTATAGGTGTTTTGTGGGGTTTGAGGGTCTTTGAGGGAGATCCACAAGAAGAGAGTTTGTGTCTATCCTTCTCACCTGAAATAAAGGTAAAGCAATGCCTTTCATAAACCTATATATAGGTCTTTTGTGGGGTTCGGTGTATTTAAGGGAGATCCATATATGGGATCCATATATTTATGTACTTTATCCTTCTCACCTGAAAGAAAGGTAAAGCAATGCCTTTCATAGACCTATATGATATATATTTTTTGGAGTGGCTTCATTGTATTTGAGAGAGATCCACAAGAAGAGTGTATGTCTTTTTACCCTTCTCACCTGAAATTAAGGTAAAGCAATGCCTGTCATAATCCTATAGGTGTTTTGTGGGGTTTGAGGGTCTTTGAGGGAGATCCGCAAGAAGAGAGCTTGTGTCTATCCTTCTCACCTGAAATAAAGGTAAAGTAATGCCTTTCATAAAACCTATAGGTGTTTTGTAGGGTTCAGTGTATTTGAGGGATCCATAGGAATGAATTTATGTCATTGATCCTTCTCACTTGACATAAAGAGGAAGCAATGCCTGTTATAAAGCTACAGGGTTTTGGGTTTTGTTTTAAAAAAAGGTTATTTGAGGGAGATCCATAGGTAGGAATTTATATTATGTATCTTTCTCACCTGACATAAAGGTAAAGCAATGCCTTTCATAAACCTATAGGTGTTTCGTGGGGTTCAATGTATTTGAGGGAGACTCACAAGAAGAGAGTTTGTGTCTATTCTTCTCACATGACATAAAGGTAAAGCAATGCCTTTTGTAAAGCTATAGGGTTTTTTGGGGGGGCGGGGTTCTGTGTATTTGAAGGAGATCAATAGGAAGGAATTTATGTCCTTTATCCTTGTCACTTGATATAAAGGTGAAGCAATGCCTGTTATAGGGTGTTGGGTTTTTAAAAAAAGATATTTGAGAGAGATCCATAGGAAAGAATTTATGTCATTTATGTTTCTCACCTGAAATAAAGGTAAAGCAATGCCTGTAATCATTTTATAGGTATTTTGTGGGGTTCAGTGTGTTTGAGGGAGATCCACAAGAAGCGAGTTTATGTCTTTTATCCTTCTCATCTGACAATGTCTAGCACTAAACCTATAGAGTTTTGTGGGGTTCAGCATATTTGAGGGAGAGTTACAAGAAGAAGTTTGTGTCTGTTTATCCTTCCCACCTGAAATAAAGGTAAAGCAATGCCTGTCATAAAATCTATAGGTATTTTGTGGGGTTCAGTGTGTTTGAGGGAGATCCACAAGAAGTGAGTTTATGTATTTTATCTTTCTTACCTGACAATGTCTAGCACTAAACCTATACAGTTACAAGAACAAAGTTTGTGTCTGTTTATCCTTCCCACCTGAAATAATGGTAAAGCAATGCCTTTCATAAACCTATAGGTCAGTGGTTTTCAACCAGTGGTCCCCAGATGTTTTGGCCTTCAACTCTCAGAAATCCTAACAGCTAGTAAACTGGCTGGGATTTCTGGGAGTTGTAGGCCAAAATAACTAGGGACCCACGGGATAAGAACCACTGCTATAGGTATTTTGTGGGGTTCAGTGTATTTGAGGGAGATCAATAAGAAAGAATTTATGTAATTCATCCTTCTCATCCGAAATAAAGGTAAAACAATGCCCACCATAAACCTTTAGGGCTTTTGTGGGGTTCACTGTGAGGGAGATCACAAGAAGAGAGTTTGTGTCTGTTATCCTTCTCACCAGACAATGCCTATCATTCAACCTATAGGGTTTTGTGGCCTGCAGTGTATTTGTGGGAGATCTACAAGGATAATTTGTGTCTATTTATCCTTCTCACTTGACATAAAAGTGAGGCAATGTCTTTCATAACTTTATAGAGTTTTGTGTGTTTTTAGGGTATTTGAGGGAGATCCATAGCAAATAATTTATGTCATTTATCCTTCTCACCTGAAATAAAGGTAAAGCAATGCCTGTTATAAACCTATGTGGGTTTTTTTGGGTTCAGTGTACCCACAATAAGACCCACAATAAGAGAGTTTGTGTCTATTTATCCTTCTCACCTGATATAAAGGAAAAGCAATGATTTTTGTGAGGTGCAAGGTGTTTGAGGGAGATCCATAGAAACGAATTTATGTCATTCATCCTTCTCACCTGAATTAGGTAAAGCAATGCCTGTCTTAAACCTATAATGTTTTTGTGGGGTTCAGGGTATTTGAGGGAGATCCACAAGAAGTGAGTTTTAGGGTATTTGAGAGAGATTCACAAGAAGAGGGTTTGTGTCTATTTATCCTTCTTACCTGACATAAAGGTAAAATGTTCTTAGGTGAAGCAATGCCTATTCACCAAGCAGGCATCCTCGCACTGTGGTCCTCTGGCTGTTTGGGCCTCCAATTCCCAGAAGGCCTAATGAGCTTGTTCAATTGTCAGGAATTCCAGAAGTTGAAGGCCCAAACAGTTGGAGGGCCACAGTTTGGGAATGCCTGAGCTATAGGTTTTTGTGGGGTTCAGTGTATTTGAGGCAGATCCATAGGAAGCAATTTATGTCTATTTATCTTTTTCACCTGAAATAAACGTAAGGTGGAGCAATACCTTTCACAGACCTATCAGATTTTTGGAGGGGTTTCAATGTATTTGAGGGAGATCCACAAGTTTGTGTCTATTTATCTTTCTCACCTGAAATCAAAGAAAGGTGTTATTAGCTGAAACAGTGTCCTTCATGGGCCTATATTTGGTCACAGCCTTTGAAAGATTTTGGTCAAGGTATTTGGGGGAGATCCATAGGAAAATATTTATATCATTTCCTCCTCCTTTAAAAAAAAATTAAAAACGAACATTTAAGTTGCTGTGGACCCTGAGGATCTATTGCCCTTTGGTTCCAGAGCCCCCATAGATGACAATGTAAAATGGTATCCCGTAATAGCAAAATCCTTTTTGTTTTTGGATTACAGGTTCAGCGAACCTTATACAAAATGTTTGGGACCAGAAGTACTTGAAATTTCAGGTTTTTGCTGATGGGCTTCAGGATATTCCAAGGAAAGGCATAGGAAAAGATTAATGTTATTTTTCCCTCCTTTTTTCAATAAAAAGACGTTTAAAGTATAGTGGATCGTGTCTGCTGCCTTTGGTTCCAGGTTTCCCATGAATACCAAAATCTGGATGCTCAGTTCCCATTACAGACAGTCCCCAAGTTACACTTATTATACATTACATACATAGCTATATCTTAATTTATCAAAAAACCACAAATTTTTAAAATAAAGGTACAGGCAGTCTGCAAGTTACGAACAAGAGAGGTTCTGTAGGTTTGTTCTTATGCTGAATTTGTATGTAAGTCGGAATAGGTAATTTTTTTTCCAGTTTAACACCAGCCATATATCTTTGGACAACATAGGGAATGATTAATACCCCTGTGGAGTTTGTTTTGCTGTCTGTGCCCCTGTTCAGAAGAATTCACCTCACTTTCTGTCCTGTGATTTGGCTTGTTGTGGAAACAAGGATTGGTGATAAAGCTTCAGTGGAGACATTCTTTTCCCATTATAACTCTTTTGGGAGTGACTTTCCCTTTCTAGAGGTAGATTTTCCTCACTTCCTGTTGTCTCACCTCGTTCTTAACTATGAATCATTGTAAGTGGGATGTTTGTAACTTGGAGGCTGCCTGTATATACAACGATGAATTAAACTTGCGCCTCTTAATGGCAAAACCCAGGTTTATTTTTTGGTCTACAGGTTGAGTGATCCTTGTCTGAAATTCCTGGGACCAGAAGTATTTTGGATTTCAGATTCGCTTTAAAAAATGAATGTATTTGCATACTACATACATATTAAAATATCTTGGAGGTATCCAAGACTAAAAAGCACAATGATTTGTGTATCATATATTCTTTATATTTGTGGCTTGAAGATAATTTCGTATTGTGCTTCATATATACCTATACAATATTTTTAATATTGTTTTTGAATGGAACACAATTAGAGTACATTTAACTATCAGAAAACAAAGATATCTTGTGGATAGTTTTGGACCGTTTTGTATTTTGTGTTTCGACATATGGGATGCTCCACCTGTGTGTATACAGTATATATTAATATCTTGAAGCCCTGGATGGTTGAATTTATGGATTCAGAATCCGTGGATATTGAAGTCTGGCTATACCTATTTGGGAAGGCTTCATCTTTATTAATTCATCTCTTAACACACTTTCCTGCTGCTGGTGTCCTGGGTGGTTAAAGGATGATTAAAGGCCAAATGGTGATTACAGTCCCTTTTGGTTTTCAATCTGCTTTAATGGTTGGAGGGTTTCTGAATTATTCAAGTTAACTGGTTGTTGTTCTTTGTATTAATTAAAATTCCGTACACCCAGTTTAATGGATAATGGATGGATTTTAATCTGCTTGAGTTGTTATCTGGTGATTCCATGATTAACATAGTTTATCTTTCCTTAAGGCAGCACATCTGCTATAAAGTAGTCTCTTGGTATCCACTGGGTTTCAGTTCTGGGACAACCCTCTCTAGGGAAACTAAAATTCATAGGTGTTCAAGTTTTATTGGATACAAAGGTGCAATGAAGTCTATTATGTAAAATGGCAAAATTATTTTTTTTAAAAAAACATTCAAAGTGTAGATGGTTGAATTCCTGGATGCTGAATCTTTAAGTATGGAGGGCTGACTATATATTAAGAATACAATAGGTAGGCATCACTGACTGAATGTCCTAGAATTTGTTTCTTTGTTGGTCAGATTTATATCCCACCCTTCATTTGTCAATTTCAGGCAGACTAACCAAGTCCTTTTCGCACAAAATGTTAGCATTCATATTGAAGACTGCACAGGATGTTGTCCTCTTATTGTGTTGCAAAGTCATTTGTACCACCAGTTTCCCCAATTCCCCAGTTGATGAACTGATTCACTTAGTTTGTGTTTCTTTTGTCTTACGCTCTCACATTGGGTAAAGATTCTTACACTTGTCTAATGAGATAATGTAATCATCCTTCTACTGAACATAAAGCAACATATATAAAGTATCTGAACATGCTTTGCTTCAAGTTGTTTGATGAAAAAAATGTCTCCAGGAATTCTGATTATTATTGCTGTTGTTGTGTTCCTTTACTGTAAGTTGTTTTTGACTCATGGAAACCCTATAGCAGACCTAACATGGTTTTCTTGACAAGATTTGTTTGGAGCAGGCTTGCAATTACTGAGACCCAAAGCCACCCAGTGGGTTTCTATGGATGAACAGGGATTAGAGCTGTGCTCTGCTGGATCCTAGTCCAGCACCCATACTGCTATTCCACACTGGTTCTATGATGATGATGATGATTTTTGTCATCAGTGACTTGAGAAACTGCAAGTCACTTCTGGTGTGAGATAATTGGCATCTGCAAGGATGTTGCCCAGATGTTTTTGATGTTTTCCTATCCTTGTGGGAGGCTTCTGCATGGGGAGCTGGAGCTGACAGGGACCTCAACCCGTTCTCTCTGGTTTTGAACTGCTGACCTGTTGGTGAGCAATCCTGCTGTGACAAGGATTTAAGCCATTGTGCCACTGGGGGCTCATGATGATGACAATCTGATTACTACTATGCATTTTATTATACTCTAGCATCGGGACCTGCCGATGCCCAGGTTAGGGATTTGGTAAGGATAAATATTAGAAACAGTCATTGTTTGGTTATGGGTTTTATGAATGGTTCCATTCGAAAATGCATCAGTCATTGCCCTTCTTTGATTGTGGGTGAACTATGCCTCCCAACATCATGTTTCAGTTATCAGTATATAAGTTGGTCATGTTGGATCTGTGTTCTGGTCCAGATCCATTGTTGGTAGGGTTCACATGGCTCTTTGGATATCGATGGACTTCAGCTCCCGTCATCCTCTGTCATATCTCCCCACCCCAAGCTCTCTGTCATGGGGGTGAGGTCTGTATGCCAAATTTGGTTCAGATTCATTGTTGGCAGGGGTCACGGGGCTCTCTGGATGTGGGAACCATCTTGGAAATTGATCACAAATTTAGATACATATATACAGTACATACAAGCATACAAATTTATTTTCACTTTTATTATATAAATATTTTATTTTTAAAACATTTGTTGTATTATATTTGCATTATAGACTATTCCATCTTGCTTTTCAAAATGGGAGATCACAATAACATTGAATATAATGTACTATTAAAACAAAGAAAAGATCAAGTATTAAGGCCTAAATTACCAATCCCAACAAGGGTACACTCACTGAATTGGTTACTGCACAGGGAGTCAACACTTCATTTCATGCTGATAATGAGATGTGTGGCAACATACATTTCTGTATATGTTCTAACAAGTATGTTTCTGAGGTATTTTTACCAAATCTACCTTTATCAGTGACAAACGGAATCATATTCATAGTGGAGTATCAGATCTAAATTTGTATGACTGTCTGCAGTTCACACATTATTTTCTAGTACATCTTTATTCAATTGCAATAAATATGGTATATTCACATGTCCCTAACTAAAATTGTGTTGGTGTGTTGACTGTGATATTGTTTTGGGACCGATTTACAGTAGAAGATGAAATGAGAATTCTAAGAAGAATGCTAAAACTTTATATTAATACAAGACATACTGTATACTAGAATAGATTAATCCAGATTTATTTTCTAAAATGGACAATTGCCAACAGGATGAAACTTGAGTAAAGGTTGGAGTGAAATGGAATGAGGTTATATGTAAGGTACTTATAAAGAGATTAGCAGTATGGTATGTCACTCTTATTTTACTGGCACACTTAGGTTAGCAAACAAAGCAGTATATCCTCTACTACAATATTAGACCTTGGAAAATATTTTCCTGTTTGTATGAGCAGAGTGGTATTGTCTGGTTTTTATTGGGTCTTTTAATAAATTAGCTGCTGTATAGAACGGGGAAATGACAGCCACTGAAGAAGTACTGATTGAAGGTTTGGCCTTGGAAGGTACAGAAACTTGCAGAATATCAATTATTGAATATGTTCTGTCATGAGCCAGTTCTTAGTGTGCCATTCTTCCAACTCAGGATAATCAGTTTTGCAGCACTGTATTATTTTGTACTGGAAAAAGATAGCAGGAAAGCATACTTAGGTATTCTTATTTTTGTTGAATGTGCATCATAGTTCTGTTTACTGTTAATGGGGAAATTGGAACAATTAAGTCTGTGGTAGGCAGGCATGTAGCCGGGAGGAGGGGGGGCTTGAGGGGCTTCAGCCCTCCCCCCCCCGAAATTCTCAGGGTGGTCTGCGAAAAGGTCTTACTAGTACATTATTTAAACTGTTATGTTTATTCATATCATGATCTGATCACCATGCTCAATATATCCCATATGCATGGGGGTATTGGGATAACAATACAAAAGGTTTGCTAGGGTAAACCCTCTCTCACTCAGCCCCCCCCCCCCCGAATCAAAATCTTGGCTATGCCCTGGTGTTAGGTATGCATGAGCGTATGAGACAGCACTCAATTTTTTCCTTAATCAAACAATCTGCAGTGGTCAGTCATTTAGAGTTTGTTATTGATAATTTTAAGGCAATGCAAGCATACGAGAAATGCAAGTTAAAAAATCAGATTTATTTGTTCCATTGGCTTTCATTTAAGGTGAGCCCAAGAGCTAAATAAACTTTTTTTGGGCTGAAAATGTTTATGTAGAATCTGCTGGGCTGTAAAGTGGGCTGTTTTATTGATCTTGTTATGATTTTATATTATATGTTGATGTTTTAAAATGTTTTTATGGTATTGTTGGGCATTGAATTGCTGCTTCTGTAAACCGTCCTGAGTTGCCTGCGGGCTGAGAAGGATGGTATACAAATATAGTAAATAAATACAGTAAATAAATAAATAAATAAAATACTGTAAAATATTTTTCATTTAATTAATTCTACATTTTATTGATATTTTTAAAAATGTAATAGCTACTTTCTGAATAGACACACACCTGATGCTTGATTTATATTGGCACTTGCTACTTTTTGTAGGGCTTTCTTAGAGACATTTAATTGCTAGTGACACTAATTATGTGTTACTAAGTGGCTTCTTTCTGATGAATTGCTAATAAAATCATAATGTAGAAAATTTAAATCTGTGCTGAAAATAATATGGACATTATGGTACAATCATTATTGTTGTACTATAAACATGATTTATAAACCTGGAGGTAGTGTCAGTGTTGTGTAGATGTTAAGGTGTTGGACAAAGTCTCTGAGAGACCATTGCTGGAATACCTGCTTGGCTGTAGAAACCCTCTGGGTTAAACTCTTTCAAAAGAGCAGAAGACAATGGCAAAATGCTTCTGAACACATATTGTCAAGAAAATACTGTGAGAAGGCCAACTTAGGGTTCCCATAAGTCAGAAAAGACATATGTTATTGTTTGTAGCCTTTGAGTTTCTATAATTTTAGGAATGCTTGTTATAGCTGGTAGTCCGACTTATTTGTAATAGGAATATACATATGTTATTAAACATGGTTATCAAGTGATATAGATTGTAGGACTGAAACAATATATATGCATTAATGGATACTGCAGTGTTATGTGCATTATCTTGATGTACTGGAAATCAGGTGGAATAAACCATATAAATACAAAATAACCTGTTCTATGTAATGAGCCTCATCCAGGTACTCTTGGAATTGAGAAGCCACTACACGCTGTAGTACCTTGGAAGATTGGAGACTGGTCTAGAGTTGTCTAGGAACACTTCTTTTATAAGGCCACGGTCTCCTTTGAGCCTTGCTGGAGCAGTGCCTTGATGATAAGCAGAAACATACATTGGCTGTAGCATAATTTGGCTTACGACATTTTGTTCTTTATTCTTTCTCATCCTCTCCCCCCCAAAATTAGCTATAATCTCTGCCTCTGAGATTTTAGTTTATTTGGCAGACTATATTTTATATATCAAACGCTGTTTGGAGTATATTTAGATTATTATATTGATTTGTCTTAATTTTATTCTGGAAATATTTGTTGTAGATTCAATGAATTGTGTGAAAGCCCTAAATCTGATGCAGAGTAAATATTGCACCAAAGAAAATGCATTAATATGTATCCATCGCACGTGTTACATGCTGCATATTCATTTGTCTGTGCAAGTATCACATCCCAACTCAGCCTTACTCTTTTTTTAAAAATTGAAAAGTTTTTATTGAATTTAAAACACTGCATACATTAACCACATGTGCACGGCAGGGGGGGGGGAGGACGGGGCAGGGGGGGAAGGGGCAAAAACAACTGGGAAAAACATACTTTACAAAGACCAACACACAAACAAACGTTTAAAAACAAACTGGTTTGACTTCACCCAAAAGTAACAAAATGTCCATGTGCCTTGGTCTACGTTGTGGTTTACTGTCTTTTAAACCCAATATCCTTTTAATGCAATGTTCAGCCTTACTCTTGTCTACCTATGATTGACATAATTTCATGTGAAATTAAGAAATTCCTTCAAGATAGTAAAAATCAGTTTTCTTTTTATTGCACTGCCTTTGTAATTTGCAGTAATACTCTTGTAATTTTTTTAAAAAGAAAAACACTAGACAGTTTTCTTGACAAATTGTGTTTGGCAATCATTTAACTAAAGGACACTACATATAACATTTTGGCTATTGGATAATAGAAAGCATCATGCAAAGTCCTTTGATGAAAGTACTGGGGAGGGGGAAGAAATCTTGAGTAGAGTCAGCATTTGTTTATCACTTGCTAGGACACATTTTTCAAATACATGACGACCACACTGTTCTACCATCCAGGTTCCATTTCCAGGTTCCTTGGAAATCTGTTTTGGCTTTAGTGAAACCAGCTTCGTTAAATTTGAGACTCATGCTCTGCACAATCTGTATACCTTCCGCAGAGCATGCGAGACTCATCTATTCAGGCAGGCTTTTGATTAATGTTGTGAGCTTTTAATTTCTTTTAAATTTTCTTGTCTGCTAAATAATGTTTTATTCTTTCTATCTTATATGTAAACTGCCCCGAGCATCTGGTGTGGCAGTCAAAAATCAAAATAAAATAAATAAATAAATATGCTTTCATTTCATATCTTGGAACCAACGGTGAAAGCTGTCATTACATTGAATTCAGCTGCTAATTCCAATCAGAGTAGATCATTGTTCAATTTTACATTGACATTGACTCAGTAATCTACTGTAGTTGGACTAAAAATTGGAATTCAGTTGCTCATTTTCCCCCCCTCTGAGTTCTGGTGATGGATGCATCAATGAAGAGATTTATTGGTGAGGATATCAGGATTCAATACTGTTTCTCAACTTGGTAAGTGTACCTAAAGGTTTTCTACAGTTACAAACAGAACTTGTTTTACAAACAGAAATGCCCACAGTGCACACTTACAAGTGGCAGCATACTCATCTGCCCCATGTTTAGCTTCTTTGCACATTTTTGATTACTTATTCCAGTTTATGATCAAAACCCTTTAAATTATATATAATTCATTGGGGAAAAATCCTAGGCTTCTGGATCACTTCAACAGAAGGGCAGATTAAAAAGAAAAGGGATATGTCTCTTTTTATCAAAATTATATCCTCCAAACAATGGATTTTTTTCTGCCATTTTGTACTGCTATCCAGGCATTGAGATGTGAGCACTATGATATCTGCTTGGTTCTTTTTATGGGTATGAGGTTTTCTGAATGTTGATGTGATGCTAGCATAGGAAGCTGGAGAATTTGCAAGCATCTACTGATTTAAAGAAGATTTTGTGCTAGTTTGAATTTTCTTTACAGCTCTTTGGAGCCCAATTTAAAATTTAAAACTGTCATTTGATTTATATATTAATTAAAATTAATTTATTTTATGTGACCACAGAATATAAACATACAGAACATAAGATATGGAAACACCTTTTAGATTTTCCTTCGTTTCCTTTCATCTAAGTAAATTTTATTCAGTAAATCTTAAATTTTATTTTTGTATGACATTATTATGATACTTTGCTGCTTCCTACAATGTTCAGAGATATGAATCTATTAAAACTGTAGATTCAATATCGTAGTTCCACTGAGTTGCCCATGGCTTTTTATCTACAGTATATACTTGGTGTCAAACAGATTTTTAAAATGTCCTCATTCATATTTTCCTTAAGGTAGAGCAGGGCTAGTTTGCTGAACTTAATCATAGGTTTTTTGTATCTTTGTAATTTTAAGTAGGGCCAATACAACAAACTGGCTAATTTTGATATGGTAAAATGTTGGTTCTTCAGTAAGAATAAAATTGCATTTGTGTAAAAATTCTTCAGTCATCACCAGAAAAGTCTTTCAGTTCTAATAATCTTAGAGCTAAGATGACAACATAAGTCCTCTAGGACAGTGTGGCCCTCTTCTCACAGTTCATAAGGTTTTACATTCTTGTTTTTGTCAGCCAATTTCACTCATCCACATGCCATTTTATTTATTTATTTATTTATTTATTAATCGGTTTTATATTCCACTCCTCCCAGCAGGCTCGGGGCGGATCACAAGCAGTAAAAACATACAATAAAACATACCATAAAAACAATGAAACACAATACATAGCCCAGATGTTACAAGGCTATGATGCCTTAATTCAGACGAGACGAGCCAGTTGAGTTTGGGTTGAGTTTACCCAAATGCAAGCTTGAAGAGGGCCGTCTTACATTCTCTTCGGAATGGGAGGAGTTCCGAGACCATTCGGACATGGTCAGGGAGCGAATTCCAGAATACTGGAGCCGCCGCAGAGAAAGCTCTCTGTCTTGTACTGGACAAGTGACAGGCGCGGGAGGATGGTATCACCAATAAATTCTGCTCTTCCGAGCGCAGCGATCTATCTATTTTATTGATAGATGCTTGATTGACTTAAATGATATATACGAAAATTGTCATATTGTTTTGAAGTTAGCACTGAATAGGTCCACATGATGGCTGCATATATCTTTGTTGGGAATAGTTGAATTTTCTTTCCAGTATGTGCCTGACTAAATTTTGCAAGGTCAAATAGGAAACAACTGTATACACAGGCATTACCTAATGATCAGTATAGGTATTAAATAGACTACATATTTGGAATCAAAAGATGGAGAAACCCTAATATCTATGCAAAAACTAATACCCAGGGGTAGATTGTAACACAGACCATTAAGCCACCCCTTATATGCTGAAGTACAACCTGAAGAACATCCCCATAGAATGTGAAGATAATGTGAAAAATAGATTAGCACTATTAGCCTAATCTACCAGGAGCCAGAAGAACATTGGACTGAAGCCAGAGACATTGTCAGGGAGGAATAAAAAAGATACTTATCTGTAAGCAAAAAAGAAAGAATTCCCAATGGATTAAACTCTTTAAGGGGCTAAGGACAGACAGGGAGCAAAAGTAAAAGGTAACAGAAATAAAGTCAGAACTCTGAGTACAATTGTTCAATGATGTATGCACATGAACAAGGACATTAACTATAATAATCAATGCAGAGAAACAGAAGTTAAAAGCAAAAATAAAAAAGAAAGAAGCCCTATCCCAGAAAATCCTAGAAATCAGAGTGAATTTTAAACCAAGAGTGGAAATTTGATTGATGGTACTAACTTGTAACTTTACAAAATTTCAAACTTTTCAAAGACCACTTTCTTTGTGTAATCTTTATGTCGTCATAGTTCCTACTGGCTGCATTCTGTGCTTGGTATCACAGAAAAGAGTTCAATTCTTTCAAGTTAAAAGATAGTAATGGCAGGCTGGACTAACTTCATAAATCTGGTAATCTGTCCATTACCATAGTTTTCCTGCTACGGCTAAGATTTCTTGCTTCTGATAATTAATATGAAGCATTCATATGTAGCATAATGCTGATTTATAATACATTACATGGCATTTGTCATAAAATTGGTGCCTGTCTGTAGTAATTACATCTGATGTGATGTGTGTATTATTTATCCATGTATTTGCTATACACTTTTGGTTTGAGAAAGAGACTTTTTAAATAACTATTTAAATATTTCTAACAATCCATGGCATGGTGTGCAGCCTGAGTGACACAGAACATTGGGAAAGGTTCTGGTGATTTGTTGGTCCTATGGTTGCATATTTTCTTCATCTTGGCCTGACATGGAATACTTGAACTTTGCCTGGGATGAAGTATCATCTCCAATTAGCCTTCTGTAACCTCTAGGCCCGGGGTGCTCAGGACGTTGATCACGATCGACCGGGTGATCTTTGGGCCTCATCCGGGTGATCTTCAGGCCCTCACCCGGTCAATCGCGTTTCCTGGCTGGTTACTTCTGTTGATGCGCCGCCTGCATGCTCCAAGTGCATTTGAGCCGTCCACGAGGGAGAATGGGCTCTTCTACGCACGCGCGCGGGCCAGCGGAGCACCTCGTCATCCACCCCCGCCCCCTCCTTTGGCCTGGGATGTCTGTGAGTGCCTGGAGAAGGATGGAGGGAAGAAGAATGCAGAAGGGCAAAAGAGGGGCCGGCCGTGAATGATGCGATGGCATCCAGGCGGCCTCTCTTTTGCCCTTCTGCATTCCTCCTCCCTCCGTCCTTCTCAGGGCACTCACAGACGTCCCAGGCCAAAGGAGGGGGCGGGGGTGAATGACGAGGTGGTTAGCTGGCCCGCGCGCGGGCGCAGAAGAGCCCATTCTCTCTTGTGGATGGCTCAGACACACTTGGAGGCGGCGCGCGTGCAGGCGGCGTGCGAAGAGGAGTAAACGACGGAGGAGAAACAAGGACGCTTTGGGAGCCATTTCCTCACCAAATTGAAGCACCAAGGTCAGTCTTTTTACTTCCTGAAAGTCTGAAATGTCTCTCTGTTTACTGCCTGATACTATCTGTGGGGATATGCCAGGGAGGGAGAAATGGGGTGCTTGGGTGTATTTTTGTATGTCCCATGTAAACTTCTGAGACACAAATGGCTTTGCAGCTCCCAGGTCTCTCTGTTTACTTTCTGCCTGATTATATCTGTGGGAAATATGCCAGGGAGGGAGAAATGGGGTGCTTGGATGTATTTTTGCATGTCCCATTGTTTACATTTCTGAGAAAGAAAGAAGCCCTGTGCGGGCGGAAAGTGGCAGCAGGAGTCGGTGCGCGTGCGTGCGCATGCGTACCAGGTGACCTTTTAAACTTGGTTCTTCATATGGTAGCTCCCATGCTGAAAAAGTGTGAGCACCCCTGCTCTAGGCAATCTTCTGCATATCCTGGGCTAAAAATACGTTTGAGTTTTGCGGCTTAGAACCATGACCTTGAACTTGAATCACTGTTTTTCAAGAAGCTAGGAAAAAAATTGGGGTTGGGAGGGGGGAATCAAGAATGAGATTTCAGAACTGCTAAGAAAAACATGGCATTGTGTTCTGGGAAGTTTTCTGGGTTCGATGCTTACCCTTTGGTGGGACTACAGGTTATTTTGTTGGTTTCCTCAATAATACGCTAGTACCTTGCTTTATGATGAATTTACTAATGTAATTATGAATTGATTGACATGATATACAAACTTTACCAAGATGGCCGCGTTGAGCGGACGTGCAAACGCCGAGCTCCACCGGGCCTCTGGTAATTTTTTCCGTGTCGCGGCCAGCACAGCACCCCCACTGCTGAGGGGGGTAGCTCTTTGCTTGGGTGACAACTCACCGGACTTGCCTGCCCGGCCTGTCTTGCCTGGCTCGGGGGGGGGGGGCGCTGCTCGAGGCTCCGAGACGCTCCCTCCCCCCTCTCGAGGCCCTGCAGGCCGACGCCGAGCTCGTCTTGGAGGCTGCTCAGGCGCCGTCCTCCGTCCTCTGGGCCCTTGCTGGACTAAGGGACGCTGCTGTGAGGCCCCCCGGCTGGGGGACTGCAGCGACCGCGGCGACCACGGCGACCTCCCAGGGGTGCCTGACTTGGTCCCCTGTACCTTGGCCGGGCCTGGACCTGGAGGAGGTCGGGCCTTCCACCCCCTCCAACCCCACCCAGGGGGACGCCGGTGATCAACCCGGGAACATCAGGGTTGCACCGCAGGACCTTGCTGGCCTCACCCACCATCTCGGCCAGCTGATCGAGCGCCTGGCCTTCTGGCTGGATGAGCTGGACAGGCTGGGCCCGGCACTGGCGTCCTTGTGCGGCGCGGCCGGCCCTCGTTGCCCGGGCTCCTGCCCTGGGCCTGGAAGGAGTGTGGCTGGTGGAGCACGGGGCCCGCCTTGTTCGGCCTCCCCCGCACCCGAGTCCGGAGGGGAGAAGGCCGAGTGGAGTGGCTAGCCCCGACCCCACAGACGAATCGTTGGAGGGAGGCCGGTGGTCCGCCGAGGGCCCCCCCCTCAGAGGAGGCGACCCCACCCACGGTCGAGACCCCAGGGAGAACGACGGCGGTCCAGTGGTGGAGCCCGTGGGCGGCCTTGGGCCGCTGCCCCCCCCGAGCCCGACGATGGGGGCTTCAGCTGATTGTTCCAACATGGCGCCGTCCTCATCCAGCCCGGCGTCCCTGACTCCGCCCCCCCTCTTCAGCGGCTGGGACCGCCCTGGCGGTCCCAGCCGTGGAGCTGCCGCCGCTGCCGGTCCCGCCGCCCAATGCCCCAAGCCCCTCTTCGCCGCTGCACAGGCGGCCCGCGACGGATGTGGTGGACATCAAGCGAGTCTTGGCAAGGGCTCCGGGGGAGCGGCCCGGCGACGTCTTGGGCGGCTGCCGACGGTCCCCTGACTGTGGCCGGCCCGGGCCCGGCAGATTACCCAAGTTTGATAGACACCAGAGGAGGCAGAGACGGGGTCGAGGACGGGGCAGGGGGCAGGGCCGGAGGATGCCCCTCCCCTGCTCTATAACACCTCCCCCCACGGTGGCTGACTTCCAGAAGGTGCCCCCCGGAGGGCCCCATCCCAGGATGTTCCGGAACACGGCCCGTAGGTCCGGGGCGCCTCCACCGGCGAACCCCCAACCTAGGAGGATAGACAAGCCGCCGCCGCCGAGGCCTGGTCTACAGGCTGGCAATAACCGACACTACAGTGACTGTCATCCCCTTGACTTGGAGTCTCTGAGGTCGTTCCTCAATTTGTGGGACCCCCCCCCCCCGGCTTCCCCATTTGATGGTCGCCCGATAGCTCCACCGGATGGCTCTGCCCCTTGACATGAGCCTGGTCTTCCCTCTCCTCTCCACTTGTTGTCGTTCACCCTGTGATGTCTTACCCTTTATATTGTATGTCCATTCATGTATTTTCTGGTGTATTGTTTTATCTGTCCTTTTATCTTGTATTGTGATTTCTAGACTTTGTAAGCCGCTGCGAGCCGTATGGAGTTAGCGGCATATAAGTCCAAGGAAATAAATAAATAAATAAAAATAAATAATGTGATAATCATACTATGAATGTGACTATATATTTAAATGTATTCACCTGCACTTTGCACTATATCCTTGATATGACCTATTGACTATTTATATAAAATAAGTGATTTATACACTTAATTGAATCGATATTGAAGTTTTCTGTATTCCCAGCTGTAGCAAATAGCTTTTGTTTTGGGACAGATATAAGAAAAAAGGACAATAAGTCTATGCACCATATTGTGTGTGTGTGTTTATAGAATAAAATACAACATACCCTATAGACAATAGATCACATCTGGCTTTGGACACTAAGCAGGATCAGATTTGATCAGTACTTGAAGGGGAGACCACTAATGAATACCACATGCTGTAGAAAGGAACTGGCAAAACAACCTATGAATATTCCTTACTTAAGGAAACCTTGTGAAATTCATAGGATCTCTATAAGTTGACAGGCAACTTAAAGGCAAATACATACGGAATACTGCAAGTCGTTTTTGTTCTTACTTATAATTACAATATTCAAAATCCCTGTTGCCTTGAGAGTTAGTTTATGTTTTAATGGTATGCAGACACTATAGCTGCAGGGCATGAAGCTGAAGGGGAATGTTTTAAATAAATAAGCATCATAAGTTGAACAGTGGAAGGAAGCGACTAGGGAAGAAAAGTTTAAAACCAAATTCAATATTTGCAAATTCATAAAAACATTTGAAAACTAGTTTATAACTAAATGAAAACTTTCAGACTATTGACTTCTTGGACCATTGAGCCAAATCTAATTTGGCAGAGACTATTGCCAATACAGTCAGCCCTCTGTATTAATGAGTACTTTATCCATGGATTCAACCAACTATATTTCAGAAATACATATTGGGAGGGGGCACAAAAAAAACCAAACAATTGATTTTGCTACATGTTGAACATTACACTGATGTGTAATCATCCCCTGTTGTAGTTTTCTGCCATTTTACAGATCCTTATACTCTCTGTTGCACTTTTACTACACCACTGTGTATATGGGACTTAAGCATCCACATATTTTTGTATCAACCAAACCTTAGCTGACATTGAGGGTTCACTGTGTGTTAGCTGTGTGTTCACAGTGTGTTATCAGGCAAGTCCCCACCTAGTAGCCTTCAAGAAAGAACTTAAAAACCTGGCTCTTTCGATGTGCCTTCGGAGAGTGGCCATTCATTCCATCATTTGCTCCCACCTGTAAATCGCCCTCATGCGAAAGCAGCTCCCCCTCTATAAAGATTAAACCCTACTGCTCCTCTTTTTTGGGCTCCTTTTCTACAAATACACTCTTTGTCCCTATCACACCCAGGGTTTTAACCTTTTAACATTTTACCCTAGACATCTGGCCTGCCCGCTCTGTTGATTTTATGATGTGTTGCTATATTGTTTATCTTATTTTATATATTTTGTTATGATTTTGTTATCTTCTTTTGCTGTTTTATGTGCAATTGTGTTTTATTGTTTTTTGGGCTTGGCCTCATGTTAGCCTCCCCGAGTCCCCTTTGGGGAGATGGAAGCCCGTTACAAATAAAGATGATGATGATGATGATGATTACTTTATGCATCTTCCTGAAGACAGTGGGATGAAGATTTCATGTAGGCAGTTGGCTCTTTGGCTGCAAAATTGAGATCCATTTTCTCAGCATTAGAATACTTAGATTTAACAAATTGTCTTTGGCTGCACATTATGTGCCTTTGCATTGCATGCAAAAAACCTGAAGAAAAAATTGTGTTTCCCATTCCAGGAGAAGGAAGGTGAAAAAACCTATTGTATTGGGAGTGGGGTAGCAGATTTGGGCTCATGTAAAATGACTTCTTTTACCACTATTAGCAAATGATATAGTTCACCTTCCTTGATATGAGTGAAACTAAGGTTGTTGTAGCTCAGCAAGTGGCAGAGGATTTTTCTCAGGTTTCAGAAGATGAAGGGATTGATGGGTTTCAAGGTGAGGAATCAGAGAGTAATCAGAGAGAATTGCAGGTAGATGCAGTTGATGATGTTTTGGATTCGGAAAGTGAAAGCTCCCTTGGGAATTGGCCTTGGGCTGATGGGGAGTTTTCTTGGGATGCCAGATTATGTCTGTGCCAGCAAGGAGTGAGAAATAGACAAATACACACTATTCTCAGAGAATCAGAGATAAGGGCTTGAAGGCCCAGGGAATGCGGCATGATCTCATGACCACCTGGATGCCATTGGGGGGGGGGGTTAAATTAGGTGGTTTGGGCTTCTAGCTCTCAGAGGGGACAATGTTGCAAAAGTATCATTTTCCTTTCTCTGTTCTCAAGTTCACGTTTCAAGTTCCCTGTTCTGATTTATGTCTTGGTTCCCGTAAAGACTTGCCTTGGAAAAAGGTCCTGTTTTTTGGTTTATGGATTTATGTTTCCATAACTGTTGTGGATTTTGGATCTACTGGCTTTACATTCTTGGTCATTTTTGATCACTGCTATTTTGTATTTCCTATTGTTGGATTCCTACTATTTTGTATTTTTCTCCATTTGTGCTGGCTTTATATAATAAACATTGTTAGTTAGTACTACTGGACTCTGGTGTGGTGCTAGATGAAAAGGTGTTTCAGTGCTAGGGTGCAACATAATCAAAGAACTACTGTATAATGAAGTGCCTCATTTTACCAAACAATAGCAAGCAAAAAAGTCTCGCGTCTCTGATTTTTGAACTGGCTTTTGAAACACATGTATTTGGGCTTGAACATTTACTTGCAAATGCAAAATTAGGTCAGGATATATGAGTGAACCCCAACTATTTTGAAAAGAAAAGAAAAATAATGAAATAAAAACAATTAAATGGCCAGCCAAACACTTCAATCAGAAATTGAAATAGTTACTTTTTTGCACTACAGCCATGGAAGTTGGAAGACTTTAGGAGTTGTAGTCCAAAAGCAACTTTTCTCAACTCCATTCTGTTTATGTGTGAATCTACTATATGATGGGGTGATTTACTTTGCCATAAATGACTTTAAAGGAGATAAGATACCGTAATTTATGAAAAGATGTTTGTTTACCAAGAAGGCTAAATAAGACTCAAAGGCTATACGCTACTGAATACGTCACTCTAAGACAATGTCAGGAGAAGCCTTTGTACCCTTTATGTGGGTTCTCAATTTAGGAACCTGTCATTGCTAGTTATCTAATACATGTTGAATAGAATATAACATTTGACAAATGTATGTTGTCATACAAGCAGTGTGGAAAACTGGAGTCTATGTTATAGGGTAAGTACAAGAAGCTATTGAGTGTTAGAGTATATAAATCTCCCTAAATTGTAAACCTTTGGGGAACCCACCACTATACTAGATATGATTGCTACATAAGAACAACCCCCCCCCCCCCAGTGGCGGCTCTGAGGCTTTGGGAACTCTTCCCCATGGGAAGCCTCCTGTTCTTCTAACAGTATGTAAACTTCTATTTATTATTAACTGCTTGCTTTCAGAAGACATTGTAAATGGGAAGGATGCTGTACTGTTCTTCAATAACACTTCACTCCATATCACGTTGGTTAAAAGACTACATAGCCAAAGAAGGTATAGCCCTAATGTGTGTTTGAAGCCTAGTTTGTGATTAAATGCAGACTACTAGATTTATAACTAGCCAAAATTGAAATTTCCCAAACTGAGGACTCTCTAATTTGACTGGCAATGCCTTTCCAATAGCTTGTGTTTGAAGCCTAACATTTATTATAGCCAAGCTGGAGGACATCTATTATGCACACCCTTTCTCAATAAGCTCTAGCTTACTAGACACTCTCCCTCTCCTTATGGTCTGTCAATTGTATATTTTTAACATATCCATTTCCAAAGAAATGGTGGGTTGGTTAAATCAAACGAATAAGTCTTTGTATATGAAAACTTAACATAAAGTAAGACCTATTGAGTGAGAGGGATTTCTGAGCTGCCTCTATTAGCATTGTGGTTTAAGTCAATGATTTGAATCAGTTTTGAGATATTTCTGGAACAATTTTGCAAGCTAGTTGCTTATAAAAAGATGTCACAACAATTTTGTAACCATTACAAGATACTAGTGTGTAACTAAATAAAAGCTGTACAGTCTTAAACAGAATACTGTCCCACACTGTCTGTTTTTGTCCATTTGTTCAATGCAGCTTCCTTAGGCCTGCACTGCTTCTTCAGTGTCTTTGGTGGAGATCTTTGTAGCTGAAAATATACATTAAAACAGGGATTTCATCCAGAAAGGTCAGGTGTTTCATCCATTTCACTTAAGATTTTCCTTCCTTCCCTTGTCAATGAATAGACAGTAAGAAGAGATCCAATCTAACCTTCCTAGGAAAGGAGTTTTGAGAGTCTTGGAGCAGCCACAGAGAAGCCCTTTCCCATGTTTTGTATATTGAAAAGGTTTTCAAATAAGGTGACTTGAAGGATGTTTAATGTTCACACAGCACTTTCCAGAAATAGATGTGGTAGTTTCAGGCAAAAATGCATATCTCTATGAAATGGAAAGAATCTCTTGATTATTCTAAATTTGTCATTTCTCTATGCCTTCAAGTTATTTCGGATGTATGTTGAAGTTATATTCTATCATTTCATGTGAAAGCTCCTTGAGGTGACTTCTGACCAAAAGTGGGAAAAATACAACACAGAACAATGAAACAGCAATGAAACAGCAACAAATAAGAGGTGGTAACAAAGAGACAAAATTCTGCAGTTCTTTTTTCATGCCAGGAGCGACTTCAAGTCACTTCTGGTTTGAGAGAATTGGCTGTCTGCAAGGACGCTGCCCAGAGGATGCCCAGATGTTTGATGTTTTACCATCCTTGTGGGAGGCTTCACTTATGGGGAGTTGGAGCTGACAGAGGGACCTAAACCCACTCTCCCCGGCTTCGAATCACTGACCTGCCGACACAAGGGTTTAACCCATTGCGCCACCAGTAGAAAATATGTGTAACCCCCTAAATACAAGTATATTAAGAGGGTTTCAAATGCCTTCCACTTTCAGCTGCGGCCCAGATCTCATACGGCACAGATCTTTAAGGTAGTCCGGAGTCTCCTCACGTCCCCTCAGAGTGAATCCAACAACTCGATGATAACAGCAGATGACCTCCAAAAGTACTTTATCGGAAAAATCGCGGCACCCGACCGACTTGCCGCTGCTTCCCCGAGGAGGGGGACGCGAGGACCCAATACCCCACCCGGACAAATGAACACCGTCTTTCAGAATTTAGCCCACTAACAACGGAAGAGGTGAGAAGGCTGGTGACCGGGGCAAGAACCACGACCTGCCCAACGGACCCTGCCCATCACATCTAGTTAAGTCCAGTATTGACTGCATGTCGGGTGCTCTGAGGGACTTGGTGAATCTTTCCCTAGAGACAGGCACCTTTCCGTACTCCCTGAAAGAGGCCAGAGTCAACCCCCTCTTGAAAAAGACGAACCTCAACCCCGATGACCCAGCAAGTTACCGCCCGGTTGCCAACCTACCCTTCCTGGGTAAGCTCCTAGAGCGAGCGGTAGAAAGCCAATTACGGGACTTCCTAGATCGATCCGGGGGCTTAGACCCGTCCCAGTCGGGTTTCCGCGCAGGTCACGGAGTGGAATCCGTCCTCGTAGCGATCACAGACGACATCCGCCGTCAACTGGACCGGGGAGGCTCGGCAGTCCTAGTCCTTCTGGACCTAACTGCGGCTTTTGACACCGTTGATCATGATTTGCTCCTCGACCGCCTGGCTGCCTCTGGGATCCAAGACAAGGCTTTGACCTGGCTGGAATCGTTCCTGCGAAGCCGCTCGCAGCGGGTCGAGTGGCAGGGTCAAGTCTCCAGGAAAAGCGAATTGGAATGCGGAGTGCCCCAGGGTGCCATTCTATCTCCCACCCTCTTCAACATCTACGTCCAGCCCCTGGCCAGCATTGCCAGGAGCTATGGGTTCTCCTGCTACCAATACGCGGACGACACACAGCTGCTCCTGAAGCTTGACCCAGGGTCATCGTCGGTGCCGGACAGTTTCAGCCAAGGATTGAGAGCGGTGACGAGCTGGCTCAGAGCACATAGACTCATAATCAACCCGGCAAAAACGGAGATCCTCTGGCCTGGCCGACCCGCCCCTCACTCATCACTGCCACCCTTTGAGGGCGAGCCCCTTTCCCCGGCTCCGACAGTGAAAAGCCTAGGAGTGATCCTGGACGAAAAACTAACAATGGAGGCCCAGATCCAGGCTGCAGCAAAAGGCGCCTTTTTCCATCTCCGTAGGGCCCGACGGCTGGCCCCCTACTTACCACCTGAGGCGCTGAGAACCGTGGTACATGCCACCGTTGTCTCGCGTCTTGATTATTGCAACGCCCTATATGTGGGCCTCCCCCTGTCTACAACTAAGAGGCTGAAACTCATCCACAACGCAGCGGCCAGACTTATCTCTGGGTCATCAGTGAGGACCACATCTCTCCTATTTTAAAAGATCTCCACTGGCTGCCCCTAGAGTTCAGAGTGCTCTACAAACTTCTGGTGCTCACTTTTAAAGCTCGCACGGTATTGGGCCAGCCTACTTGAGTGCCCGGCTGACGGTCCAACGCAGCGAGAGGCCAGCACGTGCCATAAATGGCGAGCGCATGACCATCCCTGGGGTGCGAGAGGCTCGGCTGATGGAGACCCAGCGGAGAGCCTTTTCCGTGGCGGCCCCCAGGATCTGGAACTCACTGCCACCTGCCCTCAGAGCCACTCTGACCCAAACTAGATTCCGGTCAGACCTAAAGACCTGGCTCTTCCGCCTAGCGTTTGGGGCCTGATCGGTACCATCGAATGTCTGAGCCTTTCCCGCCGTCTGTATCTATGCTTTAAATTGCTGTACATTGATGTATTTTAGGGTTTTTAAATGATGTAAGTCGCCCGGAGCACCGGTGGTGGAGGGCGACTCACAAATATTAAAGTATTATTATTATTATTATTATTATTAGAACAAAAGCTGCAAAAGAGGTAAGATTTTTTTCTCTGCCAAGGAAGGAGACCCAAGGACATGTGCACCAGTATGAAAAAAAGACCTGTTCCAGCGTAATTCAAATGATGAGGAAATAATAAAGCTGGCCTTCCAAGACAATCTTAAGAAGTGGGTAGCAGCCACATTTCTAGCACAACGGTCACAAAAATAATTTTCATGCATCCTGGAGAGAGGTTAAGGCAGCACCATTAACCTGACATTTTTCTACAGTATTTCTACAGGCAAAAGAGCAGCCCTGGTTAATGTTTCCTGCCTGGCTTTGTTAGGAATGTTTTTCATTCTAGTTTGGCCATCTTGCCTAAATGATTACTCACCGTTTTCATTAGTAAATATTACTTAGCTGCTAAAATGTTCTTCAATATTTAAGCAGAAAATTTGGTATTCTTACACACATTAGCAATGCCTAATTAATTAGTTTTTATATGTGCTGCCATCCATTAATAACACATTAATATCTAACCATAATCTCTTAAATAATACCAGTCTGAATGCATTTTCGAAGTTTATGTCATACACATATAATCAGTATTTAAATTGTATTGATGAAAACGTGTTAGAAATGTAAAACAGTGCGAGGTGATTTTGTTTTCCCTGGTGGTTGACCCCCCCCCCCCCCGAATAGTTCGTCTCTGGGATTTCACTGAATAGAAGCTATCTCTTGCAATTACTGTGCCAATCTTTTTGCTGAATTGATGGAATAGTGCAATAAGTTTCTTGGTTTACTGCTTTTTACTGCAGGGGGAAGTGCCGCATTTTTAAAAATGCTGTGTTTGTCTCCCACCTTCCCCACATACTTAAACAATGGCTCCAGTTCATGCATTTTTGGTCGCTGGCGCTAGTACTACTAAAGATAAATCACTAAAATGGCACCATTTTGCATTTCTGGTTGATAATGAATTGGTGACAGATATTTCTAAATTCCACTTTGAACGTTCACTTATAGTCTCATTTAATTATGTTAAGCATTGTAACTAATCACTGCACTTTCAAAGATCTCACTAGAACAGGAATGTCAGCTGCGGTGATCTGGCTGGATTCCAGACTTGATAATTATGTTCTGCTATTCTGAATGCCTTTTGCATTTTCAACAGGGTGTTATGACGATGATTTATTTACACAGAAATGCATATGAATCCTGGCTGTTTGCAGTGCAGTGTTGCTTGCTGCACATAATAGCAAAATCCTGCCCCTCCGAAATAATTTAATATTTTATGCACAAAAAAAGAAAAAAGCTAAGTGGAGCATAGTTTAAAAGGTATTTGAGAACAGGTGGGATTTCAGAAGAGTGTAATGGGAAAATGGAGGGTGTGTGGCATATGGGAATGCGTTTCCATTATAAAACAGTGGAAGAATATATTGAAGAAGAAAGACAGAACACAATGATAACCATTAAAGATGAAATAGAAGAGAACAAAAGAAATGGGAGGGGGAAGGGAGTGTCTAGCTGTATTAAAATTGCTAGAAGAATGTACTGCATAAATGTGGCACTTGCTTGTATTAACCGCTTACACCAATTCACACAATTTCAAGGCGTGGCTCCATCCATGCATGGTGGAGGGATAAATATCACACAAACATGATATTTACAATAAGTTTAGCCCAAAAGAGTTTCCATCTTTTTTAGCTTTATGTGTCGTCATTTTCATTGGCTGGCTCCTAATTTGCATTCAGCTAAGTGAGGCATTAAAACCAAGGGTAGATTTCTGACAACAGCTGCATAACAAAGCAAACTTGCTTTAGGATTCATGTTATATAATCTGTTTTGATGAAACTTTGAGGGAAAATTAATATTTTAATATTTGCAAAGTGAATTGGGCAATTGGTATTCTTTTTGTTATTGTGTGCCTTCAAGTCATTTTCAACCTATGGTGGCACTGAAGTGACTCTATTATATGATTTTCTTGGCAAGATTTGTTCAGGAGAGCTTTGCCAACTGCCTTCCTCTGAGGTTGAGAGAATGTGACTTGCCCAAGGTCACCCTGATGGTCTCATGGCTGAGCAGGTATTTGAACCCTGGTCTCCAGAGTCATAATCCAATACTCAAACCACTATACTAGTGAACACTAAAAGTTACAAATTTACTTGTATAAGCCAGGCCATGTTAGTGGTGCTAATTCTATTTGAAATGTAAAAATCTTAAATGGCTGCTGAAATAATTGCATTCCTTTTATGACATACTCTTAGCTGTTGATCACTATTGCTGTGACATGTAATGTTATAAGATTATGATTTTTTAAATAAAAAAAACAACCCAAGGATTGCATTATATGAATAGCTTGAAGCATGTTTTCATCAGTCCAATTTAAATACAGGCAGTCCCCAAGTTCCGAACAAGATAGGTCCTGTAGATTTGTTCTTAAGCTGAATTTGTATGTCAGTCGGAATAGGTACATTTTAAGTGTAACTTCAGCCAAATATATGTACTTGGATAGCATAAGGGTGGGTTAACACGTCTGTGGTGTTTGTTTTGCTGTTTGTGCCCCTGTTTAGAAGACTTCACCTCACTTTCTGTCTCTGTTATAATTGGTTTTTGTGGAAACTAAGATTAGTGATAAAGTGGAAACATATTTTCCCCCCATAACTCTTATATGAGTGAATTTCTCTTCCTAGGAATAGAATTTTCTCACTTCCTGTTGTTTCATCCCTGTTCTTAAGTATGAGTTGTTTTTAAGTTGGAAGTTTGTAACTATGGGACTACCTGTACTATGCAATTTGAAATAAGTGTAACTGCCATTGCTCAATGCTATGGCATTATGGGGTGATAGATTTATAGGATGTTTAACCTTTTCTCCCAAAGTGTGTTGGCGCCTCGCCAAATTACAAATTGTATGGTCCCTTAGCATTGAGTCATGACAGTTAAGATAGCATCAAACTGCATCCATTCTTCACTGTAGATGCACCCTAATTCTTGCTATCTCAAATACTGAGAAATGACTTCTTGCAAAGCATAATCTCCATCTTCAAAATTGCTGGCTTTGACACTCATAGATTTTATTCTATCACTTGTCAAGTATATAGAAAACAATCAGAAGACAGTTGTTGCTAAATTAAATCAAAAGTTCCAAAGAAATCTATAATCATAAATCACAAAGTGTGAAAATGTAAAGACTATTTACAAAGCAAATTGAGTTGTATTTTGAAACTTTTAACTGAAAATGTTATTTCTTTGTGCAGTTTCCTATGCAACTTGGCTTTTTGCCCAGATTACATGTTTCCATAATGATAGTGGTTTGATCTAGAGCAGTAGAGCATGAGCGAGGAAACATGCTTTGCACGTGCATCAACAAGATGAAAGGTCTAATTAAATGGGTGTTGCATGCATGTGAATGGGAAATAAGCAATCCCAGATCTGTACGCCACGATCAAGTGCTGGCAATGAACAATTCTTTTCTCTTTACATGGTGGACTGAACGATCCACTTCAGAACGTATTGTCTTGAGATGCTTGTTTGAATATTAGTAGGAACAACATGCTGTGCATTTTCCCATGAGTGGAAATGCAGGAAAACCTTGAATGAGGGCACTTTGTATATGAAAAATGGGAAGCAAATATATTTTTATTTTAAACCTCCAGTAATCTGAAAGATTGAAACTGCAAGTCATGTGGTGTTAATATTATTTTAATATGAAGGTTGTTTTCATCTGTGTATATCATATGCTATGGCTGCAACCTATGGTTGCATTTTTGGGAATTAAACTCAATTGAGGGTGACTGAGATTTGACTAAACATACACGGATTTATGTTACGTGTCTACAAGAGATCTTTGACAAAAGAAAATTAGGATCTTGTTGATCTGCCAATAGCCATGGTGGAAAGAAGGAAAACCCACTGCAGTTTTTTCGTGTCAGTAGCTACTTGAGAAACTGCAAGTCGCTTCTGGTGTGAGAGAATTGGCTCTCTGCAAAGATGGTCTCCAGGGGACACCCGGGTGTTTGATGTTTTACCATCGTTGTAGGAAGCATTTCTCGTGTCCCTTCATGGGGAATCAGAGCTGACAGGGGGAGCTCAAACCGCTCTCCTTGGATTCGAACTGCTGACTTATCGGTCAGCGGTCCTGCCAGCACAAGGATTTAACTCAATGCGCTACTGGGGTCTCCAGTGAGGAATGGTTTCTGAACACCACTTGGTAGTTGTTTCAACAACATGCACAAAGGGGTTGCAAGTGGAAAAGGTTTAAGAAGCCCTGTTTTAAGCAACCCCTCTCAAATTACCTTGGCTTTGAGAAGACCCCTCCCCACCCAAACTAGACATTCAAGGACTAGGAAACTTATAGCTAGCAGCCTCCTTCTCCCTTGCCTATCACCACTTCTTTGCTTTCACTATAAGCACAGAGTGAATATATCCATCTGTGTGTAGTTTTTATGGTTTTGGTATGCACCTTGGTATGAACAAAATATCCCGACCTTTGTGATCCAACAGTGGTCTAGTCCAATGATTTATAGTCCAAGTCAGGCTTTTTTCAGACATTTGCTTACTTACGTCATGAATTGGCACACAGACAAAACTGGGACTTTAATCTGAGATTGCAGATTTATTCTTTGCTTTTCTTTGTGAATGAAGATTCAGGAAGGACTCATCCCATGCTTTCTACAAGCGTGTTGATGACTAAGGAGGTTGGATGTGTCCTTCGAGCCTGTGCAATGGACTTCTCTGGGGGAGCACAGAGTGCACAGAACTGGCCTCACCCTTTAAACCAAAGATTCATCTGCCAGGGCCTAGCAAGCTTGAATGGGGCAGCGAGGTCCTCAGGTCGTAGGTTTGGTTTGAGTTTCCTTCTCTTAGATGGTTTACCTTACAGGGTTAGACGAGCACTATCTGCCCAGGTTTGAAATCAGAGTTTTCCTTTTACTAGGATGGTTGCCAAAAGGCTAGAGAGCCCATCCTGCCTTTTGACGCTCTTTGTCAGACCCTTCGGTTGTGACCTGTCTGGCATGGGAGGCCCTACCAGTGGCTATTATGCCACCGCCAGCATAGCTCACAACTTCATTAGGGTACGCAAGCCTCTCCCCCATAACAACAAGGGGGCGCCAACGGAGAGGATTTATAACACATATTAAACACACATCATTTACAAAATATATTCCTTCTACCATCTTAAAATTATCTTAAATGCCAAAGGCCAATTATTCTTTGAATTCTTTTTTAAAAAATTCTCCTGTTACAGCTGCCCTTGTATTGAAGATTTGGGGGGGGGGAGCGTTTTAACTGATTTATGATGTATTTGATTGTTTTTAGTAATGCTTTTATGATGTTCTAAGATGTCTTTTGTATTTTACTGCGTTGGAAACCGCTCTGAGCCTTGGGAGGGACGGTCTAGCAAATTTGAATAATAAATAAATAAATAAATATTCATTATTAGCAAATTTTAAATTTTGATTGGGAAATTATATGGTTTCTTAGTATTTGCTTCCATACTACTGCACTGGATAGTTTTCCTTTTGCAAAACTTCTTGTCCCCCCCCCCCACACACACATATTTGAGGTTTTAACTTTTGCAGATTTGATTATTCATGCATTTGATTAATATGTTCACTCCACAAATCCGTACTTCCTCCAATGTGATTCTGTAGTCGGCTTCCAGTGGACACCTAGAAACTCATAGAGAGGAATTCTATTTGGAAATCTCTATGCCTTCCAGCATGATTTGAGGAGGCATTTTGTTCATTGTTCCAGAACCTTTCGGATGCTGAAACCATTCAGTCTTTCTGCTTGAGCTCTTATGACGTTTTATTTCAACAAAGTTTATATGCTACTTTTCTATCAACAAATGGGAATGCAGACATATACACAAATATACAGATTTTCCCCATTTCCTCTCCCTTCCCCCTCTTTCCCATGTAAATAGATGCTTTCTTTTGTACACAGATACAAGCAAATGTGCATAATACATTGTTAGCTTTCAAATATACTTTTAATTGTGATCTCTTAAATAAATAAATCTAGCAGTTGAATGGCCATTTGTTGCCAAATATACATATCAGTTTGGTTCTCCTGTTAATAAAAAGCTTTTGAAGGAAGGAGAAAGTTTTTGTCTCTATGCTTAAGACATAGATATTACTTTTTCTGACTTTCCACCCCAAATTGGTAGATCTCTGAAGAAACAGCTATTTTCTCCATATAACAAGACATTTGGGAGAAAAAAGTCAGGCAACTAAGTCAGATCCTAAGATGCGCAAGAACAGATTAAGAGTGTTGTCTATTTGACACTTGTTTTAAGAGTCCACTGGCATTTTCAGAAAAACATTCTAGATTGGCGATAGGATAAAATACTGCCCTAAACCTGCTTAATCATGACTTAATGGAAATGAAAGTATATTGCATGTAGTATTGTTTAAAACCTTCTCAGCAGTGAATTTTGAATCTTGAAATATCAGTCCATGTCATTTCTGTTGTTGCTTCCCCTTTGATATAGAGTCAGTGTGGATTTCTTTCTTTGTAAAAAGCTTTTTCACATTCTATAATCAGCCTTCTCCTTGTATGAAGCATGTAAACGTCGGTGTTCACTTTTGACTTCTTTTTGGTAACTGATAGCAGTGTTGGCTTTTTACATTAGAAGATATGAAAACCTGAGGATTTTTTGGTGATTCTTTGCTGAATTGTGGTAGCTTCAGTCCTAAATGATATTACTAAGATGCTTCATAAAATTACTGAAAATCAAAGGAATCAGTTCTGAACAATTCTGTGCTAGCAGAAAAGTAAGAAGAGGGGTCAGAGAAGCTTTCTATCAGTGCAGCATTATTTTGTGTGGTTTTGTACCAGTTTTGTCGACCATGTCAGGACATCACAGTAATGCAGCAAGGTGGTTAGTGTGACTGTTGCTGCTCGTGCAGTTGTGTGACTGTGGAAAATATGTTGTAGAAGTGTGATGTGAAGTGTAGGGCTGATATATTTATCGAGTCAGTCTTCATATCACTCAATAAAGTCTGATTGGGCAGCAGTTTCTCAGGCTTTTGGACTGAAATCTTTCAAAGCCCTGGGATATGGCAGAGATCAAACCATTGGATAAAATTAAAGAATTAGAAACAAAATAAGAAAACTAGAAATTACATTCTGAATGGAAATTTGCCAAGTTGAATTTGCCACTGTGGAAAAAGAAAAAGAAAAAAGCAAGCAACCACAGGTATCTCATTAAACGTTTATATGCTATTTTTTGTAATGGCTTAACTCTCCTTCTGTTGTAACATAAATGGTTTGATTTATTGATTTTTGATTTTTTAAAATATATGGTCAAATTTTCACAATATCGTGTGTATTGGTAGTAGTTGAGAATAAATTGAGATATGGAAAATTTCAAAGTTTTTAAAATACAATTTCATTACATGGACATTGCACAATTATTTAGAGATCTCTTTACTTTACAGTCCCTTACTATCTATCTTTTCTTCCTTTCCCTACTCCTACTGTACCACTACTCCTAAATACCATTAATTTGTAAGACAGGGTAGGCCTAAGGGGCTCTGCCATAGAAATTGATCCTAAAAAGGGCTCTGTGAGTCAAAAAGGTCGAGAACCACTGCTCCAGTGTATATTCATTAATCTGATAGCAGCTTTCTGCTTGCTACCAAGCTTTGGGGATCTTCCTTGAACTACTTGTTGACATTCATTTTCATGTTTTATGATTTAAGAGTGGGTAGGTTTTCCCCCCTCACTTTCTGCATATAAGCATTAGCTGGCTATATCGGGATTCAAGATTATCTTTTACATTTTGAGTGTCCTTTTGCTGGAATAACTAACGTGTAACATACTTCTGCATGCAAAACTTAATTCTGGTGAAAATTCATAAGCAGAAATTTATATGGCCTTAAGTTGAGATATTTAGAAAATTTCATGAAGTGTATGTGGGTCAGTAGCTATTAGCTATGTTGGATACCATTGAATAGCAGATGATCGGCCATATGGCTTGAGTTGCCATCTTATTCAAGCTCTGTGGGTGAGCTCCCTTCCAGAGAAAGTGTAATAGATTGAAGAAAGCAGTGAGTGTGGAAGGAAAGAAAATATGTCAGCGCCGTAAGAAAACAGTATTCACTTTATATGCTTGATTCAAGAGTTCACATGGCTGCAATCCGATTCCATGTTTTCCTTTCCTTGTTCCTCTCTCTGGTATCCTCACCCCAATCAATGAAGTCTGCATAGATCATTGACCCTGACAATCATCCTATATCCCTGACAATCTCCAAAGTAGGTGTTTTCATGTTATGGTTGGATTAATTTGTGTTGCCCCTTAATTAGGATTAGATAATAAAATATATGAAAAGCCAATTACTAAGCAATTATTTTCTGATCAGTCAGTGCTTCAAGTTTAGCATGGACTACTGTTTTCAACTGGGAGCACATTATGACCAAGACATTAAAGTGAGAGCAGGAGGCAAGCTTCTGGAAGCACGATGAGTGTTAGAGACAGTGCCAAAACTTGTCCTTAAAATACGTTGTTTCTTTTACTTGCCATAGGTTGACATCAAAATAAGGTTTACAGTTGTTGTTTTTTTAACTGAACAAAGATATTTCTCAGTATATACTTTTGTGTGGATATATACAAATGCATCATGCTATGTAATGCAGCATTTATTTTGGAGTTAAAAACAAATGTGAGAGACACTGGCAATTATAGCTTAAGACCTTTGAATGGACATAGAAGGATACAAAAAACTGCAGATGGTGAGGGGCACTCTTTAAGGAATGTGACTGCTGTTAATCTGACTGATAGAAATGGGCTGAAATTGTTATGATAAAAGAGAAGCATATGTTAGTAGAAAGCACTTTGTGGCATTGTAGAAAAACAATCCATTACAGTGACTGCAAACAGGATGTGAACAAGGTCCTTGAAGCAGCAACAGAAGCATGTTGGGTTTTCCTCTAATTGAGTTTTTATAGATACAGTAAGGTTTCTTTAATTTACTTCCTTGGGAGAGTTCTTCTCTTTATGTATCCATGTGTCCGATTTTCCTGCTTCTTGGCAGGGAGAGGACTGGATGGCCCACGAGGTCTCTTCCAACTCTATGATTCTATTTTATTTATTTTATGAGAAGCAAACCAAGGGTACAGTTGTAATGTATTTAAGAAACACATTTTTTTAAAAAAAACCTTGGGATTATATTAAATGTCTTTTGACCAGTAGCTGGCCACTTGGAGTGCCTCTGGTGTTGCTATACAGAGGTCCTCCATTGTGCATGTGGCAGGGCTCAGACTGCTTTTTAATAGGTGGTTTGTGTTCGAGAGGAGTCTCTCATTTGGTATCTGCCATAACTTGAGGTTCTGGGTTTTTACCTGCCACTTTTGGACTCTCGCTTGCTGAGGTGTTCCTGTGAGTATTTCTGTAGATCTTAGAAAACTATTTATTGGTTTAAGGCATTGGTGTGCTGGCTGATAACTGAACAGAGGTTGGCCCGGAGATGTCACTGCCTTGGTCCTTTTTTTACTGGCTGCTACTTCCCGGCGGATGTTAGTTGGTGAAATACCAGCTAAACAGTATAATTTCTCTAGTGGTTTAGAGCGTAGACATCCTGTGATAATGTGGCATGTCTTATTAAGAACCACATCCACTGTTTTAGCATGGTGAGATGTGTTCCACACTAGGCATGTATACTCAGCAACAAAGTAGCAAAGCTCAAGGGCAGTTGTCTTCACTGTATTAGTCTGGCACACTCACTTGGTCCATAAAGCTTTCTTTATAAAACAGTAGTTTTCTTCTTTCTGATATTGAAACAGTATTCTTCAGAGTACACGTGTACATTAATTGGTGCATTCTTTTTTATTGGGAATCACCTTTTCCCTTTATATTTGGTAGTTGAGGTTTGTATTGTGTTGCATGCTCACTCTGCACTGAGAGAGTATGTATACTTTGGTTTATTTTTGTTCATTCAATTTCCTAAGTCTTGTAACATTTTCTTTTGGATATTGTAGGCATTTTTTTCTACCTCAAGAAGTCCTGGAATTGAAGAGGCCATGGAT
The DNA here is from genome assembly GCA_030556195.1 of Anolis apletophallus. Lineage (NCBI taxonomy): Eukaryota > Metazoa > Chordata > Lepidosauria > Squamata > Anolidae > Anolis > Anolis apletophallus. The sequence goes on from JARBWK010000008.1 coordinate 19,758,144, forward strand.
CTTTTTACAGTACATTTAGGATAGTGGCTGTTGATTATGATGAACCTTGGAAATGACACTTTCCTTGCTGTTTATAATGGTTGTGGTAGAAATTTGCCATGAAAGATTATACACTTAAAAGTATTTTTGTTATTAGTACATTAGTATTAATCATTAGTGTTGGTTGGTTTATCTTCCCACTGAATTTGTGGGATAAATGGTCCAGCATTTGTCCAGTTCATAGAATAGATTGATTCACTCATAGATGATCTTGGGTTATTGCTATCTGTTTTGGAATATATTTCATGAAGTTATATGCTAGGTTCTTCTTACTTTTATATTTTAGTTTTTATGGGGGAAAATAACAATCCCATGAGGTCAGTTAAGCATCACATAGGAACACATGCAATTGCTTTATAGAAAGCCAAACCACTGATTCATCAAGCCTGATATGATCAACAGAGGTTTATAAGCTTTTCTCTGAAATTCTGAATTGAGGCTTTCCCAGGTTTTATCTGTGACATTTTGCGTATAGAATATTGTATCTCCATATGCAAGGGGCCCAAGGATGTTTATGAATAATCACAGATTCAAATTGGGTTTTCATGTATGCAGAGTTAAGCCTTTAGCCATCCCACAGCACTGCTCAACCTCTCTATTCAATTCCATCAACTATCAACATATAAATGAGGGTATTTTTCGCATTGGGAAAACAATCCCAGTTTGGCTATCTTACCACCATTCTGGGCAGATTGAAGCTACAAGTTTGCGGCACAATTAAGCTATGGAAGTGTGAGCATTGCTACTATTAGATGCTTGGACAGTTTCTCTGTTAGCAACAGTTAAAGTAGCTGTAGCACATGGAGACATTTGAAAGTTGGGTTGTATTCTTTGGCAGCTGAACATCTGGCTTTAAAAATGAACAGATATTGCTGTGATACAACATATATGTAATATTTATTTTAAACATATTTAGAATAACATGCCAGAAAGACACTGTGTGATGATGTGCATAAATTGGAACTAAGAACCTCTTTTCTTTTTTTGAAGAAAGCTTTTACTGAGATCTCATATCAATATCATTTCCTGTTACCTTTTTGGAGCTTAGCCCTGCTCTAAATTGTACACTGTATACACAGTTATTTTGCATCCTGCCAGCAAGCAGAATAACATTTCCAAAGACACACTGGGAGTATCAGGAATTCAAATTTCGTTTTGATAGTAGAGGCATTACCAGTGACTTTTAGTGTAGTACATCCCAGCCCTGCATTTCTTGTTCTTACATTTTAATAACACCAAGCTTCATCTTTTGGGGCTGATATTTTGCTCAATTCTTAGTCCCTTCTTTTCTGGCAATACGCCAAAAATCTGTACAGGTTACACACTTCTTATCTAGAATTCCAAAATCCAAAATACTCTCAAATATTCCAAATGGGTGGCTGAGATCACGACACCTTGACTTTCTGATGGCTCAGTGTATGAAAACTTTGTTTCGTACACAAAATTATTTTTAAGAATTTCTAAAATATTACCTTCATACTGTGTGTATAAGATGCTTATGATACATAAATTAATTTTATGTTTTAAACTTGAGGTGGACTTATATTTCTGTTCAAAAATTGTAATGAAATGTGTAAATATTTGTTTGTATAATATTATATATTTGTTTGTATAATATTATTATAACCAAAATTCAATGTGTGATTCTGATAGCAAAAATTTTGATAAATTTTCAGGAAAAAATGTTAGGAATAAGGTTTTAAGTCCTGGGCTGAGACAAAACATTTGTTTACAATACTTTTTTGAAGATATAGAAGTGACCAATCATAAGCAGGAGCTGTGCCATGGCTGAGATTGTGGCACCTTTGCTTTCTGATGAGTTAATGTACACAATATTTTAAAATATATTGTATGTAAAATTACATTTATTCTATGGAAATATAAATGAATTTTGTGTTTATTTATTTCAAAGTACAGTGTTCCCTCGCTACTTTGCAGTTCACTTATTAAGAACTCGCTGTTTCGCAGATTTCAAAAAATATTAATGTAAAATATATATCATGATATTTTTGCTGTTTTGTGGGGTTTTGCCGCCGCCACCCTCCAAGGCGCTTTCTCTCCTCAGTCCTCCCTCCCTCCAGCCTTGAAGGGCCTTTCCTTTCTTTCCCTTGACTTTATTTTAAGTTTATAAAAACTTAAAATAGTGTATGACTACTAAAATAATGTATACATATTAAAATAAATAGAGTGTCCCTACATTGCGGCTTTTCACTTATTGCGGGAAGTCCTGGAACCTAACCCCAGCAATAAGTGAGGGAACACTGTATTTCAAAGTCTGGAAAAATCTGAAATACGGAACTCTTCTGGTTGTTAGCACTATGAATAAGGGATTATCAACCTGTAACAAATCTTGGCTCTGACATTTGAGGATGTTTTCCCTTTATATCATTGGCCAAACAGAATGCCATCTTCATGTGGTGGCATGGCACCTAACATTAGGAGGTTCTGCAAGTTTTCTGGTCTGTATGACTATGTTCCAGAAGCATTCTCACCTGACGTTTCACCCACATCTATGGCAAGTATCCTCAGAGGTTGTGAGGTTTGTTAGAAACAAGGCAAGTGGGGTTAACATTAGGAGCTTGCTGATTAGTAGACTTTATCCAGTTCTGGATGAGAAGAGCACACAATTCATTTCTATTTCCCAGACCAGTAGTGATCAAATCTTGGTTTGATCACACCATAGTTTGACAATGCCTCCAAACACGTAACTGTGGCTTGTGCCAGGGCCATAGCCAGGATTTTGATTCGGGGGGCTGAGTTTGGTTCGGGGCTGAGACTGGGTGGAAGAGGGTCTACCCTAGCAAACTTTTTGTATTGTTATCCCAATAACCCCATGAATGTGGGATATAATGAGCATGGTGATCAGATCATGATATGAATAAACATAACAGTTTAAATAATGTACCAGTAAGGCCTTCTCGTGGACCACCCTGAGAATTTGGGGGGGGGGGCTGAAGCCCCCTAAGCCCCCCCGGCTACATGCCTGGCTTGTGCCCATGTCACAGATTTCATTACCAAGGTGCATAGGCTTGAATACTGTTGTTAGTGCAACTTGAATAAACCAGTCAAATCTATGGAATATACGTATGTGTGGACACATCATTCAGTCTACTTTAATTGAGACTAGCAAATAGGATTTAGGCCGCATTTTGCTGGTGTATGTAAGTGCAAAAGATCATTGGCTGCAAATTGGGAAGTGGCTAAGAGCTTTTGAGTGCCTGCCTCATGTCCCTTTATACCAAGCTATGGTGTGAGGTAATATGACAACAGAACAGTTTCTTTAAAAAAAATTCTCTGTATTGCTTTTTAAGCATGAAAGTATGAATCATGGCTTGTTGCTATTTATTATAAACAACAGAAGAACCCATACCAGGATTGTATGGTTTCAAGAAGCAGACAAGTGCTCACAGAATAGGTTGTTGTCTCATGAGAAAATATTTCTGCACATAGCAAATAAGCATGGAGGAGGAAAAGTTTAAATAAGAACTCTGTGTCCTGTAGCATTTTATGTGTGGGGACTATCTTGGTTTGTATTGGAAGCGCATTTGCCATCTAATCCTTCACCCTCAAATGTGTTGAATTGCTACAATCCACAGTAGGTTTACAACCATAACTATTTTGAGAACAAGGTGTAGCAAAGTACAGCCTTAACCAACCTGCCATTTTCCAGGGGCCATTGACCGTGCTGACTAGAGATGATGTGCCTTGTAGTCCAATATAAATAATATTAGGAGGGCACCAAGTTGTGTAAAGCTGCCATATACTTATTCTTACAGAGTAGACAATAAAAATGTCTAAATAATAATAATACAAATTGAGTATTGGAAAACTCTGGATCTCTATTCCCCCCCCCGGAAACAACCAGCCTGTATCCCTACAGCCTACAGTCTAAACATACAATTTGTTTGTACATTTACCCTCATATATATTCTTCTCCCACTTGTGGGTTGGTGGAGAAATTATGAAATGGGTCATTCTGAAGTTCACCCAAGACTGAGATAGAAATATGTCATGCATAATGCATATGTGAGGGTTGAGAGTAGTATCATACATGAAGCGAACCATGCATGCAGTATGGGCTTGCTATAGTCATAATGGATTGTTGACGTTTTTGCACCCTTCTTTTTTCCCCTCCCTGTTATAATTTTGCTACATCAAAAAAATCACATTTTTTCCCAACTAATAATTCCCCCCATATGATGAAAAGCATTTTGGGTCAAAATAATTTATTGAAAAACATTTTTTTTTGCTTCAATGTTGAGGGGCCTAAGGGACACTTAAATATGGTGGAAATGCCCGACATCCCTCCTGGAGGAATTTTTGGTTGCATTTTGGGCAGTGAAAAGTTTAAAATATTTTTCAAAAATATTGACCCATCCCAGGGGCCACATTTTACTCCCTCCTTTTACAGTATGAAAGATGAACAGGTTAGAATTGGATAATCCTAGACTGCATGGCTACTAAAATTAGGCTACTGAAATTACTCAAGGCTTCTTACATTGAAGGGTGTTAAACTACATGTAACCTTACGCTCTACAATTGTGTGGAGACAGTGGATGTTTTCCGCCCGTGAAATAGCATACCTGGTAGTAAATATTGCATCTGGATTAAGGGCAAGGTCAGTTCTAAACAATTTTTACAAGGAGGATTTCATTATACTGATAGTGGAAAATTAGCAGATCTTGTGCTTTCCTGTTATTGTTCAGCAGAACAGTTTTTGATTATATTTTGTGCTAAATTTACTGGTAGAATATTCATAATACCTTAAAGTAAAGCTCCTTTGATATAAAATAATTTAATATACTATTTCTTTTAAGTTTGGGATGCTGTAGAGGAAGTAAATGTGGTTTGTTTGAGTTGTGGTGGCAGTGGTTAGCAGATTAAAGTCGAGTTGGAGAAACACAATATGCCATTAAGCTGTCTGTGGCAAGTAAAAAGCCTACATTTATGTTCTCATTGTGTCTGTGCATGATGAAGGGATGTCATATTATTTGGAGACCAGCTCTGTCCTTCCTTATTCATGGCTGCATTCCAGATAAAGGCTATTGGGGCATGAGTACAGCATGTCCACTGATTCTCCTTTAGCCCAGATATGCAAATTACATATGCTAAAAATGACATATGGTGGCATTTCTAGTGCCACAATTAGCAATAAAAACATTGCCATATATCTGCTCAGCAGGGACATATTTGTCCTCTGGAAATATTATTTAAATACTTTTTTGAAGCCAACAGGAAACATTTTTGTTCCCATTCATGCACCTCAATGGAAACTTTCCACAGTTTGGTGGACAATAAAGAATGGAGGTGTTCATTGTCAGGGTTAAGATTGCTATTGCAAAATAAAGACAAAATAGAAGATGCACACAATACTTCTTAAAATTTGAGTCCACCCCAATCTCCAGTTTTGTTGAATATATTGTAATTCAAATTACTGAATCTCAGTTATCCTATTAAAACTATGGAATGATTCAATATCTGCACATAAAATTGCCAGTAAAGAGATCATTAAATGGAAAGAGACATAATATAAAAAGCATATTGCAACTGAAGTGCAAAAGTAAGAGCAGCATTTTTTTGTGATCGGTTTTTTGAGATAATATTGGAATGAATTTAAAAGTCACTTAGATGCAGATATGTAAGAAAAAGAGAGAAAACTGTGGATTTGGAAAAGTACAAGTTATGCTAAAAATGAATTGTATAGATTATCTATAACATTTCTCAGCTTAGTTTATTAAAATGTAAATAAATGAAATCATCCCAAATGGCTAAAATACACATATTTGGAATATTGGAAAAATCAGATTGAAATGTGTACATTGTAAATCTCTTGGGGTTTCTCAGGAGTTGATTTTATTGTTGCTCATATATCATTGCTAAAAACTCAAATAATAACACAGTTTTAAACAAACTGCACAGTCATCTATTTATAGTAGATTACAATAAGTGTTCTGAGACCTCACAACCTCTGAGGATCCCTACCATAGATGCAGGCAGAGAATGCTTCTGGAACATGACCATACAGCCCGAAAAACTCACAGCAATCTAATATTCTGTTTCTTTCATTCTCACTTCCTGTGTTATAGTACACACACACACTCATCATCATCATCATCCTTGTCCAACAAGCATATGTGTTAGGACAGCATTTTTATGAACTTACACTATCTAGTTGGATAGTAGTCATAGATATTCTTTTTTAAAAGACACAAATAGGGAACTCTGTTAGTGGAATAAGCCCTTGTCATCAGTGTTCCATTTGTGAGCCATAACCAGGTCTTCTCCCTGTGAACTTTTCCTTCAATCCTTTCAAGGAACTGCCCATGCAATGCTTTGTTGTGCCAGCTGTCAGCTCTGGTTTGTAGTGCAGTTTCTTGTACTGATTTTTTGTCTGCTGTACTTTGAGAAGTTTCTGATTACTGACTTCAATTAAATTGCGTAATCTGTTGGCTTTTCGGAAGGCCCGCAAGTCGGCCCTATTCTAGCAGGCTTTTGAGTTGTAATGTGCTATCCCCCAGGACTTGTGTTATCTCTTAGGAATTGTTTTATCCTTGTGGTTGTATTGCTGTTGTAGATTTGTTGTTTTGTGGTGCTTGATGTAAGCTGCCCCGAGCCGGTTGGGAGTAGCGGCCAATAATATCTAATAAATAAAGAAATAAATAAATAAAAGCAGGTTCTTGGCTTTCCTTTACATATTCTACCAGGGCATGCTGTTGTTGTTGTTGTTGTTGTTGTTGTTGTTGCCCTGCATTTCTTGTAATGAGCCATTTTGTAATGAGGAATTGATAGATTAGTTGAGGGAATTCTTTAGCAATCAGCTTGAGAAATAATTGGTTTTGATGACACCACATGGCATTTCAGTGCTTACAGTGGTCATATAAATAATTTTCAAGATTAGTTTAGTTGCATATTTACACATACATTTTAAGCTCTTGTCTAGTGAGGTGAATACTGTTGCCTACAATGTAGTTTGCACACAACTGAGGCTTTCCTTTTTAACAGAACTTGCTAACCACAAGCCACTTAAAATTTTTTCCAGAGTTTGAAGGGTGGTGTGTTTGTCACAGGGAGCTAATTAAAGGGAAATAAAGAACCAGATATGCACAAAAATTTACCATATGGGCACCCACATAATTTTGATTTTTGCAAGGGTAATTATTTTCATCCCAAGGCTCTTCCATGGTACAGCTTACTTCAAGAAGAATGATAAACCTATTCAACATCACAAGATTGAAGGCTAAAAAGGCAAAACAATAATAGCAAGAGTAAAGAGTTGGAAGGGACTAAAAGGAACATCAGCTGGTATTTGAGCGTCTTTGATAAGCCAACATTCTGCATACTATAGGATTTCGTTTATTTAACTCTGGAGTTATCTTACCAACTAACTCCCATACTTCCATTCATATTTCAAATGTCTGGAACCTGAAGTAATTAGAAGTGGGAAGTTGTTAACCAGTTTAGAAGAGAATTCAGGGCCAATTCCAAATCTTATTCGTCACCAAAATCTCATACAGAACAATGTGGAGATAATCTTTGGCAGGGGTGTGTCATAGCATTTGGAAAATATAATATTTTGGTTTTCTTAGCAGCTGTTGCTAACTGTATCACAGTGTTGATTTTAAACTGTTTTTGCTCACATACATAGTTTAACCCAGGAGACTTTGAGTTGCTTAATAAGAGCAATTTGATTATTAATTATCAAAACTGAAGATCACCTCTTTTTCTCAGGGTTTATCAGTGGGAGGTGTGATACTACATTAATATCCTACAATATAGTATGGCATATACATATCTTCCTTTTATTTTCCTGACCTTCAAATTCACCGCCTCCTCTGCATTAGAGTAACCATATAAGGCTTTTTGTCCCTAACTAAGCTGTGAGAAGCTCCAGTTTATTGCCTGTTTAATCTTCAAAAACAAAACTTTGTAGCAATTTCATCCCAGAACTTTAAAATTGTAGTTCCGATGTAAAATATAGAAAAAGAGAATGGATGGATTTCAGAGCTTTAAGGATTTTAAGTCTGTCAAAGGAAAATACACAGTCTTATTTCCAGAATAACCACTCTGTTCACTAAAATTACATATTTTGAAATTCGATCAAGGTTTACACAAGCAGATACTGTGCAGTACTTGTGTAATTTGGCTCTAAGTCATAAACCAGTTGCCCTGCATTTCTTAGATGCTGAGGTACTAATCTATGTAGCCTTATTATTCTTGGTTTCATTTGAGCACAGGGCCCTTCCACACAGCTATATAACCCAGAATATCAAGGCACATAATCCACAATATCTACTTTGAAATGGGTTATCTGAGTCCACACTGCCATATAATCTAGTTCAAAGCAGATAATGTAGGATTTTATACAGCTGTGTGGAAGGGGCTTCAGATTTAAAATGAGAAACTACTGCCCACACAAGCCTTATCTATTCAGAGTAACAAAGCATTTCAAGGAAGGAATCAGTTCACTGTTCAAGAAAAACATTAGTTCACTTTTATCATGCTTGTCTTAGAAGTACACTATTTATATGATTGAATCTGTCTGCTTTTGAAAGTATCCCAGATAAATTTATACTAGAAGAATGTGGCAAATGGTCTGATTGAATCTAAAGACTACTCTCTTATTTTTAAAAATGGCCCATCTGGTGCCTTCCTGCTGCAATCCTCCTAAACCCAAGCAAATGTGCCCAGTGTCAAGGATTATAGAGGTCATCGTACAAAACATTAAGAAATCAGTATGAGTTGCTTTTAAGATCAGGATTTTTGCTTCCATAAGTCTAGCATATGCCACCTTTGTGTAAAGTAATTCAGTTGATGTCTCTCTTTCCTTGGTTTGCTGACCAGTGTTCTCAAGGTACTCCATTTCAAATGTACTTTACAGCCCATCCCTTTTCGTGCTGTTCCTCATTTCCATTGCTTTCTATGCATCCTGGCTGTGACATAATGGAAAGCTACTCTGGTACTCTATCATAAAAGAAGAAAAAACCTCAGGGAAGTACAAAAATGGTTACTTCTCTTGCCTTTTGTTTTCATCCAGAAGTCCCCCAATACAATCCTTTATTTACTTATCTGGGAGCAAGCCCTGTTGAATTCAATGGGGCCTATTTCTTGCATGGTTTGTTTTTGATTTTGGAATAAATAGTGGTATATATCTATATCTGTTGTTATTTATCTTCTAGAGATCTATAACTGACTTTTAGAAAGTACTTTTAGACATTTATATGTGGTTCAATAACCATATTTTGGCAGCTTATCACCAGTATGGAATATCTATATGTTTACTGTTATTATGATAATGCAGAATATGAGCAGCTTTAAAGCACATACTGGCTGCCCTTCAGTTTAGTGATTCACATCTTAATAAAAACAAAAGGGATTTTTACCACTTATTTTTTTAATGTGAGGTGGAAATTATTTAACTGATCATCCTGTGTAGATGTTCATGTAGGCTATATTTGATAATCACACAATTAGTTTAATGTCAATGAACTGATTTTGTTTTCTGACCCCAGATAGCACTTAGCATGTGATGATTGCAGACGCTTCTTAGCAATTAAATTCACTCACAAGGAATCTTGGAAATTTATTTAATTCTAAGTTACTACTATACAGCAAAGTTACGAATGAAGAAATTGCAGGCACATTCTCAGTTCAATACCCCCCCAAAGCCCCACCCTTTCAATTCCCAAAAGCTCCTCTCTACAACCTCCTGATCTTCCAGTTTGAGCCGGTTCGTCTTATCAGGCTCTTTCCCATGCAGGGCCTCAGATGTTTTCACTCTGTTTTCATTCTTCAACCTTGGTTGTGAACTCATAATATGAAGATGTTTTGGTGTCTTGAACACACCAGATATGAAGTCCATGACATAGCATATATGGTGATGCATTACAATGGATTTTTTTTACTTCTACTATATATTTAATTGAATCTGATGACTGGAAAGGGCATCACAATTTACCTATTGCCCATGAATTCGAGCATCTTCATATTAAAATAATTATACAAATTCACATACACAGTTCACATTGTAGAGTGCTGGGAGCAACTATCAGGGATGGCTTCTTTTAATTTACCACAACTGTAGATTTTGCTTCAGTCTTCATTTTCTATTCATCGTATTAGTTATACATTTGATTATAGAGCTATTATCAGACAGACATTTTCAGTTGCTCACTATGACAGCAGTTGTGTATGTGCAGCAGATGAACATGTGGATTGCAAGCTTTAGTTCAGAACTGGATTTGATAATGTTAACATTAAGAATCAGAAAATTAATTACCACAAAACGAATTATTTCATAACCTGTTGAATTATTGCTAATTATTAGTCCTGTTTGATAAAAAAAATTGGTTCAAAACTCGTTTTAATTTTCACAGGAAAAAAAGTCAAAACTTTTCAACATTTCCGGACTTCCGAATCCTTTGTTAATGGTTTCAAAGTGTTATTTCCTGTTTCATTGGGTGGTCTTTACTTTGAAAGTAGTTGTTTTACTCCAGAAAAAAAGAGGGGGGAGCTAAGGGAAGAAATCCATCCACTCTTGTTAAAGTAGCTTCTCTCGCTTAAGACTGAAGCGGGAGGGAAAGGAAAGGAAGCTAACCACACTGATTTAAACTGACTCGGATCCATCCCATCCTCACTGGTTTAAACTGACATGGGAGAGAAAGGAAAGGAATCCATCCACACTGGTTTAAACTGACACAGATCCATCCCATCCACACTGGTTTAACCTGATGCAGGAGAAAAAGGAAAGGAATCCATCCACACTGGTTTACACTGACACGAATCCATCCCATCCACACTGGTTTAAATTGACATTTTCCTGCTGTTTTTCTCCCTTCCCTTCTCCTCTTTCCTTATCTCTCTTCCTTTCCACTTTCCCTTTCTCCTCCAAATCCCAGCCCGTTCAGGAAAACATGGGGGGCATTTTACTAGGTTCCCCGGGTATGTTGTTCCCTTGCAAAGTGGTGGCGTGGCACTTTTCCCACCCAAGCTGCCTAGTCTGCCTAGCATGCAAGCTGCTGCTTGCCTCCAAATGCTGGGTCTTTTCCGAATCACTTCCTGAGTTGCAGCAAATATGGTGTTGTCGCTTTGAAAGGGCAAGGATACTCCTGGGTTCCCAAATCGCTTCGAAATCACTTCAAAAAGGAATTTGATCGGAATTAGATATTCATTATGATATTTTGTTGTTTTTTCATTCAGTCACTTTCGACTCTTTGTGACCTCATGGACCAGCCCACGCCAGAGCTCCCTGTCAGCCATGGCCACCCCCAGTTCCTTCAGAGTCAAGCCAGTCACTTCAAAGATACTATCCATCTTGCCCTTGGTCTGCCCCTCTTCCTTTTTCCTCCCATTTTCCCAAGCATCATTGTCTTCTCCAAGCTTTCCTGTTTTCTCATTACATCTTTGCCTCTAATATTCTTCCCTCCATTGAGCAGTCAGTCTTTATTTCTTGGAGTATGAACTGGTTGGATCTTCTTGCAGTCCAAGACACTCTCAGAATTTTCATCCAGCATCACAGTTCAAATCATAGTTCATTATGATATATTTAGAAACATTTTCAAACACAGGGATAAAGACAGTCTGTGAACTATGTTCACATTGTTCTCTGAAGACATTGAAGAGTGATCCACATGCTACTGGGTTATTCCTTACATGACAGCAGATCATGCAAGCATTGAAAGTCCAAAGTTCTTTTCTGTTTTAGTCATTGGTTCATTTCTTCCTTCACATCAGTCTTCCAATTTCCTGCCTAGTTGGCAAGATGTGGTCTTTCTTCTATCAAACATCTTTCAGTTAGGAAACAAATAGGAAATCAAAAATAGAAAATATGTAGAAGAAAAGGAAAACATCAGTTGAAGACTCAGATGGTGCACATGCGTCTTTGCCCACAGAAAAGAAAGTAAAACATGAAAAATTAAGGAAACAGACATGACTGTTCCCCAGCAGATCACGATCTGGGAAAACAAACTCATTAATTCAGTTCAGATGACTGCAAAACAACAAGTGTCTGAGGGCAGTAATGAGGTAACATAAAAAAGAATATTTATTTCGACAAGTGACAGTGAATTGGATGGCTCTGTATCAGTGCCTTCAAAACAACTATAAACACCAAAAGAAACAATCAAACAGAACAGACTGCATCTTCCTAACAGAAGGCTAAGAAATAAAAACTAAAGCTAATGCTAAAAAAAATCTGGTATACCTGCTTGGTAAGGACCAGGAGAGATAGATTGAATGTTGAAGAAAACCCTCAGGTCATCATGTTAGGAATGGAGTTCCCATTATAGGGGCAACTAGAAGAGCAAAAAGGAACTTCAATCCAGTCATGTGAGTTTATAGACATTAGCAATTGAAGCAGTGAAAAAGAAACAACACCAGAAAGAAACACGGAGCTCCTGAGGACCACAGAACCTTTCTTCATAAACTATTTAAAAGCTGTTGGGTTTTTTATTTGACAAATTCAATAGCAGCAAATCCAGCTTCACAAGTTCAGCCATATTGAGTTTCTTACATAAGACAATAGAAAGGATTCAGAAAATTCTGAAGTTTATAGCAGAGGCAGACCATGATGCCACTACATTTGCAGTTAGGAGCATTATGGCCACTCTAGTAGGCAGAAGATTTGTATCACCGAGGTCTAGATCAAATTTAGGATACATTGTGTAGCAGAGGAACATTGAAGGGGGTACTATTGGAGAATAGAGGCAAAAAATTATGTCTATAACAAGGGGAAGAAATCTGAAAAGAAAAAATATAGAAACATCAGTTATTCAGTCCCTGGAGGTAAAGGTTATGTCAGACAAGGTGAGTCTATCAGTGCATCCAAGTGTAAAGAGGTTTTAAAGGGCTGTAGCCTTGCAAGTTCCACCAACTTTGCATAGGTTTTCCTAGAGAATACTTGAATTTTGTGCTGAACATTTTAATAAGTCTGCTATTTCAAACTACCTGCAACCTCATTGAGATTGCAAGTTTCTGTAAATGGGATCAGTTTGATTTCGACACTTGATCCAACTTTTCTTCCAAAGTGTCTCTTTCAAAATGTCTCCTGCTTAAAGGACTTCACCAATTCAGTAATTTACTAAAGTTTTGGCCTACACTAGCTCACTTGAAATAAAATAGCACATGTTGGATGTGAGGCAAGCTGTTAGAAACCAGGCAAATAAGTGTTGTGTCTCTTTCAACCCAAAGACTTTGATCAGCAAGCCATCAACAATATTGATTGCCTGTTTTTAAAGGCATGCATATTTCTGTGGTATGACTTGGCAAAGGTACTAAGACCACAAAATGCTATCAACAAGTAAAGCCTATATTGTTTCAGCATCACTAAAGGATGTTTGTTAAGGAGGCTGGATGGAAGGAGTTCTCACATTAAATGACATAAAATAAGTATAAGTCAGCACAGGCAGCTTTTGGGTGAACGTTCCTGCAATCAGTAATGTAGTGAGAGGCATCCATGGAGGAGGTTTGAATATATCCCAATAGTGCGTGAATTGCCATCCAGAGAATAAGTAGTTGGTACTTACTATGAAGTATTTTTGTTGGATGGCACAGAGGAACGCTCCACTCTCTCCCAGAATGTTGCTTCATACTAAAATAAACAAAATAAACAAAATTAAATAGAATAAAGGAATGCAGAACTTACAACAAAACACATAGATTGGTTGTCTTAAGGCAAGGCTATAAAGAAACTGCTGCTAAGAGAGAAGGAGCCAATGGTTTAAAAAAGAAAAAGACTTTGTACTTTGGAATGATATATCATTTGATGACACGTGGTAAATAGCTCAAAGGTATGTGGATTGGTCCCCTGGGCCATCCTAGAATGAATCTTCATGTTAAGTATCAACCCCACATAAACTTCTTGTCTGATTACATTTGATTCATTTGAAGGAGATTGGTTCCTAGTCTAATTTGCATGCAGGCAGTTCCCAAGGTATCAACAAGATAGGTTTTGTAGGTTTGTTCTTAAGTTGAATTTGTATGTAAGCCAAAACAATTCCATTTTTAAAAGGAACTCCAGCTAAATATCTGTTTTGCTGTCTGTGACCCTGTTCAGAAGATTTCATTTCATTTTCTGTCCCTGTGATACTTGGATTTTGAAATTTTTGGCTTGTTGTGGAAACAGGGATTTATTATAAAGCTTCAGTTTAGACACCTTTTCTCCATAATAACTCTTTCAGGAGTGAATTTCCTCTCCGAAAGATAGAATTATTTCACTTTCTGATGTCTCACCATTCTCAACTATGGTGACGAATGCCAGAAGATGTGCGAGCTTTGGGAGATCTAACAAAGTTCCACAGAGCGTGCAAAACGTTTTTATTCCAGCAGGCTTTCGGGGTCTGTTCTGGTTAATCAGCTGCAAATAGTTTTATAGATTTTAGTGAAGAGTTTAATTCTTTCGGTTGTTTTAAAGTGTGTTTTCTATATTCTCTGTAAGCCGCCCTGAGCCCTTGGAGAAGGACGGCATACAAAACTGAATAATAATAATAATAAATAAACTATGACTTGTTTGTAAGTTGGATATTTGTCACTCAGCGGCTGCCCGTATATGTTAATGTCTGTTGTTGTGTGGTTCTTACCCTAAAAGTGACACCATTAAGACAAAGTTATGTAGTGATCAAAATGCATCATTCATCTTTTTAAAGGTGAGATTCTAACCTGTTATCTAGCATTATAGACCATTTACAGCTTATATGTACCTTTTGCTGACTACTTCCAGAATATTATATAAACAATGCCAGCTGCTTGTTATATTATTGCTCCTGGTTAATTGGATGGGACCTAGATTTAAAAAAGGGATAGTTCTAACTATTTTATATAATTTCCATTTGTTCTGGGGGGACAGTGAGGACAGATAATGAGGGATGCTAAAAGGTACACCTATTTTGATGAGGAATTCTTTTACTTTATTATTCCTAATGATTCAAATATTTTTCTTAATGTGGAAGTAACAGTATAGAAAAATCTTCCAGTGAGTTCATGATTCAAATACAAACATTTATAATGATATCATTATGATTGCATGCATACATAATTATCATCCATGCTTTCATTGGCCCATGCATTAATATTGCACTCATGTATTCCAAGATGTCTCCCTTTTCTCAGGGATGATTTGAAGGTTGAAAGCATAAAGCTCACTTCCATGTTTAGTTAAGCACATTGTGGTTTGAGTCAGCATATGTCAGTTAACCATAATTAAGAGTAACCACAATTTTTGTCAGTTTAGAAGTACTGTTCATTTAGCTGGAGTAAAAAAATGGCAAGCAAAAATTTTCAATTTCCTTATTGGAGGAAGTTAAGTGGGAATGCAGCTGTCTCTGTTTCTACTGGAGCTGAACTGGATTTTACATAATCTTCTGAAATTTTGTTAAACTGAGAAACAGATATGGTGTTTTAAGATATAGTCTCTCTCCTGTTTATTCCATTTTCTTTTACAAGGTATTGTTTAAATCAAAACTACGGCTTACAGAGCTTCACTCATTTCCCCATAAAACCTTTTAAACATGTTATTTCTAGCTGACAGTATTATTTTTTCTGTAGTGATACATATTATGGAAGAGTGGGGAAAGACAAAGGAGAAACAGTAATGTGTTTACTGTCATGAGTAGTTTGGATATCTAGATACAATAGTTGTTTGGGGAAGAGGAGTCAAACATAAATAGCACTAGAGAAACATAAATAACAAGACAGCTGCTATTTCCCCTCCTAATCTTCTGCTTTGCCCTTGCCCCAAGTCTGGCTGCCCACAGTGTAGGTAGAAAGCTGCTGTTATGTTTTGTTTCAGAAAACCAGATGTGAATGGGCATTTCTTCAATTGATCAAAAAACTACCAGCCCTTCAAAACTGGAGAAAAAAAGTAACAAATGTCATTACAGGCAATCCCCCAAGTTACGAACAAAATAGGTTCTGTAGCTTTGTTCTTAAGTTGAATTTGTATGTAAGTCAGAACAGGTACATTTTGTAAGTGGAACTCCAGCCCAAAATTTTAGCTTTGGATAGCACAAGGAACGGTGAACACCCCTATGGTGTTTGTTTTGCTATCTATGCCCCGTTCAGAAGATTTCACCTCTATTTTTGTCCTTGTGATAATTGGATTTTGAAACATTTGGTTTGCTGTGGGACCAAGGATTGGTGATCAAGCTTCAGTGGAGACACACTTCCCCCATGATAACTCTTTCAGGAGCGAATTTCCCTTCCTAGGGGTAGATTTCTCTTACTTCCTGTTGTCTCACCCTGCTCTTAACAGTAAGTCATTTGCAAGTCGGATGTGTGTAACTCGGGGACTGCCTGTATATAATAGCTACCAGTCTCCGCTTTAAATATTTCATTTATTTTCAGGTGATTGTGTAGGTGACCAGAGTGAAGACAATATAGTTGCCCAAGGTGAAACTTCCTGTTTGAGTGAGCCTAAGAGAAGAGGTTGGACAGTTTATAAATCAGCGCTAATCAAAATGGTTGTCCTTGGACTAGTGCTAGTCTCTGAACCACGAGCTGGCAATGTTGCCAGTGATAGTTGTAGCCACTGGGCACATGATACCAAATTGGTGGTTCATTATTTGAGATGGCGGAAGGGGGCGGAAAGAATGCTTATATCTCACTGATAGCCAGGGAAGACTATAAGTGCTTTAGAGCTTCTCCTTTCCTGCAACATTTTGCAATGCTGATGGAATCTTTCCTCAGAGGTTACAACCAGGAGTAAAGGTCTCCTATCTTTATGTTTAAAAGAATATTTGAACCAAGCTGTCTAGGGTTCAATAAATAGGCAGTAGGCTAGCATAAGAAAATGAAGACAGTTGCTAAATGAGCTTGAGTCCCTCTCAGATGCCTTTTACAAAACAAAGTCAGAATGTGGAGTACTATTGTGGATATTCTGTTAGTTATTGTAAAGTACCTAAGCTACAGACATTTCATCTTGTGTTAATTGGTTTGAGACTAAGCATCAAGCTCAATTCTAGTCCCTTCAAATTCTTCATTTTCCCACAAAATCCATTCTTTGATTTTGGTGCAGGAGTTTTTTGTGGTTGCCACATTTTTAAAATGCTGTTTTTACATGTGTGTTCAAAGTGATGTTGATTTTGGGGTATAGGATAGATTTAGGGATGTCTGTGTACCCTCCCTCCTCTCCTTCAAAAGAACAATTCAAGACTCAGCTTTGCTCATTAGCATACAGAGAGGAGGAGAATTAGACACTGAGAGATTACTTCTGGACCTCTGGTTGAGAACTATTTCGTACTCGGGCTTCTCTAGTCTATCTTAATGTATTTTGTAATTATGTATATTTTTATGTGAATGTTTTATGTGATCAAATGCCTGCAATCAATAACTTGGTAGCTCTTGGCACTAGATGGCACTAGCTTTCTAATTCATGGCTATTTTTGAGAAAGGTTTGTTCATGTGGCATAATACATCTCCAGATTCATATGTGAACAATGAAGTTTCCCTGATTATTTAGCATTGACCATCTGTCATGAACTCACAATAGCAGTTCGAAATAACTCACAGGAGATGTCCCGGATTTTACTCAGAACTTTTACTAAAGGATATCGAAACATGGTTAAAGCCAAGAGTGACTGGTTACAGTGATTCACATTCTTTTATACTCTCCCACACATTCCAACAGAGCAGTTCCCACCCGGCACAAACCACGCCAATACTTTGAGTCGTTGGTTCCCAGGGTCAGTGTGCAGGTGTCTTATCTCGTGTTTACACTGTCAGGCTCTAGATTCATGGCCTCAATTCCCAGGCCATGAATATTAGTCGTAACAACCATCTATGCAAAATCTCCTCGTGGTCCCAAGTTCCAGGGTTTACCATCTGACCGCAACAAGGAGAAGGGCTTTCTCGATCATAGCTCCAATCCTCTGGAATGCATTGCCCTTCAAAGTCTGGGCTCTTCAGTGTCTGTTAGCTTTTCGGAAGGCCTGCAAGACCCTACTGTTCCAACAGGCCTTTGAGTCTTAAATTGTTCGGCTTCTCCTGATATACTATGTGTATTTTATTGCTATTGTTCTTAATCCTGTATATGGTTTTAAAATGTCTGTTTTAATCCCTGTTTTATCTTGTAAGTCGCCCCGAGCCAACTGGGAGTGGCGACGAATAAATTTGAATAAATAAATAAATACCAGAGAATGAAATCGTACAACTATAGTGCTTTAAAAGTAACTATGTACAGATCACTTTAGTTAATATGCTTTCTGATATAATCTTATTTGTAACAGGTTCAAGCCATCATAATATCTGTTCTGTAATTCATGATTGTCATTTCTCTACTGCAGTTAAACAAGTAAAAGGGTCATGGCTCGTTTAACGAAACGACGGCAGGCAGATACAAAAGCTATCCAGCATCTTTGGGCGGCTATAGAGATCATCCGAAATCAGAAGCAAATTGCTAACATTGATCGTATTACAAAGTAAGTGTCATTTAAATACTACTAATAAAAATGGTATGAACCTAAGAGATCAAGAGCAATGAGAGTGGTAATTCACAGAAGCATTTCCCACTTTTATTAAATTGTATAAAATCTACATATTCATTTTCTACTATTTTTAGGTTTGAAATCACAGACAATGTAGAGGAAAAAGGATTTGGGTTTGGTCTATGATCTGTAATGTCTGCTTTCCTGCATAAGGCGCATTATATGAAAATGCAGTAGTTTTATTGTAAAATGATATCTGTTCTACAAAGGTGTATTAAATCATGTTTTCTAGTCTTGAAGAAAAAAAACCCTATTTATAATACAGTACAGTACATGAAAACTGATTTGAGGGATGTCCTATTTATATCTCTGATGTGTATAGTCTATAGTACTGCTTCTTAAATTCTGGCCTCAAATGGGGGCCCTTTGTGTTGGCATCACACGCAAAAATTGAACGCCATCTAGATATTTACATGAATCTGCTAACAACAACATACAGTGTTTACAGCAGACTCTGCAGAAAATGCTTGAACTGTACTCATAAGAAAATGATGCTATTTAGCAAGCCTTCCAAATGCTAATTTATTATTGGTAAAAAGTTTGATTTTTATACCCGTATATCTAATTTCTTGGGCACAAAGAGGTTGCAGACAATTATTGAGTGGAAAGGGGTTGTGAGTGGAAAAAGTTTAATAAGACATGGTATGATTACACTATCAGAGTAAAGTAGGGGAGACTATACATGTTCTAGCTGGAATTAGCAGTTGGGTTTATGCTCCAACTTCAAATTCCCACACAGCCCTTTAAAATCATTGGGCTATTAATTATCTCTTGTTCCAACCTACTGTTGTGAGAATAAAATAGAGAGTGAAGAGAACCATATACACTGCCTTGATCTGAACATTTTCTGTCGCATGTACATTCAAATCTAGTATTAAATCCCCCTGTAGCAAAGAAGAAAGATTAGATGTTTAATTTCATTCTTGTTTAGTGACAAACCATGGTTTGTCATTTCGTTCAAACTGGGACAGTTATGGTTTGCATAAGCTAATTTTCATACAAACAAGGATAGTTTAATCCTGTGGTATTTTATGAGCTTGTTTTGCAGATAAACCATAATTGTGTAGTGTTCGATCATATTTTATTATTTATTTTATTATTTATTTATTATTTGGACTTGTACGCCACCACTCCCCGAGGGCTCGGAGCAGCTCAGTCAGTAAAAACATACAGAAGTAAAAACAGCAAGTTAAACTAAACTAATAGAAGGGGTTATCCAGCTTAGCAATTAAAGGCTAGCAGGAAGAGATGGGCCTTGCAGGCCTTGCGGAAAGATAGTAGGTCCTGCAAGGCCCACACTTCACTTGGGAGAGTGTTCCAAATTGATGACGCTATCACAGAGAAGGCTCTGCGCCAAGTCAATATAAGACAAATAGCTTTGAAGCTCGGCACTTCAAGGAGGTTCAGTTGTTCGGAGCGGAGTGCCCTCTGGGGTTGATATGGGATGAGACGGTCCCTCAGATACAGCGGCCCCAGACCTTGCATATGGGACGTGATTTGCCACAAACTGGGAATGGAAGCTTCTGCTCTTCCCTTCTGTGTATAAAAGAAAGAGGAGGGATCATGTAAGCCTAAGGCTTATAACTGGTTATTTTTGTAATGCCAAACAATGTCTAGCAAGGAGAAATGCCTTCATGCAGAATACCCAATCAAAATACCTTCAGAAAGACCCTTTCCCTATTTTTCTGGCAGCTAACTGAAAAAATAGAACTGATCCAGCAATTTATGGATATGTTTGTGGACATATTAAAATCATGAATGATAAAATTAATAATAATATCTGATAATGCTACCATGACATTATTATTAATATAGTTGTGAATCACATAAGTCATGATTAGTTGGTGTGACTCAAAGAAGCTGCAGTCCCAAAAACTAGGAAATTTCATAATCTGACATAATCTAATACAGTTGTTCAGCCACTTTAAGAAAACAAGGTGGTTGAATCTCAAAAGCTTCTCTGTTTTTCCTCTATGTGCCTTATCATGTTACTGTCCCAGTTTCCTCCATATGATTCCAGAACACTATTTGCTGTGAAAGAACAAGGCATGCCACTAATGAGGGATAAGTCTGTTAATAGGAGACCTACTCTACTATTTATTTGATTTAATGAAGCAGAAAGCTTAGCAGTTTATACTGCTGGATATAAATATTTAAGGGGGTAGAATGATTGCAGAAACTTAGGAAGTGAGTACTGTTGTGTCGATTATTAACATTAATCATAATAAGCTGTTACAGTTTTGATTATTCATTTTTATATTGAATGTTATGGAAAGTTGTTAGGAATGTGATACTTTTCTTAGTGGATTTGCATTTGCTGTGAAACACTTTTAGTGTAATAAAAGCAAAAATAAATAAAAATAAACTGGACTTTATATACAAAATAACAAGAATATATAAAATAAACCTGACAGTAGTTAGATTTTAGTCATTGAAATGAAGCGGTAATTTATTTATTTATTTACAGTATTTATATTCCGCCTTCTCACCCCGCAGGGGACTCAGGGCGGATCACAATGCACATATACATGGCAAACATTCAATGCCATAGACACACAACATATATAGACAGACACACAGAGGCTATTTAATTTTCCAGCTTCATGAGTGTATGCGCAAATTTCGGCCACCAGGGGAGCTGTTGCTTCACTGTCCATTTGTGACACCGATGGAGTACTTACTCATTCTTTTACACGCTGCTGGATATTTTTATGGTGTCATAAATGAGTTAAATTAGCCTCCCCGCATAAGCAGTATCTTAATTTCCTACTTGACAGGTGCAAGTGTTTTTCAGGCAGCAAAGGTTTACAGCAAGCTAGACAAATAGTCGGGAGCTTACTCCGACCTGGGTTGGCTTTGAACTCATGACCTTTTGCTCAGTAGTGATATTAATGCAGCTGCCTCCTAACCAGCTGCGCCACAACCCAATCCTTAATGTAACAGAATATAATGACTACCTGCATCTCCTGCCCTTAAACAGATTTTTCTTTGTGTTTAATTTTACTTTCTAATTATTTTAAATTTTTATTTACTTTACTTGCAAACCATACCACCTGGTTCTGGTTTACATTCTGTTTGCCATGTGATCTGGGCCTGTAGGGAATGACAACATCTGCTTCATAGAAAAGACATTTTTCTAAGAATAATTTATTATTCGAACTTATTCGCCGCATGTCCCAGGCGGCTCGGGGCAGCTCACATAGCAAACACAATAAAAACAGTTAAAACATCACATTAAAACAGCATCAACACATTAAGCAGCATCAGAATCAGAATAAAACAGCATTAGCCACAAAGAGGAATCCAGGAGTTGTTCAAGACCCGAAAGCTTGCCGGAACAATAGCGTCTTGCAGGCTTTCCGGAATGCTGGGAGGCTCTGAAGGGCACAGGTTTCAGAGGGCAACGCGTTCCAAAGAACTGGGGCTATGATTGAAAATGCCCTTCTCCGTGTTGCTGTCAGATTATATACTTTAATACTTGGTACAGCAAGGAGATTTTGTTCCTCAGAGCGTAAGGATCTACTGGGACAAGGGATAAGGCGGTCCCTTAGGTACACTGGCCCCAGACCATTCAAGGCCTTAAAAGTCAAAACTAACACTTTGAAGGTAATCCAGCATTTAACAGGAAGCCAGTGCAGTTCACGCAGGATTGGTGTGATATGGCAGCTCGTCGGGACTCCCGACGATAATGATTTAGCAAGTTGAGCATTAAATAGGCTGAATAGGTAGAATGATGAAGAATGAAATATGATGACATGGAAACTAAACTCATATTTGTAATATATCTTTACATATGGCAGTCCTACTCTAAACCATCAGATACAATTTCCACTTAATACAGGATTTGCATAATGAAGGAACAATGTAGATCCCTAGTATTTTTGTAGTTAATACTGACATTTTTTCTTATGTCACTTATACTGTGTATTCCACTCACCTTGGGCTAATCTTCTAATATGTTTAAATGCCCTTAATTTGAGGAACATACCTTCAGGTTCAGAAACCAATTTAAAAGGCAGAACTGTCTCATCTTCTAATATGTCTGACCTTGATGAAAATTAAAATTCTTGTAGAAT
Source organism: Anolis apletophallus (assembly GCA_030556195.1). NCBI lineage: Eukaryota > Metazoa > Chordata > Lepidosauria > Squamata > Anolidae > Anolis > Anolis apletophallus. The sequence continues at coordinate 19,780,732 of JARBWK010000008.1, forward strand.
ACATTACTTGATATTGTCCACAAAATAATAATAATAATTCACTTCCTATTTAAGAAATCTTCTCCTTCTTCATATTTGTTGCATGGATTCGTAGGGTCCATTTTTGCCTGTCATTTTGGGCATTCCTCAAACCTTTGTGGTTTTGACAGGTTGATGCAACTGTTTGTATCGGACCTGGCGCGTTGCACCACTTATCACTGCAGGCTGTTGCCCCAGTGGTTGGTTGTCCAGCCAACATCACTAGGAGGTGGGGTCGAATTTTTGCTGGCCTTTGTATTTAAGAAATATTTATTTAAAATCATCATAATAATGTCCAATCTTTTGTAAACGACATTGCTTTTAAAGCCTGAAAATGAGATATTTTGCGCTAGTTTCTCAAACAAAATGTATTTTTCCTTTGTTGATAAAGAATACAGCTTCTTAGTGGTGGAAGAGGGGAGCTCAGCTATTCATTCATTCTACATCAGAATTCACCTGAAAATTATCTTGTGCAATAATTTAGCAGTCCAATTCAGAAATACGAAGTGCGTGTAGGAAAATTTCCTCCTCAGCTCCCTCCCTCAATTGGTATCTTTTTTATCATGTTGGTTTACATTTTCCAACTAAGGCCTACTTGCCTATTTTGCCCAAGTTACTCTCTGCCTAGGTAATTGGGCAAAACAAAGTCAAAGGGATAGGGCAAGTCAATGGCAATTACAACTCTGGTGCAAATGGTGGATAATCATATTTGAGGAAGGCATCTTCCCAAGGGATCCTCCAAATTAGGAGTTGGCACTGTAGCTAACTATAATATTGCCCAGTGAAATGACATGCACCAGTTGTTTTGAACAGAGCACTTTTGATATTTGACATTTAAGTACTGTACTGCTGTATTAAAACAAAGAAAAACAATTTGAAACTACCGTCTTATAACCATGAATCTGAGAATGGACACTGTTTAACTCTTTGAGGCTTACTGAAGAGTCGGCATGCATAGGGTTACACTTTGACAAAAATTTTAAAACATACAGATCAATTGAAAGAATGTTAATTTTTGCCGGCAAGAAAGAAGTTACATTCATGGAAATGATTTCTGCCACAGGTAGTGTTAAAACCATGTATTTTATTTGTTCAATTAAAAAAAATGATTGCAGAAAGGACATCAAAACCAGGTCTCAGAAGACTTTATATTTCAAGATTCTTTCCAGAATTCTTGAGTCTGCATTGATCAAAGTAGTCCAAAAAACCACTGTCCCAAGCTTTGTACAAAAGGACATAGTATCTTCTTGTCAATGATCAGTAGTATGCATGCCTTATCTATTGTTCATGCATCTCCAGGCAATTGTAACTCAAAATGTGAGAATTACTTTTATTTATACTCTGCTTTGCCCCTTAGTTGAATGGCTGAATATTGGCTAAACCACAAAAAATGTGTTTCTAAAAACAAATAAAGCAACAAGTTAACAAGTTTGATTGTAGAGAATACTCCATGTTAGAATCATTGCTACCAATCTCGAGCTTTTGTGTTTACAGAGTTTAGAGAAATTGATACTCCCATTTACTTCAAACTTCACTTAAGCGAACGCCGATTCAAAAAGTTCAGCCCTTAACCACTAATATGAGATATTTATTGTGGGTTCTGCTTTTGGGGCAAGAAATAGTGATGTTGTATTCTTGTAGAAGTGTTTTATTTAAATTAACATTAGTATTTGTTTGTAGATGTATAGACCCACCCCCTTCCCCCCTTCTTCATAGCTTCTATAGTTGGCTTATACTAACATGCATATGTACAGTAATTACAAAATCTAGTGAAAGGCACCAGTTCCTGCCTAATCTGGGAAGCTAATTAAGGCCAGCCCTGATTAGTACTTGAATGGGAGACTGCCAGTGAATACCAAGTGCTGTGGGCTATATTTCAGAGGAAGAAACTGGGAAAGCCACCTCTGAATTTTCCTGGCCTAGGAAAACCCTATAAAATTCATGTGTCACCGTAAGTCAGCTGACAACTTGAAGTATACACATAAATGATGAAAAGAAAAGTAGTTGTGTTCACCTGCTACACATTTCCCTGTGGGTGGCGAAATAAGACATATGAAAGATCTTCTCTGAGGAAAGTATGGCTGCAGAGGAGCTCAATGACATAGCTAGTTAGTTGCTTGCTTTGTGTAGGTAGAATCTTCAGTCTAGCAGTTCAAGTTGTAAATTTATTTATTTATTTGCAATATTTGTATACTGCCCTTCTCAATCCTGAAGAGGACTCAGGGCGGTTCACAGTGGCGGCAAAAATTCAATGCCCTGGATTTTAAAAAGGACAAAACATTAAAATTGACGCTCCCCTAATTAAACATTAAACATTATTAAACATATCACATAAAATAACATCACATATCACACAGAGTCATTGTCTGTAGACCAGGGGTGCTCACACTTTTTCAGCATGCGAGCTACTCTTAAAGCAACCAAGTCCAAAAGATCTACCTGCCCCCGCCGCCGTGCGCTCACAGCGCTTCTTCCGCCTGTGGGGCATTGCAGGAAGGAGAAAACACGAGGCGGGGCATCCAGAAGGAGCGCTCCGCCCTGCCTGTCTCACCGGCAACTGAGGCTGCACAGCTGCTTCTGGATGAGAGAGAGACAGAGCGCTCCCTCCAGAGGCCCTGCCTCATGCTTCCTTCTTCCTGCAATGTCCCGCAGGCGAAAGAAGCACCGCGAGAGCAGAAGCCAGCAGCAGGAGTGTGCGTGTGCACAGGGTGTGCACGCGCATGGCAGGAGCGCCCCATCCGGCTGGTGAGGCCCGAAGATCACCTGGAAGAGGGCCGAAGATCTACTAGTAGCTCGCGAGCTATCTAATGAACCCCCCCCCCCCCCGTCTGTAGACAGTCCTGGGCCATTGCACTTTCAACTTTCAGTTTAACTTTAAATATTCCTATGATGGGCTGAACACAGCCAGGTCTTTAGCTGTCTCCTAAAGGTCAGGAGGGAGGGGGCTGACCTCATCTCACTGGGGAGGGAGTGCCACAGCTGTGGGACCACCATTGAGAAGGCCCTGTCCCTCATCCCCATCAGCTGCACCTGTGAGGCTGATGGGGGCGAGAGCAGGACCTCCCAGGAAGATCTTAATCTACAAATTGGTTCATAGAGGGAAATACATTCGGACAGGCTAATTGGACCAGAGCCGTTTAATGAAATGTTTGATGAGAGTATGTGGTGAATTTAATCACTGTAACAAGCAATCCTTATCTACGTTAAAATTATTCTGTCAGAATTGACTAGATAATGAGTATTGCATGTGGTTACATGTTGCTGGGAGGAGCTGAGGAGCCTTCTAATCAAGGTGAAAGAAGAAAGTGCAAAAGCTGGGTTGCAGTTAAACATTTAAAAAAAACCAAGATTCTGGCAACCGGACTGATTGATAACAGGCAAATAGAGGGAGAAAACGTGGAGACAGTGACAGACTTTGTATTTATAGGCACAAAGATTACTTCAGACACAGGCTGCAGCCAGGAAATCTGAAGACTTTTACTTCTTGGAAGGAGAGCAATGACTAATCTGAAAAAGACATTCAAGTGCCACCTCGGAGTTGGTTGAGGTAGGCAGGATTTCCCTGGGTACTGGTTGTGGGGGGTCGGGAGCAGGTCAGGGTTTTGCCCTCCCTTCTGCTCGAGATCCCCGTGTACAACTGGTGGGCCACTGTGTGATACAGAATGCTGGACTAGATGGGCTGAGGTCCGATTCAGCATGGCTCTTCTTATGTTCTTATGTTCTAATCTGGATAAGATAGTGAAGAATAGAGACATCACACTGGCAACGAAGATCCGCATAGTTAAAGTAATGGTATTCCCTGTAGTAACCTTCAGTTGTGAGAGCTGGACCATAAGGAAGGCTGAGCGAAGGAAGATAGACACTTTTGAACTGTGGTGCTGGAGGAAAGTTCTGAGAGTGCCTTGGACCGTGAGAAGATCCAACCAGTCCATACTTCAGGAAATAAAGCCCGACTGCTCATTGGAGGGAAGGATAGTAGAGGCAAAGATGAAGTACTTTGGCCACATCATGAGAAGACAGGAAAGCTTAGAGAAGACAATTATGCTGGGGGAAATTGAAGGAAAAAGGAAGAGGGGCCGATCAAGGGTAAGATGGATGGATAGTATCCTCAAAGTGACTGGCTTGACTCTGAAGGAGCTGCGGGAGGTGATGGACAGCAGGGAGCTCTGGCATGGGATGGTCCATGACATCACGAAGAGTCGGAAGTGACTGAATGAATAAACAACAACAAACATGTTGCTGGAGGTATTTAAAATGTGAACAAATAGAATCACTTCTTAGGTCTGCCAGCAGCTTCTACAGAAGCATCAGGCTGATTTTAGTTTAATTCCATTTGCTGTGTAACTCTCAATACAAATCCACACATAAATCCTTGTATTTATAAGTGAATTATTATTTGCAGTGGTTGCGGTCCATCTGGTTGTGGCATGTAAAGTGATTGGAATGAGGTTATCCTTCTCAAATGGTCAAGGAAAACCAATGACTTTTCATTTATGTTTCATATTCACCTTTTGGTACACATGCCCTGGTGGTAATTTTATGCACAGTATTTTTAATACCTCCTGCAAAAGATCATTACCTTGTCGTGGCACTGAAGCTTGAGCACCTCAATGATGCCATAAGCAAAACCGTGAAGGGACATCCAAGACAGGAAGGTCATAGTGGAGAGGTCATGGCACTTGTTTCACATGCCAATAAGGTAACTGTAGCACACCAGTTCTCGTTTGTGCCTGGACGACAGGGGGCAGCACCGGGGGTCCCACTAGCATTAGAGCCAGTTGATTCGGAAGAGGATTTGGAGGGGCTAGAAGAAGGGGATTTTGAGATAGCTGGGCCTTCTTCTCCCACAGAAAGCCTGGCCTGGGATGGCGGCTGGCCTGACCCTTACGAACAGCAGGAAGGCCAGTCGGAATTCGAAAGCAGTGATAGTGAAGATTACGAGCGGCCGGGGGGGCGAGGTTCGCAAGAAAGGATGTGGGAAACAACCGAGGGAGAGGCCCGGGAAGCAGATGGGGAGTTTGACTCTCACGAAGATAGGGAACCAGGTGCTGGGAGGCAAGGTCGAACCTTTGATAGGAGACGGAGCATTGAGACCAGCAGGAGGGGTTGGTTCCATAGCCTAGACAGACCGAGGGCTCGGAGCACAGATTTGAGGAGGAGAAGCCTAGAGCGTCGGGGGCCTCGTCAAGGGGATTAAGTATAGGATCCGTGGGATCCTCAGTACTTCGGCCACGTCTCACCTATGCAGATGTGTAGCGAAGCCAAGACCACGTAGCTAAGTTTGGGGCTAGTGGCCTGCCAAGAAGAGTTTATCTTGTAGCCTTGCTTTGTTCCTGATCCGCTAGCTATTGGAAGCCTTGCCAAGTTTGCTTTTTGGACTATACCTTTACTTTTGGATTACTTTGATACTTTTATGGACAATTACCTTTTCAACTGTTTTTATACTTCAATAAAGTAGTTAGCTGATCATCGTCTCTGTGTGTGTGATTAAGGGGCCGGCCTAGGTCTTGCATCATGACAGTAACGCTCAAGATCCTGCAGGGTAGACTCCAGCAATACATGGAGTGAGAGTTGCCAGATATACCGTGTTTCCCCGAAAGTATGACACCCCCGATTGTAAGACGTATCGGGGGTGTCAGAGGGGTCGGCTTATATAAGCCGTACCCCAAAAGTAAGACGTACTGCGGGCGGCATGGTGTGGCTTCCTGGCTGGGCGACGAGAGGCTCCCAGAGGGGCTCAAAAGGGGCCCGGAATCCTCCTCCCTCCTCTTCCTTCCAGCGGCGCCTTCCATCCTCCTCCTCTTCCTCCCAGCGGCGCCTTTCCCTCTCGCCGGTTCCGCCCCCCTCCCTTCAGTGAAGGGAGGGGGGCGGAACCGGCAAGAGGGAGAAGGCGCCGGCGGAAGTCCCGCCCCCAGGGCGACTCAGGCGCTTTTCGCCGCCACCCCGCTCGCCCCGCTCGTGTTTGGAGCGCGGGCGAGCGGGGCGGCGGCGGGGAAAGACGCCTGAGTTGCCCGGCGGGTAGGACTTCCGCCGGCGCTCTTCCTCTCACGGCGGCGGCTCCGCCCCTCCTCCCCTTCACTGAAGGGAGGGGGCGGAACCGCGAGGGAAAAGGCACCGCTGGGAGGAAGAGGATGGAAGGCACCACTGGAAGGAAGAGGAGGAAGAGGAGGAGGGTTTTCGGGCCCCTTGAGCCCCTCTGGGAGCCTCTCGTCGCCCAGCCAGGAAGCCACGCCATGCCGCCCGCAGTAAGTCTTACTTTCGTACCGTTGCCCAATATAAGACGTACCCCGAAAGTAAGCCTTAGTGGGGATTTTGGGGGTCAAAAGAAAGTAAGACGCTGTCTTACTTCCGGGGAAACACGGTACAAGCTGGGTTTAGAAAAGGCAGAGGAATGAGAGACCAAATTGCCAATATCCACTGAATAATGGAGGAAGGCAGGGAGTTTCAGAAACACCCCCCGGTCTATTTATGTTTTATTGACTATTCTAAAGCCTTTGACTTTGTGGATCATAATACATTTGTCAAGTTCTTGGTGGTATGAGGATACCAAGTCACCTTGTCTGTCTCCTGAGGAATCTGTATAATGGCAAAGTATAAACTGTAAGAACAGACCATGGAACAACAAACTGATTCAAGATTGTGAAAGGAATATACTCTCATCCTACCTATCCAACTTGTATGCAGAACACATCATGTGATGTTCAGGGCTTGATGAATCCAAGGCTGGAATTAATGGGAGAAACATTAACAATCTTAGATGTGCAGATGATACCACTTTGATGGTTGAAAGTGAGGAGGAGCTGAGGAGCCTTATAACCAAGGTGAAAGAAAAAAGTGCAAAAGCTGGGTTGCAGTTAAACATAAAAAACATAAAAAGATTATAGCAACCAGGCTGATTGATAACTGGCAAACAGAAGGAGAAAACATGGAGTAACAGACTTTGTATTTCTAGGAGCAAAGATTACTGCAGTCAGGAAATCAGAAAACGTTTACTTCTTGGGAAGAGAGCAGTGATCAATCTCGATAAAATAGTGAAGAGTAGAGACATCACACTGGCAATGAAGGTCCACATAGTTAAAACAATGGTATTCCCCATAGTAATCTATGGATGTGAGAGCTGAACCATAAGAAAGGCTGAGCGAAGGAAGATAGGCGTTTTTGAACTGTGGTGTTAGAGGAAAATTCTGAGAATGCTTTGGACCGCAAGAAGATCAAACCAATCCATACTCCAGGAAATAAAGCCTGACTGCTCACTGGAGGGAAAGATATTAGAGGCAAAGATGAAGTACTTTGGCCATATAATGAGAAGACAGAATACCTTGGAGAAGATATTGATGCTGGGGGAAATGGAAGGAAAAGGGAAAAGGAGCTGACCAAGGGCAAGATGGATGGATGCTGATCTTGAAGTGACTGACTTGAAGTAATCTTTGCTCCTAAGCCAGCCGTGCCTCCCAACCAGCTGATGACTCCATCCAATTAGGAAGAAATTTTCATCTCTCTGTTCTGCTTGTAGTCTTAAAAGAAATGTGGAACAGTCTGGTGGATTGATAGAATTGCAAAGTTAGAAACCTTGGGAAAACAACAACAACTCCCAGCTCTGTGAATGAGTTCTGTCATGCTGCAGGTAGAGGAACCCCATCCATTCGGTCTTTTGGCATTGAAGTTCTTCTGTTGTCTTAAGGTAGTTTTTACTGCCTGAATGCTATTTTTAAATTGTGATAACAATTTATTTGTGTGGATGTTTAAATAGTTTCTTTTATAATTATTGTTAGCTGGCCAAAGCAATATATTATTGGTAAAATGATATAAATGTATAACGTTAATAAATAATCTAAAATTGACTTGCAGTAGAAGGTTGTTAAAGTTGTGTAGCCAGATCACGAATCAAATTGAATTAGTAAAATAAAAGAAGGCACTTTCACAATGACTGAATGGCTCTTCATGCAAATGATGTCGAACACGGGATGAAATGGGGTCCTGCCAAGGCAAGGACCAGCCGAACCCACCCAAGAGACACCTGGCGAGACAAGAGCACCCAAAATATTTTTTTCCTATTTTCCCAAATAAATCTCACCAAGTTGAAGGAAAGCCACCGACTTGTTTATTTCATTCCAGCTGTCAACTGCAATCATTTGCCCAGGAGCCGATATAACTCCCAAGGCTAAATAACAGTTTTTATAGAAAATACAGATAATACAGAGCTGTCAAATTCAAACTTCCCGCTCCTGCTCCCCTCGTCGGCTTCTTCCTGATTGCATGGAGTCATCAGCTGGCTGGGAGGCACAGCTGGCTTAGCCGCGCCTTATCCAATCAGAGAGCCAGCGCCGCTTTGGCCTCTTGGCCAATGGGGAGAGAGGAGGCAGGCCGAGCGGGAAACAATGAACTAAGAGTAAAGATGATGGGATTAAAGTGGTTGGTGATTGTCCAAACGACCAGCGATAGCTTTCTTAGCCCTCAAGCTGGCCAAGGTTACTGTGTGATCCTTTTGAAAACACATTTTCGTCTGGTTCTCAGCTCAGACCCTTTGTTGTCCTTCCGTCCTGGATATGGGGTTCATTGATGAGATCTGGGATTGGTATCAGCCAGCTGGGTCAACACAATGGAAGGAGACTGTGATAAACCCTAATTCCTTGCAGATAGGAAGACACCTTTTGTGTGATGTGATTAAATTGTCCATAGGTCCTATCTCTCAGGTGGGCTAGCCTTTTGGCCCTCTGAAGTCTGAGATTATAAGAGCCATTACTTTATTGTTCATGCAATGGGTTTCTGGTGAGTCCTTTGTCTAGGGATTTACTAGCCCAGGAAATGAGATAATGCTTCCAGAAGCCATGGGGTGCTGGATCCATAAAAGTGGCTTTTCCTTCATATTTCATATACACATGCCATGGTATGGGAAAAGGAGAATATACAAGGGGTTCAGAAGGGTAAAATCATATAAAGTCAAAGGGAATTATGTCTGCCCTCCCTCCCCCCAGAGTCCATTGAGAGTTCATAAAGATTGGGGGAAATCATGAAGGATTCACAGAGGTTTTCAAGGGCCCCCAAAGTTCCTCAAAAGTTGATTAAGGTTCCAAGAGTTCATAAAAGTTGGGGGAAAGGTTCATAGAGGGTCTTGGGAAGTTCATAAAAGTCCATCGGGGGCCCAATGGAGTCACTGTGAGCGCTGAGGGCTGAAATCCACTCGCTGAAGAGGAGAAAACTATACATCCAATTTCGTCCAAGAGCCAGAATGGCCTGTCAGAACATAAGAACATAAGAAGAGCCATGCTGAATCGGGCCTCAGGCCATCTAGTCCAGCATTCTGTGTCACACAGTGGCCCACTAGTTGTACACAGGGATCTCTAGCAGAAAGGAGGGCAAAACCCTCACCTGCTCCCGACCCCCCACAAGGTGCGGTGACCAGAATTATGCACAGTACTCCAGATGTGGCCTCACCATAGATTTGTAGAGAGGCAATACAACATTTGCCGACCTATTTTCGATTCCCTTCCTGATCATGCCAAGCATAGAATTTGCTTTTTTCACTGCTGCAGCGCACTGGGTTGACATCTTCATTGAGCTGTCCACCAAAACCCCAAGATCCCTTTCCTGGTTTGTCTCAGAAAGCTTTGATCCCATCAGTTGATAAGGGTCCCCAAGGGGTGACCACAGCAGGTTCCCTGGAGTTGGTAGTCTTCTGGACATCAATTGAAGTGGTGGCACGAACATCATTGCAGCAGGGTGCCACGAGTGAGAGTCAGCAAATCCCCACATTGAGATTTTCTGAAACAAAATGGTTGTCTCCCAGAGCGCAGAAGTCCAAATTGCAGAAGGTAAGATAAGCATTAGTCTTAAAATTAGTCTAGGAAAAGAATGGCACCATTTTGGAGGTGGTCCCTTGACCTGTGGATATTGGGGCCCCATGAGTCTCTGTATCCACGGTTCAAAGGACCACAGTTCCGGCCTCCCCGTGATGCTGCAAGAGCATCCCGGGCAAGCCGGCAGTGATCTGCGGCTCAGAAAAGGAGAGGTTCATGTTAGAAAGTTGCTAGAGGCAATAAAGGACACAGTGTATCACTCTGAAGAGGAAAAGTTGCAATCAAGGGATACTTTTTATTGGGGGATTGTTACAATGTTAGGGCAAGAGGAGGAAGAAAGGAGAAAAATGACTTTCAGTTGAAGCTGCTGCTGTGGCCACAGTCCCCTCGATGTTGGCCCACTCAGATGTTCTGGAACTGTGGAACTCCCTGCCGTGGTTCAAATCAGGCTGAAGGCAGGGGCCTGCGCGCCTGTCGACCTCACAAATGTGCATGTATCTGTAAAGGTTTTGAAATTTGGGAAAGTATAGCTGTGTGAGATCTTCTTCACAGTTACATTATAGTACAGTAATTCCTGTTCAGCTCAAGGTGGTTTACTTCTGTGTAGATGGGTACAGAATTGCAATGGGTTTTAGGTTTAAATAAAAAAACAAGAGAGGAATGGTTACTTATTTGTATTGCGTCTTTTATACAGGTTTATCCCTTTGCGCAAGAATCCTGCTTGGACAGCCTTGCGCTAATCTAAGTAGGTTTTGTATTATTTTGTTTGCAGATAAGTAAATCTCAAGAAGACTGAGCTATAAATACTAGACTACTGAGCTGTAGTCTAAGATTTTCTCTCTTGCTCTCTTCTATGCCCTGAGGGTGGATGGCCTCTATCTGGCCAGTTCAGGAATTTAACAAGCAAATGATAGAGAAGAACCCCCTTTTTTCAGCAGACGGATCTTTCTTTTAGCTAGTGGAGATTATCATTAATGTCCTTTGACTCTGTGACATTATGATGCCAAAGATTATTTCAGCCTCCTAGCTAACTTAAGGCTTGCTTAATATCTTAGGAGAACTAACTTTGTCTTTGTGAGGTAAGCTTAACTATTTGCCAACATATTTGCTTTACGTTTCCTGCCTGACTGGAAAACAGCATATCCTTTCCCAATCTGTTGACCAGAGGCTGAACATGATCATAGCATAAATAGTTTGTCCTTTTTTCCTCAAGGTAAGGCTCATCAGGTCTTTCAAAAGAAGAGCAGGGGGTTATTTTATCTTTGTGGGTCTTGCAAGATTGTTCCTTGTGCCTTTTAGCAACATAAGCCAACTTCTTGTATTAATAGGCTGTGTGGAGTTTTTCTCTTAATTGGAAATGGGCTTCCTTGGTAATACAATTTGGACTCTTACATCAAAAAGAACTTTGCATTTTCTGCTCCATAGCCTCTGTGCAGGTCACTCATAGGGAAAATCAGTAGAGAGAAAGGAAGAATCAAAGTTCTAGATTGAAAACATTTACTCTCAGGTCAGTTACTTGACAGATTCTAGTTGCTCAAAGCCAAAGAGGGGAGTCAGGATCATTTTGCTGAGTTCCTTTCTGAGTGCCTTGTAAAGCAACCTGTGGCTTGCCAGGTTTATTTTATTTCTCCCCCGCTACGTAAGCATTGCATGTAGCTTTGCCTGGTAGTTATCAGAGTGCATGACTGAGTTTTATTCTTAGTTCCAGATTAGTTTTTTTTCTTCTACAAGAAGTTTATATCTGGAAGGTAACTCCAATTTCCATGAAAATGAATGACAATATTAGGCATAATCCATCAATGAATTGAAATATTTGGAATTTTAAAATTGTTATTATTCATAAGATGCATTATTACGGGTGCTAGAATTCTGTGGTTTTATTTGGATACACATATGCATCACAGTAAAGTCTTAAGACTGAGTTTCCAAATTCAGTTCTTCCCCTCTGGTTTTTGTTGCTTCTCTTGGTATGTTGTCAGACATTTTGAAAGATCTGGTTCTTAATAATCTAAGACAGTTTAATTCTAACAGATGGTGTAGTTCCTTTGAAATCTTTATGTAAGAAATACAAAGAGAGGCACAAACTTCTGTGGTGGTGTCATTTTGTACAATACATATCTCCTCCTTCCCTAATTGGTTCCCAAATGAACTGCTGTTTGGTTTTTGTAGTGGTGCTTATAGACAACAGTGTGATACAGGTTTATAAACAACAGTGTGAACCTTTTCCCCTCCTAATCTATGGTCCCTAATACTTCGTTGGACCTTTTCAGAGGGAGTTGGTACACAGGATCTAACACTGTTGGTCATGTATAGTTGGGGAATTAATAATCTAAAATATATCAATACTTGGGAGCAACAAAGATCGAATGCAGATTCATTTAGGCTGACAAACAGTTAGGGACTGTATAAGGAAGTAACTTCTCTCTATACACTCTTGCTGTGGTATTGAAATCTTGGAGAAGCAGCCCTGCTCTGTGTCCCACCAGAGATTGAAGGCTTTCTCTGCTATGACACCCTACTCGTGGAATGTCTTCTCTTTACTTTGTGCCAACAGTAGCTCGTTCTGTTGTTTTTGTATCAAAACTTCAGTGTCCAAATCTTTATGTTTACATTGTTTTAAGCTGATTTAATGTATGTAACAATTTATCTTACTGTTTTATATACTTTCATTGTGATTAAATTATTTTTTACTCTTCTTAATTTTAAATGGTTTTCAAATTGTTTAAGTTGATATTTTTGTGTTCCAATCTGCGATCAAAGATGTTATATAAATATCTAAATTAATAAACAAATAATAAGTGTTAAGCAATGCAAAAATCAAAGCAGGAAGTCAAAAATCACAAAGTGTTTTCATTTTTTTAAAAAAAAGTGGCTCTTCACATTCGTGGAAGTTAGAGAAACAGGAACCCCACAAAAATAGGAAAATAGTAAATACTGAACAGTGGAAGCAAAGCACCACGGATTGTGTTCAGTAAAAAAAAGCATGCCTCGCCCTACAGCTGTTTTTTTGTGTGAGTCAGGAATGACTTGTGAAACTGCAAGTCGCTTCTGGTGTGAGAGAATTGGCCGTCTGCAAGGACGTTGCCGAGGGGCTGCCTGGGGGTTTTGCTGTTTTACCATCCTTATGGGAGACTTATAGGTTGAGCTAGTTAAGGAGTAGTGCAAGATAATCAGAACTGCAAGTATTATGCAGCAAATGTAGAGGGCCGAATATATACCACAAAGTATATATGGATGTTAAAATTTTAGTGCTTGTTTCTGTTCTCTTACAGTTGTGTGTCTTGGGTGTTTTAGTACTTGTTTTCTGTTTTGTTACAGGTATATGTCTCGGGTTCATGGTATGCATCCCAAAGAGACCACACGCCAACTTAGTTTAGCAGTGAAAGATGGCCTTGTTGTTGAAACTTTGACAGTGGGATGTAAGGGATCAAAAGCTGGTATTGAGCAAGAAGGATACTGGCTACCTGGAGATGAAATTGTGAGTATATTTCCTGCAAGATTTTACATCACATTTCCTGTTATGTTGATGATCTGCTATTAGCAGTTCCAGCTAGCAGCTAACACACAGGAGCCTTAGTAGAGTTTACTTCTTAAATGTCAAACTTTATAGGAAGCTAATTTCTTTAATGGTTTCTTATAGCTATTGCAAGTTTATTTTTCAATCTATAATGTTTTGGGTCCAAACTGATTATGGGTTAGAGTGTTAAAGGTGAATGATAATAATAATTTCTTCAGTCTGCTACCACTGTACAAAAATACACAATACAAGCAGACAATAAGGCACACCGTGTGGTAAAAAGGAAATATGTGGCAATAAAGGGACTAATACAAATAGGAAAACAAATTTATAAAATGCACCTGTTGGTCATTGTTGGAATTGTCAGTTCATATGTTCTTTTGCAGAAGGGCCCTGGATGAATGGCATTGAGGAATTACTGCTGGGAGGCTCATTGGGTATAGAAATAGGACTAAGTGGCTAGTTTATCTCTTAAAGTCTTATAGATTAGAAGAGCCCAGGACCTCTGTCTGATCATTTGAGATCAAAATCAGCTAGATGCTCCAAGACATTCCTATCAGTTTTTCATGGATAGCATTACTGCACAGAAAAAAAAATTGGAACCTCCCAGACCTGAGTAATTTTGTGTATTGGGGTGAGAAGTGATTAGACTTTCCCTCTCCGTGTATATGTCCAGTGCTTAAATACATATACTGACTTCCTCTATTCCCTCCATTTCCTGAAAATGTTCCCTGCTACAATGGAAGTGGACACAAAATAGAAAAACTAGAGGGAGGTACACAAACGATATGCTCATAGGAGATGTTGAGGTTTCCTTTAAAAACGTTTAGCTTTAGAATGATCTAAGATTGCTTTACACAGGAAAATGTATATGCATCGTTCACAAGCAACAAAGGAAAGGGTTTTTCGAGAAATAAATGACAAAATCCTATTGTTAAATAAAATTGTGCACTTGAAAGATAAAGCAGTAATCTCAAATAAAGCTAGTTTCATAAGTAGTAAGTTCCATAAAAATAGATGCCCAAAAACCTATAGAGAGATATGGTTCACAAAATCTACATGTTTTGAAATGATACCATACCAACTTGGACCAAAATGCTTGAACTTTGCAATGAATGGTACTGAAGTGGTTACACATAGCTGTGATGCTTATGACACTCTTCCCAGATATTTATAGTCAGGGTTGTCTGTATTGTGCACTAATAGATTTTTATTTTTATTGTGAAGATAGAATTAATTATGAGTATAAGTCAAACAAATTGCCCATATGTTTTCTTAGTTGGCACACTTTTGCACCATAACTTGTCAAAGGTAAATGAGCTTTCTATAAAATTGAAACCCTATCCCATGGCCATTTGAAATAGTTCATGTTTTGTAGATTTTAATAGGCATTGCACATATTCTTAGCCATATAAGAGCTAGACAAAAGTGAATTGATATTTCTGAAATGCTGGATTCTGCAGCAAATATTATTTTCTATGGCATTTTGGTGCTTGCATAAAATTGCAGAAGGCACACAACCCTTCTCATAATTCAAAGTCTTGTATGCAAGTTTAAGAAGAAAAAAGTAGTATATAAGAGCACTCTTCTAACATGGGAAATAGCTCTGACTTTCAGTTATTCTTTTACAGCAGCGATAGGCAAGATCAGTCAGTATTTTTTTGTATACACCTCCCAGACTCCCAGCTACTTTTCCACTAAAATTCAGTTCCAAATCCAGAACCCCACCTTCAAAATGAGCATTTCTGCTTTTTTAAAATAAAAGGCAGGCTGGGAACACATACCTTAGCAGGGAGTCTTTTAACGTTTCAGAAACCCTCTGGCAAACACATGCATTTGTTTTAATTGTTTATGCCAACTTGACCCAGTATTGGGGAAGTAGAGTGGGATAAAAATGAACCAGGTTGAATATGGAAATAGTTGTGTTTTATTGAATTTGTGAAAAGTTAAACTAAAACAAAGAATTACTGTAGTGTGTTGTGCCATATTTTTAAAGTATAGCATCACAATAATAAAATTATGGGCATTTGTATTTGATAGTTCCCTTGCATATCCACATGGTATAATATCATATTATATTCACCCACTTCTTTTGGAGTCAAAACTGTCCAGGTCACGGCATCAGATCAGATATGCACAGATAGTACAGTGACCCTTGCCATTTTCTCATTTGGGGAATTTTTCCTTACATAGGAATTTCTGATTTGCTTCATAGTTACTCAGCTGATACTGTTACCTGTCCAGTTACTTATAGCAATAATAATAATAAACTTTATTTATACCCTGCCACCATCTCCCCAATGGGAGGACTCGGGGCGGCTTACAAATTACAATAAAAATCAGAAACATCAACAACAACACAATAAAAATAGAAACGTATAAATAAAAGAACAATGTCTAAAATCACAAATGACAAGGCGGGCCGCATGCACAAGATTGAAATGTTAAAAAATCAGGGTGAGATAACAGGAGTAGATTCTTTGCGAAGGAGAGCTCGTATAGACACGAGGGTGTGAGCAACAAACCAAAAGCATAATTTATTTACAAAATACGAAGAGTAGTAGGTCCCTGATAATGTGTAATAAAGGGAACACCATCTTCAGTTTCCCGAGGGTTTGATACCACAATGGGGCCTGTCATGCAGATATTTCTTTCCACTGTTATGCTGAATAATTTTAGACATTAGTTCTTACCTGCTTCAGATGTGTGTTTTCCTAATTAATTTAATTCTCTAGAAAAATTTCAGGAGCACAAGATAAGTTGGTGAAATGAATTTAAACAAAACAGCTCAGTGTGATTGGGGAAAATATGTGTGGCTGGGATGCTATCTGTAACAGTGCTTTCCCCCATCTCCATGTTTCAATTTTTGTACCTCAAATGGGTTCCAGTACAGAGACCATGTGTGTGTTTTTTGTTTTCTTTATTTTGAAAGGCCTACAGTTTGCAGCCTTTCTCCCGGACAACAGCAAAAATCAAGGTGAACAACTTTTGCACTATGTAGTCTTAATTTCCTGTTATAGTTTCTTTCTGTTGCACAGTAGGATAGATTAGATTATTGCTTCTTAAGTGTTCAGGTTATTGTATTAATAATGTTAACCATCCATGTTCCTTGCAGTACTGCATTTGGCCAGTACAGTCAAACGCTTAATTTTTTTCTTCTTCCTCCTCCTGGGGAGCTGGAAGTGGTTGCTCACATGTTTTGCCACAAGATGTGAACTTGCAATGGTTTCCCTTTTATCCGCTATTTTAGGAGTAGATGATGACACCTGGTGGTAGTGTTTGCAAATGCAAAGGAGGATTTTTGTTCTTTTTAGATTTTGAGAAGTATTGTATTTGCCATCCATTCATAAGGAGATGGTCGAGTCATAGAGATATGTCATGTCATGTGTGAAGAAATTATCTTACAGATAATAATGTACACAAATTTTACAAGGACCTTGAAATCTCTGTGGAGGATACACATGATAGCTACTATGAGACATTTTTCAGACATTCACCTATTTTCCATTTGCATTAATTTTAATGGCATCGGTTTTGCTACATATCTTCTGTTTATTCTATTAAATTTTAATTATAAACATGACATTTCAATTATCTGTTTTATTGTTTGTTTGTTTGTTTTTTAAATGAAGTATCGCATCAGAAATACAAGGTCCCACCAAGTGGCACTCAGATTAGTCTTCTATCCCCTGGGTCACATATGCAGTGTGCCCTCCCACTTCTTCCTTCTTCGTTATGGCTGTGCTCATTCATCTCTCTTTGTAAATATTTCCAGAAAGAAGCATTAAGTCTTAATGATCAAAATGCTTTTCAAAATACCTTTACTTCTTGCACGTATTGCCATTGAGTTAAAACTGCATTTGTGAAGAGCCTATTTGGATTATCTCTTTGTGAATAACTTCTGATTACCAATACACTCTTAATTACAATGATGCTCAAATTTAAGTAATTTGTCATTTGGAGTTTCAGTAACCTGGATCAATCCAGCCTGGTCTGCAAGATAATACTCTTTGCCTGTGTGTGTTATGATTGGCCGCAACTTGGATCAGTTCCAGTATGTTATCCAGCCAAACAGATAAGGTTACGCCAGAGCAAGAGCTTTGCATCAAATGAAGCTGGAGTGTAGCACTTGTTGCATACCTAAGTTAGTTAGATCTTGTTTGTTAGGATGCAGCGTGAAAAAGTGCTTAATCACAATTAAGATAGAATATACTCCAAGTGATTTCCTTCTAATCTGTAGTTGAGATCATGCATGGCTCACAGCTCTGCAGAACTCCCCATCCTGGCAGCAGTCAAACCCTTTCAGTGCTGTTACAATTATTAAGCAGCCAGGAGAAGGGAGGAGTTGGACTAAGTAGCAAAGATCTACCTTCATTCTCCACATTAGTTATCCAGAGACAGTAGAAGACTGAATAATCCTTGGCAAGGTAGAAGGCAGTAGGAGAAGAGGAAGACAGCCTAGCAGATGGATAGACTCCATCAAGTAGGCCACAAGGCCGAGTTTGCAAGTCCTGAGATGATGGCAGAGTGATTTGGATGTTTCTCATTCATAGGGCCACCAAAAGTCAAAGTCAACTTAATAGCAGTTAGCAATAATAGTTTTACATATATCTCTGTCACTATCAGGAATTTGACTTACATGATTCAAATGCTATTAGTGGCTTGGCCATTGTAATTTTATCTCCTTGTTTTGTTGTTTGTTATCTAATTCCATGAGTTTAGGTGATAGTTAGAGTCCACCGAGATGTTCTTCTCCATAAGCCCCCTCTAAAATGAATGGGAGTTTTACAAGGTTTTTGTATAGTTTTCTTTTACTTCAGTGAAATTAATACAAAAAGATTTCTGGTTGGTTTTTTTTTCTTGTTTAACTGGCTTTTTCTGCTGGTGAGTATTAATCAAAATCCATACAATAAGGTGTGTGCCTTGAAAACATGAATTAAAAGTAACATTTTGCTAGATCTGTTAAACAATATATCAAATGTAGAATGATTTCTTTTCAAGGTATTTTGATCCAAAAGCTTAGTGAGTAATAGATTTAATATACTTTCCTAGGAAGGAGCTGATGAAATAAAAAGGAAACCAAAACTGAAGTCTACATCTTTACTTTATGGTTGTATAGGTCATATTGCATACATCTTTGTCTTTTAATATTATGAGTCTGAGTACTTTAAAAATAATCTAAGTATTTTAAAGTTTTGGTATTTTAAAGAAGAAAAATAGAATTCTAAAGTGCTGTTTACACTTAGTGTTGGCTGCCACAACACTGCTTTAAAAGTACGCAGGGCAGCAAAATCCTCATGACCAGTTTGAGTCCATGGGCAAATACTGCAAGGCCCTTACATGTGCATTTACCCAATCAGAGTAGCATTTTTCGGATTACCTGCCATCATGGAAAACACAGCCGTATGCTATATGCCAAGGTGACAATTGTTCATACAAACTTTTACAGCATCTTTGTGTGAATGGGACTCCCCACTTATTCCTAAAGTGCTAATCAAATATCAGCTTATCCCTCAAGTTTGCCATTATAAATATAAACACCAGTAACATAAGCCAACAAAATCAAAGTTTTCATAATATTCAGAAATGAAAGTAGCACAGTTTAAATTATTTTTTCCCATCACATCAACTTTTTACATGTGATGAATGGCACATTACAGCAGACTACTGTAAAGTCTGCACATTTCACATCATATTCGTGTAACATAAGCCAACAAGTATTTTTCATTAGATATAATTTTAGGTTATTCTTATAGAGTTTTTTTGCACTGAAATCAGATGTGTGTTTATTTTTTCTCTATCATGTGTAGTTTTTGCAATGAGGCTAATCAAATAATTATTGCATTTACGCACTGATATCAATAGAGTCTAATTTACTACAGGCCAACAAGTATTTTTCATCAATTATAACTTTAGATCATTCTTACAGAGTTTCTGTGCTGAATTCAGATCTGTGTTTATTTTTTCTCTACCACATGTATTTTTGTGATGAGGCTAATTGAATAATTAATGCATTATGCACTGATATCAATAGACTCTAATTAACCACAAGCCAACAAGTATTTTTCATCGGGTATGATTTTAGGATCTCTTTTATGGAGGGTTTTTTGCACTGAATTTAGACCTGTGATTACTTTGTTTCTATCACATGTAGTTTTTGCGATGAGACTATTCAAATAATTAATGCATTTACGCATTGATATCAATTAGATTCTATTGATATCAGTGTGTAAATGCGTTAATTATTCAATTAGTCTCATCGCAAAAACTACATGATAGAAACAAAATAAACACAGATCTGAATTATGCACAAAAAATCTATAAGAATGATATAAAATGATATCTGATGAAAAAATACTTGTTAGTTTGTGTAATTAATGTAAACATTCTGCCAATTTAAGCAGCACTTCTGCTGTGTAGGTGTGAGGCTTTGTGTGCATTTCTTAACTATTGGGCTGCTCTATAGATGCTATTTATAATCTTGCCTTCCAAGCACCTGTTTGTGGAGCTTCCACATGAAGCTGGCCTTATAGGTAGCAAAGCAAAGGGTTTTAAATGATGCTTTATTTTGGCTGAATCGTGCCCATTCGAAGGAAAAGAGGGTCAACTTTAAAAAATCTGCTTTATTATGAACACTCCTAAAAGCTTTGGCAAACTTTATTATAGAAAGAAGTGAAATTGAGAAAAAAACAAACTGCAGAATAGCAGTTGAGACCCCAAAGTGGATGGGAAAGTGGGTCAGACTTCATAGTGAAAATCTAAGAATTTTTAAAGTTGGGTATTACATGTAGTTCAAAGCTTGGATAAGCTATTTTTAATACTTCTTCCAGTCACTATGCTGCCAAGGGGAATCTGGAAAATGTTTTCCAAAACAATAAGCTTTCAAAGCAAATATAAAACATTAAAACCTTGCCCTCACTTTGCCCATGGCCCAGGTTCATGGATATGTGCCACACCTACTGTCCCCAGACCAATTGGTTTTCCTGAGCAACTGTCTTGTCTCTGAAAGTAGCAGTTCCCATCAGGGGATACTATTTATACATTATAGAACAAATAAATACTTTAAAGGGTAAGCCATAGTTGCTGAGGAAGAATTGGTTGTGGAGTAGCAGTTTTCTTCTTTTCTTTTCTCCAAAAACCTAAATCAAGGAGAGCAGATGCCAGTCCTCAGATCCCTTCTGAACTTTTGCTTCAAACAGCAAGAAAGGGATCCCCGTCTTCATGTTCATTGCAAGGGGGATCTTATTAATGGGATGGCAAAAGGTTAGGCATTACAATTTACTGATGTAATGCAGTAGGAGTATTCTCATCATTTTTCAAGGAGGCAAGGTCACTGGGATTAATACAAAGATTCTATTATGCACGGCAAGAACAATTTCTGAATGGCTGGGATCATGTCATATTTATTGTGTTTGTGATGCTAACCAGATGCTCTTAAAACAAGATTTAAAGCCTGGGTTCTTGAAAGGTTAAAAGTGTGTTGTGTTCTATTATTAAGATTCCTTAAATTTATTTAGGGGATTTGGATATTACCCCTGAAAACAGTTGGACTCTAATCCACAAAGGAGGTGCAGTATTCGAAATGTAAAATGTTTTTGGCTGTTTCAGATATTGACAGAATGTTCTATCAAATTATTTTGTATTTTTTGTAGGACTGGGAAACAGAAACTCATGACTGGTATTGTTTTGAATGCCATTTTCCTGGAGAGGTGTTGATATGTGACCTGTGTTTTCGTGTGTATCATTCCAAGTGTTTATCTGATGAGTTCAGGCTTAGAGACAGCAGTAGTCACTGGCAATGCCCAGTTTGCAGGGTGAGTACCTCTGAGCTTTCTTGTGCTGAATAGAGGCTTGGTATTTGTTATTTATAGTTTCTAGAAGATGTTTCTGGCCAGGAGAAATACCCAGCTTTGCCTATCGCAGTATTAATGCATGTGTAAAATGCAAATCCAGAAGTGTGATAAAATCTGGATATGCCTGGGCAAAATCTTTCAAAGCCTGCAATCAGTGAGCATCTTTTGACAACAATTGGATCAAATGTTTTACTGGATTGGACTGGAAACAATTAAAAAGTACCACAATCTGGAATTTCAGAAATGCCCAAGTGAATCTCCAAATCATTCCTAACCGATATTTGCCTTAACTGGGCAATCTGTCTCATCTTAACACCAGAACAACCCCACTTCAATTCAGTTCAAGGTGCATTGCTATTCTGGACACAAATCAGATTTCTCCAGGGAATCCCCGCATACACAACCACAATACACACACAGGTATTTGAATCAGAGCTATTTTCCATTTCGCATTTTCCTGGATGTTTGGTTCTTTTGACATTTGCCCAACCATATCCAGATTTGGGTGAGTTTTTGGATTCGCCCATAAATGTAGACAACTAGATTGAATATAAAAAAGAATTTTAAACACTGTACATATTTGCGTAAGTACTCCAGAAGGTTTGCATTATGCCATATGAAAATACTTACATTTTCTCTTCTGGGCTTTACTGATGTTTATAAATGGTATATAATATTGTGGGCTGAGATCCATAAGAAACAATTTTATTCAAACACTGTATATAAAACCAATCTATCACACTTTAAAAAATATTGTCATAAAACAAAGTACTTTTCAATCATTTTTTTCCTTTTTTTGCTCAGTTTTTCAAAATCCACTAATCTTACAGTTTCTTCACCCAACAATAAGTCATAGGTGTAACAGGGAAGGATGAGAAAGGAGGGAAGGAGACAGAGAGAGAGAAACTTCATACAGTATATGCAAAATCTAATGGACTAAAAATACAGGATTTCCCTTTTGCTTGTCCCATTTACCTTATTTTTTTAACAAAAATATGCATAGCATATTATGCTGGAAGATGTATTGAAAAGCATGGAATGTGTGAATGAGCAGTCCTTGTAACGTTGGCTGTAGGAAGCATCCTCTTGCTTGAAATTACAAGCCACTTTTAGATTTTTTTAAAAATGGACTTTCATGGCATGTCCAGGATAATTTTGCAACTTAAAGACCATGCACAAAACTGTTTTGGTGCATTATTCAAGTGTAAGCAGTGGCCACAAGAGGAAGATTACAAACCTGGTGACCATAAATATGCATTAGAGACTTAATCTACTTAGAGTAGTGGCAAGAGAAGGCAGTGTCTGCCTCCCCTTTTCCACTGCTGCACAACCTTAGAAGAAGTGCAAGTGCTAGCATAGTGTACTAAAATGAATCTAGCCAATGTTGAGAGGGTAGGATGGGGATAGTGTGAGCTTTGGGTTTTTTCAGCTAGAGGGAAAAAGGTTATTCCCACCTTTTTTTTTGTTGCTCCTGTTGAGTTTTTCCTGAGCAGAGAAAGCCATCTACCACCTGTCCCAATGACCATTCTTTGCCTTGTATATGCATCTATCCAAACAACCTTCTTTCTGTCTTTTTTGCCTTGCTCATTGATGGGCCCTCACAAGCCGGCTATCAATCTTAAGGAAGTTGCCCACTTCCTCAGGTTAGTGAGCCATTGTTCAAAGGCTCTGCAATGGGGCTGCCAGGTTCCATATACTTTCTTTTCTATTCAGCTTTTCATCTTCTGTCCAGCAGAATATTAATCCACTTAGCTACCTGCCAGCTTCATTGCATTTTCCAATACTGAATATTCTAAATTTTTAAAAAAGGACATTTGTAATCTGTTTTTTTAAATTTCCAGTGCCAGTAGAGTCTCACTATTGGGAGTGAGAGATTGAACAGTAGCATTGAGAGTTCATGTAGCAAGATCAGACATGGAGTCCATTGTGTGAAATAGCTCCTTAGCTGGCTCTCTTTTTGGTCTATCTCAAAGCAATACCAGTATAATTACAGAGATGAGCACACATTCTCCAGATTTCATTGTCATCAGGCCACAAATACAAAATCAACCAATTAAAGAAATATATTGTGGGGCCCTGAAGAAGAGATCAGGAATTATGATTGTGTACCATTTGGCAAAACAACTCTATGCAGGCTTTTCTGCAAATCACTTGACATCCCACCTCAAACTGGCCAGCTGCATCTCCTAACATTGGTGTCCTACTATGTACACCAGTAGTGAAGCAAAAAAGCATATTAGGTAAAGCTTTACTTAATGGTGGCAAATACCAGTCGCTACTCAGCAGAGGAACAGCTGGTGCAGAAAGATATGAATACCACCACTGGTTTATTGGCACTGAAATTTGCAGGTGTGGGTTTCATATTATAGACATGATCATTAGGCTTACTTAATTGTAGAGTTCAAGTTATATTCTCCAGATTTCATTATAATTGGACCACAAACTCATTCAATCTGAAAAGCCAACAATAGATTCTTGAAAAACTGCTTCATTACATTTCTGCTTCACTGATAGGAGGCAGAGGAATTGTAAAATGATCAAATGGCTTTCTATTATTTTTCACAGTGATCCTGTTCCACCTTTGCCTTTCCAAGTTTCCACTCCTCTGAACTTTTGACTTGGGAATTAGTAAAGGTCATTATTTATCTTAGATGCATCATGATATAAATGATAATAATGTACAGTTATATTGTTCCTACTTATGCCATATTTTCCCCTCGAAAATTCTCCTTCCTAACTTTTCTTTCCTCGAGGAATGCTACATTCACAACAAACCTCTCTGGACAGAGAGAACATGTTTTAGGTACAACAGAAGCAAGGGAAGGGTTCCTCTCCACCTTCTCCTCTGATTGATTTGATGCTTTTAACAACATCCTTCATTTTATTTGAGTGCATATATGAAAACTTAAATGCAACTTATAGCAGGTACACATGTGCAGTATTGAATTGCTCAAGTTTGAAGGGACAAAAAAGTGACCTTAGATGTTCAAAATTTAGCATAATAGATTTTCAGACAAGTTTTTTTCGTCATTTTTTTGGGAGTGTATTATTCAATAAACATTTGCAGGATAATCTTTGTATGTGTTATAGCATACATAAAAATTTTCTTGAGCAGGTATGGTCCAGAGCCAGATACACCTAGCCCTGCGTTATGTGCGTGTGTCTGCCATCAGATTCCCTATTGGCTTATAGTGCCCACGTGAATTCCATAGGGTTTTTGAAGGAAGGAATATTCAGAGGTCCCCCCATCCAAGTACTAACCAAGGCTGACCCTGATTAGTTTCCAAAATCCATGGGATATGGTACGTTTATGGCATTAAGGCACAGCACTGCATTAGGCTTTGTTATTTCTTGAGATCATGTTCAGAGTTGTTTTGGAGTGCTGGTGTACCCGTGTAGTAAAATTTGGGGAAAGATCTTAGTGATAAGGCAGATTTGAGGATAGTGGGTATTTCACTTCATTTTTTCTACTGCCCAGAAATGTGAGACAATTTAGAACTTTCAGTAAAAGGCAAATTTTTATTAGACATAACTAGTTTTTGTAGCTGGTAAGCCACTTTTCGCAGTAGTTCCTGTATAAGGAACTCTTATCTGTCCTAAGTATGCCATACTAGGATATGATCAAATCAGTTTTACACTCATCCCTTAGATCTTCCAGGTTCACACATTTCCTTTTAAAAAATTAGTCTGTATTTAGTCATGATGGCAATAAAAATATACAAATATTTTGTCTCTTCTAATCAGCTTAAGATCTACCCATGTTTTCCCCCTTTATTGGCACTACCCAATAGTGTCTTCCCTTTCTAATTTTCTTTTTGCAAGATGAAAAGCAGCTTGTAGAGTATCTCAGGTTTTTGACCATTCTGAGCATTCTGCAGCGCTATACAGGGGCCTAACACCACTGTGTGACTGCAGTCAGTTTTTCTTCATCAATAAATAAATAATAATGGAAGCAACCTGCTAGAGAAGTATGTTTTAACAACTGCCCTCACCTTTCAACTGAGGATATCCCAAGCTCAGAAAGGCAAAACATTCTCCGAAACCTCATGCACTGGAGAATGATTCAGAATATCATCTATGTCTCCTGAAATGCATCCATTTAACAAACACATTTCTTTAAAAAGTAGTATCATGGATTCTCCCTGACACATGGCTTAAAATATAATATTCCCTGAAAGATTATTTAAAGCAGTTTCTATGCTCTGGCCTGAAATCAATTGGTCCAGCAGAGACATTGTCTATGAATTTAAAACTGTTGAAATTTGGAACTGCGTATATTTGATTGGAATTATGGTAGGCTTTTTCAGCATGAACATGGCTGTCGAAGCGCACTTATCAGCAAGAACTCTGAATATTTCCCTTTTCAAAAGTGCTGAGAATCTTAAACCCTGTGGCAAGATTGCTCCTAGATAATATCAAAAGAGATTTAGTACTTGGATTCCGCCTTCTGTCTTTCTTCAAGAACCATATTTTGGAGATATTTTAGCCATGTCACCAAAGCATTAAAGGCCATGTGGAATTCATGTTACAACTTTTAGACTTTACAGAGCATTGTTATATGTTTGCCATTCCTTGGACAACTTTATTTGACATGCTTAATCTTATTCTGAAACATTTGTATTGTTTGATATTTGCAAAATGTATACAACATGAGCACAGAATACTCACTGATGGATAGGCTACTGACAACTGCACAAGAATGTAACATGTAATTCTGTTGACTGCAGGGAAATTTGCCAGGAGCTTTAAAATGCAATATTGCATGCTGAATTAGATGTATTTTTACAAGCATGTGAGTGATACAACAAAGCTATTTAGGGTCTAGATCCAGAAAGTGCTTAAGCAGAGTGTAAATATCCTCCAGCATAAAATATCATCAAATGAGGAAGAGAGAGCTTTTTTGACCCCCACTTGCTTCTCTTGAATGTACCAAGGTGTGAACCAGAGATGGACCCCAAATAATTCTTTGCATTTAAGGGTTAGTTATTAGAACTTTCTATCAGAACAGTACTGGGAGTGTGAAAATTCAGTTCTTCTGGTTTCTTATTTCCAGAATGTGTAGAAATTGAAATGTCTGCATCATTTTAAAGTGGGAAGGTTTTTCTTTTTCAACAGTGTACTAGCACCCCAGCACAGAGTACACATTTATATTATTTAATACACATTATTTCTGTTTCATTGCTCAAAGGAGTAAATATATTTCTCCCTAAAAAGTGTTATTTTAAGAGTGAGCTATTTATTGATTTATTTTCTTCTGCTATGCAGGAGAATTGTGAACCCCCGCAGAAAGGAAAATATGCAAAAATAACATAAACGAATGAACTTCCATTTGGAAAAGAATAATTTGGCTTATGCGCAAAATGTATTATCAACATTCCTAAACTAGTCTTTCTTGCTTGATGACAGCCGGAAGGGAACTCAATGCACAATGGAACAGTATTATATTACTGGTGTAGACCTGCGGGAATCTACTGATTCATTGTTGTGTTTTTTGACAGTTAAGAGGCAAAATTACAAAACCAGTTGTGTTTTTAAAGTATCGGTGGGCAAAATGTTGTCCTTCAGATAGACATGTTGGCTTGCAACAACCAGTATCCCTCACTATTGTTTTTGCTCATAGCATAATTAGCCCCCTTGTTTTAAAAGCTGGAATTGGAAACTGAATAGATAGTGTCATGCTGTGTTTGGAGTTGCAATTACAGAAGATTTAAGGCCATTTTTGCTTTATTGCTGGTTTTAGAATAATGTTGGATTTGGTTTACTCCACAAAACTCGAACTCGCTTCAGTGGAACTAGTAAGAGACAGTGGCCTAAGAATTGCAGCCAAGATATTCAACAACTTTCATACATTAGAAACCAACATAGGAAATTGTGGTTAGGAAAACCATACCAAGCATTTACAACAAAGCTATTTGGGTTTCAAAGTACTCTTTTGGCATATGTTTCCTATTCCTCAGATTTGAAAACATCTCTGTGAATTATATCATACACTGATGATAGCAAAGCTCTGAGCTTCTTTAGAGATTCAGCCCCTTTTTGATTTTAGAGCTTGTATTAGGTTCTAAGTAAAAACAACTGCAATTTTTTTTTCAAGATTTGACCTAATAAAGGTGCAGGATGGAATCATACAGTTGGAAGAGACCACATGGGCCATCCATTCCAACTCCCTGCCATGCAGGAAAAGCACAATCAAAGTAACCCTGACAGATGGCCATCCAGTCTCTTTTTGAAAGCTTCCAAGGAAGGAGCTTCCACCACACTCCAAGGAAGAGAGTTCCCCTGTTGAACAGCTCTCCTTACAGTCAGGAAATTCTTCCTAATATTGAAGTGAAATCTACTTTCCTGTAATTTGAACTCATTGCTCCGAGTTCTAGTCTCTAGGGCAGTAGAAAACAAGCCTGCTCCCTCTTCCTTATGACATCATATCAAATATTTATGCATGGCTATCATGCCTCCTCTCAACCTTCTCTTCTGCAGGCTAAACATACCCAGCTCTTTAAACCTCTCCTCATAGGGCATGGTCTCCAAACCTTTGATCACTTTAGTTGCCATCCTCTGGACACCTTCCATCTTGTCAATATCTCCTTTAAACTATGGTGTCCAGAATTGGACACAGTTTTTCAGGTGAGGTCTGACCCCAAAGCAGAATAGAGAGGCATCAAGACTTCCCTCGATCTAGGCACTATATTCCTTTTCATGTAGGCCAAAATCCTGGCTTTTTCAGCTGCTGCATCACACTGTTGGCTCATGTTCAACTTACTGTCCACTGACTTCCAAGATCTCTTTCACATGGACTGTTGTCAAGCCAGGAGTCACCCATCCTGTATCTTTGCATTTCATTTTTTTCTGTCTAAGTGTAGTATTCAACACTTCCCCTTGTTGAAATTCATTTTGTTAGTTACAGCCCAGCTCTCTAATCTGTTGAAGTTATTTTGAATTATGATCCTGTCTTCTGAAGTATTATCTATCTCTCCCAATTTGGTGTCATCTGCAAACTTGATAAGCATGCCCTCTAAACCTTCATCCAAGTAATTAATAAAGATGTTGCACAATACTCGGCCCAGGACAGAATCCTCTTTATGACACCCCACTAATAACTTCTTTTCAGGATGAAGAGGAACCATTGGTGAGCACCCTTTGGGTTTGGTCATTTAACCAATTACACATCCACTTAATAATAGTATTGCCTCGCCCACATTTTACTATTTTGTTTGCAAGAAGATCGTGGGGTACCTTGTCAAAGGCCTTACTGAAATCAAGATATGCTACATCCACAGCATTCCCTGCCTCTACTAAGCTTGTAACCCTATTGAAAAAAGACATAAGATTAGTTTGGCATGACTTGTTTTTTGAGAAATCCATGTTGAAATCCTCTTCTCATTTCTGAGGTACTGTGTACTTGAAGTATTTTTCACATAGTGGTTTCTTCTCCCTGACAAGAGCAGAAAGGCTCAGTTTTTGTAACACTAGTTCCTGTCCACTAAGATTTTGATTTAACAACTTTCAGTTATTTCTATAACTGTCTTTCAATCCATCATCCCATATATGCTAGCTTTTCATGTCTGTGATGAATAAGAATGTTAGCAAACTATTGTCAAGGCAAGCTTTAATCACATTTGCTTGCTAGAAAAATATGCACAAGACCTTTGACACCTTTCTGCCACACTTCTATTGTCAGGGACAACTGAAAACTTCTTTACAACAGCATGAAGGAACTGCCATTTGATGTTGCTCAGCCTCCTGCCTTTTCCAGTGTTGTCAGAGTTCCTGTAGTAGGAAAAACGTGGCTCTGGGGCTCAGTGCTATTTTTGCAGACCCTCCTTCCACATGCTGTTGAAATGCTTTTTATTTTTCCCCTCCCCAAAGTTGGATGGATGGGCTTTCCTGAAAGCCTCTTCATAACTTACTTTTTAATTAGGTGTCATTATGCCATTTAACATTTTTTAAAAACTGATTTTCAAAACTAGATGTGGATATCCTTTTGGCGTTCTTTGCAACCCTGGACTTGTCTAGACTTGGTGAAGTTCCTTATCTTCTGCTCTGAATGCTTCAGCAGTTTGCTTTCCTTCCTGCAACCTGCCTAGGGTTATACATCTGAGGAATATTGGCCAGTATCCAGTGGAAATGGGAGAGGGGAGGTTCCCTGTCCCCTCCTATAATCTTCAGGTTTTAGAGAGAATATAGATAAATAGAGGGAGGATGAATGCATTCTGGTGCTATCATCTGTGCAGTGTTATTTGCACCACATAATCTTTTTTTAAAAAAAGAGTTAGCTTATGAACATGCCAGTACTGCATGTTTGCACCTCTGTCTAAGTTAATTGCATTTTGGAATGAGAAAGATAGCACCCTCAAGGTGTTATTTGAATGTGTCATTATATCATGTCCACTTACAAAATTCTCCCTGGAGTTCGTTTTAACAGCTTTTGGTTTTAAGATATTTTAAGTTTTGTTCATGTTTGAGGAGGGAATAAGTTCAGGTCCAACAATGTCAGATCCAACAGTTTGTTTCTTTTCATATTGTTTTGATGGTCCTTCACATCTTCCAAGAGAACATTAGAAAGTTGCTTGGGCTAATGTGATGCTTAAAATATTGTCACTGAATTTTTTAACAACATATCTGAATTGGTAAAGTTTCCATGCATTCACTAAAGACCAAAAATCCAGAATTAAAATGCTGATTCTTTTCCCCCTCAGAGCATTAAAAAGAAGAACACAAGCAAGCAAGAGTTGAGCACTTATTTGCGTTTCATTGTCTCCCGAATGAAGGAACGAGTAAGTTTTGAAGTATCATGTTCTTTTTTTACAAAAGCTTGTGGTATTCTCCAAGTACTTTAAACTCAGAACTGAATTTGGAGACGAGACAGCAGGGTCTCCTCTATCTGCTCCTTTCTTGCATGTGTCTATTCTTCTTCTCTACCTGAACAGCTGGAGTTCTTTGTCCATCACCAAGTGATAGGATGAAATAACTGCATGAAAAGCATGTGTCAAAAGTTCTGCTGTGTCAAACTTTTAATTCAGAAGTGAAATGTTCAAGAGAAGTATACAGATTGACAACCTGTTGAAAAGGCCTCTCTCTTCCATTTGGCAAGATGTTACAGTTTGAATAAGGCAAATGCTTATTGTTAGATGAGAACCATGTATTCTTCAGAACTGCTGCAGGCAGTTCAGATGACCTGTATGTATATCTAACAGATGGTTGTGACTCTGATCCACAGACTTCTATATAAATGTGATTCTCTATATGAGTCTATCTGGAGCCCCCGGTGGATCAGTAGGTTAAACCACTGAGCTGCTAAACTTGCTAACCGAAAAGTCGCAGGTTCAAATCCGGGGAGCTGTGTGAGCTCCTGCTGTTAGCCCCAGCTTCTGCCAACCTAGCATTTGAAAGCATGCAAATGTGAATAGATCAATAGGTACCACTCTGGCAGGAAGGTAACGGTGCTCCATGCAGTCATGCCGGCCACATGACCTTGGAGGTGTCTACGGACAACACCAACTCTTCGAAATGAAGATGAGCACTAACTCCCATAGTCAGACACGACTGGACTTTATGTCAGGGGGAAAGCTTTACATTTACCTATGCGAATCTATATTTTTCATATCCTATCTATTTCAGGAGCATCCTATCCTTGCTGATCCTCTTGACAAATACAGAAATAAAATGTTGCATGAATTTATAATTGTGTTTAATCTTAGGATTTGGTTTTCATTTGTATGCTTTACCATTCTTTTTTCAATGAGGATTGTTTTTGTTGTTACTTTTAGGCTATCGATTTAAACAAAAAAGGCAAAGATAACAAACACCCCATGTATCGCAGACTGGTGCACACAGCTGTTGATGTCCCAACTATACAAGAGGTAGGTTCCTTATAGTTTGACATTATTTTCTGACTTTAAAAAAGAATAATAGTGGAATTGGGGCAGAGAAGTCTCTAAGTGAATACTTACAGTCCTCTCCAGAACAGTTTTCTGCTACAGAGATTAATATCTATGCTGGGAAGCCTTGTGCCCACAGCAGCTGAAAAAGGGGTTCCGTTAGGTTTATCTTACAGCACTAGTTCTCAACCTGTGGATCCCCAGATGTTTTGGCCTTCAACTCCCAGAAATCGTAACAGCTGGTAAACTGGCTGGGATTTCTGGGAGTTGTAGGCCAAAACACCTGGGGACCCACAGGTTGAGAGACCTATCCCAGAAGTATTACATTGTGTCCTAGAAACTGAAGCTGAGCCCAAATTCTCCATTGTTGTACTGTGCCCAAATCCATTTTTTGTAGTGCCAAACTGATTGATAACGTATACCACTGTGGTTATTTAGCAACTCTAATGCTTGCCTTTATGATTCTGTTAAAATCTGTTTAGAAAGTAAATGAAGGAAAGTACAGGAGTTATGAGGAATTCAAAGCAGATGCTCAGCTTCTTCTACATAACACAGTAATTTTTTATGGAGGTAAGTGGAAATCGTTGAGAGTTAATGTGTTTAGCAGAATCTCAAGTAAGCACACATCTATGTAATTTCTAAAAGGTTTTGGAGACAGTGTGTGTTACGAATATAGTGCATTTTAAAATATAGTTGCTTGACCTTGCTTGTTCCTAGTGACCCTATCAAAAGTTTCAGTTGCCTTGGAACCATGACATTTCCAAGAAGATCCTGAAAAGAGATGTTTGAAGAAGCTGTCTGGGCTCTAAGATGGAGAGAAACTTCCTGATCTAGCTAGCTCATGACGACAGAGCTAAGGAATGCGCCCCAGTATCAGCTTTGAGAAATTTAGTAATTCAAAATAGCCCAGCTTGTTCAGTTTCCCCAATTCCCAGAATTCAGCACTATAGCAGTTTGGCCTCCCTTGATGTGACAAGCTTCCCAAGCCCATGGCTGAGTTGGGAAGAGCATTTTCAAAACAATGTGTAAAATAGGTTATCTGTTTTTCAGTAGTAACTTCTATCTTGCTGAAAAAACAGTATTGCATATAGAAATGGAAATATTCTCTTGAGTTCTAACTAGATCCGAACATGTTCCTTTACTCTGTTATGTTGTCTCCTCATAGATGTACCTCACAACAGTATAAGTGTTGTTGTTTTTTGTGAGGGATTATCTCTGGCTAAAGCCATATGGTTAATTCTGGATAAAGCCATAAAAGTCAACACAACTTCCCTTCTACCCAGAAAACTCCACAGTCCAAATTAAAGGATGTCGCTCACTGAGAAAGTACCGTATATTCCGGTGTATAAGATGACTGGGCGTATAAGACGACCCTCCAACTTTTACAGTTAAAATACAGATTTTGGGATATATTCGCCATATAAGACCACCCCTCTTCCAACGCACACCAAATAAAAAATTAAATTAAATTACATCAGATTTGATTTTAAATCCAAGACTCTCAGAGTGTTATCCAACTCTTTGGCTTAGAAATGGAGATGAGAACCAACCCCCAGAGTTGGACACAACTGGACTTAATGTCAGGGGAAAACCTTTACCTTACCTAGAGTGAGCCCAGGTTCAACAACAATAATAGAACCCTAGAGTTGGAAGGGACTCCAATGGCCATTCAGACTAACCCTAATGCTGCCAGGCAGCAAAACACATCCAAGCCCTCCTGACAGGTGGCCATCCAGCCATCCAGCTCTGCTTAATAAGAACAATAACAATAATCATAATAGAACCCTAGAGTTGGAAGGGACCCCAATGGCCAGGGAGGAACATACATCCAAGCCCTCATGACAGGTGGCCATACAACTCTGCTTAACAACAACAACAACAGAACCCTAGGGTTGGAAGGGAGTCCAATGGCCATCCAGTCCAACTTAACTCACTCTTGCCAGGCAGGAAGACACAATGCAAGCCCTCCCAACAGGTGGCCATCAAGCTCTCAATAATAATAATAATAATAATAATAATAATAATAATAATAACGGAACCCTAGAGTTAGAAGGGACCCCAATGAACATCCAGTCCAACCCCACTACTGCCAAGAAAGAGATATAATCCCCTGGTGTCCTGGAGCTCAGGTCCTTCAGGCTCCTGCAGCCCCCCTCTCCAAACCTGTGTCCTGGTCCATGTAGCGGTGGGGGTGGAGGAGGAGGGCAGGAGGCAGCCAGGAGTGGAGAGAGGGGCAGCGGCCGGGGGGGGGGGGAAATGTCCCCTTCAGCTGCTTCCGCCCCACCCCGCCTCCCTCGTTGTGGAAGGTGTGGGAGGAGGAGGAAGGAGAGGACGAGGAGGAAGGAGAGGGCGAGGAGGAGGAGTGTGAGGCCGCGTTACCTTAAAGAACGGCTGGGGGGGGGGGTGGCCTGCTGGGAGCAGCTGCTAGGAGCACCAAAGCCGGGAAGGAGGGGGCGGGTTGCAGCCTGGCTCTGCCCCCTCCCTCTGGCTTCAGCTCTCACAGCAGCCTTTCCAGAATTGGGCTGAAGGCAGCGCCAAGCTGGTCTCTACTGTGGCCAGCCTTGTGCTTGCTCTGCCACTGCTGGCTTGGCACTGGCCTCCTCAAGCCTGAAGAAGCTGCTGAGAGAGCTGAAGCCAGAGGGGGGCGGAGCCAGGCTGCACCACACCCCGCCCCCTCCACCTGGCTTTGGCGTTCCCAGCAGCTGCTCCCAACAGGCCACCACCCCCAGCCATTCTTTAAGGTAATGCAGCCTCACACTCTCCTCCCCCCCCTCTCCTCCCTCGCTCCTCCTCCTCCAGCTGCACCACACGGGATGGCGAGGGAGGAAGGTAGCTGCCCACCTGCTGGAGCAGGTTTCGACTTCTACAGCAGCTGAAGCAGATACCAAAGGGACCCCGCGATATCCAGCGTATAAGACAACTCCCCATTTTGGAGATTTTTTTGGAGGGGGGGTTGTCTTGT
This sequence comes from Anolis apletophallus, assembly GCA_030556195.1. Classification (NCBI taxonomy): domain Eukaryota; kingdom Metazoa; phylum Chordata; class Lepidosauria; order Squamata; family Anolidae; genus Anolis; species Anolis apletophallus. The sequence continues at coordinate 19,814,757 of JARBWK010000008.1, forward strand.
ACCCTGGAATATACCATAAGTGTGCTGCATACGTTTTCAGGCTTTGCTAATAGCTGAATGGCTGTAGCAAGGCAAACTGCATAATAGGTGGAAGGGAAGACAAGTACCTCTTGCTCACTAAAGCTGGCTATCACTCTGCATGCTAGTAGTCATGCTTGTTGTGCCTGTATGATGTGTTTCCCAGATTACAGAGACACAATGCAGAAGCCCTAAACTTTTGCGGCACAGACCCTTATATGCAAAATGATGCACATTTAGCAACATGCCTTTCATAATAAACATCATAGCCATGGCAGATGCAGTTAGCTCAAGCAGTGTTGAGCAACACACATTAGAAATCACTAAGCAAGTAAGCAGTTGTTCTAAATGTTCTAAACTCGTACCAGTAAGCCTGTGCTGTTTTTCGTATTTCAGATGAAGACGTGATTGCTTATTGTTGATGTGTGAACATTTTAAGCATATTTAGTTTGTTGTGTCTTTTATTTGCAGCAGAGAGCGAGCAAGCTGATATAGCCAGGATGCTTTACAAAGATACTTGCCATGAGGTAAGTAACATCCAGTGAGTTAGTTGGTGGGCAGTATTGCCTGGCATAGCTACATGTCATTTCCCATCTTCCACAGGATTCGTTGGCCTTGCAAGTTGTAATATTGTGCAGCTATGCAGTAAGCCCTCTGTATCAATTGGGCTTTGGTTCCAGAATGCCCCATGGATACCAAAAATTAATGGATGATGATGTGTCATTATATACATGGTGTAGTAAAACGTTATATAAAACTCAAAACAAGTGCCAGAGAGAGCCTGAAGGTCTCTGAAATGGAGGGAAGCTACAGCAGGGCTCAGCATAATTTTGCTTCTTGCTTTTTTCTGAATGATTTCAAACCTATGAATATGGAGGGCTCACTGCATATAACTATTGATAGCCTCGTATGGTGTTTTGAGAATATTTTAAGATTTAATAATAACTTAGTATGTGCAGGTTTTGTTATTATACTATAGTCTGAACAGCTGATGAGAACAAATTGCCCTTTCACTTGTTGTTATCACTAGGTTTTAAAAATTCTGCTAAAAGAAGAAATATGTTTAATTGTATTTTAGAGAGGTAGCGGCTTAGTTATTTAAAATAATAACACAAATGAGGGTGCAGTTTTAGCTTCCATTTGCTGCATTTATGCCACTTTAACTCAGATCTTTTTGTTGTTACTTGATTCAGAACTTGAAGCGATTTGTTAAATGAAAAACCAAGATCTATGACGAACAGTCATGACATTTAAACATCAATGTTTTAGAGTTGCTAGAATAATGTTTGCCAGTGTCACCTATCTATATCTTTCTATCTTCTCTCTCTCTCTCTCTCTCTCTCTCTCTCTCTCTCTCTCTATATATCTATAACATAATAAAGTGAAAATATGTATGTGTGTATGTGGTTGGGGTGCCCACTTCCACAGAAAAGCTCCCGCTTCTACAAACAGTTTTAACCCACAGTGCTGGGGCACCACCAAAAGCCCCCCGTCCAAAATTTTAGGTTATAGCGAGCGCCATGAAGATGTAGCCCAATTCCTGCGAATGTCCTTCCCGACCACCATACTGCCCACTACCCAGAGAATTCTTTCATTTGGGGACAATTTCATCCTAGATTTTACATGTTTCCTCCACCACAGACATCCCAGTGTTTCTTGCTCTCTCTGTTGGTGTGGAATTTACAAGATCCTTCCTTAACCCTTTCCTACTCTTTTCAACTCTGTCTGCACAACAAACAGAGAAGAACTAATCAAAACTAAACATACTAGAGGACTTTGGGGGATTGACTCCACATGATGGAAATTGCAGTTCACCCTGCATCAAGTCAGAGCACTGTGACCCCCACTGACAATGGACCTGGACCACATTTGGCACACAGAAACCCCATGACCTAAAAATACTTGAGAGTTTTGGGGGGAATTCACCGTGATATATAGCCATTTCAGATATTGGGATTTACAGTTCACCTGCAATCAAAGAACACTCTGCACCCCACCAGTGATGATCCTGAATCAAACTTGGTACACAGACCATCATGATCAACTGAAAATACTGGAGGGGTTAGGAGGGAACTGACCTTTATTTCTGGAAGTTGTAGTTTACTGTGACCACCACCGATGACGGATCTGGACCAAACTTGGCATCACAGAACCCCTATGACCAACTGAACCTACTGGAGGGACTGACCTATCATGGTGGGAGTTGTAGTTTATCCTGCAGCTAGAGAACACAGCCCACTGATGATATATCTAGAGAAAACTTGCTCAAAATGACAAACTTTAACTACTGATGGAGTTTCAGGGGATTAACCTGGTATGATGTGAGTTGTAGTTCACCCACAACCTTAAGCATTTTGTAAAATAAAAAATGACTTTAAAAAATATCCCGGGCAATGCCGGGTACCCAAGCTAGTGTTTAATATAAATATATAGTCTGACACATGTTTCTCTTTATAGTTGGATGAACTTCAGCTTTGCAAGAACTGCTTTTATTTATCGAATGCACGTCCTGACAATTGGTTCTGCTATCCTTGTGTAAGTTTGCTTGTTCACACAAATCACAGTTAAATGCACATGAAACATTTGCTATATCATAAAAGAACAGAACATACAAAGGTTTGTGTCACAAGTCCATCCAAAGTCTCTGCTGATAATAAAGAACATGGTACTTGCATATAAACTATACGGAAGTTTGTCATTTCACACTAAGCCCCTAGCGTTCATACTTCCTGTGTCTGCTTATAAGTGGTGGGGTATAATGAATACTGTACAGTGTTGACTCTGCTGTTGCACTGATCAGACTCTTTAGTATTGGGATTCCTATAATTTCCGCATATAAGATATAGCCTGAGATGAATAAATAAATACATTCCATTTGATTGTGTGATTGAATGTAATACTTAAAAGTAATTCTGGAATTCTAAAAAGCCTCTCTGATTTTCAGATACCCAATCACGAGTTGGTTTGGGCTAAAATGAAAGGTTTTGGATTTTGGCCTGCCAAAGTCATGCAGAAAGAGGACAATCAGGTCGACGTTCGCTTTTTTGGCCATCATCACCAAAGGTATTTTCATATGCAGCAGCTCTGGATAAGTATATCCCGTTCCTTTAGTCCTAGATGAAATAACCACAAAGACCTTGTGGAACATGCTTTCCCCCTGCTTATGGTTTTAGAAGACTTTGGGCCCTTCCACACAGCCCTATATCCCAGAATATCAAGGCAGAAAATCCCACAATATCTGCTTTGAACTGGGTTATCGGAGTCCACCCTCAGATGATGTGGGATTTCCTGCCTTGATATTCTGGGATATAGGACTGTGTGAAAGGGCCCATGGTAGAGACTGTCAAGTGATTAATGAAAGATTTCATTTTTAGAAATGCCATAGGGATGCTCTGTAATGTCTTTTAGATAAAAAATATATATCCATTAATCTTATAAAATCATTTGCAATCCCAATGTATCTCTCTCTCTCTCTCATTAATTTTATATATGAATTTTCCCATTATGTGTTTGTAGGTTTTTGCAAATCCTATATACATATAGATATTTACAGATTTCCATGTACCTGTATATCTGTATCTATATGTATACATTATATATGAATTTCCCCCTCACATGTTTGCAAGTATCGGCAAATCCTATATAAATATAGATAAATATATAGAGTTACCTATATATCTATATATCTGTATGTGTGTTTGTATATGTGAATATACTGTATATATATAAGTAATTTTATATATGAATTTTTCCCTCACATGTTTGCAACTCTTTGCAAATCCTATAGAGTTATAATTATCTATACATAGAGATGTCTAGATAGTTATATATGAATAGAGATATATAGGGCTTGCAAATATTATGGGGGAAATGCACAAACAAATACATATAGACATGTCTGCATAGATATGAATATAGATATATAGGGCTTGCAAATATTGCAGGGGAAATGCATGTGCGAACACACACATATATAGAGAGAGATATCTAGATATAACAGATATATAGGGCTTGCACATATATAGAGAGAGGATTTGCAAACGCTTCAGGGGAAAATGCACATGTGAATATATAATTATAGAGCTATATCTAGCTCTGCATTGTTTATATAGGCATTGAATGTTTGCCTGTTACTATGTTGGAAGCCGGCCTAAGTCCCTATGGCGAGATAGGGTGAGATACAAATGAAGTTTTTAAATTATTATTATGTTATTGTTGATATATTGTATTTGTTGACCCTGATTTTCCACTTACAGAGCTAGTTTACTGTATTTCTTTGAAGTTTGGCAAACATTCAAAAACATTTACCTTACTGATGCCTCAATTAATGTAATTTTATTGGTATCTATTTTTATTTTGAAATTTACCAGTAGCTGCTGCATTTTCCACCCAGGCTTATACTCGAGTCAATACATTTTCCCAGGTTTTTGTGGTAAAATTAGGTGCCTTGGCTTATATTCGGGTCGGCTTATACTCGAGCATATATGGTACTTTATAATTTATAATTCGAATGGGTCTAGCTGTTGTGTAATATTAATTGTGTGTCCTTCTAATTTATACTCTTCAGGGCCTGGATTCCTTCGGAAAACATTCAAGACATCACAGTTAATGTACATAGACTGCATGTAAAGCGCAGCATGGGTTGGAAAAAAGCATGTGATGAGCTGGAACTGCATCAACGTTTCCTCCGGGATGGCAGATTCTGGAAATCAAAGAACGAGGAAAAAGGAGAAGAGGAAGCCGAGTCCAGCATCTCCTCTACCAGCAATGAGCAGGTAAGTTCTGGAAAGCCAGGCTTTCTGGCAAGGCGGACTTGTAATGCACTTGCAGAAACCCAGGCTTGCGATTAAATCTGCTTTCTTAATCCCGGAGCTATCTTTATTTCCATTTGGAGTAAATAGTCAAATTTTGTAAGAGAGTCTGTCCCATACTTCATGATCAGACTAGACAGTGATAAATTTCAAATTTTGTAGGTATTTGCTAGTTTTTCATGCCATCCTCTTGCATCTGAGATCCTAACATTAAAATAATTTGGATAGTTTGAGCAAGGAATGGAAAGGGGGAAAAAAGGATTGGAGCTACATGTTGCAAATTATTTATTTTCGAATTTGCATTTTTTAAACAAAGGGCTAAATAGGTGTCAATTATTTGCAATTCTGAACTAGTACTTTTTTGACATTTGAATTAATGCTATATTATTTTTTCATCAATACCCCTAGCTAAAGGTTACTCAGGAACCAAGAGCAAAGAAAGGAAGACGTAATCAAAGTGTGGAACCCAAAAAGGAAGTAAGGAACAGCATTATATTTGAAGTGTGCACTTGTGAATAGGGCAGAAAGAGATCACAACTGGCATCCCTTTTTCATGCCACTCATTTCACTTTATGTTTTGTTATGATCCAGTGTGTGAATGTTGGAGAAGCGATGGCCATTTTTAAAAGAGCGCATTTGGGTTTGTAGGCATTAACAACTGAGCAACTGTGACTCCCATTACTCCTTACCCCCCCCCCTTTTTTTGCATTACTTGGTACCATAATCAACCATAGTTAACTAGGTTTCCCATCATAAGCAGAATCTGAAACAAGTTTTGGGACCAAAGTGTGAGAAGTAAGAATATAGAAGCTTACTCTATCTCCCAAACCTGTTGAACAAGTTGGAAATGTTTTGTTTTTAATAAGTTGTGCAATACTGCATATTTATATATGATGTATTAATTACTAAATTTGACTAAACTCTTGAGGAGTTATTGATTAGTATGAGCCAAATTCAAATATGCTTTGGTGTGTATTCTACATGATGATGATGATCCTTACTAATACTGTACAATAGATTTGGCAAATTGAATGCATTTCTATTAAAAAGGCTCAACCTATTGCTATTTCTGATTAGAGAAGACATATTAAATCAGTAGTATTTACCTGCAAGTTGACTCACAATTCAGCAATTGATTAGATGAGCCTACTCTTGTTGAAGCTAACCAAAAGGAACCCAGCCAGTATGTGTGTGCTTTGCATCCTAATCCTAGTCCTCCTTGGTAATCTTGCAACACACTAATAATGGATTGTGGGTTTTGGCCTGAGTTTGTTTGCTAATCCTAAACATCTGTGGTTCCCCAGATGTTTTGGTCTTCAAATCCCAGAAATCCTAACAGCTGGTAAATTGGCTGGGATTTCTGGGAATTGTAGGCCAAAACACCCAAGGACCTACAGGTGGAGAACCACTGGAGTAAACCCTTTGAATCAAAGTGTTGACTCATCCTTTAAGAATTGATTAAATATTTGGGATTACAGCTATTTTATTTTATGGTGACACTAAAATGATATTATTATTATGTTTCTTCACCTTCTAAGGCAAACTTATCACAAGGTTTTCTTGGCAAAATTTGTTCAAAAGATGTTTGATATTGCCTTTTTGTGAGGCTGAGAGTGTGTGACCAAGTGGGGATTTGAACCCTAGTCTCCAGAGTTGTAGTTCAGTGTCCAAACCACTGCACCATGCTGGATGTCACCTCCAAGGATGTATTTATGCCTCATTTATACCTGGTTTCAATGTATTCCATTCCATGTCTTTCTCTCACGCCTAGATGATTGAGGGCATCTTAATTGGCCAAAATTATCCATTATTTTGTTGCTTATTTTTAGGAACCAGAGCCTGAAACAGAAGCAGTGAGTTCAAGCCAGGAAATCCCCGCCATGCCTCAGCCCATTGAAAAAGTTTCAGTCTCAACCCAGACCAAGAAGTTAAGTGCCTCTTCTCCAAAAATGCTGCATCGCAGCACCCAGACCAATAATGATGGAGTGTGTCAAAACATGTGCCATGACAAATACACCAAAATCTTCAGTGATTTCAAAGAAAGAATCAAGGTTGATCATAAGCGGGAGACTGATCGAGTCATGCGAGAAGCCATTGAGAAGGTAACTGATTATGAGTGACAGTTCAGACATGGTCTTAATAATATAAACTCACTGAATGTTACATCATCATCATTTTTCTTTCCACTTCAGAGCATGATCACTGTTCCACATACAGATGGCAACGTCTGGAACATTTGGCAAGAAAGTTGTGGTTCTGCTGCAAGGGTCTTGGATCCTGTGGACGTGGCCTTGTATAAAGAGGGAGGGAAGCAAAATGGAGAATAGCATAGATAGAGATCTGAAGTGCAAGGTGAACCCTTGAGCTAGAAAGGCCTCTGGTTTAAACTTTTCATTAGCTAATGTGTGAAGTACTCACGGGGTGATCTTAGGCAAACCTTCACTCCCCTACTCCAAAATATATAAGAAACAATGGCCAGATTTTAATATGTGTTGCAATGCCTGCTAAAATAGTTTTCTGAATTGCTTTGAATATATAGTTACAATACTATGTGGGGATTGCAGAGGGAGGAAGTAAATACCAACCTCCTTTGGGCCATAAATACAGAAATGTGGGCATAGAGTTAATATGCATCCGTATATACCACTAATAGGATGACAGCCATTTGTCTTTTCAATTAGAAGAGATTACAATTTCAGTATAGTTCTAAAATCATAAATGCACTTACTTGAATTACAAAATGTGCTGCCAGAGAAAGTCACTTTTTAAAACGGAAGCAATGCACACAGTGGCAGACACATTCAGGATGCTGAAACCATGATACTATGTGCACCTGCATTCCAGATTTCACAATTCAGTTGTACATTTGATGTGCAGCTGATGGGTACCTTTATCGCAGTGAAAGTACAACCTGAGAAAATCTCTAGAGTTTTTATTCAAATTGACCATGGTGAGTTTGTTCCAGTGCCTACTACTCTAGGTGGAAGCCTAGGAAAGCTCGGGGTGTTAGCTGGAGGCTTCATTTCAGTCTAAACAGGTGCAGTCTGAACCAAGGGAATTGTCAATTCTGCAACTGAAGACAATTGATGAAGTAACTATGACTAAAAGCAACTGATACTAGTCATATTTGGAAGAAGAGTGTAGAAAGCATCATGCTCATTCATCTTCTTTTGTTTCAGGTGCGCACAGAAATGGAGGAGGAAAAAAGGCAGGCTGTGAACAAAGCTGTTGCAAATATGCAGACGGAAAGTGACAGGAAGACAAAGCAGGTAAAGGAGAAGTGCAAAGAAGAGTTTTTAGAAGAAGTCAAGAAGCTAGCCAGCCAACACAAACAGCTGATTTCCCAGACCAAGAAGAAGCAGTGGGTAAGCAGTGCTTGTTACATATTGCATTTACTGGAGTCTAATGTGCCATTGAATGAGGTGCACATTACCATTATTTTTTCTCAAGGAGAAACAGCGCTTCTGTCAGGTGGAAGATGATGTCACTTCTCCTTCTTTAGAAAAGTGGTGCCATTTCTCCTTCATCTCTCAGCTGAGGGATAAAGGATAAATGCCTTGGGGAAGCTGCTGTTCCACCATCAGGCTGAGGCTGGCGAGTTCGCTAAGGTCAGCCTGATGGAAGTTCAGGCACCTTTTGGTGATTGTAATGCACCATCAAATGTAATGTGCACCTCCATCTTGTCTAAACAATTAAATAAAAAAAGATGTGCATTACATTCGAGTAAATATGAGTAGATCACTAATTGTAAATCTGCAAACTTTGTGTTTTGTTTGTTTGTTTGCTTTTAATGCAATACAACTGTTTGGTTCGCTCCTGACACGATAAATAAAATACTGTAAATGCGGTGGCTAAGCTTGTTGAATACATAATATAGAGGGAAAATATTTGAAAGTTTTTGTGCAAAGAAGAATCTCTGCACAAAATTAACGTGCCATTGTTTTGTGCAGAAAAGGTTATTTCCTGCACAGAAAATGCTATACTCCAGGACATATTTTGAATAAAAATTTCAAATGTGGGAAAAATTTATGTACAGAAAATAGCACTTTTATGTAAAAGATACTCTCCCCTTACAGAAAATGCCATTTTTCATACAAAACAACCCTGAGCCAATTTAGCACAGAATGGATCTTGAATTGCAATTAGTATTTATACTGTAGCCCCTGTTAGGCCTTTCTGTGTCAGATTGGAGCAGGTCTGCCTTCAGCTTGTGAATGGTCACTATTATAGTCACATAAGTGTTTATTTTTACCTAAAGACTGACGTGCATGAGTGAGCCATCATGATCAAATCCTAGAGCCAGATCTGACACCCTTCCTAAGAAGAATTCAGGTCTTGGGTGTAGTAGTTTACATGTGCAACTCAGTTTCCCAAATTATGCTTTGTGAAAGCTGTATCTTGACCTAATGTCATCAGATGGATCTGATAGAATTATTTCAAGAACCGCACCGTGGCCCCATCTGCACTGACTATTTAATGCAGCTTCAATCTTTCTTCAAAGTGCAGCAGCTAAACAACGCACACTGCAGTGTACGTTAGGCCCAGTAATCCGACACCAACAAAATTGAGGAACAGACAGAAATGAAGCCCTTAATGAACATCAGCATTAGTGGGCAGATCAAAAGACAACCTAGCAAAATGACACTACCTAAAAGAATCCTCAATTTGTGCGACTTTGGAGCAGAACAGAAAACTCCTCATCTGTATGCTTGTCCGCAACGTCCTGCCTCATGTACAGAGGAAGAATTGTTTGAGGCTACAGACAATGTGGTCGCTGTTGCCCATTTTTGGTCAAAAGATATTTAGCTGCTTGTGCTCCTATTTTTATCAGTTTTATACTAATTTATGCAATGCTCTTGTTTTGAAATGAATAAAGCATGCTGTAGTTTAATTCACAGGGCAAAATTGGTACAGCAGAAAATGAATTGCTATGCAGACACCCAAAGCATTCTCCTGGTGCACATATTTGTATTCTGGATGAGGCAGTTGAAAAAAAGGCCTGCATTCTCTGTGGCTGACAAACTGTGGATACTATGGATCCTGGAATTAGTTTGCGACTATTTGGGGCTCAAGCTGGTTCCGGGTGTACAGTCTAATCAGCTACACAGCAAAGCCACTTTCTTCAATACAAGTTTCAAATAGATCTAAGTGGTCAGTATAGAAGTGCTCCATGCTGAAGTAACAAATGCCCATGAAGTCAGTTTAGGGACAAGTGGAGGAAGCCATAAGATAGCGGAAGAAGCCGTAAGAGCAATAGTAAGCAATAGCAAAGCAGAGATGGCGTGTACATTGGCCTATTGGTTAATCCCCCCCCTACTTTGTTGTCCCAGTGCTACAACTGTGAAGAGGAGGCCATGTATCACTGCTGCTGGAACACCTCCTATTGCTCCATCAAGTGCCAGCAGGAGCATTGGCACGCCGAGCACAAGCGCACTTGCCGCCGGAAAAGATGAAGGTCACTTGCCCTGCGGAGGGGCCGTCCTGACTGTGCGACGCTCTGACGCAGCAGCTTCCGTGCATTTGGTTGGTTGGTTTCTAATGTCTGTTTCCAAGGGGTCAGATTTATATAGAGTTCGTTCCCTGTATCTTTTCCCCTCCTTTCTTTTATTTTTCTTTTTGCACCAGTCTTTAAATCACTTTTTTTTGTAAAGAACTTTTTGCACAGTTAGATTTCTGTCTTGTTTCATGCTCCTCTCAAATTGTCTGCCCCCCGCCCTCCGTGTTTAGTTTTTTTTTTTTTGTCAACAAGACAGTTTGAATCTCAATTGGAGCATATTCCATTTTGGTCAATTTTTACCTGGGAAATTTGTTGCGTTTTCGGCAAATTAAAAAAAGAATGAAAGCAAAGTTTTTAGGTTTCATAGAGACAAAGACATATAATAAAAAGAACGTTTTAAGATCTTTAAAAGAAGTTTGTAAAAAGAAGACAAAGCATACTACCTGGATGAAAAGCTTACCTGTTAATTGCATGAGCTGGTTTTGTTCAGCTTAATTTACTGTTTCAAAGGCATTATCTATTGGTTTGTACCACTGGGTATACTATTGAATTCTGGGAACAGGGTTGACACTGCAGGTTGTTGTCCTGCGTATTTTTTTCTTGACACTTCCCCCAATTGTATTTGTTACAAATTTTTTTTGATATGTAGCTTTTTATAACAAAGATATTAGCTTTGATCTTACTGCTTAAAATCCACAGGGGACTGGGTGGCCTTTTGCTGAGCCAGATCTTAGGAAAGAAAATATTTAAATTTTAAATTTAAACTTTTGCACATTTCAACCTTCTTCTACAGTGAATGCTTGTAAAAAGAAAGCCAAAAAAGAAAGGAAATCCCAGTTTTTAATTTAGTCATCTAGGGAGAAGCAGTGAGGATGGGGCATAAAAGGAAAAGACACTTACCCCCTCCCCTTTATAGCACTCACAAATTCCCCACCATATGAAATGATGTTCGATTGACCATTAATAATCTGCATTGCTTACTCTATGGCAAATTAATTGAATTTGGGGGATAGGGCAGAGCACTTAAGTTTCACAAAAGCAGTTATGTCTGTAATAATTTGTTATTGCCATCTCTATACTTAGAATGAAGAATAATGCATGTTAATTTTTCCTGTATTAAAGATGCTGTGATTTGTAAAAAGTCTGTCTTTTGCAGAATGTCTGGATAAAGAAGCGTTCCCCTAGGAATGGATCGATAGTTGAAAACTGATTTCCCTCCCTCCTTCCTTTTGTTTTATTTTATGTATAGCTATATATAAAAAATGCATCCATGGTCAGAGACATTTTTTTAATAATAGGTGTAAAGGTTATTTAACCAACTTTTAATTTCTTTTAAAGCTTCTTACCAATTTAGGAGTTTTTCAAACAAAAAAAGTGGCCTCGGATTCAATTAACGGCCATTAATCACCTAGTAATTTTTTTTCCAAGTTCGAAGTATAATTTGTAAATATTTATTTAGATCTTGGATATTTATTGAAAGCGAAGACACAATGAAATGATGGAAATGGAAAAACTGGGAGGGAATGCTTTCTCTGTTTCCTGTTTCCTTTGGATTTTAGCAGGGTCCGTATGAAGATTAAATTCATATTAAGACTTTTGTGATCTGTCAGGACAACCCAGATCATAAATATAACTAACTGGATAGTTTTGAATGATTTCCCAGAATTTAGACCACATAATCTGAATTTAAAATAGACATAATAGAAGAGATGGTAACATCATTCCCAACCTAACGATCTTTGTGTACAAAATGTGTACACAGATCTCATTCAGGTACATATTGCTGCTCGTTCTAGTGGGCAAAATATATTTATATAGGCAAATAGAAGTCCAGGCAGATTTGTTTCCTTCACTGACATATATGGGACAGGTGTTACCAACAGACGCTTTTGGGCCCATAAAAATATGCTACATTGGTTGAGAGCATCAACTGATGTCACAAGATAACTCCTTAGCACAGTGTTTCTCAAACTCTACTCCTCCGGGTGTTTTGGATTTTAGCTCCCAGAAATCCCAGCCATCTTACCAGCTGTTAGGAATTGTGGGAGCTGAAGTCCAAAACATCTGGAGTAGCACAGTTTGAGAACCACTGCCTTAGACAATTGAGTAACTACGTTTCTTTGCTATGCTATGAAGGAAGTCATTGCCATTGCAAGAACTGCAACAAAAATTATAACCTTCAATTGTTTTTACAGTTTTCAAAAACGTCAACAAAAACCTTCGGTCCAAACCTATAAAAGCAAAACTTTTTTGTAAAAGCTCTTTTTTTAAAAACCCAACGTAAAATCATTCCAAGATATCTAATATTTAACTGATAGCTGCATGAAAGTAAGATTCGTGTTCCTTTGATCTTTTTCTTTTTTGTCTCTGTTGACACGGTTGCACATTTTCGAGTTGCTACAGTGTGAAAACTGTGTGTTTTTTGTAAAAAAAACTTGACAAAAGGATAACAAAAAAAATTGTGGCCTGGTTTTGTATAAGTTTTAGGGGAAATATCATTGTTTTAGGAATCTTGATTTTAAAAATATTTTTCCTGCAAATCATAAAGCTATATTAAAGTGTTGAGCTTTTGGCCACTATGCACATTGTAATTTACTCATTGTGGCTGTCCAGTTCTATGATGCATTCTGGCATTTTGTAAGCTGCTCTGACTAGCAATATATAGAGTCATTAAATGTGTTAACATTGGTTAATAAATGTATTTGAAAAGGCAAGCAACCGATATCTGTCTTGTGTTACTCTTGGTCTCTTATAGCACAACAACAACCTTAGTAACATTATTATTTATTTATTTATTATAAAACTTTTATATCCCGATCTTCTCACCTCTGCAGAGGGACTCAGACTGGCTCACAGTAAAGATTCAATGCTACATAAAAATTATTATAAGCATTATAAGCAAATATGGAACAAACATATTTATGGGTCTTAGTTATATACACTTAAGTAATCCCTTCTGAGTGGAGCCCCCAGTGGCGCAGTGGGTGAAACTGCTGAGCTGCTGAACTTGCTCTCTGAAAGGTTGGCGGTTCAGGTCCGTGGAACGGGATGGGCTCCCGCTGTTAGCCCCAGCTTCTGCCAACCTAGCAGTTCGAAAACACGCAGATGTGAATAGATCAATAGGTATTGCTTCTGCAGGAAGGTAATGGTACTCCATGCAGTCATGCTGGCCACATGACCTTGAAGGTGTCTATGGACTGTGCTGGCTCTTTGGCTTAGAAGTGGAGATGAGCGCCACCCCACAGAATTGGAAACGACTAGACTTAATGTCAGGGGAAACCTTTATCTTTACTTAACCCCTTCTGGCTAGATTCTCCTCCCCCAAAACCAGACAGAAATGTGATTCACCTGCATTTCAGTTACCAGCAGAATGAACCTCCTCCTCTTCAGGGTAGGGATGTCAAACTCATTTTCACAGAGGGTCAGATGACCCTTTTGGTTGCCTTCAAGGGGCCTTTTGCAATTGTAAGACTGTATGAAAGTAACTATTTTGCCCTAGTTTTGAAAGACTCACAGACCACATAAAACAACATGGCAGGCCATACGCGGCCCGCAGGCCTTGCACATGTCTGCTTTATGCAATTGATGAACATTAAAGTAATTTGTGGGGAGAAGTTACAATCGTGACAGTCGTATTAATTATTGTACTTCTCCTTCCTTGAAATACAGGCAATCCCCAAGTTACAAACATCTGACTTACAAATTAACATAGTTAAGTACGAGGGTGAGACAACAGGAAGTGAGAGAAATCTAACCCTCGGAAGGGAAATTAACTCCTGAAAGAGTTTTCATGGGGAAAATGTGTTTCCACTGAAGCTTTATCACAAATCCTTTTTTCCACAAAAAGACTGTATATAATTGCAATTTCACTCTTTAGTCTGACTGTAATTAACCTCTATTATGTATTTATTACTTTTATATACTGCCTTTCTATTCCTTTATGATAACTGACCATGTGAAATCGGCTGATCTGAGCCATCAGGACTGGTCCACATTCATTCAGTAAGATTTATAGCCAAGATGTGAAGGTTTGTCATACCTGGCGTTGAATCACGTTTCATTAGGTTTCCCTTAAGAGGTGCAAAAGACCAAGCTCTAGCTTCTTCTTCTTTCTGATGCCTTCGAAGATCATGTCCTCCCAATGTGTTTGGGGTTTGCTTACAGTCATTTTAGATTCCTCTGCTAATTTTAGCTCACTGGATGGAATGAATGAGTTGACATATGGGAGCCCTATATAGCCACATCTGCTTAGCAAATGTATAGAAGTCAAAATAAGCTGGGCATCTTTACACTTAAGGAAATTTAGTAGTGAAGGAAGAAAACTGAATGCATTTTAAAAACATTCATGAAGTTTTAATAAAACTTTAAGATTACATTGCTGTTTTGTGTTTTTTTAGATTTGTTGCAGAACACAAAAAATATTCCACACAGACAATCAAATTACACTGGGATTTTAAAACGTTGAGCTACATATGTACTGAATCAAAACGGTAATCATAACTTTGGGAATGCATTCTTTTTTCTTCACTCTTCTGGATAGAAGAACTGCTGCTTAAACGTTGATCCCATGGAAATTTTTCATCAGGAAGTTGGACCCACTGATTGTGGAAATGAACGTAATGTGAATCTAGATAAATGAGACCACAAAATGGGGAAATCTGGCTAGACAATAACATGACAAAGCCAGAAGTGAAGCAGGATATTTAAAAAGGAAAAAAAAGAGAAATACACTCAAATGTTGCAGGATTTTGTCATCATTGTAGTAGGACTGATGTCTCATTCTTATAGTACACAAGATATGGGAAGTTTTCTTTTGCCTCTATGCTGTTGCTATGGCTTCTAAAGGTTCACTGATAGTCCATGAAAAGTTTAGTTTTCCGGCCCTATGCCACAGCTGCCTGGACTTAGGCAACAAGAAGTGTCTTGCATTGGGATGCTGGACTTCCATGCCTTGCTCCAAATAGCATAATACTCCCTGATTCAGACATACTCCTAAGTGCTTTCCCCGCCTTACTTCTAGTTCATTGAAATATCAACCTGCGTTGACATGCTAGCAATTTGACGTTAAGGCTCTGGGCCCAGCTGTGAACTGTTAAAGATATGCATCCAGGATTTAAAGTTATAGTCAAAGTAAAAGTAACCCCTGACATTATCTCTAGTCGTGTCCGATTCTGAGCAGTGGTGCTCAGCTCCATCCCAAGCCAAAGAGCGGCATGTCTGTAGACATCTCCTAAGTCCTGTGGCCAGCATGTTTTTGCATGTTTTTGCATGTTACTAGTTTGGCAGAAGCTGGGCCTAACAGTGGGAGCTCACCCCGCTCCCCAGATTCAAACCGCCAACCTTTTGGTCAGCAAGTTCAGCAGGATTTTATCACAAAAAACCATTCATCATGCTTTCTTGCAAATGAGGGTAGAAACTGCACAAACCAGATAACTGTTGCCATTTATGCGCATCACTGGCAGTTCCCCTTAAAAGTTCTGCTTTCCTAGTTCACAAGTGGCCGCATATCAAAGAGGTTTGGTTGTTATGAAGCCCAACACATTTCAGCCTATAAATATATGGAGACCTTCCTTCAGCTGTGCTGTAATATAAGAACACATAAATACAACTATGTAAATCACAATCTACACAATGATCCAGTGCAGTGTGATGCTTGTGGGATACCAAAAACCTTGACTAGCAGGAGTGCTACAAACCCCAAATTTGGGGAAGGATGAAGATACCATTTGCTGCTGGGACTTAGGCTGGACATTGGCTTGGGCCAGCAATGCTAGTGGGAAGAGTGGACAAACACCAGCCTTGCTCCCACATCCAACTTCCTAATCAACCTGCACAGCATGTCTCTGCAGTAACATACATTTCAGATATGTATGAAGAGTATAAACAGCTTAGAAAAGCACAAGCTTGCTTGCATACTCGCTAGTCTAATAAAAGTCAGCTCTTGTCTCATGCTTTTAAGAGATCAGGAGCCGTTGCAATTAAACAGGAAATCACTGGAATTAATATATCTGGGCTGGAATAGTATGTTCTACAGATGGGGCCTATGAATAGCTATAAATTCTCTAGACAGAAGGCGCCATTGTGCAACGTGGCTGCGTATGGATTCTGATCAAACACTCTTCCAGCAGAAAATATATCTTGACTGACACTACTTAGAACAACAGGATTATGGGTTTCAAATCCCTGTTTTGCTATGGAAGCCTTGGACCTTGGACAAATCATATTTGCTCCGACAATGGCAGGCCCATTGAACTATGGTTGGCAGTTCAGTTCAGGCTCTCAGACTTCTGGGCCAAAGCATTAGATCTAGAGTTAGTCTCTGGTGATGTAATTAAGTATCAGGAATTAATTAACCTCTGAAGTTGGTCACACTTTATAATTCTAAACAATATAAGGTATTTTCTTGTTTGGAAATTAAGATTTAATTTGAACTAAAGGGATTGCTCCCAGTGCCATGTGAAATGAGTGGATTATTTCTTCTCATTAATTTAGGGAGATAGGATAAGCAACACTTAATCTAACCTGCTTGCTTTTAGGCAGAATGTGCATCCACAGCAGAGTGAAGGGTGAGATTTGGTGTGATGACAACTAATTAAGTAAATGCAGACCCTCTGGAGAGTTTGCAGCAGCCAAAAGAATTAACATTGCGGGCTGTAACTATTACTTCAATAGGTGAAGTGGAGATTTGCACATAGTCTTTTCTTCTTACTTAAACAAGAGCCCCCACCACAACTGGAGAATTTGCACCTTTGTCTCACTTCATAGTGATAACCCATGGAAATTGGAAAGATCCACCAGCCTTACTATGAGAAAATCTTATCAGGAAAACCCTGATAAGATAAAGCAATTGTATTCCCTGTTGTAACCTATGGATGGGAGAGCTGGACCATAAGGAAGACTGAGCGAAGCAAGATAGATGCTCTTGAACTGTGTTGCTGGAGGAAAATTCTGAGAGTGCTTTGGACCTCAAGAAGATCAAACCAGTCCATACTCCCAAGAAATAATGCTCGACAGCTCACTGGATGGAAGGATATTAGAGACAAAGGTAAAGGATTTTGGCCACAGGATGAGAAGACTGAAACCTTGGAGAAGATAATGATGCTGGGGAATATGGAAGGAAAAAGGAAGCGGGGCCAATCAAGAGCAAAATGGATGGATGGTAGACTTGAAGTGATTGGCTTGATGGCCGACAGGGAGTTGTGGCGTGGGCTGGTCCATGAGATCACGAAGAGTCAGAAACGAATGAACTAATAAACAACAACGAAGGTTTGCCTTAGGGACACCATAAGTCAAAAGCAACTTGAAGGCACATAACAACACCAAAATTCCAACCAGTCTTTGTGTGGAAAGAACCAATGAGATGGGCTCTGCTCATGTTGCACAATGACAACACAGAACTGCTGATTTTTAGCTGCCGTAAGTTTTACTGAGCTCAGCTATGCTTGCTTCCTGGTGAGGTCTAACAGTGAAGCCTAAAAGCGGCAGCTGTCCTTCACCATTTGGAGTATGTAATGAAGCCCCTAACTGGAGATGACCATTATTGGTCTCACATTCCTGCAGAGAAGACAAAGATCTTCAACAGTTTGGATGAAAAAAAATTTTTTTAAAAAGCAACCACACTATAGTATGATTGCAGTTATAGCTGGCAGTTCCTGCTATGGAGGTAATTGGCATTCAATCGTGGTATTACAAAGGTTACTTTATGTGTGGGTTTACAGATGCAAAGGCACTGAGTCCCATTCTTTGTAAAATAAACAGTACTTCAGGAAAGTTAGACAACAATCAACATCCTTCCTCTGATATTTTTCTCATTGAGCTAAGAGACAGTGCATATTGTTAGGCCACCATCAGGTCTCAATAACAGTGCCGATAATGGTCACTACTACCTTTTCTATTATTTATGTTTTTTTCTTCTCTCACCTGCAATTTTCCATGTGCAAACAGGCTTTCAAATGATGTAGGGTTTTCTAACTCGAGTACATAAATTCCTGGGCTTCTTTTTTTCAAATAAAAGTATTCCTGATCAATAACTATTTTGCTTTCTTGTTGCCTGGCTGCACCCGGAAGTTGCTCAGCCGTGTCTCTCGGTTTTCATCTGTGAAATTTTGGAGGATACGAGAATCACTGGTCTAGTGCGTCTCCATTTCTGTTCTCCAGCACATTTGGGATTTTGGGAAAGGGCTGCCATGCCCACTGGCTGTTGGGAATTCTGGGAGTGGAAGTCCAAAACACTTGGAAGGTGGGAAAATGCTGCACTCGCAGAGGTCAGGCGGTGTTGGATTTCAGTGTCAATGTTGACTTTTGTGGAGAGGTGGCTGCCGAGATAGCGAAAATGGTCAACATTTCCGCTAAGCTGTATTTCTGGCATTAGAGAGGGATTGGCTGGTGACTGCTGGAAGAGCACTTTGGTTTTCTCGATGTTCAATGAGAGGCTAAGCTTCTCGTATGCTTCTGCAAAGGTATGTCTTCTGTGAAGTGTTGGAGGGTATAATATAAATTAATCAAAAGTGACCGTGGGCATCATGTTTGAGAACCCAATGCTGACTCAAACCTGGCCATGTATTTATTGGGGTTTTTTGTTTTGTTTTGTTTTTGAAAACACCAGGTGGAGGTCTTCAACTCCCACACCATATGAATGGAAAATTGGGTTCAATTGGGAAGGAAATGCAAATCAGGGCTTTCAAAATATAGCATTAATGGGCGCAATTGTGAGCAGACTTGCTCTCACAAGCTGTCCTGCTGTCTAATTTTGGGGCCTGGGGGAAGAGCAGACCCCTCTGTTCCTCGCCTTTGATGGCCAAGCAAGAGAAAAAATAATTTTAAAAGAGGTCATCTTTTGAAATAAAATCACAAGGCAATTCAAAATTCCTCATGCCCTCTTTTAAAGGAGACTTCATTGTCATGTTCTATAAAGAGCTCATTGTGGTCCGGGGTGGCTGAAGAGCACCAAATCCATCATGCTTTTGCCCAAGTAGTCTTCTCTTAAATCAGGAAGACAAACAATAATTGTTTGGGAAGCCCAAGGTGAACTGTTCGGGGCAGTGGCTAGAGTCGGAGAGGAAATAAGTCATAATTCTTTTTGAGAGCTACATTCATCTTTCTAGCTCCAGCTGGCTTTTTCTTTTTTCCCCCACAGGGATTTTGAAAGGAGCCTCTTTCAGGTCTGAAGCTTTAAGAAAATACATAAGCTGGCGTTGCACTATCTCCTTGGATTTTTGTGATTTTCCCCCTTATTTTTCAACAGTCACCATCTTGGTAGGTCCCTCCAATACCTTTCCTAAAAGAAGTCACCTCATTTTGGGAGGAAAACAAATGGTCCCGAACAAACTTCTTAAATCGAGATAAACGGCACCCGATACCTGCCAAATATCTCCCAGATTTGTGATTATTTTTTTTTCAGTATTGTAGCCATTTCTAAACTTATTTTGGGATCTTGAGTTTGGAAAACACAACCAACATTTTGTACCAGACACACAGTTCTTTGCAAGCTTCAGTACTGATTTCAATCCTTGTTTCATTCAGTCATACACTGCAACATAGAAACATCAAATGGAGTTGTAATAGAAGTTATACAAAATGGAGCAAATCTGAGGTCATTTTGGGGTTTTGTTCAGTCGCTTCTGACTCTGTGACCTCATGGACCAGCCCACGCCAGAGCTCCCTGTTGGCCGTCACCACCCCTAGCTCCTTCAAGGTCAAGCCAGTCACTTCGAGGATACGATCCATCCATTTTGCTCTTGGTCAGCCCCTGTTCCTTTTTCCTTCCATTTTCCCCACCATAATTATATTCTCTAAGCTTTCCTGTCTTCTCTTCTCATGATGTGGCCAAAGTCATGATGTGGCCAAAGTCTCGCGATCCAAGGCACTCTCAGAACTTTCCTCCAACATCACAGTTCAAAAGCATCTATCTTCCTTTGCTCAGCCTTCCTTGTGGTCCAGCTCTCACATGTGTAGGTTACTACAGGGAATACCATTGCTTTAACTATGCAGATCTTCGTTGCCAGTGTGATGTCTCTACTCTTCACTATTTTATCGAGATTGGTCATTGCTCTCCTCCCAAGAAGTAAACGTCTTCTGATTTCCTGACGGCAGTCTGTTTCTACAGTAATCTTTGCACCTAGAAATACAAAGTCTGTCACTGTCTCCACATTTTCTCCCTCTATTTTCCAGTTATCAATCATTCTTGTTGCCATAATCTTCTTGCTTTTTTTATGTTTAACTGCAACCCAGCTTTTGCACTTTCTTCTTTCACCTTGATTAGAAGACTCCTCAGCTCCTCCTCGCTTGGGGGTTTAGAATGCGAGATCCCTTTAAGACCAGCATGCCTTTTTAAAAAGGTTTTATGACCTTCAATTTTACAGCCCTGTGGTCATTTGGGACATTGAAGAAAGAAAACACATAGATTCCTCACCCCATCTCCGATAGTAGGAATATAACAGCAACAAACGAAGAACCATTTTACCCTCAATGCTCAAATCTGCTATTGGAAGTATTCACCTCACTTTACCCAATAGAAGGGCCAGCTGCACTAGGAGTTGTACTGAACTCTAACATGAGCTCAGAAAGTTACTATTTGGAACTACAGCGCTCAGCATCTCCAGGGTCCCAAAGAGGTGGTTTTCCAGGCTCTGCTGTAAATATCTGCATACATGGGGCCTCCTTACACTGCACAATTACTGCACTATGTGCCATTTTAAGTCCCATGCCAATCTCCTGGGGATTCCTGGGATTTGTAGTGTGGTGAAGGGGATTTATAATTGTTCACATACAAGTGCCTAATGGCACTTCCTTAGGCAGCCATGGCAGCTAAAGTGGATTGATAGAGCTATAACTCCATAGTATGAAAGGTCCCATGGAGATTTTGTATTACTATTTGGAAGTAAAGAAATCAGAAACAATACAAAGGAAGCAGACTCTCTCTCTCTCTCTCTCTCTCTCTCTCTCTCTCTCTCTCTCTCTATATAACTAAAATTGCCACATCCTACCAAACTTAATCTAAAGCAAACACAATAACCTAACACATTGTTGTTGTTTATTCGTTTAGTCGCTTCCGACTCTTCGTGACCTCATAGATCAGCCCACGCCAGAGCTCCCTGTCAGCCGTCACCACCCCCAGCTTCTTCAGGGTCAAGCCAATCACTTCAAGGTTACCATCCATCCATCTTGCCCTTGGTCGCCCCTCTTCCTTTTTCCTTCCATTTTCCCCAGCATAATGGTCTTTTCTAAGCTTTCCTGTCTTGCGGTCCAAGGCACTCTCAGAACTTTCCTCCAACACCACAGTTCAAAACCTAATACATGCCTACACTAATTTTATTATTGGTGAAGCCATTTATATGAATGTACAGCAGGCATGGCAAACTTTGGCCCTCCTGGTGTTTTGGAGTTCAACTCCCAAAATTCCTAACAGCCTCAGGCCCCCTTTCTTTCCAAGTAGAGAGCCTGAGGGTGTTAGGAATTGTAGAGTTGAAGTCCAAAACACCAGGAGGGCCAAAGTTTGTCCATGCCTGAGGTACAGATACCGATTTAGGCTGAGTAGATCATCTTTCAATGGATCAAGGCCTTTTCTCCTATTTTTAAAGATAAATAACGCTACATAGTGATGATTACACAATATAATATGAACCCAGGTATTAACTTAGGGAGTGTGAAGCCAATTATTAAGACCACTAATGTAGAGCCCCTGTCTCTCCAGGAAATTCCTTTCGTGGAATTCCTGGTAGTTAGTCACATTTAGGACTTCAGAGAAATGAGGTCCAAAACATTTGCAGACTAAAGTATGAGCACAATTATTATAATTTAATGAGGGGGGAGTGCAGATGAACTCTTTAGATTACCAGTAATTTAAACATGAGTATGTGCAGATGTTAAGTTCTCTCTAAACCTTTAAAAATGTCCATATATGGTATATTTCTTACTGTTTCTGGCTATTTGCCTTAATATATATATTTAGAGAGCACATTCCTCATATCAACAGTTATTCATTCAAAAATACCTGGTCAGTGAATTTTCCAGGTGTGGCCAAAGGGTGCAGTTGATACCTGGGGCCACTGGAGGGCACTCTAGTGATAATTGAACTGGCCATTTCATGGTTATGAGCCTTGAACTGTTATTATTAGTATTATTAGTGTTATTATTAGTGCCTGTTCAGTTATTGTGTCTTTTTGTGAAAGGTGTAGAAACAATATCTTGTGGCAATTAGGGCACTGAAGTAGTTGTTAGCTGCCAACCACATTTGTTGTTGTTACGTGCTGTCGAGACTGAACCAATCTCTGATATATTCCAGTCTCTGATATTAACAGCCTTACTCAGGTCTTACAAACTCAGTACTATGACTTCCTTGACTGACTCATACAACCTGTGATGCAATCTTCCTATTCCCACACTGTCTTCATTCTTACTGTCTTTTCTAATGAGTCACATTGTCTCATAGTACATCCATGGCACAATAGCTTCATTAGAGTCATTTGGGGTTTTTAAAAAAATAAGAATTCAGTTCTAATCAACTTTGGATTTATTTACATACTACCATATACACACTATGACTACATCATATGCATGAAGAATCACCACACCAGAGCTGCATAATTATTTCTGAGTCAATGGTAGTAGGCTGTTTAGCATTGATAGGCACTGCCAACTGATGCTGATGCATTAAAATATTTTTGGATTCCTATTTTTTATTTTTATTTTTTTGCCCTTACCTTCAACAAAAACAAGGCCAATGCATTTAATTCTCAGGACAGCAATCCTTCATGATAAGGTGGGCCAAGAAGCAAGGACTCAGCCACAGTGGGTTAACTTACTTAGGTGATCCCTCATTGTCTGAGTAAGATTGTCCTCCAAGTTCGGGGTCCTGGTGGTGGGTACGTAGTGTCCATACGTTCCATGTTCCAAAGTTCATTTTCCTTTTTTGGCCGCAGGGTAGTGACCCCACTGGATGCGGCAATCCAGTCAGGGAGAAGAGTGGCAGACTGTGTTTAGGGTACCTTTTCTAGCCCCTTCCCTATGTTGGGTGAGCAGAGTGGATCCTAAAAAAGGGCTGTTCAGTCATGGATACAGCTGATGAACTACTCAACTGCCTTGGACCTTGATGTAGAATGATTGAGTCCATATCCACCGCTCATGTGCCAGTCTGTGATTAGGGGCTTCCAGATTTCACAGTCCTGCCCTCGTCGCCACTCACTGATCGCCATGGGACTTTTTCTTGGTTTGTTTTGATTTTTCTTGGAAGACGCCTGTGTGTGAGTTTTTTTAATTAGTGGAGGTCAGTGCACAGCCAGTCAACACACAGTCTTCACAGAGTGAGGTCCCATATAGTGGCATGGTTAACACGATTACCGTGGCTTCTCAATCTGTTGCAGCCTTCTTCCGCCTTCACAGCTGTTGTAACTTGTACCATGTTATCCTCCGCCTGCTCTGCCATTGAGGTCTTTAGGTCTTCAGATTGTGCTTGGTCTGGAACCTCCCCTGCGGCCACTCCTGGGAGTGCGTGACTCCAGTCGTTGCACCCACAGGTTCATTGGAACATGCAAGTCCCCTCACCACAACAAGGTGACAATCCATCGAGGGGGGAAGTGGGTTAAACCCTTGTGCTGGCAGGACTGAAGACCGACAGGTTGCAGGTTCAAATCTGGGGAGAGCGCAGATGAGCTCCCTATGTCAGCTCCAGCTCCCCATGCGGGGACATGCAAAAAACATCAAAACATCCAGGCATCCCATGGGCAATGTCCTTGCAGACGGCCAATTCTCTCACACCAGTTTCTCAAGTTGTTCCTGACACACACACACACACACAGAGAGAGAGAGAGAGAGAGAGAGAGAGAGAGAGAGAGAGAGAGAAGGTCAAAACTCTTTTCCACTCATTTGCTTATCTCAAGCAAGTTAGTAAAATGCTCTTGTAAGTCAGTGACTATAATTATAACTTTTAATGCTTAAAATGCAAAAACATCTTACCGCAAAATTCAAACGTCTTGACCTGTGATGTCTCAATGTGGCTGGGATTTGTATAGAAAGTCTTGCAAGCTGTCAACTGTCAAAATACTACTTACCACTTCATGTTCTTTACTTGAAGGATGCCAGTTGCAATTACATGTTATCCATTAAATAGCACCAGGAAATTATTACGCACCACCGCAATAGCATATGTGTTCCCCAAAGCTGCATGTTATTGCATACTACTGAATGCAATATAAAAGTTGATGAAAACTGGACAGACGTCTTGTGCCTTTAATGGTTCTGGCTGTGTGACAAGGAGCAGTTGCTGAAATTGCCCTTTCAACACAACAGGAGCCTTCCCTAGTTTTCAGACTGGCTACCCTATACTATCAAATGTCATATATTAATCATGGACTGAGTTCTTTGAAAGCAAGAATGTAGTCTTTAAGTGAATATAGTTTTTAAATGACTGAAAAGCACACCCCCTCAATATTACCAATAGTACCTCAATACTGACCACATTGGCTCCAAATTTGGGGCTCTTCTAAATGACAAGAGCTCACCCTGTCCCACGGATTTGAACCACCGACCTTCCAATCAGCAAGTTCTGCAACTCAGAAGTTCTGCGCCACCGCAGCCCCTTGTTGTTGGACTACAACACCCATATACATCACTATTGGGTATGAGACATTGGTAGTTGTACTCCAGCAACATCTGGAGGGTATTCTCATCCTTGCTGTAACCCTTAAAATCAAGTTCAGAACTAGTAGTTGCCAAGATACGGAAGATATACTGCTGCCATTATCCCTCACCAGGAACCCCAATAACGTTGTGGAAGCGGAAGGCTTCTCATCCCTGCTTTTGGGTAAAGAGAGGTCCTCTTAACACTAAACTGCTGAAGTGCATGAAGTGGAAACCGAAGACTGCTTGTCCTCATTGATCCATGTTTTACAAACTGATTGGATTTGCCCTGAAGGTTGCAGTTGGAGGATAGAGATTTTGTCCAGCTTGGTGGTATTGCTAAGGGTGCATCTACACTGTAGATATAATGCAGTTTGACATGTTGACAGTTCTGTGAAGCATCAGCATTTTGGCAGAGAAAGCTATAGACCTTGCAAAACTACGGTACATTTCTCCTGATTTCATAGCAATACTTCTACAATGTAGATCAGGCATAGGCAAGCTCCAGTCTTCCAGGTGTTTTGGACTTCAAGTCCCACAATTCCTAATAGACTCAGGCCCTTTCCTTTTCTCCCTCGACCGCTTAAGCGGGGGGTGGGGGGAGAGGAAGGGGCCTGAGGCTTTAAGGAATTGTGGGAGTTGGAAGTCCATTACACCTGGAGGGCCAAAGTTTGCCCATGCCTGGTGTAGATGCACCCTATGAAATTCAGAAACCTATTAATTTAGAAAGCCATTTATGATTTGCAGCTAATTCAGCTTGAGGATGGTTGACACCTACACAAAGTGTGAAGCTGGTGCAATTTAAAAAGATGGTGATGGGAAAACAGCCGTTGACAGAACTGAAGTCTGTTCTGTCTTTTTTTTTAAAAAAATAGATTTTTATTAGTTTTCATAAAACATTGACAGATCGTTACGAAAGAAAAAGAAAAAGTAAAACACACTAAGAGAGGAGGCAAGTCCTCTCTCGAAATTGAAAAGAAGGGGTAGGGCTGGGAGGGGAGGGTAAAGGGAAGGGGAATACACTAGGAATAGGAGTGGGGGTGTGATAAGGGGGAAAGCGGAGAGTGGAGAGTAAGGAGTAGAGAGGGGGCACAACATTTCGGCAGAGTCAGTAAGTCATATGAGCATTCATTAGGCTCGTCGTCTTCCGAATTTTGAGGTTTGGTATCACCGCAAAGATCTGGAACAGTAGACATGGGAGAAAAAGAGATATTCTTTCTAGTATTTTGTTTAACAAAGCAATTTACAGCAGTTTTAAATCCAAATCATAATTACATTCCTTTTTAAGATAATTCTTGATTAACTCAAAATCAAAATATTTGGGTACCTCTTCAATACTATTATTTTTTTCTCTAAGTCTCATTGTTAAACATTCCATTTGAATAGTTTCCATTATCTTTTGGATCCTTTCTTCCTTTGTCGGGCTCTCATTAGACTTCCAGTATTTAGCTAGGAGCATTTTAGCGGCCGTTGTTAGTAAAATAAAAATGTTTGCTTCGTTTTTTATTCAAATTTGTGTCAACTATTCCCAGCAAGAAGGCTTCGGGACTCATCTTAATTTTTTTTTTGAGGATTTTTGATTTCTTTATGTATAATATTCCAATATTTCCTCGCTTTTTACAGAGCCACCATATATGGAAGAACGTGCCGTTCTTATCTTTGCAAAACCAACAATTTGGTTTGGCATTTTTATATATTTTGGCAATCTTCATAGGAGACATATGCCACCTATATATAATTTTTACCCAGTGTTCTCTGAAACTGTAGCAAAGAGAGATATTAACATTATTTCGCCAAATCCTATTCCATGTGTCATTGCTGATCTTAAACCCTACGTTTCTAGACCATTTGATTTTATAGTCTTCCGTGGGGTTCTTGGCACTTTCCGCACTTTGGAGGATCTTATATATTTTACTAACCGTTTTGGGTTTTTTCCCCATTAGAATCTCTCCTAAGCTATTTTGTTCGTATTCAAATCCTGTTTTCTTATCAGTCTTTAGCATATTGCTTACTTGTAGGTACGGGAACCAATTCATAATAATATTTTCTGCTTCTAATTGCTGTTTTGTTTTTAATTCATAATTTGCCCCGTTCCATTTAAGTAAGTGTCTATAAGTCGTCAAGGAGTGTCGTCGAGCTGCCTGATTCTAAAGGCTTCGATTGGGGAAAGCCACAAAGGAAGTTTTGGGAAAAATATTTTTTGATATTTAGCCCAATTTTTAATAAGTGCGCTTCTGATAAAGTGATTTTTAAAGTTGGAGTCTATTTTTATTTTATTATAAAAAGATAGGCATGGAAGCCATATTTAAGACCGAATCCTTCCAGATTAAGGAGCCTGTCATCTCTAAGGGTGCACCACTCTTTTATCCACACTAGACTGTTAGCTGCGTAATATAGCTTTAAATTCGGGACCCCAAGTCCCCCTTTTTCTTTTGGGTTTTGGATGATTTTCATTTTTACCCGGGGTTTCCCCCCCCCCCAGATAAATTTAGATATTTCCCTGTTCCATGTTTTAAATAAGCTATCTTTTTGTATAATGGGTAGGTTGGAAAATAAGAAATTTAATTTGGGAAGAATCGTCATTTTAATGCATGCAATTCTACCAAGCAGGGATAGGTTAATTTTATTCCATTTATTTAACAAAGTATTGATCTCTTTCCATTTTGGCTCGTAATTATTTTTATAGAGCTGGGAGTTTTTAGCTGACATATTTATTCCCAAATATTTAACTCTATTTGTTATTTGAAATCCGGAGATTTTTCCAAGCGCTTGTTTTTCCTCTTCACTTAAATTTTTAGTCAATATTTGTGTTTTATCCTTATTGATCTTGAAACCTGCGTGTATGCCAAATTGTTCTACCTTTTCACTCCATGTTTTTATAGAGTCTACAGGATTTTCCAGGATCTGCATCAGATCATCCGCAAAGGCTTGGATCTTAATTTTTTCTTTTTTGATCTGGAGGCCTTTGATATTGTCATCAGATCGAATGTCTTTCAGGAGTACTTCCAATATTAGAATGAACAAGAGAGGGGACAGGGGACACCCCTGTCTCACCCCTCTATACATTCCAATTTTGTTGGTTTTCTTTGCATTTACTATAATCCTGGCCATTTGTTCTGTATAGATTGCCCAATGGCGTTTTCGATCTGATGCCCAAGGTCCATTTCTCTGATTAATATTTTTAGAAAGTTCCATTTGACCCTGTCGAACGCTTTTTCAGCGTCGACAAAGACAAAGGCCACTCCTTTATTAATATTTTTTCCATAATACTCTATTGAATCCAACACAGTTCTAATATTTGAATTCAGCTGCCTTCCTGGCAGGAAACCATTTTGGTCTTTCTTTATCCATTTGCTCATACAAATTTTCAGCCTTTCTGTTATGACAGACGCGAAAATCTTGTAGTCTACATTTAACAGGGCAATAGGTCTATAGTTTGCCGGACCCAGTGGGTCTTTGCCTGGGTTTTCTATTAATGTTATATTTGACTCCTTCCATGAGTCTGGGATTTGTCTTTTATTTTGAATGTCATTAAAAAGTATAACTAAAAAATCTATCAATTCTTCCTTATGTATCTTATAATACTCGGCGGTGAAACCATCTGGTCCCAGCGATTTCCCTGTTTTGGCCTTTTTAGTGCTGTTTCTACCTCTTTTTTAGTTATTGCTTTATTTAAAATTTCTCTATCTTCCTCCGAAATTTTTTGAGATTCTCTGTTTATTAATATATTCTTGGGCACCCAGATTATCAGGTAGATCTTCTTTGTAAAGTTCTCTTGTGACTATCTTTTGTCACAATATGCACAAAAAGAGCTGCCCTGAATATAAAGTAATCCAAATAACAATACCGTGTTTCCCCAAAAGTAAGACAGCGTCTTACTTTCTTTCCCCAAAAGTCCCCTACGTCTTACTTTCGGGTACGTCTTATATAACCCAAGACGTGCCCGTCGCCACGCCCACGCCGCCGCCGCCGCCGCCGCCGCAACTGGAGGTGTGCCGCGGCACACCTGCGGCACACCTCCGCGCACACCTCTTCGCCAGGGCTCCAGGCAAGGGAGGGGGAAAGGAGCCAGGGGCAGGAGGAGAAGCGGCGCGTCACTGTGGCTGCGATCCTCACCACGCCCCTGGCTCCTTTCCCTCCCTTGCTTGAGGAAAGAAGGGAGAGGGAAAAGGAGCCAGGGCGTGGTGAGGATCGCAGCGCCACAGTGACGCGTCGTCCCTTCTCCCCGCCCCTGGCTCTCTTCCTCCTCCCTTCAAGGGTGGGGGAAGAGAGCCAGGGGCGGGGAGAGCGATGCGCGTCACAGTGACGCGTCGTCCCTCTCCCGCCCCTGGCTCTCTTCCTCCTCCCTTCCAAGGGTGGGGGAAGAGAGCCAGGGGTGGGACAAGCGGCGGACGACGTCACTGTGGCGCTGCGATCCTCACCACGCCCCTGGCTCTTTTCCCTCACCCTTCTTTCCTCAAGCAAGGAGGGGAAAGGAGCCAGGGGCGTGGTGAGGATCGCAGCGTCACAGTGACACGTCGCCACTTCCTCCCGCCCCTGGCTCCTTTCCCCTCCCTTGCCTGGAGCCCTGGCGAAGAGGTGTGCCGCAGAGGTGTGCCGCAGGTGTGCCGCGGCACACCTCCGGTTTGCGGCGGGCGCCGGCGGGCGGCGGACGAGGTACGTCTTATATACGGGTATGGCTTATATAAGCCGACCCCCCAGACACCCCCGATACGTCTTACAATCGGGGGTGTCTTACTTTCGGGGAAACACGGTAGCATCAATGGTGCGGTGTATCCATATAGGGCAAATCAACCGCTATCCCCCACTCAATCAGGAATCACATGAAAAGGGAGGGCGCGAAGGGTCACCCCAGCAGGTCCATAGGGAGAATATCCCGTAGGTCCAAACCAACCCCCAGAGGAGAGCAGGCAACCCTTGTGATAAGAGAACGTCCCGCAAAGGCCCCACCTAAGGAGGAAGGGGGGCCGGTAGCCGCTAGTGTCCCAGAAAAACAATATATCAAATCATATATCAAATCAGCAATAACCACATACGCCAGTCCAGCCCTATGAAGGCCTCAAATGAGGTCCCCAGTTGGGGCAGCCGCTCCGGATGGACAGGGGATGGGTGTGTACTCCCTGTACTGGAGAGCGCCGGGGCGAGGCCGCGAGGAGAAGCTCCGGCGGCGTGGGCGGCGATCCGTCCTGCACGCGGCTCCCTGGGGATGGCGTCAGAGGTAAACAAGGCGCCCAGCGATGACGTGGACGTACAGCGCGGCTGCGAGTCGTGAAGGGCGGAGTTCCGTTGTACGTGCTGACGTATGCAGAAGCTAGATGCAATGTCGTCCGGGCAGTGGCAGTGAAGCCCCGTTTAAA
This sequence comes from Anolis apletophallus, assembly GCA_030556195.1. Lineage (NCBI taxonomy): Eukaryota > Metazoa > Chordata > Lepidosauria > Squamata > Anolidae > Anolis > Anolis apletophallus. Next base: position 19,845,056 of record JARBWK010000008.1, read on the forward strand.
GGGCTATACACAAAACGCAAAAATAATAATCCAGGCCGAATGGCTAGGGGGTGGTATCCGGTCCCGGAGGGAGACCCCGTCGCAGAAACCGGGGGAGGATGGCCGTCCGCGTCCCCTGCGTGGTCCCGAGTGGCCGTGGGCGGACGCGGTCGTCAGATACGTTGTTCAGAAAGCACACCAAGATGCATGGATATATAAAATTTCATATGCAGTTTATGCAGCCTGCTCTCCTCTGGGGGTTGGTTTGGACCTACGGGATATTCTCCCTATGGACCTGCTGGGGTGACCCTTCGCGCCCTCCCTTTTCATGTGATTCCTGATTGAGTGGGGGATAGCGGTTGATTTGCCCTATATGGATACACCGCACAATTGATGCTATTGTTATTTGGATTACTTTATATTCAGGGCAGCTCTTTTTGTGTATATTGTGTCTGAGGACAAGTACCCTTGTGTGTAGTGAGACTATCTTTTGTCCCCATTTTAATTTTGCTACATTACTCTTTTTCCTTTTTTCCTTCAATTGCCACGCCAGCAACTTCCCAGGTTTGTTTGCTGATTAAAAATATTTTTGCTTTGTAAACTTAATGTTCTTTTCAATTTTGTCCATTTCGTATAGGGCCATCTGTTTATTTAATAATTCTAATTTTTGTTTAGTTTTTTTATTTTTTGGTTCCTTCTTTAAGATTTTCTCATTTTCCTCAATTTTTTGATATAATTCTAAATATTTTTTTGTGAATTTTTTTTCCTGAAAGCTTGTAGTTTAAGATAGTGACCTCTCATATATGCCTTGCTGGCGTCCCAGATGACATTATTCTTGTTGTTGTCATGGCAATTGATCTCAAAAAATTCTTTTACGGTTTTCCTACTGACCTCCTTTTCCTTTTTATCATTTAGTATAAACCAGGGGAATTTCCAGTGAAATTCTCTTTTCTCGTTAAAGAGTTCTAGTTCTATCTGGGCGTGGTGCAATCCTTGCCTTTTTCGTGTAAATAGCTATGTCCTTAGATACCAATATATAATCTATCCAAGACCACGATGCGTGTCTATTGGAGTAGAAGGAATAATCCCTCTCAGTCCTATTTACCATTCTCCAGGGGTCTATCAAGTTTAGGTCATCTATCATTTTAAAGCAACTTTTGGGTAGTTTGCTCTTAGATGCTTTTTCTTTTGAGCTATTTGTTTTTTTATCCATTTTAGGATCAATGACCCCATTGAAATCTCCCATTAGGATGTAACTGTCAAAATTTCCCTTATTGATTTTCTTTTCTAACTCCTCGAAGAAATTTGTTTTTGCATCGTTTGGTGCATATATGTTACAGATTAACCAAGTTTTCTGTTCTTTTTCAATGGCTACCCCAATGTATCTGCCTTCTACATCCTCAAAGATTAGTTTAGGTTTTAGTACCGGGTCTACATATAGAACTACCCCCCCCCTTTTTTAACAGATGCCGACACAAATTCCTGGCCCAATGCTTCATTTTTTAAGTAACCTATCTCAGATTTTTTAATATGGGTCTCCTGAAGTGCTATTATACTTGCTTTTTTCTTTTTTAGATTACGGTAAGTTCTTATTCTTTTGCCCCCATTGTTAAGCCCATTAATATTCCAGGAAATGCACCTTAATATCATATTATTCTGATTTAGAGCCAGTCTCTTCACAGTCTTTGTAATCCAGTAGTCTTTCTTCCGTGCCTTCCTCTATTTCTGCTTCTCCTTCGCTTAATTCATTATTTTCCTCTTCTTCATAATCCATGTTGGTATCTTTGATGGGCGAATCTTTAGTGGGTGTATCATAGTCATATTGTCTTTGGTTCGTATTATCCTGCTTTTCTTTTAGGTTTTTCCCATGTTGTCGTTGGCTTTTTCTTCAGAGGTTAGCCAAAATTGTTTTCCCCTGTACGTTGTCATCAGCCCCTCAATTTTTTCCCATCTGAATTTGATTTTGTTCCTTTTGAGGATATCGGTAAGAAAAAAAAATACTTTTTTCTATTTTCTAGTATTTCTTGCGGTAGTTCCTTCAGGATCAGTATATCCTTGCCTTTGTATTGGCCCTGTCTGTTCTTCTTCCACCTCAGTAATTCATCTCTTATACTTTTGAGGGAGTAGTTAGCGATGACATCTCTCGGGGTTTTATTACGCTTTGCGTAAGCTGAATTTATTCTGAAAACTCTGTCCACTTTTCCTTCCAGGAAGGGCTCTGGGGTGTCGAGGATTTTGGCCGTAATGGCCACTATTATGTCCTTTAATTTTTCTCCCTCTTCTTCCTCGATTCCCCGGAACCGAACCTGATACTCTTTCTGGTGGTATTCAAATTGGGCTTGTCTGGCTTCAAGTTTAACTGTCTTTGACTCTAGTTGTTTTATCTTAGCCGATTCTCCTTTTTGTTTCCTCCTTATTTCATTTAAGTCCTTTTTCACTACAACCATCTCTTCTTTCATTTCTGCCATTTTTTTGTTTGTTTCCTGTACATCTTTCTTTATTTCCTTCATTTCTCCTTTGATGTCTCTTAGGTCACTCTTAATCTCGTCCTTCATTTTCTTTCTATCTTCTTCCCCTTTTTGGAGGATTTTCCTTATATCTTGTAGTTCTAGCAGCAATTCTTTGGAGCCAGATTCTTCCATCCCCGCCCCCGAGGCTCTTCGGGTGATTTCTCCTCTTCTATCTCTCTCTTTGTCTTGGCGGTTTTTTATATTAGCCATTTAGTATCTTAGAGGATTCTGCTTCTTGTGTAGTTTCTTCTCTATTTAGATTTACACTGCTGGTCTGCTAGGGTTTTATATTGTGTATTGTTTTTTGTGGTGCTGGCGTGTTATTGAGATGATATTGTTCAACTGTCAGGTTCTGAGCTGGAGAACAGATCTTGTTTATAGTTCCTTCTATCTTTTATCTCTGTTGTCTCATCTCAAGGTGGGGGGGGGGGGGTTGGCTATGTAGCGTATCTTTGGGTGGCCGTCTGTAGTTTTCTTCTTTATCCTTTGCTTTATTTCTTCTCTCTGGCGGCTTTCCCTTATCCACTTCCTTGTTATTCCGTCTGGTCAGTCTATTCTTTCGTTGCTCTATCGAGTTTCTTAGCTCCTCCCCTTCGCAACGTCATCGACTGTTGCCTCCTTCCAAGTTCTAGCCTTTTGTTTGTCTATAGTCTCACCACGCTCCTCCCTTCCGTCGCTCGGCCCTTGCCACGCTTGCCATTCTCTCCAGCCTCCTTTCCTTGCCGATTTCCCCTCTCTTTTAAAGGCGCCGCTGCCTGGGGACGCCTGCAACTTTGCCCTGCAACTTTGCGGCTTTGGGTAAAAGTAAGATAACTTCACCTTTCTTCTTTGGTTAAATCTGCTTTGTTGTTCCTTCCCTTAAAATTTGTTGTGCCCCCGTGTCATGGGGTCTGGGAGCGAGGGAGTTGTGTCCTTCTACTCGCAGAGTTCTCCGGCGGCAGTCCCTTCGGCTCTATTTTTCCCACCTGTTTGGCCCCCAGAGCCGGGCCGAACAATGGTGAAGCAGCACAGAGCTGAGAGCCTGGACCTTGCCCCCTGTCTAGGGCGTTGGTAGGTTTCCCCCCCCCCAAACTGCCAACTTACGGCTTCGCTTCGGGTGGCCCCGGTCGGAGCTCACCTGAAACGTGTCCTCCCTCGCTGCCTCCCAGAACCGGAAGTCTGAAGTCTGTTCTGTCTTGATTGCTATGCCTGACTTCTTGGGTAAGAGGTGAAATACTTTCATTCACTAATGCTTTTAAACTTCAATCCACTGCTATTATATTGACTGCTGTTTTAGAGGATTTTAGGGGGGGGGGGGTTACACCTTGGTTTTATCGGCTGACATTTTTAATGTTAGACTCTGAGCTTTTAATACCTTCCTAACGTTTTATGATGAGGTTTATTGTTTTGTTTTGTGTTTTGTCTATGATTTGTTAGCTGTTTAGAGACAGCTTTTGAGTAGATGAAGTACATAAAACAAACAAACAAAAAGGTCTGTCAATGATTAAGATGGTGTGTTCATTTAAACCAGTGGTTCCCAAACTTATTTGGCCTACTGACCCCTTTCCCGAAAAAATATTACTCAGTGCCCCCCTAGAATTTTTTTTATACTTTTAATAGCAATTAAACAGAAAGATATATGTATTGTTTCTACCTTTTTTGTAAAATATAGTAAAGAAAGATGTAAATATAGTTCCCCTGTCATTAAAGAGCTTTCTGAACTCCAACAATCATGGAATTGATCCAAACCTGGCATACAGAACTCCCATGACCAACATAAAATACTAGAGAAGTTTGGGGAAAATATACATACCTTGACATTTGGGAGTTGCTGTTGCTTGGTGCATTCTGGGCCCAGATCCGACAGGGAGGCTCGTGCCTCCGGTAAGCCCGACAGGCGGTGAGAGCCAGGTGTGGGAAAATAACCCACACCGCCGGGACTTACATGGAGCCGGCAAGCACGAAGGAGCTCTCGTCTGCTTTTGAACTGGGATATATGGCAGCGTGGACTCGGATAACCCAGTTCAAAGCTGATATTGTGGGATTTCCTGCCTTGATATTCTGGGATATAGAGCTGTGTGAAAGGGCCCCCAGAATATCAAGGCAGAAAATCCCACAATATAAGCTTTAAACTGGGATATATGGCAGTGTGGACTCGGATAACTCAGTTCAAAGCAGATATTGTGGGATTTCCTGCCTTGATATTCTGGGATATAGAGCTGTGTGGAAGGGCCCTTAGACTCCAGTTCCCAGAGCCCCTGACTAAGGGACAAGCTGGGGGAGGCCTCTAGGAATTGAAATCCCAAACACCTGCAGGGAGTTCCAAAGGTTTGGATCCTCTCAATTCAGTGGTTGACTGAAGGAGGAAAACAGGGGCTCCCCAAGAGCTCTGTTTTGGGGAGCGAAAGGAACTCACGGCGAGGAAGAAGGCAAAGTAGAGGGAAGCTGAGAATGATGAAGGAATGGCAGGCAGGCACTGAGCTTTGGGCCAGACGGGATGCACCTGCCCCTTCCTCTCTCTGCTGCAGGGTGAACAAAGCTGTGGAGGGGAAGCGGGCAGAGGCAAGGAGGTGGAGGAGGCTTGGACAGGAGTCAAGGAGGCGGAACTGGCTGCAGCGGGTGACTCACCGCACCCTGGATTGCTCCTGAGCCCCCTAGGGAGCGGGAGCACCCACTTTGGGAATGGCTGATTTAAACCATTTTGGAGTATTTAAGGATATAAACAAGGTGTTTGTAAAGTATAGCTTAGGTCCAGAACTAAGTTAGCTCCAGTTAAAATTGCTGGGTGAAACATTAATAACTTTAGATATGCAGATGATACCACTTTGATGACTGAAAGTGAGGAGGACCTGAGAAGCCTTATAACCAAGGTGAAAGAAGAAACTGAAAAACTTGGTTGCCATTAAACTTAATTTAAAAAACCCAAAATTATGGCAATTAGACTGATTGATAACTGGCAAATACAGGGAAAAATATGGAGGCAGTGACAGACTTTATATTTCTAGGAGCAAAGACTACTGTAGACGCAGACTGCAGCCAGGAAATCAGAAAATGTTTACTTCTTGGGAGGAGAGTAATGACCAATCTCGATAACATAGCTAAGAGTAGAAACATCACACTAGCAACAAAGTTCTGCATAGGTAAAGCAATGGTATTCCCCATAGTAACCTATGGATGCAAGAGCTGGACCATAAGGAAGGCTGAGAAAAGGAAGATTGACGCTTTTGAACTGTGGTGTTGGAGAAAAATTCGGAGAGTGCTTTGGGCCATGAGAAGATCAAACCAGTCTAAACTGCAGGAAATAAAGCCTGACTGCTCACTGGAGGGAAGGATAGTAGAGGCAAATATGAAATATTTTGTCCACATAATGAGAAGACAGGATAGTCTGGAGGAGACAATGATGCTAGGGAAAATGAAAGGAAAAAGAAAGAGGTGCTGACCAAGGGAAAGATGGATGGATGTTATCCTTGAAGAGACTGGCTTGACCTTGAAGGAGCTGATGGTGGCCACGGCCAACAGGGAGCTCTGGCATGGGCTGGTCCATGAGGTCACGAAGACTCGGAAGGATCTGAATGAAAAAACAACAACCAGAACTCCACAAAACATGAATCAGGCTGAAGATGTCTACCCAGTGCGCAGCAGCAGTGAAAAAAGCAAATTCTATGCTAGGCATGAGCAGAATGGGAATCGAAAATAGGTCAGCAAATGTTGTATTACCTCTCTACAAATCGATGGTAAGGCCACATTTGGAGTACTGTGTACAATTCTGGTCTCCGCACCTTAAGAAGGATATAACGGAACTGGAAAAGGTACAGAAAAGGGCAACAAGAATGATCCAAGGGATGGAGCGGCTCCCTTATGAAACCAGGTTGCAACGCCTTGGTCTTTTCAGCCTTGAAAGACGGCGTTTAAGAGGTGACTTGATCAAAGTGTATAAAATCATGCATGGGATAGAAAAGGTGAATAAAGAAAATTATTTTCTTTGTCACAAAACACTAGGACTAGAGGGCACTCCCTGAAGCTCCAAGGTAGGAAAATTAGGACTAATAAAGGGAAATATTTCTTCACCCAGAGGGTCATTGGGTTATGGAACTCACTTCCAGAAGAGGTTGTGACAGCTGTCAGCCTGAACAACTTCAAGGCAGGATTAGACAGATTCATGGATACCAAGTGTATCGGTAGTTACTGAAAAGGACATTCAAGTGCCACCTCAGAGTTGGTTGAGGTAGGCAGGATTTCCCTGGGTACTGGTTGTGGGGGTCGGGAGCAGGTCAGGGTTTTGCCCTCCCTTCTGCTCGAGATCCCCGTGTACAACTGGTGGGCCACTGTGTGATACAGAATGCTGGACTAGATGGGCTGAGGTCCGATTCAGCATGGCTCTTCTTATGTTCTTATGTTCTAGTTACAAAACAATTTATCTTCTTGTGCTGAAGGTCTGAAGAAACAGTCCCCAAAAGAAACCTGATATAGCTAATTAAGAAAAAACTTGAGTATTTTCAGAGCAACAAAAATAAAAGCTTTTATTTGTTCATTTGAATATAAAACAGGCGTTATCACAGATGTACAAAGCGTACTGGTGGTTTAACATACAAGAAGGTTGCTGTTTGTTTGCACATAAAAATTTTCATTTGAAACTGTGATTGGCTGAGTTACATGAATTTCTCTAACCAGTCACCACACTCTATGAAATAACGCTGCTAACATTCAACTGATAAAAGGGACAGTTTTCCCTTGGGTAAAGTGTCAAGCAGGATTAAATATATATAATAAACAAGCACCATGAGGAATCTGCTCCTGTTTGATTAGTTTGTGTTTAAATGTTCATTGTGTATCCTCCTCCTTTTTCTTTCTTGGTTTCTTTCTTTCTTTTTAGGTGTGCATGTGCATCAGGTTGATTACATGATTTTGTCTGACTTCAAAAGCACAAGGTCACAAGACAAACATTTTTTTATACATTCTCATGAATGGTTTATCTACAGTACAGTTTCTAATACAGAACAATCCTTCTTTATTGCTGAATCTGATGGTATATGTGTGTTTCTTTCCTCTCTACTTGCACAACAAAACTTGGAATTTGGGTTTCACAAAATCATCGTTTACCATCCCAAGTTTCGGGGATTTTACGCAACCCAAGATGGCAGGTTGCAGACAAGATCCGTTAATAACCGCGTTGTCTGACTGCACTGCAGTCCTTTGTCGCCTCCCTCAGGAATGGAAAGTTGACTTGGTGAAGATTAAAAGTGATGCTTTACCAAAATGACAACTAAATTTGTGTTTTGCAGCACTGAGATCAGCAATAGCAAGGACATCACAAGTTAGTTCATACACTGTAATTATGCTCATAGTCAATCAACGGCTTGTCTAAACCTTAAGAGCAACTTGACATTTTAAAGGGAAAAAAGAGAAGTTTTGTCGTAGGGAACAAACATACAAACAAACAAACAAAAACCAGCAAGGGGGAAAAAACTCAGACAGAATGCTTCAGGGTTGGTCTTTTGAGCACAAGTAGAAATATTCACAGGGCAAAAGAAATCTGGGAAAAAGGTGATAGAAAATGCTAAAAAAATAATCCCAAAGGAGTTTGCGGTGTTGAGATGCTCTGTCTTCCACATGCAGACTAAAAACCATCTCTCATCTTTAAGAAAGCCCACCCATCATCCCTTCTTAAAAATGACAAAAACAAAAATTTGGGCCTGTGAAGTTTCCAGTAGTAGCCAAAAATATTTCCCTTATACGTGGTTATACAAAGATCGTGTCGCTTTTGTCCTGCAACTGTCTTAGTCATGCATATCTGTAATGAACACCAGCAAGTTCACATTTTAACTATTAAAATAAATCATTCTTGGACTGCTGTTTCAATTTCACCTTGGGATCAGACACAGGTCAACCAGGTTAACATTGGGATAACCCAAACATAAGCATTAAAAAAGGGAAGACAACAAAGGAACTAGTCACTGCAGATTCAGTTTAACTAGAGAGAATAAAATTGAAAACACATACACACATACAAAAGGCAGCTGTGATCCATGCATTTTTTTCTGTTCTTCTGTCGGCAGATTCCTTTTGGAACTGAGGGATGGGATGACTCGCATCATCAATGTCAGTTCCCCTGTTTGGCATTAAGGACGTGTTAGCAGTTGCACCCAATGGGGGCCAAATAATTTAGAGCGGCTTTTAGGCTACTCTCCAATAACAAATGTGCTATAAGAGAGACTTATTTTAAGAGCAACAACTTTCTACAAAGTGTGAAGTGCCCCTATGGCCCCTTGCCCAAACTAAACACAGTCGGAGCCAGCGGAGAGGCAAATCCGATTTTTTTTCAAAAAATGAAAATTCTTGTGCAAAATGACCACCGAAACAAGCAAACAAAATGTCCTTACCACAAGAAATAAAAATAACAACAAAAACAAAACACTAACTTAAAAAATATGACAAATATTGTGCAACAATATTATGCAGCTAAGAAAAACAGTGCTATTCTTGAAAACCTGTCTTTTCTAACGTCTAAGAAGTGTATGAACATACATGCCAGCACAGATATTTACTGTCTTCTTCACAACAATATTAAAAAAAAGAATCCTTCTTAGTGCACTGTTAAAAGTCTTTGGCCGCAAAGCAAATCCTACATTGTTGGGTGCATAGAAAGCAGGGCGTGGAATGACTCCCATAGGGCCTTATGTGCCAGACCTCACCAGTGGTGCCCATACCAGGCGATGCAGTTGCTCTTCCAAGCAAACTGGCCAAAGCTGTTCCCACTGCAGCAGAAAACATCCCTCTCATGCCATCCACTCAGTACTGTTTCTGCTGCTATCTCAACTTCTAAAGCAGAGCTCCTTAAACCTTTTCCACTCATGACTGCTTTACACCCAAGAAATGTTTACACAACTCTGGGTATATAAATATATAAAATAGGTACACAAATCAAACATTTACTGATATTAAACCAGCATTTGCAAAGCTTGCTAAACAGGCTTCTTTTCCTTTCTTATAATGTACATCTGAAGCATTTTCTCCAAAATCTACTGGAAACATTGCATGTTGTTGCTAATAGATTTGTGTAATGTCTAGGGAGATTACCATACTACACTTTAAAGAGTTGCTAACCCTATTTATATCTTCTGGTTGCCTCCTTGGAGAGTTCTGGGGTTTGTAGTTTAGTGAGACCCAGGACTTCTCTGGTTGAGAATTTTAAGGGCCCCTCTCTAAACTGCAAATCCCAGAATTCTAGAGGAGGCAGCCATAGAATTTAACGTGGGATAACAGTGGAGAGTGATAATCTCATAAAACAGCCACTAGGTGATGGTCAGAAACCTTTTACTGTTGCCAAAAATTTTGGGACCCCAACGGCATTTAATTGTTGCCAGTCGGTAAACTGCTCTGAGTCTCCTTCGGGGTGAGAAGGGTGGAGTATAAATATAGTAAATAAATAAAAACATAGAGCTAAGGGGACCCCACTTGGGGATGAGTCCCACAGTTTAAGAAGCAGTGTTCTAGGCAGACAGCAGAAAGAGCAGAGCCACAAACAAATGAAGAACAGGGACTGGGATGTCAAGGTGTAAACATGAGAGGGCTGTGGGGAAAACCCAGTCATCTTGCTGAAAAACAGCAAGCTTGGAAAAGCACCTGGACCTGATGGCAGCTGGTGGTAAAGGAGATCTTGGTCTTGGCACTCTACAGGAACCCCTTCACCTCCTGTACTCTGCACAGGCAGGGAGGCAGGACTGCGACCTTACAAACTCACTCACGGCCTTGCAGGCAGAATAATGGTGCCACTTGCTGATATTTGGAAGATTCTTTTTAAGACAGGGATACTTAGGAATCTAGGACTGCTTTTTTCCTCTTTCTCTCTCTCTCAAAATCTGTGAACAATGTTTGCTTATCTACAGTGGGAAAAGAGACACCATGCAAGTGATGAGTACTGCATCCTTTTTTAAAACTTTAAAATCATTTTTTCTTTTTGTCATTAGTGAATTTATATTTCTTATATATATATTTGATGTGATACTATCCACTCAAGATAATACAACCCCTTTTGTTTTTTATATTAGCAAACATTACAAGAGCTTAATATTCTTGAATGTTTCTCTTTTATACTTCTAAAGAGATCAAAATAAATTAAAGATTTTGTACATAATTACAGACGTAGTTAACTTATTTTATCTTTTTAGTTTAGTACAAAGATATCTGCAAGTTCATTGCCGAAATACACCTTATTTATAAATTTCTGTTCATTCTAACACTAATAACCAAAGGCTCTTTCCACCTTTGAATTTTCAGCATTTCCAGGAGAGAAAGCTGTTATAAACTCTAATTTAAGAAGGTGCTGTTTTGGGTATTTTCCTCGTACCTCAATGTCATTTCCTAAGACAATGGAATAGAAAATGGCTTAAAATTAGTAATGGATCCATATTGGAAAAGATTTTTATGGACATTTAAAAACAAGCAAACCGAAACAATTCAATCATATTATGAGCGGTTCAAAAATATCCACTTGGAGGGCAGATTTAAAAAAAGCTACTTCAGTTTAACATAAAATACAAAGCCATATTACTTAGAAAGCAGTATCATCCCAATAAGCAAAAAATAATCTTTTTTAAAAAGTCTAATAATGGGCTTTCCAACAAACTGAAGGCAGTACCCCAAAGTCCTTCTGTGCTAAAATGTAGTGGTAAAAGAAACACATTTCACATTTTTTTTGTCCTGCTAATAATGAGCGCTTCTGTGAGTCCCAATAGAAACAGTTCCAATCTGAAGAGCGTCCCTTTCTTATCAGCACACTGTTTAGTGTATGTCAAAAAATGTTTTATACATCTAAAGTAATGTCCATAGAAGCCTGAAAGATACAAGACTACATGTTGTAGGCCACATAGATGGGATCTAGTTGGTCTGCCAAAAATCCATCTCGTAGGTGCATACGTTGTTTCTCTCCACGGGAGTTGATAGGGATTACACCAACGTCCACTACCACCACCACCCCTACAATCAGGTAATGCTCCTCTAGGACTACGTTGGTGACCAGAGGAACCAGGTCTAAGGCTTCTTGTTCTGATCCATCCAGCTCCACAACAACGACCAACAAATTTGTCCAGGTGAAGACCGCACTGAAACGCAAGGAGGAAATGTGTATCAGAATTGAGCACATGATTCGCCAGTTTAACCTAAAATATTTTTAAACCTATTTGTTTGCAATATAGTGCTATTGATTACTCTTTGCCATCTCAAGTCTGTCTCTGCTGTTCCCTTCAATTTAGCATACAGTGGATTGGGTCATGCTTTGAGAAGATTCATGGAAATTTGCTATGACTAACTTAACTTCCACTATTTTCAAAGAGACTTACTCTGGATTGTAAGATCATTTTCTTGGAGGAAGGTGGTGTTGCAATAAATTAAACCAGTTCATTTTTAGTATCTGAGACTTTGGACAGTGAAGCATTAATATATGCTAAAAGATTATGTTATTTTATCTACAACCATCTGACTATATGTATGTACGAAATGAAAACCACACTAAGTGAATCAGATGACAAATGCTGAATAAATGGATGGGTCTTTCAGGTGCTGAACTATACTGCTGCACTGGTGGCTCAGGACCACAGGAGTTATAGTCCAACACATCTGGAAGGCAACAGGGTGAAAGTAGGCTGTTACAGAATATTTTAGGATTCTGTTAGAATTGGATACTATATCCATCATAAATACAGCAATACGCTCTTAAGCGTGTGTCTGTATGCTTCTGTTTGTGCATGGGTGACACAAAACACCCAATTACTGAAAATAGCAGGTTACACTTTCAGGAACTGCATAAAAAGGCAAAACTATTAATAGATAACAACAACAACAATTGTGGAATACACTGCCGGATGATGTTCGTGACATTGCAGAGCTAGTTCCCTTCCAGAGGGCATGTAAAACAACTCTGTTTAAGCTTGCCTTTAACTAAATCCTCTAGACTCCCTGACCATGCCCTTAAATTGACCAAATGTTTTATCTGTATTTTATGTATTTTATGTGCATTCCATTTGTATTTTATGTGTATTTTAATCCGATTGTATGTAAACCGCCCCGAGCCTGCAGGGAGGAGCAGTATACAAAATCGAATAAAATAAATAAATAAATAAATAATAAATAAGCAACAACAACAACTTTATTTTTATACCCCACCACCATCTCCCCAAGGGGACTTGGGGTGGCTTACATGGGAACAAGCCCAAAAATCACAGATAAAACAACAGCATTAAAATCAATCAAATAAAAAGACAAAACAATCACAACAATAACATTAGAACTATAACATGGCTGAGAAACAGAGTTAGGCTGGGTCTAGGCTCAAGTAGTGCAGTGAATCCTTCAGGGAATCTGAGGGAAAGTGCAAAAATTCAAGTGTGCCACTTTAGAGAGAATACCTTGGTGATAAAGTGTCAAAATGGATGGGGTGGGCCGAACTAAAGTGCAGGAGCATCGATAGCAATGAGTCAAATCTCTGGTGAACTGCTTAGATGTATGGGTTGCTTACCTGTAACCATATTTCTTCGAATGTCAGGTCTGTGAAATCCACACACATGGGTTTTCCCCCGCGCATGCGCAGATTCTCGGATACTCTACTAGAAAGATCTAAATACAAGCACCGCCCACCTTCCCATCAGCCCCAGCGCCCAGGCGGGGCTTGCTCCTCAGTCCGTTTCCGCGAAAACACAGAACGAAAAGAGGCATGACCGTGGGGAGGATGGGCGGGTTCCTGTGGATTTCACAGACCTGACATTCGAAGAAATATGGTTACAGGTAAGCAACCCATACTTCTTCTTCATGTGGTCTGTGAAATCCACACACATGGGTGAGTAACAAGCTATTTACCTGGAGGTGGGTCATGCCACACACGAAAAGAGAACGGCTCTGCCAAAGGCTGCATCCCTCTTGGCGATGATGTCCAGCTTGTAATGGGATGCAAAGGTGGAAGGAGTTGACCATGTTGCCGCTTTGCAGATGTCATGAACTGGAACTCCCCGCAGAAAGGCCTGAGAGGTAGAAACTGACCTCGTGGAATGTGCCTGTAATGTCGGGGGAGGATCTCTACCTGCCAATTGATAGGCCAACCGAATGTGGAAACTATCCATGACGCCAGACGCTGTGAGGAGACCGGAGTGCCAAGGGCATCCTTTCTATATTTAAGGAAAGTCTGGGTGACTTCCTATAACTGGCAGTCCTGTCAATATAGAAGGAAAGTGCCCTTTTGACATCCAGGGAGTGTAGGGACACCTCTAACTGAGAGGATGGTTTAGGGAACAGGGCAGGGAGAGTGATGTCCTGGGACATATGAAAATGGGATACAACTTTAGGTAAAAGTAACATCGGTCCGAAGAACAACCTTGTCTTCGTGGAACCTTATAAACGGGGATCAGCCCTAAGGGCTGTTATCTCGCTAGCTCTCCTGGCTGAGGTAATAGCAACCAAGAACGCTGTTTTCCAGGAGAGATGGGAGATATCAGCGTGAGCCATGGGCTCGAACGGGGTTTAGACAACTGGGAGAGAACAAGTTCAAGGCTCCAGGCTGGAGGTGGTGGGGAAACGGGGGGTGGATCATCTTATAACCCTTTAGGAACATGTGGATAATAGGATCCTGAAAGAGGGACGGGAGTCCACCTCTCCTCCTATACCATGATAGGGCAGCTAGATAGCACTTTATCGAGGAGAGAGAAAAATTAAGGGATGAAAGATGAACCAAAAGTCTATTACCACCGGAATAGGGGCTAAAAGAGGAGGGTGGCCCCGGGATTCGGAAAAAGTAGCGAACTTTTTCCATTTGTAGGTATAGGACTTTTTAGTCGAAGCCTTCTGGGCCGCCAACAAGATGAGGCGTGCCGCATCAGAGACGTGGTCTAGGGGGTTATCCTCCAAGCCGTCAGGCGGAGGGTTGGGAGGTCTGGGTGTTGAAGTAGGCCGTCTTGTAGCGTCAGCAGGTCCGGGCTGGACCGCAGGCGCAGAAAGTTGCCCCTGGCTGCATGGAGGAGGGGCAAACCATGGTTGCCTGGGCCACCATGGCGCTATGAGGATGCAATCGGTCTTGTCTGAGACAATCTTTGCTACCACTCTGGAGAGGAGTGGGAGGGGTGGAAATACGTAAAGGAAGCCTAGGGACCACTTGAAAAGGAAGGCATCTCCCAGGCAACCTGGGGATGCGCGAGGTCTAGCCTTGCGCAGAAGAGGGGCAGTGAGCATTGTCGGGGATGCAAACAGGTCCACCTGTGGGTGGCCCCATCGGCGGGTTAGGAACCTGAACTCTCTGGGATGAAGATGCCACTCGTGAGTGGTCAAGGATGTCCGACTGAGGGAGTCTGCTAAGGTATTGTCCTTGCCTGGAAGGTGAACTGCCACCAGGAAGATGTTTTTCTGTATGCACCAGTCCCAGATGCGAATTGAGAGGGCCAGGAGGTTGTGTGAGTGAGTCCCACCCTGTTTGTTGAGATAAAACTGGACAGAGGTGTTGTCTGTGATTATCTGGACGGTGCGGTTGTGAACTAGGTTCGAGAACGCCCGAAGGGCTTTCTCTACTACCAGCATCTCGAGTGAATTTATGTGGAGTTGCATCTCCTCCGGGGACCAGCGGCCGCTGATCTGGAGGTGTAGCGTGTGGGCTCCCCAGCCTCCCTCGGAGGCATCCGTGGTCACTGACAGGGACGGGTGGGGGAAGAAAGGGCATGCCCGAGCACACATTGGATTCCCTTGTCCACCATATGAGTGACCGAAGGACAGGGAGGGAGGGTGGAGGATGACAGACTGACTGTCTGCAAGGGGATTGAAGGCAGCAAGGAACCAAGCCTGAAGCGGGCGGAGTCGGAGCCTGGCAAAGGGTGTGACACTTGTGGTGGAAGCCATGTGGCCCAGGATGGACTGAATGGTCCATGCAGAAGCATGTCTCTGGGAGAGGAGGCCAGTGATGGCCCGCTTGAGATTGAGGAACCGGTCCTCTGGGAGGAATGCCTTCTGGGCGTTGGAGTCTATCATGGCACCTATGAAATGAATGTGTTGTGTAGGAATCAGTTGAGATTTGTCGAGGTTGACAATGAGTCCAAGGTCCTGTAAAAGAGATAAGGTATATGATATGTCAGAGAGGAGCTGATTTCTAGTGGGAGAGATCAAAAGCCAGTCATCAATGTATGGAAATACGGAGATTCCGCGTTTCCGCAAATGAGCCGCCACAACCGCGAGACACTTCGTGAACACGCGGGGAGCTGTGCAAAGGCCAAAAGGTAGGGAGTTGAATTTGAAAACTTGTCCTTCTAGGGCAAAGCAGAGGTATCTACGGTGGTCTTGGGCAATAGAAATGTGGAAGTAGGCATCTCTCAAATCAATGGTGGCCATCCAGTCTCCCCGTTTGATAAAAGGGAGGATAACCGCTAGGGTAACCATACGGAACCTGCGGGGCTTGATGAATCTGTTGACTCCCTGAGGTCAAGGATGGGCCGCTGGCCACCGTCTCGTTTGTCTACCAAAAAAGTAGCGAGAAAAAAAAGGCAGTTGGCAGTATCATCTAAAGAGACAGGGGAGACGGCTCCCTTGTGCAACAAGGAGTCAATTTCTTCCCATAGGGCAGGTGAAGGTGTAGTGAGTAGTATGTGCCCAAGTGGGGGGCATGAGTCAAATTCAATAGAGTAGCCATAGTGAACTATGTTGAGGACCCACCTGTCAGTAGTGATGGAACACCAAGCTGACGCAAAGGGTAGGAGTCTATCAAGGAAGGTGAGGTGTGGGATGGTGTCAGTATGCTGTAAGTGTTGAGAGTGTGGAACAACAGGAGGTGTGAGTGGAGGGGAGGGAGGGGGAGAAAGTGACGGGTTAAAACCGCCGTCTGTTATTGTAAGGAGGCCTGGAGCCGCGTGACTGTCCTCGAAAGGGCAGAGGGGGCCTCCTAACGCTAGAGGGGGGCGTCTGGGGACGCTGTTTGTCTCTATAGTTTTGGTAGTAGTAACCTCCTCGGGAATAAGGGTATCTACTATAAGGTCTCCACCTATGGCGTTGTTGGTAAGGGCGTTGACCATAGCCACTAACAATTTGTTTATTTTTGTGTGACTGTTCAAGTTGTGAATTAGTCTCTGTGTTAAACACACCTGTCTCATCCAAGGGGAGGTCTTCAATCAGGTTGCGTTGGTCTTGGGATAGTGTAGATGCCCTAAGCCAAGCATGTCTTCTCAAAGCCACAGATCCCGCAATCAATTTCCCCGCGTTATCAGCGGTATTTTTAGCTAAGTCCTTTTGGAGCTTAGAGAGAAGGGCAGCCTCTTGGGCAAAGGCGGTAGCCATGGCCTGTTCAGCCGGTGGTAGCAACTCGAGGTAGGGAGTTACCTTATTCCAGATGTATGTATGATAGCAACTCATATATACCCCATAATGGGCCATTCTAGCGAATAGGCAGGCTGAGGAATAAAACTTTCTTGACATGTTGTCAAGCTGTTTTCCTTCCTTATCGGAAGGGGAGATTTGGTTTCTCTGTATTGGTCTCGGCTGAGCATCCGTCACCAAAGAGTTGGCATTAGGAAGTTTAGCAAGCCATGTGGCTTCTTTAAGGTCAAGCTTGTAAAGATTTTCAGCCCTTTTGGAGGTTGCTGGAACCAGGCCTGGTGCCACACCTGTGGTTTTTAATATTTGTAATAGATAGGGCAAAGTTGGTAATACAGCAGCCATAGGAGGTCGCTGTTCTGAGGTGGTAAAGCATGGATCTTGAACAGCATTGGGTGGGGGAGGGGTTGCCAAATTGATGGCTCTAGACAGGCGTATGAGCAATGCTGCAAATGCCTTGTATTCCTCTGCTTGGAGGGGATCAGGGTCAGCCTCTTGCTGCACTGAGGCAGAGGCGGTGGGATCAGAGGAAGGTTCAGTAGCAGAAACATCAGCCTCTTGAGTTTCTGCCTGAATGGGAGTAGAAAGGGAGGGAGGCACTGCCACCTGGTGGGGAGTAGCTGGCGGTTCGGGAGGAGGAGAAGCAACAGTGGCTGTAGGCGGAGGGCGGGCCTGAGGGCGAGGGGGGTGGTTCCACATGGCTCTCAAAGCCTTCCTGGTAGTGATAGGGAGGATAATAAGGGAAAGGCGGGTAAGGGAGGGAGGAAAAGGGTATTCCTGGGGCCAAGCACGGTGCGAGGAGCGACTGTGCCGACGTTTAGGAGGAGGGCTGCGGGACCGGGAGGAGGAGGAGGAGGAAGAAGGAGAGCGGCGCCGCGAAGCTCTTTTGGAGCGGCGCCGTGTGGCTGGGGAAGCAGCACGGGCAGCCAGCATCGGGGGAGGGAGAGCTCAGGCACTGGAGCCAGCTGAGCTGGTTGGAGAAGAGGAGGGGATAAGGCAAGGCTCGGGTCCACCTGGGACGTGAGCACATCAATGGGGAGCAATTGGGGAGGCTCTTGGAGCTCCAGAAAGGACGCTGTGTCCTGCTCCATTTCAGGCAGTTCAAGGAAGACTGCTGGCGGTTCAGCCACAGGAGATCTCAAGGCCGGTTGGGCAGTGAGGTGTCTCTTTTTTGTTGCCTTTCCTTCTCCTTGTGTTTGGTCTTTTGAGCTGCCTTTTGGGCGGCTGTGCCTGCTTTTTTGGTGGCTCGCCCTGGGAAGGAGAGGGGCCTTCCAATGGGTCTTCTTGCTGCGGAGGAGGTTGTGAGCTCTCTCCTGCAAGGGAGGGGGAGGCGGCAAAGGCTCGGGAGAAGGCTGAGCGCCTTGGCGAAGCTGTTCTGGCGCCAGAGACTGGTCGTAGAGGAGCGCCTTAAGGCGCAAATCCCGGCTCTTTGGGCCCTGGTGGTGAAGCGCCTGCAAATATTGCAGGCTTGTTTTAGGTGAGCCTCCCCCAGACACAACAGGCATTTTAAATGTTTATCAGCCTCGGGTAAATTAACCCCACAGGCTGAGCATTTTTTAAAAGTAGGGACAGACATATCTAAAGGGGTCTGGTCGAGAATGAAAGGAAAAGAAAAACCTGGTCAGAGGAAAAAGCTAGAGAGAGCAATCCGAGATGTGTCCTGCTTCACGCGGAAAAAAGGACTGAGGAGCAAGCCCCGCCTGGGCGCTGGGGCTGATGGGAAGGTGGGCGGTGCTTGTATTTAGATCTTTCTAGTAGAGTATCCGAGAATCTGCGCATGCGCGGGGGAAAACCCATGTGTGTGGATTTCACAGACCACATGAAGAAGAAGTGCCCCTTACTTTCTTTTCCTTGTGTTTATATATGTGTCCAGGTAAATTACATATTTTATCACAGAACGTGGCCATCATGATACTGGAGTTTATGAAGAGAACATTTAAAAAGAAAAAGAAACACAAGTAAGAACATGGAAGTACTGCTAGAATTCTCTGGATTTAAAAAAATAATAATTTGCATGATTTTGGAAGTATTCCTTAATGATATATGCAGAATCACATTTGCACAACTGATCTTCTAATACGAATTGACTATAGTCTTGATACTATTTAGATGAGTCCTAATGAAATCTATGAAACTGCCCTCTGTCATTGAAATCACATGATTTTCAGTGGGTCTGCTCTAAATACAATCTATAGATACTCAAGCCCTGTTATACATGACAGCATAGTAAGATGGTGTCCCTAAATGGCAAAAAAAATCAAGGTTTGCTTTTTGTATTTAAAAAAATATTTTCAAGCAGTGGATGGTTGAATCTATGGATGCAGAATCCATGGATGTGAAAGGGCAACTGTATGCTTAAATCTAGATCTAACTCAGCTGAATGAGCTTTTGCTGGTGCAGTAGAAGTAAGGATTGCAAGAAGGAGGTGGAAACTATTTATGCAAGTCCCATGACTGGCCTAAGAAGTGGGAATCATGGAAATATCTGTAGGGACATGTGTATGTGTCCAAGATTGGATCTCCCTCTCCAAGATTCATCACTCTGTCCCTTATATCAGAGGGAGATATCTGCATTAACTTGAACCCACCTATGATGCCATCCCAGCAAGCCCAAGGCTGTACTCTAAGAGAGCAGAATCGTGTTTACATTTAGGGGGCACAGCATAGTACTTACCATTCTGTAATGCTTTTATGTGCTCTAATTACAGATGTCTCAATATCTATAGGGTGATACCGCATTCCTCGCAATTCCATGGCTTCATCTAGTGCACCTACTACATAAAGTGCATCATGCCGCTCTGGTTTCAAGAAAGCAGGAGGAAAGAAAAGAGAAATAATTCACTCTGTGAAGCAATGAATCAAGTACATCCGCACCACATGAAAAACTAGATGAAAATCAGCTCTGTTATTCTGCCCACTGTATTTCCATTCTTCTTATAATGGCTTCAAGATGGTCAACATAATGAAGCAGATTTAACAAAACTAGATTATCAATGAAAATAAATTGAAAAGAAAAGCAGACATAAAAATAGTTTTCTCAACTTTTCTAATCATTCCAATTAATAAATTAATTTACATTTCTCAGCCTGCAAACAATAAAAAAAATAACAGCGCTTACCCCCATTTGCATCTGTAAGTTCTGTTCTTCTGAGGAATCCCAAGTAGCCAGTCCGTGCCCAGATGGTTTGTGTGTCTCCAAAACTAAGTCTTGAGTTAAAATGATCTGACTGTAAGGACTCATCGCCATAGATAGTGAAGTAGCCACTTGCATTATGAGCACTATGAACCCATATCTGGTAGTAGTTGGGGAGAATAATATATGTTCCCATTAATGAAAAATCACTGGCAATACTTTGCTTCAAAATTGTCATTTTAAACACAATAGAATCCTTCAACGTGATGAATACAGGCTGAGCATCCCTCTCTGGAATTCCAAAATTCAACATCTGAAACTATCTCACTCAGTGGTTCCCAACCTTTTTTTGACCAGGGACCACTTGACCAGGGATCACTCTCCAACATTAATACCAAACCAGTTACAAATCAGTTTTTGGTCAACTTTAGATTTAGAGCCATAACCTTATTTAATTTAATTTATTTATTTACATCATTTATACCCCGCCCATTTCAACCCGAAGGTCTTGCAGCCCACCGCTGGTTTACCTGGAAGGTGAGATAGTGACACCTTTGCTTTCTGCTGTTAAGATGTACAGACTTGCACAAAATCACTATAAATCTTGCATACAATTACTTTCAAGCTATGTGTATAAAGTATATCTGAAATATAAATAATGTTGTGTTTAGACTTGGCTCCCTTTTCTAAGAGATCTCAGTATGTACACATAAGCAAATCTAGTTATTCCAGAATAAAAAAGTATCTTAAATCCAAGCATTTCAGAAAAGGGATACCTAGTCTGTGCAATCTGACATATAACGCCTCTTGCTTTCAATCGACTTATGACTCTGTGTTACCGTTTTTTGTCACTTAGTGTAATTTTAACAATGTTTTAATGATGTTTTTTAGTATCATTTTTGTTATTTTTATGGCTATAGCATTGTTTTATTTTGTTCGTGAGTCGGCATGAGTGTTGCCTGCCGATCACTATGTATGTCTTGTAACCCGCCACGAGCCCTCGGGAAGAGGCGGAATACAAATGCAAATAATAAATAAATAAATAAATAAATAAATCAACATTATTATGGGAAATACTTCACAATATTTACTATCATGCACACGAACCAACCTGGAAACCAAATGCCAACAACTGTGACCATTTTCAATAAAGAAACCAGCAAACTTAAACAAAACAAAACAAAAAGAATGCTAGGAATGATGCTCTCATTCTTCATCTGTGACAAACCACAGTAATTTGCAACTGGCCTACTATTAATTTCACACACTTGCATAAAGCTGTGTGGTGTATACCTGCTCAAGTGAGCTGTTTGCCACATGCTTATTAAGGACAACTGTGAGGGAAGGAAGGCTGCTTTTAACCAAATTGTGCAATTCAAGTACCAACGGAGGCACAGCTTCTGACTCACCTCTCCAAGATGAGAATCTCCCAGGGGACCCTTTGTTTCTGGATTGGCAATAATGATACGAACACCAGGGAGGATCTATTGAAGACAGACAAAATTAGTCACTTTTGGTCAGGAGCCGGATGGTGTGCATATTGCTTCGTGCAACCACATAACTTCCTTCTTGTGCCCTGAAGCTCTTCAAGAGATTCTTATAGAAGGATTTAATAAAGGAAGAGGTTGGTGATGTTTCTTGGAGGGAAATGAGGTGGGAGTAGCTAAGCCCTGTAAATTTCTGATTATGAATCAGATATTCACTGAGGAATCATAAGTCATCAGTTCTTTTTTGCTTGAGTCCAAGGCAATAACCATCAAATGATAG
Source organism: Anolis apletophallus (assembly GCA_030556195.1). Classification (NCBI taxonomy): domain Eukaryota; kingdom Metazoa; phylum Chordata; class Lepidosauria; order Squamata; family Anolidae; genus Anolis; species Anolis apletophallus. The sequence goes on from JARBWK010000008.1 coordinate 19,866,754, forward strand.
AATAATGGAATAACAGAGTTGAATGAGACTACATGGACCACCCAGTCCAACCGCCTGCCATGCAGGAAAAGTACAATCAAAGTACCTCTGATAGATGGCTATCCAGCCTCTGTTTAAAAGCTTCCAAGGAAGGAGCTTCCACCACACTCTGAGGCAAATTATAGGCAAATTATACCCAAATATGCACCTAAAAAGAGGGGGAACTCTAGAAGAATCCTTAGTGTTAGAATTGTATAGTGGTTTGAGTTGGAATCCCTGCTCATCTGTGGAAACTCGCTGGAGGACCTCCAGAATCTTAACATCAGAGGAAAGCTATGGCAAAAACCCTGAGATATTGGTGAGACAACCCCAGGAGAGGTTCACTCTAGGATTGCCATGAGTTAGAAAGATTTGAATGCAACCAAGATCAAAGTAGCACTTTTAAGATGAACCTATGATTTCATCATAGGTCTTCATGGATTTACATCCAACTAGGTTGAAGTCCATGAAGACCTATGCTGAAATACATTATAGACTGAACTGCAGGCCACATGGACTGGATGAACTGACTTGTACTTGTATGACAGTCCATTAAAATGTATTAGGAAATAAATTGGTTGACTTCTTCCTTCTTTTCATACAGAAACGTACTTTACACAGCTACCTCTCCAAAGAATGCCATGAGAACACTATTGTTGCCACTACAATAGTAGCAACAGACATGGCTCTGACCTCACATCTCATATGGAGTGGGTTACACAGGTCCAACACACATCTGAGCATGGTAAAGAAACATTACCCCAATTGCATTCTTACTAAACCATTATATTTCTTTGTTTTGTAATGCCCGCTTCACTACCGGGATATAACATTATATCCATTCAAGATACCAACAGTTTTGATATTTTAATTTACCTTTCCTGATTCCATGAGGGGTAAACTATGTGGTGATCCCCTTTCTACTAAACGCACCCTGAAAAACAAAACACAGAAAACAATAATGATGATTGCACAAAAACTACATGTACAAAAGCAAATGACAGGCAAATGGTTACGTTTCCAGCACTTGAGTTTCATGTACCACCTGCTTGTAGGGTGGTTTCTTCATAGCAAAGAAGACAAAGGTATTTTTTGTTTTGACCTCAAGACAAAGCACAGAAAGGAGAGCCTAAGTAATAGCCTCTAAGCTGCAAGGAAAAATGGTAGAGAAGATGGCTGTGGATAAATTAAGGCTAATCATTTGGCAGCATGAGGCATTTGCTTCAAGCAAATGAAGTCAGTGATGTGTAGACTGCAGCAGCAGATCTCTGATGGCTCTCTTCCCCTAAAACAGCACTTCCCAGGCTATCAGATATGGGAAACTAGACATTATTTTTCCCTCGTGTATTTGGAGTTGGTACCATGTTTGTGCCCACTTGCTACAGCTGTTTCTTTCTCTTCAGGGACTTTGAATCAATAGTTCGAGAGCCAACACCATACCAGAGAAAAACCCTTTGAGTAGCACTGCCATATTCCAGACAACCTCTGCTACACTGGCCAAATCTGGAATAGTTAATTCATTTGCCAAAACAGATTATTGTGTTTTGTGGAACTGATTGTTTATTGGTTGAAATATAACAGTTTTTTATAATGGACCTGAGCAATTCATAGTTATGATGTCTTAGAATAATAGAATCATAGAGTTGGAAGAGACCTCGTGGGCCATCCAGTCCAACACCATTCTGCCAAGAAGCATTCAAAGCACTCCCAAAAGATGGCCACCCAGCCTCTGTTTGAAAGCCTCCAAAGAAGGAGCCTTCACCACACTTCGGGGCAGAGAGTTCCACTGCTGAACAGCTCTCGCAGTTAGGAAGTTCTTCCTAATATTCACATGGAATCTCCTTTCTTGTAGCTTGAAGCCATTGTTCTGCTCACTAATCTCCAGGGCAGCAGAAAATAAGCTTGCTCCCTCCTCCCTGAGACTTTCTCTTACATATTTATACATGGCTATCATGTCTCCTCTCAGTCTTCTCTTCTTCAGGCTAAACATGCCCAGCTCTTTAAGCCGCTCCTCATAGAACTTGTTCTCCAGACCCTCTGGACACATTCCAGCTTGTCAATATCTCTCTTCAATTGTGGTGCCCAGAATTGGACACAATATTCCAGGTGTGGTCTAACCAAGGCAGAATAGAGGGCTAGCGTGACTTCCCTGGACACTAGACTCCTATTGATGCAGGCCAAAATCTCATTGGCTTTTTTTGCTGCCACATCACATTGTTGGCTCATGTTTAACTTGTTGTCCACGAGGACTCCAAGATCTTTTTCACACATACTGCTCTCGATCCACACATCCCCCATTCTGTATTTTTGCATTTCATTTTTTTCTGCCTAAGTGGAGTATCTTGTATTTGTCACTGTTGAATTTCATTTTGTTAGTTTTGGCCCATCTCTCTAATCTGTTAAGATCGTTTTGAATTCTGCTCCTGTCTTCTGGAGTATTGGCTATCCCTCCCAATTTGGTGTCGTCTGCAAACTTGATGATCATGCCTTCTAACCCTTCATCTAAGTCATTAATAAAAGATGTTGAACAGGATTGGGCCCAGGATGGAACCCTGCAGCACTCTGCTCGTCACTTCTTTCCAGGATGAAGAGGAAGCATTGGTGAGCACCCTCTGGGTTCATTCGCTGAACCAATTACAGATCCACCTAACTGTAGTTTTGCCTAGCCCACATTTGACTAATTTGTTTGCCAGAAGGTCATAGGGGACCTTGTCGAAGGTCTTACTGAAGTCCACATACTTTACATCCATGGCATTCCCTGCATCTACCCAGCTTGTAACTCTATCGAAAAAGAGATCAGATTAGCCTGCCATTACTTGTTTTTGATAAATCCGTGTTGCTTTCTTTTTGTGAGGAGACTGAGGCAAAGAAGTTCTTCCATGCAATCACTTTCCCAGATAAACTAAAATATATTGCAAGCCTACATTAGCTTGCATATATATACATAACCACTGTTGTTCTGAATAGTCCTTTCACAATGCAATTATGAGTGGTTTTTAATAGTTTTTCATGAATTGCTTTAATTGTTTCCATCTACACAGCCACTTTGCTCCATCTAATTAGTAGAGGTAGAGTTTAATGTCAATTCACCGGATGCGCAAAACAGTGAAAATGTTGGTCATACATATCTATTTATAGATATCTCTTTAGTCTATTATTTATTCCCTGGCCTTTTCTGAAGATGTGAGGCCTGCACATATGGGGCTGCCATTGTAACAACATTGTGATGTAAAATACTGTCAGTGACAACCAAGATCAAAACCAGCGAACTCAGTGGTTGGGTAGAGATTTTAACTCAAGTTTTTTTTCAACTGGCTAAATGCAAAGATGGTCCCAAAATCTGCATGACAGATGACTGAAAGAGGAGGGGTATAATTTGATCTCCCCCACCTCTCTCTGTGAGTGATTAGTAACGTGTTACACAAATGTATTACTTTTTTTAAAGGGCCAATGGAATTTAAACTAGTGCCAATCTTTCCAAAACACTCAACCAGAGTGCAGAACAAAAGGCTAAAACCTGTGCTAAATTCCTGTGCATAAAACAAGAATCCACCAGAAGGTGTTTTATTTTTTAACTGAGCCTTTTAAACAACTCCTACTCGGGTTTTACAAGGGAAATTAATCATTCAAAGCATTTCTGCTTTAAGAAAGCCTGACAAAAGCCAAGGCGCAAATCCCTTTTCTTACAACATATATTTAAATGCTGGTGAACAACTGAAAATCCATGCTGTGATTTCATGAGATTTATCACACCAGCTTCCTTTGCAAACACTGCTCTAAATGGCAGATAAAAGGAAGTGCTGGAATAAGAAACTTTTCCAGTAGGAAAACATGCTCTGCAGGAACTGAGCAGTTAGGAAACAGCAGAGGTGTTGTTGATAAATTTGGTGCATGCTGTAGGAGACTCGAAGATATTGGGAGAATGGAGGAAGGAACAGCAAAAGCAGTTGAGAAACTTTGAAATATGAGTTATGACCGATACAAAACAAGCTATGCAGAGCTAGCATTGAGTTGTGCCTACATAATGTTGTTAAAAGCATGGGAATTATATTCTAGAAAGCCCATCTGAAACTTAAAAAACAGCTTTTAAACATTCCCTTTTTGACTGCATTCCCATTGACACCTACTGACTCAATTTGCACATGATACTATACCAGACCTGGGAATTGTGCAGTGCTTTCACATATCAGCTACTGGGAGAAGAGACAGAATGTACAAATCCAAGGCCATTGAGAAAAAAGCTATCCAATTTTTCACATCTACAGAAATTAGAAGTTCTTAGTTAAAGTCAGCATGGTCTATCGATTTGAGCGCTGGGACTAGGATTCTGGAAACCAGGGTTCAAATCCTCATTCAGCTGTGAAAAACCACTGGATGACCTTGGCAAATACATTCTCTTGACCTCAGAGGAAGTCAAAGAAAATCTTGCCAAGAAAACTCTGTGATAGGATTGCCCAAAGTCAGAAATATATTTATTATTTATTTATTTACCCTATTTATACTCCGCTGTTCTCTACCCCAAAGGGGGCTCAAGGCAGCTTACATATAGGCAATTATTCAATGCCTTAAAACACATAAAGTTCCAGTGACATTAAAATTAATATTAAATTAAAATTATTAAGCATTTTAAACATTTAAAAACATTACATTAAATATAAATCACGCCATCCATAACCGTAGTCCAAAGCCGTTCTGTAATCATTGCACATATTCCAAATCTGTTATTGCACTGCACTATTTTCCAAAAGTCTCAAAGCCAAGTTTTTAATTTTATTCTGAAGGTTAGAAAGGAGAGGGCTGATCTAATGTTACTGGGGAGGGAGTGCTGAGGGGCCATCACTGAGAAGGCTCTATCCCTCATCCCCACCAGTCACACTTGTGAGGAAGGTGGAACTGAGAGCAGGGCCTCCCCAGACAAAGCTATTTTGTTATTGTTTTAGAGTTTAGAGTTTTACGACAGAACCAATGAGGATCTGCCAGTTATAATGAAATGTTGGAAGTTTTGTTAGAGTTCTGAAATTTTCACCACCAGAACTTTAGCAACACTTTAGAAGCAAAGCGCCAGTGCCCTCTAGTTTTGTAAGTACTTAGAACCATTTAGAACCATGGATTGTCCATGCCTCGTTTAGGGCTTTATAGGCTAAAGCCAGCACCTTGAATTGTGCTCAGTAGAAGACTGGCAGCTAGTGGAGCTGGCGCAACAGGAGTGATATCCTCTCTCTGTATGCTGCTCAGGAGTGGTATCCTCTCTGTATGGCTGTTGCCCGTTGGACCAATCGAAGCTTCTGAACACTCTTCAAGAGCAACCCCATGTAGAGCGTGTTGCAGAAATCTATATGGAATGTAACAAGAGCATGGGCTACCGTGACCAAATCTGACTTCCCAAGGTACGGATGCAGGTGGCACACAAGTTTTAATTGTGCAAAAGCTTCAGGGGGAGTGTAACCCCATCCAACACAGGTTGTAACCCTATGCGCTGTTTGGCCTTGTGACTGACCAGGAGTATCTCTGTCTCATCTGGATTCAGTTTCAATTTAAAGGCTATCAAAAACAACAACAAACAACAACCACAACAGAACTTATGCAGTGTAGCAGCTCTCCTTTCTCTCTCTAAACTCGTTCTCAAGAACAGGCAAATTCAAGTTGGGTTACAAACTGTGCTTCAGGTTAGGAAATTTGATTCCATGAGATGTTTAATGCAATAAAGATTAGATTGGTTAAGTTTCACCTAGTGATGAAGTTACAGGATTGATGACTGTCTGATTTAAATAAAATAAGGAATGACATTTCAATATGAGATGGGATAATAGCCATTATAGGATTTGGAAAGTTGTCAGAACATTGGTCAAGATGCTAGAGTACTTATTTATATTCCACCCTTCTCACCCCGAACTCAAGGTGGATCACAATGCACACATTCAATGCCCTTTTCTAGACAGACAGACAGGCAGGCAGGCAGACAGAGGTATTTTTGGCATTTTCACTTCAATGCCTGGAGGTTATGCTCGATTTCGGCCACAGGGGGAGCTGTCGCATAGTGCAGATGTAGTGCAGAAATACGGTCAATGTTCACCAATATGAAATGGGATGTTCTGGAAGGACTGATCAGCTTACAACTTTTGAGTAGTAAGAATTCTATACCTCCACTGCAGCAACTATATAAATTTCATAAACTACTAGTCATTCCTATTTTCTGACCTATTTTCTGACCTAAATACACACAGGAAAAGGACAAATAGAACTGTAAGAAACACAGCACTCCAAAATATCCTACATAGTATTATGTAGACAATTATCTTGTACACACATTTTTTTAAAAAAATATCCCATTATTCCAAATCTGGCTATTTATATTTTTGGCAACTGGAAAGGTCTTATATCAATTAAGAAGACGTTTAGATTCTGCCTTGGATGAATCCAAGGAGAAAAACAATTCCAGAGCTCAGGAGAAACTCTGTATATGCCCTTATAAATAACTGTTCTTGCTTTTAGCTAAAGAATCTAAGATCAGCATTTGGAATAGGCAATTTTGAAACTATCTGGGTCCACATTATTCAGGATTACGTAATCAAAGCTTGTCACTACTTGTATGTTCTATACCCCTTGCCACTCATTTCATTCATTTCTTATTTTTTCCACCTCTCAAATGTTGGTGTCCTATTTTCATACCAGGCTATTTTTACACATACATTTCCCTGTTATATATGACATGTTCCTAAGTGCTTTTTGAGGCTGTTCGAGTCTACACCCACACACTTTTTATAATGCCATGGGCATGCCACATAATGCAGATTAGGGGGGAAAGCAGGCAGGCCTGAAATGTGATTCATGCAGCCCCTGATGTAAAGGTCGCATGGATCAGATCCGGTAATTACAAAGGGGAACAGACCAAAAAGAGCTCTTTCCCGCTCCCAGGACAATGCTTCTCTCTACCAAAATCTCTTTGTCATTAGAAGCATTTGGAAGAGGGTTTGGATCTTTTTTCTGAGACCTTGAATAGAAACTAATTATGTACAGGAAATAGATTTGGAACTGATCAAAACTCAAAAGGAACACTGATGTACTCCTGCTTCCAGTGAGCCATTAATGAAGGAGTCTTAAGCGCTCCCCTGTTTATATATCAAAATAAGGTCCAGGGGCAGTTTTGGCCTAGAGGGAATACTTATGGACTTTCCCAATTGCTCCAACAAATCCCCCATTCATATTCATGTGGGCTCAACTTCTCTGAATGAAGAGATTATGCACTCCTCTTTCTTTTAACACTCATGTGATGAAAGAAGGGAAAGGATTAACCCTTCCTATGTATATTCTCTTCTGTCAATAACCCTCCCATCCACACATTTTTAATTTACCGTATATACTCAGGTATAAACCGACCTGAATATAAACTGAGTCACCTAAAAAACTGGGTAATTGTATTAACTCGAGTATAAGCCGAGGATGGGAAATACAGCAGCTACTGGTAAATTTCAAAATAAAAATAGATACCAATAAAATTAAATTAACTGAGGCATCAGTGGGTTAAATGTTTTTGAATATTTATATAAAACTGTAATTTAAGATAAGACTACTCAACTCTGATTAAACCATTATTCTAACCTTCTTCAATGTAAATGTGCTTATGTATCCTTCCAATGATAATAGAGTAAAACAATGAATGTAATAACAATATTAAAGTGTAAAATAATAAATGTAATAATAATAATGGAGTAAAATAATGTAAATGTAACAACAACAACAATATCAGAGTAAAATAGTAAATAACTTTGACTTGGGTATAAGCTGATGGGGGCTTTTTCAGCCTTAAAAAGGGCTGAAAAACTTGGTTTATACTTGAGTATATACGGTACTGGCTTTTCTCCCAGTCAAGCACAGATGTGAAAAGTACCTACATTTTATTATTGGGAGGGAGGACTGGCAAACAATCTCTCTCATCATCTCCCTACAAGCATAAGAATATATTTGTTTGGACTACGGCCCTCAGGAGGATCAATATCTATAGGAGAAATTAAGCATTACGCTGACAGTATATTCTATTGTGGATTTGCCACATTATTTGCTCTCCTGCTCATTATATTCTGAAAACCAAGAACCAAATTCCGTCTTATGTACATTCTAATAATTTCGCTCTTCTCTGTGATACTGATTCTACGATAATTCACAAGCTTTATCTTTTTGTTCTGGCAGCAATGAAAATTCAGGCAAAATTTATCATTGAAATTGCAACTGATTGCTCTAATCTAATCTAATCTAAATTTCAGCACTGTTGCTTATTGAATGTGTTTTAATTGTACTGTATTGAATTTTTAATATGCAAGATCTATATGTTAATTATGTGGTACTTTTATATCATATTTATTTATTTCATTTGACAATGGCCTATGGTCTAAGCATTAATAGACTACTATTATTATACGGGAGACCCTGGAAAGCTTCTGTCCAGAACTACTAGCAATAAATAAACAAATCAAACCCATATCTTATTCCCTCTTCAGCACTTTCTCTATCCTGCTTGTCATCCTTTACTCCACATATGGAAAGGAAACAAGTATCTCATGGTATTAGATCCAGCATTATCCTGAATTATACAGAAAATAGTTCAGCTTGTAAAAGTTACTTTTTCAAGTATAATTCCTAGAATTTGTGGCTGGGAGCTGCAGTCTTAAGGGAAAGGGAAGTCTGTCTTGCTGATCCAGTACAGAGCTGTCTGCCAGTTATTTGCTCATGTAATATAGAGTTGATGGGGGATATGATTGGAAAGGAATCCTTTGGACTATGTGTCTTGCCTGAGTAACAGCTGCCAACTGTGGGTTGGATGAATACCATGTATTTAAAAAATTGCTGTAGTTAGATATCCATGCAAGGATTGTATTACCAAGCTTATAATATGAACTCAGCATGACATTACAGAAAAATAAGCCCACTTCCACAAGTAATAAGGCCAGGAACACACCCAAACCTCTCTTCTCAAACCTGTACATGTTACAATAGCAGGGACTAAGGACCTTGGGACAACAACAACAACTTTATTTTTATATCTCACCTCCGGGGTGGCTTACATGGGGATAAGCCTGATCAATATAGTTTAAAATATAGCACAATAAGTTTCATAAAACGACATCATAAGCAATATAAAACAAATAACATCATAAAATAGTATAAAAACAACCAATGGCCTGATACAGTAAACAAGCAAACCACCAGTGGCCTGATATTGAGTAACAAGCAATGACTATGTAACCTGTTTATTTTAATTGTGTAAGTCGCCCAGAGCACCTTTTGTGGAGGGTGACTCATAAGAAATAAAGTTAGTTAGTTAGTTATATAGTAAACTATTACTGGGTTTGGATAGGTGACAGATAGCTGCCAGATGACAGAAGTAGAAGGGCAATATGAAGTAGAACACTATATCTATGAGCAGGGGACAGTGATAAAGTGCAAGGACTAGATCTTGGGTCATAGCTGGGGGGCGGGGGAGGGCAAAATTATCTGGGAACTGTCTAATCAAAGGGACAGTGGAACAACCATGTTTTAGGTGTTTACGAAAAGTGAACAGGGTGGGTGCCAACCTAATTTCCCTGGGGAGAGAGTTCCAGGGCCAGGGGGCCACCAACAAGAAGACCCTCTCTATCATCCCCACCAACCGCATTTGTGACGGGAGTGGGAGCAAGAGGAGAGCCTCCCCAAAAGATCTTAAAAGATTGTGCAGGTTTGTATGGTAAGATGTAGTCACAAAGATAGACAGGTCTTGAACCATTTAGGGCAGCGTTTCTCAACCTGGGGGTCGGGACCCCAAGAGGGGTCGTGAGGAGGTGTCAAAGGGGTCGCCAAAGACCATAGGAAAACACAGTATTTTTTGTTGGCCATGGGGGGGGGGGGGAGTTCTGTGTGGGAGGTTTGGCCCAGTTCTATCATTTGTAGGGTTCAGAATTCTCTTTGATTGTAGGTAAACTGTAAACCCCAGCAACTACAACTCTTAAATGTCAAGGTCTATTTTCCCCAGACTCCGCTAGTGTTTGCATTTGGGTGTATTGAGTATTTGTGCCAAGTTTGGTCCAGATCCATCACTGTTTGAGTCCACAGTGCTCTCTGGATGTAGGTGAACTACAACTCCAAAACTCAAGGTCAATGCCCACCAAACCCTTCCAGTATTTTCCATTGGTTGTAGGAGTTTTGTGTGTCAAGTCTGGTTCAAGTCCATCATTGGTGGAGTTCAGAATGCTCTTTGATTGTAGGTGAACTATAAATCCCAGCAACTACAACTCCCAAATTACAAAACCAACCCCCCCAACCCCTCCAGTATTCAAATTTGGGTGTACCAGGTATTTGTACCCAACTTGGTCCAGTGAATGAAAATACATCCTGCATATCAGATATTTACATTACGATTCATAACAGTAGCAAAATTACAATTCTGAAGTAGAAACAAAAGTAATATTATGGTTGGGGGTCACCACAACATGAGGAACTGTATTAAGGGGTCACGGCATTAGCAAGGCTGAGAACCACTGATTTAGGGCTTTATAGGTGATAACCTGCACCTTAAATTGAGACCGGAAACTTATCAGCAGTGGAGGTGTTTCAACAGGGATGTTAGGATATGCATCTAAACATTTAGTGTCAGGTTTCCAGGAAACTACATCTTCCAAGGTCCCTTGTATTCAGCAAATTTTACTGGGTGAGATATGGCTGCCTTTGCCAGGCAAGACAGATGGACTGGGGCAACTGAAGGAAGACAAGAGTGATTTGCTCCTGCTTTCTGTCCTATCAGCGGAAGTCCAGAAGGTCTCAGATTTCATAACTAAAGCGAGGGAGAAATAAAAAGCTGCCTTTCGAATTCTCAGGAAATGGAACTGTTTGCCAAACCCAACTCCACAAGGAACAGGGGGAAAAGTTCTCCCATTGCTAATTACAATATGCACTAAAATATAATTGTTTCTATAAAAAGACAAGAACTTCCTTCTCTTCAAAGACAGAATGGGGAAAGGTTTGCTATCTGGCTGATGACTTTAATTAAATTACTATGCAGAGGAAATGGTCTAATTTGTATGCCCTTTCGATTTGCCTTTGGTAAAACAAGGAGGTCTAATTATACCACAGCCAATGAATGAGCCCCAACACCCCTGGGTGTCTTTCCCTGGGACTCAGACTTACAGGGTTATGGCTCCCTTTCTCTTCCACTCCTATGTCTCCATGTGCCTTCGTTTTCAGGGAGTGGTGGGTGTGAAAATCAACACAGCACTCCTGGCCGACTAACCTACTGAGCAGTTCATTGCATTCCAGGCCACAGCACTGAGTAGCGTGTTGCATATTTAATACTCTCCAACGTTGCCTAATGCATTTTGCTGAATTCAGCACATGCAGACACATAATTTAAAATCCAATAAAAGTCTTAACGGGATGGACGTTCTGGGGGAGAGCGAAGCAGTGCCGTATTAGGCAGAATATACCACACAGCAGTTTGTAAAAAAAAAAAGCCTTCTGCTGGGGAGTGAGTCGAGGAGAGAAATCAGGAGGCAGAAGGGTCCTAAAGGAAATTCTTTTCTGTATCGTTGTGACAAAACCTGTTTAAAGGTTTTCGTTATTTTTCTGTCCACATTAAAAAACACCTCTTGTTTTTTCTCTCTCTCTCTCTATGGTAATGTATATATGGTATAGACTCAATCAACTGTGACGATCACAGACACATTTTGCTGCCCAGGGAGAAAGACAAGGAGATTATTCCCCTTGTCACTCCATGTGTAATATCCAGCTGAAGGTTAGATTACCCTCCCATTATCCTGTACAATAACCTTGTAACATGAGTGTGTCACCAAGTCATATTGCTGATTCAGAGCTGTGCTAGTAAAGACATAATTTAACCAGTTAAGGAACAACTTCCCATAATATGACGGGAAAGGGAGTCCTTTGCTAATGCAGCTGTTGCAGTTTGATAAATTTAGAAATGGCTAGAAGTCTTGTATCAAAAGGACAATAACACGGTGGATGTAACACAGGGGATTTAGTAAGGAAGGATGGCAGCAGGGGGTAGTATGCGAAATGCCATGTCACCTGTGACCAAAGAGGCATTCTGCATCACTAGGGAGGGATTACTTAGTTCAGGTGCACATTGGATTTTTTGTTAATTTTAGACCTGGTGGAATATCATCTAAAAGTGGCTATGTAACTTTGAAACTTTACTTGCATCTGGAATGGCATAGGAAAACTCCACTGGACATCTGCTTTGCCTCCTGCCCCAAACAGAAAGTAGTGGTAATGACAATCAAAAGACACAGGAGCATGTTTCGGCACATGGGTAGGAGCAGGAAGTTCCTTCCTTTCTAATTCAAGAGGTTAGGGCAGGTAATATTATCTTCCAGTTTTGGTTAAAGAACTGAATTTGCTTATTGTTTCATATTACTAAGACTAGGACTAAGACACTTTAACTACTTGGAATGCTGGCTAGTCCCACTTGTACTACATGCTGCCATGTTACATTTCAAATGAACACCGTCGCTAGCCATTCTTAATGTAACTGTATTTTAAATTGTTTTTAGGGTATTTGTTGTAATTTTTACTTATGTTTTAGTTAACTATGTCTTAGTGGATTATTTTGTTTTATTTTTCATCACAATGCTGAATTCTTTCTCGTAAGCTCACTATTATCATTGTTGCTTTATTGTGTATTATTTTGATATGTTTGTACTCACCTGAGGCATTGAATGCTTGCCTTTATGTGTGTGTAAACTGCCCTGAGTCTCTTTTGGGATTGAGAGTGGTCTAGAAATAAATTATTATTATTATTATTGTGGGAAGAGAAATTGGGTTTTAAATGGGGATCCCATCTGATCTTGGAAGGAATTCTGCAGGTAATGTGGTCTCCATCTTTGACAAGAAGGCCTTACTTCTCAGGGTGGTCTGCAAGAAGGCCTTACTGGTACGTTATTTATTTATTTATTTATTACCTCAAACTTGTATACCGCCACTCCCCGAAGGCTCGGAGCAGTTTACAACAGTTTGAGTGCCCAGCGGCACATCAAGACAACATAATACATAATACACAGGGAAGAACAAGAGGGTGGGGAGAGCGGAGGGGGTGGGTAGTGTCAACAGTGGTGCCGATCAAGGCACCACTCTGCCATCAAAGGAGGGCAGGCAAGAACGTCCCAGCAGGAACATCGATGCCACCGCGCCAGTGGGAAGTGGGGACCGCCAACTTCCAGCTGGGGGTCTGCGCTGAGAGGCCTGGCCTGTCAGCGCAGTGTCCTTCCTGTCCGTTGTAGAAGACCGGTGAGACCCATGGAGCATCGAGCGCTTGTAGCGAGAGCTCCAAAACGTCCTAGATGAGAACGTCTTCGGGGTCGTCACTGATCTCGAAGTTGATCGCCCTTCTGTGGTCGAACCCACGGGGGGGTCAGTTCCAGGGGCGCGGTCCCGTCGGTCTCTTCAGCAGGGGGGTGGGCCTGACCTCCGGTCCATGGCCTGTGACGTCAGGTGGGCGCCTTCCTTCCGCTTTTGGCGCCGTACCCTCCTCCTCCTCTTCCGGGGGCCTCGTTCCGGGTCAGTGCTAGGAACAGAGTCTTCTGGGGGTGGGACTTCCGGGGATTGACTGCTTCCGGGTGGCCTTTCTTCATGAGGCCCCAGCACATGGGGTGGCTGGGCGTCCTCAAGGCCACCCGCCATGTTGGGTCTCGCCTTCTCCAGGAGGCTCCCCCAACTTCTTCCAGGGCGATGGTGGCGGCGGCAGGCTTCCGGAGGGGGAGCCAGAACGGCCGAAATGCTGAACTCAGCTAGTGGCGAATCCACTAGCGGCAGCAGCGGCGGGTCCACCGGGTTCGCCAGTCGACACCCCGGAACCCCGGATGGCTCCTCCATAAGGGGTGAGTGGCTGGACTGCGAGTCATCCCGGCCTCCGCGACGCTGTCCTCCCGGGGATGACTCCTGTACCAGCCGGTTCATCACCGGCCTCCGGGGTAGTCTTCTCACGGTTCTCCCAGTCCATTTCCGCATCCTCGCTAGGCAGGGTCTGCAGAGGGTCCATGTCCAGGTTGGCTCCGGGGGTGGTTGGTGTGTCCTCGGCCAGAGGAGCAGACCTCTCCCGGTCCGTCTCTACGGGGCTGGTGGGAAAGTCCCACGACCTGTCCCACGTAAAGTCCTGGTCTATGGGGAGGGCCCGCGGTGGAACATCCAGGCTGTTGGACAGAATCGGGAATTGTGCCGTAGGGATCCCCAGAGTCTCTAGTAGGCCGCCAAATCTATCTCCAAAGTCCTTAACATGGTCCATGAGCCTCGCATATTCTTCGAGTAGCTCAGCATACACCCGAGGGTATAAATAGTCAGTGGGAGGGTCTTGACCCGCTTGCCGCAGCCTCCATGGGGAGCTGCTCCTTTGGGCCCCGTGTATCTCTGGGAACTGCGGTCTCCGGTCTGCCGGCTGTTCAGCTTTCAGAGGGGTCGGCAGAGGTGGTCTTCTGGCAAATGATCTTCTGCCGAACCTCCTCAGGAAGCGGGCGCTGGCGGCCGTAATGGGTCGGACAACCCACCCGTCCTTGACCATCTTGGGCATCCTCCATGATAGTCGTGAGAGCTCAGCCGCTTTTCCCATCCAGATTTGATTGTCCGGCGTTTGTGGGTCACCAAAGATGACCCCAGAGGTTTGACGGTTCACCGCCTCTCCCCCAGAGGGGGATCGACGGGACCAGCCAACTGTATCCGAAGGATCAGAGAGGTCCTGCTTGAGCTCACCCATAGGGAGCTGCACAGCGGTCGCCATCTTGTTTTGTTAAATCATTTGTTATGAACATTTTGTTATGTTCATTCATATCATGATCTGATCACCATGCTCAGTATATCCCATATGCATGGGAGTATTGGGATGATACAAAAGGTTTGCTAGGGTAGACCATCTCTCACTCAGACTCAGCCCCCCACCCCCAAATCAAACACCCCCGTATCAAAATCCTGGCTACGGCCCTGTTGTCATGCAAATATCATGAGTTTGCTGTAAGTCAACAGGAAACTTGGAGGCTTGTCTACAGACCCTCACACACAGACAGATAAACAAATGTCAATTCCTATTCTATTCTTAAAATTAGAGGGTATTTTCTTCTTTCATTCTCATATGCAAGAATGAATTATTCCAAAAAGAAATTCATAGCAAAACCGCTCCTCTGAGGTACTTGGATCTCATACTTAGGATGGGACTAAGATCCTATATCGTACAGTCAAACCTCCATACTCACTGCAGCTAGGGGCATAGGAGCCTCGTGGAAGTAAACAAAACATGGATCCAAATTGAGCAAGGTTAGAATTACAGAATAACAGAGATGGAAGGGGCTTCATGAAGAACTGAGTCCAACCAAGACAATAGCTTCAGACCATTCTGCTGTATTTTTTTTCATATTTCAGTACCTTTAAACAAAATATTGCTTATACAAAAATGTGTGGCTTTGTGCAAAAACAGTTTTTATTTAGAAAACCCTTTTGTATAAAAATCAGATTTTTGCACACACACACACACACACGTACCCAAAGGAAGTAGACACTTTTCTCAGTGGCATGCCCCAATTTGTCAAAAATATCTATATTTCAATGGAAGATGATGTAACATTCCATCACACTGGAAAAGGGAAGGCATTTTTCTGGATGTTAGAATTCCTTCCTTCCTTTTGTCCTTCCTGTTACTTGTCATAGCTATCTGCTAAATTCTCTCAAGAGCATCGGGGAGGTAACTTTTGAAACTCTTCTGAAACAAATAAATTCTGAGCTGCTCCTTTCATTTTCATGCCACTAGAAACTGAAATAATAATTAGCATAGTTACTGAAATACTAATTTGGGTGATCATACATAATTATCCCAAGGTATCACAATAAAGATTCATCATTTAGCTTCACAAGCGGATACTCCTTGTCGATGAATTACGGGGGCAATCTGTCCAATAAGACCTGTTT